>CM026554.1:13066991-13763956 GCA_015143295.1 Tetracentron sinense
AAGATGTTAACCTCTCAGGTCTAAGAACAATTTGTCAAATGGATAACCCTAATACAATCTGACAGTGTATTCCATAGGGTATCCACTAGTGGCCCCGTTCAGTATTATGTACTTGCTACATATACTCACATGTTAGTCAAGAGTCACCACTCTCTATGAATGAGATTCATCACACTATCTCATAGAACTATACATGTGCAAGCCATGATGAAGTACGGCGCCCAACTAGTATTCTAGAGGCTTCAAACAATATTAGGTTTACAAGGAACCGGAAAATCATATCTTCTCGCAACCTTTACATAATTTTCCTACAATGTTACCTATGGAACCTTATGTCATCATCATATGAGACAGTAATTAATATAAATACCCTTTATAGTTGGTTGTGTGAATATGATGTTTGTCTAATCAACATAGAAAAGCCTCTTATTGGCTTTCGAGGGCATATATGTCCAATAAACTTCACAAGTGTCAAGTCTCTTGTCGATTCACACGAACCTTCTTTTTCCTTTAAAGCTTTTTCTAATGGAAGCTAATGGCCCTTCCAAATTTCATGCTCTTTTATCTTTTCTTCTTTTCTTTGTCCCAAGAACCTTTCTTGATCAAACAAGATCCAATCTTGATCTTCAAATAACTTGTTCTTGATCATCAAGATCAAAAACCAAACAAAAAGGAAGAAGGGGAAGGGTGACCGTACACCCTCAAAGGGGGAGAGGGCTGGGCGTAAACTTGAGGAGAGGGAGAGAAGAAAAAAATTCTGGAGAATTATATATATTATTTAAAGGGCTGGGTATCCAATCATTTATATAAGTTCCCTCTTGGTTGCTTGAATTGTAATCCAATTATAATTCATTAACCTTATCCTAATCCAATTAGGATTCCTCAATAGTTTCCTTTATTGATTATTCTCCTAATCCAATTAGGATTAATCTTAAAAGAAACTAACTTTATCCATTAGTAACTAATCTTATCCTTATCCAATAAGGAATCTTGAATTAGTAACTAACTAATGGAATCCCTAACAATTATGGAATCTTTAATTAGTAAATAACTAACTAACTAACCTTATCTAATAAGGAATTATTAGAAACTAATTAAAATAATAACAATTATTATTCCTCCTTGAAGTGGGCGTCCCACCCTAGGTGGGTCCCACTCCACACGCCTAAAAGGGTTTCCAAAACCCTCTTGGTCACTTGAATTATTCTTTTATAATAATTCCCAATGGGTCCTACCCATTTGGTTTTTCACATCCAATGTGATTCCACCTTTTAGAGCTTCACTATACCATATAGTAATTACTTAGAGAAATTAATTAATTAGATTATAAATTAAATTAAATACTTTAAGAAGGTCCTTGTGTGTGGGATCTAAATGGATCTCCTATTTCCGGTTGTGGGACCAAGTACTCAACCTTTTGGTTAAAGCATTGTTACTAGGAAACACATTTCCTATACTCCATTAGGATTATAGAATTTTATCTATATCCCTGGACTTCCACCATTCACAATTAATGTCCATTGACACAATGTGATTAACCTCCAAAAATTAGAGAATTGCTTGTAAGTACCATCTCGCAATATATTTACAGATAAATTCTTCCACATTCCGATATCACTTGTAAGCTTCCGGGATTGGAACAATTCCACTGTCTTAGTCCCTAGCTTATGAATAGAACCCTTTCTCATGATTACTTTTTCAATGAACTGAACCTCCAAAAGCCTTTTGAAGAAACATTAGAAAAAAACTGACATATATATATTTATATATACATTTTCATATTGAAAATATCAACTTCGATAAAGACCATTTTACAGAAAAGCACCAGTACTGGATTTAACAGTTCAGTTCAACAAGTATCACCTTGATATCATTATCTCCAATTAAGGAGTTGTGGATTCCTTATTGAGTGTTTACACACTTCTCCAAACATAGTGTACATGACCCAACGTACCCGGAGTTAGTCCTGTGTATTGGACATTGCCGATTGGCACATCAAAGCCATATATACAAATGTCTGAGAAGATGTTAACCTCTCAGGTCTAAGGACAATTTGTCAAATGGATAACCCTAATACAATCTGACAGTGTATTCCATAGGGTATCCACTAGTGACCCCGTTCAGTAGTATGTACTTGCTACATATACTCACATGTTAGTCAAGTGTCACTACTCTCTGTGAATGAGATTCATCACACTATCTCATAGAACTACACATGTGCAAGCCATGATGAAGTACGGCGCCCAACCAGTACTCCAGAGGCTTCGAACAATATTAGGTTTACAAGGAACCGGAAAATCATATCTCCTCGCAACCTTTGCATGATTTTCCTACAATGTTACCTATGGAACTTTATGTCATCATCATATGAGACAGTAATTAATATAAATACCCTTTATAGTTGGTTGTGTGAATATGATGCTTATCTAATCAACATAGAAAAGTCTCTTATTGGCTTTCGAGGGCATATATGTCCAACAATTTCCACGTTAAATCTTAATGTGATGATTATTCTAAATTTTCTTGTGATTTCTTTGTGGCTTGACATTCTAAAAAATTATTTAACCATGAATACGTTGCTTCTCATTAATTTAGTAAGTAAGAAAACACAAGAAAGGAGCAAGATTCAACTACCCACATAGCTCCTTCATAGAGGAGAACTTCACATGCAAACTGTCTTGAGGATGGCACAATGTCCTAGCTAGATTTGGGTCGGTCTATGGGTACTTCCAAATATAACCTTTAATGTAGAAATTATGATTTATTGAAAATAACTTAGATGATTACAATGAGTTTATATAGAGATTACATTGACCTCAAGATAGAACCTAATCTAATCAAATCCTTGATTGATGCTAATTCAATATTGTCTATGAGATCTTGCGTATCTCATAAATATTACATCATTATTTTACTAACATAATATTTCTCTAATACTCTCCTTCAAACACATGAGGATCGAGATCTTCATGTGTTTGCCACAAGTCGAGTACTCATCACCCTTGATATTCTTTGATAATTTGTCGACGAATAATTTTGTGCTTGATGGTCACCGCCAGTCTGTGAAGTCCATCTCTGTCACATCCCGCTCATTTTTGAGTCTGTCAATGGTGGCCTACTAGATCAGGCTATCATGATCTTTTTTCAAAGAACATGAAGTATGACCCGCGATTTAAAGAAAAACTCTTGTTAGAGAGGTCTACAATAAATGAAACGCAAAAGAGAGATCGTGAGGCTTGAGTATGAGAACTGAGGGTTGTACAGACATAGAGGATGATAATAGAGTTTTCATTTAAAACAAAAATAAAAATAAAAACCAAAGGTTTTACACCCGGTGGGCGGTGGTGGCACCTCCCACCGGAAAGAGAAAAATAAGAACTAAGCGTCCACTAAAGGGTCGCCCGCTCTGATGCCATGTAGAAATTCTGATTTATTGAAAATAACTTAGGTGACTACAATGATCTCTAATTGAGTTTATATAGAGATTACATTGACCTCAAGATAGAAACCTAATCTAATCAAATCATTGATTGATGCTAATTTTAATATGGAAAATAGTTAACATACATGTGATCTCCATTTGTAAACCTAAGGCTAGTCCTCATTGGTCCATACCGCACTTTGAAATTCTCACCATAGTTGGTGAGTATTTAAGAGTGAGGGCATGGACATTGAGGACCAACCTTACGTTTGCAAATGGAGATCCCAAGTACGTCTATCACTGCTCATTTAATATTGTCTATTAGATCTTGTGTATTTCATAAATATTACATCATTATTTCTCTAACATAATAATCCTAACTGTTTATAACTAACCACTAAAGGTCAAAATTTGACTTGATTTATTTTGTCTTTTCTAATGTCACATCAACTCTAATCATAACCATTTAATAATGGAGTTAAAGGATTAGGATTTGGGATTATATTTGTGAGTACACTTTAGGAGTATCTCGTGGACTAATAAACAAGAATTAGGGTGTTAGATGGAGTATTTGTAATGACATGAAATGTCAATGTTTGGAATGGTTGATGTTTGGAATGACGCTAAGATCCCTTCCCTTCCTAGGTTCAAACTGTACACACACTACAACAAAACTACTGAGTAGTGATGGAAATTTTCCATCACTACTAATCATATTTTCGTCACTAATAGTATTAGTGACGGAAAAACTGACCATCACTCCGTCACAGATACAACCGTCACTAATACTGTTAGTGACAGAAATCACTATCCGTCACTAGGTAGTGACGGAATATTTCTGTCACTAATGCCTTTAATTTGGTCACCTATTTTGACAAGTATTTGTGATGGAAATTTATAATTGTGATGATTTTTTAAAATCAGTGACAGAAATATTTCCGTCACACTTGGTAAATTTGTTGTAGTGACACCAAGTGCATTTTAGCTCCACGACGGTGAAGTTGAAGAAGGATGGAACTTGGAAGGTAATATAGAAAGTTTCCCTTCCTCACAAAACATGAGTCTTCATGTCATGAAGTGTGTGTGAGTCTGTGTGTGTGTTCATTTGGGTCCTTTGCCTACTAGTTGTGTTGTGGTAAGTTAGTCACTCAAAATGTGATAGAAGTTGTCAAAACTCGGTAGCTACATTAGATAGCCTTCTAAAGAGCAATAGTCCCCTCGTCGGCCGATGAGGGGCCTATTCTTCCTTGCTCTCACATGGCTGACCTTTCAACTCCCATTAACTTAGGTTAGTTTTTTTGACCTTTTAGTTAAATATTTTTTTTCTAAAAACCAAGGGTAGATGAGTGAATCCTAAGGATGGACGAATCTTAACCACAATTAAATAAGGTTAGAAGAGGGACACATGGCAAGAAAATGGGAGCTGAGTCGCCCCTGCTAGCGTCACCGGCCGAAGAGGTGATTATTTTCCTTCTATTAAAAGGCATTGGGGTTTATTTGAATGTTACCACAACTCCTATTCACCTACCCATTTGCGAGGAGTGTATGGTCTAATTCTCCATTCACTAGTAGGACTCCAACCTACCTATGCCACCCTTCTTATCATAGTGACATACATGGATTGATCACCCAATTTCTCAAGGGATAACTACCGATGATGCAGAGGCTTAACTAATATTCTACAAAAATCGTGATTTATGGGAGCGTGAGATTAAATCTTTTTATCTCATAGCCCAGGCCAAGTCCTCCTCAGTTGGGCCACCCCATGAGTCATCTGATCACAGTCCCCACCTTGTAGGCCATGCCCTACCCTATGAGTACCACCCTTTATGGGCCCACACCTCATGGGTCGCCTCACCCGTGCTTGTGTATGTCTTTTAACTTAGGTTTATCACTTTACTGTGGATGACATAGATGCACAATGAGATCATTTTCTCATATTGGAGGCCTAACCTAGCTAGATCAATCTCTCGTGCAGATGCCTTAGCGGGTAAGTTTGCTAAGATAAACATGGAGGAATGGCAACCCTGATCATTCGTCACGCCACAAAATGAGAAACTAGGGTTCCTTTGGAGTAGATTATTAGAGTTATAAACGATTAAGCTGATAAGCGTTATTATGAATAAGCGTTGTTTTCAATAAGCACTGATTCTATTATCCTGTTTGGTGGCATCTGTTAATAAGTGATTATCTAGTTAATTTTAAGAAGGGTATTTTAGTCCTTTTTAGAAAAAGAAAAAATATATTTTTTAAATCTATCTTTTAAGCTTAATGGATCTTGTAGGCCTTACTGAGTACAATTTTGAGTGCTTATAATAATTTTCACATAATATTAAAGGTTATAAGCGGTTACGCAACACAATAATCACCCTCTGATGAGATTATAGAATCACCGATTATTTTCATAATCGGTTATTACATAAGCGCTTATGATAAGTTGAATCAAACGCTATTATGAGACATGATCGGGACATAAGCGATTCTATACCAAATAAGCATTTATAATAATCCGAACCAAACATGTACGTTACAAGTTACAGGCAATGCACGTTGACTGCTGTAATTCTGTTTATAAGCAAATAAAAATTGACTATTTAAAAAAAAAATATTTTGGCCATTTAAAAAAAGAATACAATATTTTAATAAATATTTCTCTTAAGCTTAATAATCTTGTAGTCCTTTATGGGTGTAAATTTGGATGCATATTTTTCGGTCTTAAAGCTGCATAAGCAGTTATGAAATCAGCTGTTATTTTCATTATTGGTTAATAAATAATCGTTTATGATGAGTCGAGCCAAACCCTATTATCGGACATACAATAAGCGGTTAATTACCAAATAAACGCTTATTTTAATGTCAGAACCGAAACCGTGTTTGTAGGGTTTAATGGTTTTGCTCTCCTCTCTCTCTCCTCTCTTTCAGGGCCAAAAAAAAAAGCCTGCGGCGCTCGACACCTCGATTTCTCTCTCATTGGGAGACGAAATTTGATTCTCTCTCTCTCTCTCTAGACTCTCTACCCAACTTCGCTGCTCTAATGGCGGAGAGCTTGATCTTCACTGCACAAGTTCAGAAACCAGAAGATGGGTTTTCGGTCTCTGTTGCTTCCTCTTCGAATGGATCTCTGTATCAGAGGAGGATCGAGTTTCATCCCGCGAGGAAGCCTTTCTCTTCTATCAGTAATGGTGGTGGAGATTTTCACGTCGAGACGTTAAACCCAAGCTCCGATTCTCAGACACCTGCTACAAGTTGGGTTTCTTCTGCTTCGACGGGGAAGAAATCGGAAGGCGGGGATCTTTTGGAATATGGGTTGGATCCGGAGCTCAGTTTCGGGATTACGGTTCGGAGAATCGTAAGTGGTTTAATGGGTGTTCTTCAATTTGAGTTGGGTTTTTATGTTTATCAAGCTGAGAAATTTATTGGGGTTTTGTTATTTCAGTTGAGCTTGATTTGGGTATAAGCGTTCTCTCTTCCTGTGTACGTTTGCTTAGGGATGTTCTTTGTTGTTGCATTAGAGTTTGAGTTGATCTTTCATGTTTTGGTTTTATTTATTTTACTGATTGTGAATTAGTGCTCAAGAGCTATAATTTGTTGGATTGATATATTGTCATTGTAGTATTTCATCTGGTTTTTCCACAGTTTAATTTGTTGGTTTCGATACCCTTTCCAAATTCATTATGTGTCCATTTGCTACTTATATGCATCTTTTTTCTGGTTTTCCAATTTTGTTGAACTTATATTTGGGTTCCAAGTTTTTCAGTTTCTTAAGTATGGGGATGATATGAATGTCTTACAGGGTGCTGGTCTGGAAAATCTCGGGAATACTTGTTTTCTCAATTCAGTATTGCAATGCCTGACATATACGGAGCCTTTCGCTGCATATTTGCAAAGCGGGAAGCATCAATCTTCTTGTGAGTGTTTCTGTCTCTGTCTCTGTCTCTCTCTCTCTCTCTCTCTCTCTCTCTCTCTCTCTCTCTCTCTCTATATATATATATATATATATATATATGTATGTTTGTGCAACTTTGTTACATATATAGATGTCTAGATAATGCAATTTACAATTTTTCCATAGCATCTGCATGAAATAAAATCTTTATGATTTTGACTCTAAGGCTTGTCTATGTTACGTGTATCTTCCCCTAGAAAACTACTTCTTGAAATCATAGTGAATGTTTTATATGTGTATATAGGCATGCTATTATGCAGTTTTAATTTTGTCTGCGGACTTGTACCCATTTAGAGATACGATCCAATATCTACAGATGATTCCTTCCACAAATAGAAGAAGTTGAATTACTTAAAGTGATGGGATGTCTTCTTGGGAAGGTCCGTCAGTAATCGAATACCCATGAGGTTTGAGATAGCTCCTATCTGTTAAAAGCAACATTTTCATTAAAATGTTGTTGGTAGAAAACTTCTGAAGACTAGAAGGATTGATCACCTCCTTCATTAAGATGTTGTTGGTAGAAAGTAGAAACCTTATGACGACTAGAAGGATTGATCACCTCCTTCATGAAGATGTTGTTGGTATAAACCTTCTAGTGGCTAAAAGAATTGATCACCTTCAGGAGGGGTGAGATCATGATAGATTAGGTCCATCCTTAAAGTGATGATAAATTCCACCTACTGCTCGAGTGGCAAGAGGATCCATTGAAGGACTCATTCTGGAGGGATGATGATCCCTGTACCTTTAACAACACCTATAACAATAGGTAGTCCCACCATGAATACGCCAGTGGTAATCATGTAATTGGAATTTGGAGCGGTAGTTTATATGGTAAATGCAAACCAATGTGCACTTAGACTTGTGGTTCTGGTTTTATAACAGTGGAACCATTCATCACTTTATTTTGGGTACTACAATGTGCATCCTGACTCTAACTAGCTATTGCGGGTGAGGATAAGTGTTCTAGATAACACCATATGTCTGAGGGTGCCACTTTCATACATTCCCATGGGTACTTTATAATATATGTAGTCCCTACTTTAAGTTTAGCAGAAATGTAGCTTACGGATCGAGAATTAGAATTGCATTTCTTTGGAGGTTTATATAGAATAATTGGATATAATTTTTGTAATTGGGCATGAATTAAGCCATGAAAATGGGAACTGAAATATCTCCCTGAATTTGTAACTTATGCCTTCTTTCAAGCTAAAAGTAATTGGGTATTCTTTTCTCTTAGAGAGGTGGGCTATGTTGGTTGTCATGCACAATTAGGAGCGTTCTTGGAAAACAATACGGCCTAGTAAATCCGAACAATGGTTAAGATCATAAACCCTTATTAAGAGGTCCAGGTCCTGGGAACCACAATTGGGTGAAGAGAAATGGGGAGTACAGCCTGTGTCTTGGAATCCGGTGGTCGCATAGCATGTTTTAACTTTTAATGTCTTCCTCGAACTTTGGAGAATTGTCACCCACTTAATGTGGGTATGTCTCATGTGCTTAAGTGTGTTGATTGATAAAAATGAGAAAGCATTTTTTATTGTTATTTATATATTTATTTTTGCATATCGTCATTGAAATTAAGTATATCACATCTGTTGGTTTTAGCTTTAACTCATCTAACCTCTCTATCGTGTTATAATATAAATTGTATCTTTATTTCTCTTTAAATCATCTGACCTATTAATTGAGTTTTTAATCTGTTTTGTATCATTATTCATTTTATATCATTCAGTTGATTGAGTTTCTGTAATATCTTATGCATTTTTGGGCTATTTCTTCTCTTATCTTTGGTTTTAGCTGTGATTCTTTTGTTTAATTGACTGGATGATTGTAATTATACATCGGTAACCACTCTTATTTAACTATATATGTCTAAATATCTGGTCTGTAAGAGATGTTGAGGCATCTCTGAATATAGTTTCAAGGATGCTCCCTGGTGCCATCTGCTAGTTTAGTAGGGCTTCTGGGAATAGGTCTTTACAAGCGAAGATCCTGTGCAATGCACAAGTTAAGAAGACAAAGCATTAAATGGAAAATAATATTTCTAGAAATATAATAAAATAGATATGTTATATTAATAAAACAATAATCAAATGAACATCATGTATAAGAAGACAAAGCATGAAATTGTAGTGTTAAGAGGGTCCCAGTTAAGAGTGGACGATTAATATAGTCCATAATCGTAGTGTTCACCAAGATAGGAGTGCGACCTATATCGGTTGCAACAGAGCAGTCTTTAAGGTTTTCAGGGGGCAAAACCAGATAATACTCTTGCAAAAGCTATGCAGCACAAGTAGATCAATTTATTGGAGGAGGAAATGACTTTTGAAGAATGCTCCGGGGGGAATGGTGTGCATTGTCTTCGGCGATTCTTCCACCACCCCGACCGGTGCGTTGGAGTAAATCACTAGTATTGTTAGCTTTGTCCTCCTCTTCAAGAATGGTGTCGGCCGGTTTCTGGTCTAAATCTAATTTGGGAATTGAGAATTCGGGCATGCTAAAGGAGTGCTGAAAAGGAGTTGGGAAAAAATCGGGGAGCGGTGGAGGTGGTAGCGTCTCAATGGGGGGTTGGGCGTTAGATTGGGAGGGACGAATATCTTGAACTTTCGCTTTGGCCGTAGTCGCTGAGAGCAGCGTCAGTGTTCTTGAGGGCCATGGCCCATGGTGTAGGAAGAGTGGGCAGCAGCGAATGTGTTGCGGGTACTGACGGTATATTTTATGAATTGCTTTTGGTCTTTGCATCGCATCACGACTTCTTCTTTCAGCTTTGGATCAGTACATCTAAATGCTGGGGTTTTAGGTGGAGTGAGGATACGTTTTAGAAGGTTTCGCTGTTTGTTTGCGCTTTGAAGAAGATATATACATTTACAAGGAGAATAGAAAGTGTGGGTTTTGCTGTTTTGAGGATGAGCAAATGAGGCAGCAGAAGTTAATAGTGAGAAATTTGGGTTGAACGCACATGGGAATCTGGTTTTTGTGAGAGCTGAAGTAGAACCTTAGAACCCCACAAGCCAGAAAACCTCAAAGAGATGCTTCAAAGTTCAGAGATCAATAGAGAGGAATTTGGGTTGAAACCCACATGAGCAATCTGGTTTATGTGAGAGCTAAAGTAGAAGTGTAGAACTTGTAAACTCCACAAGCCAGAAATCCTCAGACTGATGCTTCAGAGTTAAGAAATTTTAAGGAACTTAAAAATGAAAAGAAAAAACTGAGAGTCCACAGATGGGCAAAGAACTTACTTCACTTTTAAGTTCAATCGCTGTAGGAGTTTTCAAACATTCCTTTTCCAAGGAAGAAGAGACCATTCTTCAAAAGTCTTTTCCTCTTTTGACAAACTGACCATTCTTCAAAGTCTTTGCCTCTTCCAACAAACTGACCATTCTTCAAAAGTCTTTTCCTCTCTAACAAAGCAACAATTCTTTCACAGCTGGTCTTTATGGGAGGAACGGTCAGTTTGCTGGAAAGGAAAGTTTAGAAAAGGGCAGTTTGTTGGAAAAAGAAAGTTTTGAAAACTCCTACATTGGAAGATGAAACAATATTTAGTTAAGAGAGACAAATGAAGGAGATGAAAGAAGTGACGTGACATAAAAATAAGAAAAATGAGAGCAAATAGGGGTGCCACGCACTGTTACAAATCTCCCGAGAAATACCCAATTTCTCCCGAGAAAAACATCTAAAGTTTAAAACTCCATTTTTATCGCAATATTTTAAAAATCTCTTGAGAAATATAGTCTTCTCTTTTTATCCCGTATATATCGCGAGATTTAGCCGAGATTTTAAAAACATCATGAGAAATACACAATGTTGTTGGTTTTATGAATTTATAGCTTGGTGATATTTATTACTGTTTCTGTAATTTCACTATATTTTTCATTGCCGAGATTTAGGCGAGAAATACCCAAAAAAATTCAGATTTGAAAATCTTCTAGAAATACTTCGGCCGATAAAAACCCGAGAACGAGATTTGTACACTAGTGCCACGTAGGCATCTTTATTTGCATAATATATAGTATAATTGGGGGAGAGAGTTGGATCCTACATTTTCAAGCTTCTCCATTCTTTGTGTTTTATCTTACTCTTTAACAGCTTATAAATTTTTCTTGTTTCTTTTTCTTTAAGAAAATGGTCATTCCATAGTTCAAAAACCCGAAAACTCGACTCGAAAGTTAGCCGGGTCGAGTAACTCGGAAAACTCGAAAAAAAATCGACTTAGTTCAACTCGGAATATATATGTAATAACTTGAAAAACATGGGTTAAAAGAAGTCAAAGTATTCTAGTTTTATAGCCTAAACTAGGTTTAACAGAACCCATTGTAGGTTGTCTTTGTAGACCCAAAAAAATATGATGCAAAAATAGTGTGATGTTTAAATTTAGGTTTTACAAAATGATAAAAATACCGTTTTGTGACTCAACCTAGTCCAACAAGTCGAAAAACTCAGCTCGACTCGACCGAGTATATGAGTAACTCGGCAAATAGTGTCTCATTCGAGTTTTGAGGCAACTTGACTCAAAATTCAGTCGAGTCGAGATACTCGGGTGACTCGCTGAGTTTTCAAACTATGATTCATTCATTAGCGGGGGAAAAACAAGAAGACATTATCCATTGAAGCAGATGAGGACAACCATTCAGTTATCAAGAAACTAAGTTGCACAGTTGTACTATATACTATACAAACTAGGTGCCTATGTGGTATAACTCATTGTTCTTCATTCTTTAGGTTGATACCAAGTTATTTGCTTACTTGGACCAATGAAATACATCATTACTCACTTGGATCAATAAAAGACAAGTCATATCAACACACATAGTTGACTTTGGTGGGATAGGTTAAAATTGGGGTCCCACTAATTAAAGTTGTAATAATTAATTATCTTAAATACAATTAGTTATGGATTAATTGGTAGGAAGCAAAGAGTCTTTTCTTAAACTACTCTTTCTCTCTCTAATTACTATTAATTAAAGTCAAGTAGGTTGGTGGACAAACGGCATCCCCATAGAGAGATTTGAGGTAATGGCAAGAGAAAATGTGGTTTAAGTCCTTGCAAAAGGATGAGTGGGATTTACTTATGAAATGTATTAGTAGTTTTGAAATGGTTTTTCAAATTGATTTTAATAAAAAGGGAAGGGCAAACGTCCATGTGGTCAGTGGGCCCAAAACATGGCCTACAAGATAACTTCTCCCATAGATCACATATATATTAGGTGGATTTTAGAGAGAAAGAGTAGGCCCATCTAGGCCAAAACATGTCCACCAACCTACTTGACTTTAATTAATAATAATTGGAGTGAGAAAAAGTGGTATAGGGAAATAGATTCTTTGCTTCCTACCAATTAATCCACAACTAATTGTATTTAACCTATCCTACCAACTATGTGTGTTGATATGACTTGTCTTTTATTGGTCCAAGTGAACAATGTTATATTTTATTGGTCCAAGTAATCAAATGACTTAACATCAAGTCATCAACTTAAAGAATGGAGAGCAATGGGTTATGCCACATAGACACCTATTTGTATAGTATATAGTATAGATGTGCAACTTAGCCTCTAGATAACTGGAGGGTTGTCCTCTTCTGCTTCAATGGATAGTGTCTTCTTGCTTTGCCTCTTCTAATGAATGACATTCTCTTAAAGAAAGTGGAAAAAATTTGTTGGCTGTTAAAAAGCAAGATAAAACACCAAGAATAGAGAAGCTTGAAAATGTGGGATCCAACTCTCTCCCCCAATTATACTATGTACTATGCAAATAGGGATGCCTACGTGACACCCCTATTTGATCTCCTTTTTCTTATTTTTATGTCACATCACTTCTTCATCTCCCTTTATGAGTTTTCACTACTCGATAGAAGACGGGGTACTGATCTTCCTTTAGGATGCCCTTTAAAATTAAATACATAAATAAATAACCACTTTATTTAGGGTTTGCCAATTATCCAAATGTCCTAAAATCCCAACTAGTTAATGGAAAGAGAATATCTGATTTATTAGTCAATTTTCAAAATTATCATTTTACCCCTCAGGGTTTAATGGTTTGTTTGGTTACAGGGTTATGTCCACTCTGGCTTAGTTTAATCTTGTTCCAACCTATTATAGATTAGGTTTACTCCTATTCTGTTTGACTATAGATTGTGGTTTTGGCCAGAATTAATTCTACCCAGAATCTATTTCTGGTTTGGCCAGAATCAATTCGGTCTTTAACCTTGTTTGGTTACAAATTTTTTTAGTTAATCCAATTAACCCATTCAAAATCTGTTTGGCCACAAGATTATTATTAATCCGATTTTATCATGTTCCAACTTTGTTTCGTCACAAGATTAGGCTTTTATAGATTAATCCATTCCACAAGATACCCTATTTAGGTGTAGATGGTCCTTGTAGGATCCATATGATAGGCTTCCACTCAAGATCGGATGGTTACCAAGACGGTTCTATACATTGGATAGATCCATTGTTCTACCTGATCTAGATTTCCAGATCGGGCAATCGAACGGTCCACATGTAGACTGATCTATGATGGACGGTTGAGAAACCCGAAGGCATTCTACAACTTCATAAGGAGTTGGACCGCAGTCCATTTCCTAGTATCTATGGATTTGGATTAATCTGGACAGCCTACTAGGTCTAGGTCATCTTCTTCTTCCTTAAGCTCGAAGGTCTACCATTAATGGAGGTCTCTGGATTAGAGTCCTCCTAAGATGTCTCTAGTTCAGATTCCTCCTAATGGACCATGGCTCGAATCACTCTGGATTAGGGTGCACCTACTATGGACTTGGTCAAGTCTGGGTCAAGGCTCCTCTCTTGCTCACGGATTTGGCTCTGGTTTGAGTCCCAACCAACCTTAGAACCTTTCCAAGGCCCTCTATTTGTAGAGGACCAAGGCCCCCTTGCATGTGCTTGGGCTCAGCCACCTGGCTAGGCCCTCCTGCCCCAGGCAAGCCATGCTAAGGCATTTGGCCCTTAGGGTCAGACCACCTCATGATGGGCCTGCACCCACTGACCCAAGCCATCATGGGTCTAATCTACCTGACACCTTCATGTGGGTTTTGAGATCCGACGACCCAAATCTAATTCGAGCCAGAGCCTTGATTATACAGATCTGATCAACCCAAGATGATCCTCCGATTAGGGACAACCTAGATCAACGGCTATGATCTGATAGACGCTCCTAATTTAATCAAAATAAATAGTGACTAGTGACGAGCAAAGTGCAAAGTGCACATGCGCGTGCCCAAAGCCCTTTGCCCACACCTACACCCGTGCACATGTGCGTGCGCTTGCTGCTTGCGCACCCAATGAATGGTCTAAATGATTTGGTGAGAAAGATTCCACACCATATGCATTAGTTGTTGACAACTAAGCAATCAAATGGGGTAATTAAACCAATAGATTTTTCTTCCACTTTCAACGTGAAACTAAAGAAACGAGGGAAAAACCACTAAAAGTGTGTTTTTTTCTCTTCTAAGAGATCAAACACCCATCCTAAACAACAATTAAATCATGGGGGTTTTTTAGTTTCTAATTAAAATCAAAACCTCGGATCCTAATGATCCGGAAGTAGGCGGGCTAGGAAGTCATCCTGGTCACGTTTCTTTTGTTGTGATTGAGTTTATGTGCTTGTAAACTCCTTCTTCTTTTGCCCGCTTGTACTTGATTACTTGTTTTCTCTCATATATATTATTGCTTGATTACCGATCTTTATTAATTTTTAAAACCATTTTAAATCAACACCAACATATATTAGTAGTTCTGAGATGGTTTTTCAAATTGATTTTAATTTAAAGGGAAGAGCAAATGTCCATGTTGTCAGTGGGCTCAAAAGCCTACAAGATAACATCTCCCATCGCTCACACAATATCAAGTGGACAAGAGTTTCTAGGCATTGATAATATATTGTTGGGTCACTATGATCACCCTACATGAAATATTAACATGATTCAAAATATTGGTATCAGTAGCCGTATCGGTAAGTCCAAAATAGGATACGTATCGGCGTACCAGTACCGTATCGGTTGGATACTGCGGAAAAATTCAGGATACGCTAAAAAAAGCTTAGACACGCAAGAAAAAACTTGGATACCTTACATAAAACATCTTTTAATGTAAATATAAGCTAAAAACAAACTAAATGAAGGTCTCCAACTACATTTATATTCATACATATGGGAGTTAACAAATTTATAAGTTAAAAAAGGTGTGCGCGTTGATAAATATGTATGAAAATACAAACCATAGTTACTTAACCAAGTGATAGAAGCTCACTTGCATTCATAAATCAAAAATATGAAAATACATAGACCCTTGTATTCACAAATTAAATTACATACATGACAGAAGCTAAATACCACATTAAGCTTCGTGCCGGCCCATACTCTATTATTGTGGGATCAGGAATTAAGTAGAGTGATATATTATAAGTGGTCCAGACATGATGACACCACTGCGTCCAAGTTATCATCGTGCGGTACATGCCCAAGTAATATTTGTACCTATGCTTGCTGCTGAGTCGTGATCTGTCCATAACTATCAGTCGAAGACTGAGATTGAGCATCATAACCAGTGGCTCCTGATAAGTAGAGTTGGGCTGGGGCATCATAACCAGTGACTCCTGATAAGTAGGGTTGGGTTGGGGCATCATAATCAGGGAGATAACCTTATTTACATATTAATATCTAAAGTAAAATCAAGTTAAAATCATTTATTTAAATAATATATTATGTAAATTAGTTGTGTGTATCAGGTCTGTATTGTGGATCGTAGTGTAAATGGAAGGAGAAAAAAAATTAACTGAAAAATCCTTATATCGAGGTATTGGGCCTGTATCGGACCGATACAGTGAATTTTTTTTTTCCAGCGTACCAGTGTATTGGGTAGCTCCAAATAGGATACGTATCAGCCCGTATCGATCGATACGTATCGATATTTTAAACCATGAATATTAACCACATATGTACTAGTTATAATACTTTGAAGCACAGTAAACTATTATTGCCAAATTTCTTTTACTATGTCCTAATGATATTGTTATGCTCATTTGTTTTTCTTTTGATATCTCCGTGCATCGCACGGGGTGTCCACTAGTACATGGACATTGATGTTGGAATCGGGCATGGATGCGAGTATTCAATCGGTGAACCCCAAAAAATTGTATTTGAGGACGGGAGATGGAACTTTTATTTGAAAGTTTAGATTTTATATGAAGAATACTTTATGATATTGCAAAAGGAATAAATTAAATATGAATGCATAAACTATTGCAAACCACACTAAATAAATAACACATCTATAATAGAAGATATCCGTGCTCAATATATTACATGATTAGTTTTTCAAATAATAAACATGTAATGGTTTATAGTTAGCTATCTATAAATGAATATTTTTATTATTAATTTCAGAAAGTATCATCTATACAGTATTATAGTTCATCAAGCAGTATAACTAACATGAATTGTAGCAAATGAAGTAATGAAAAGATTAATAAATTTAACAAATGAAATATTGAACAGATTTCTAAATTTTTTATGCTACTTTTAAAGAGGTATGTATAGAAGCAGCTCTAAAAGCAGCAAGCATGTTTGTGGCGTTTTTATGTTGTGTTATGTATCCCTACTTATGAATGCACGCGCGCCTACATATTCGAGGAATTTGCGCAACAGTCTAGGGGCGTTTGTTGGACTGGGATTGCACCATGTGTCAGGGGAACTTTCTATCAGCTTCTAAGTTCTTCCGCGGTTTGGAAAGAAAACCTGAAACCTTCCCTACTGCCAAAGAGAGAGCATTAGAACTTAGAAGGCTCTCATAGTCTTTTTCATTAAATAGACAAATGCATTGAAGAACCAAGAAAGATAGAAAGTATAGAGTAGCCATCCCTAAAATTTCAGTGGGCTAGGAAAAGGGAGATGATTACTACAAAAAATGATCAAGTTGTAGGAATATCTTCTCCAACATACAATCCGAACCTCCCCACCCCTCCGTTAGCTAAGGTTCTCATAGACTTTCCATCTATATTTAGGACGTTATCTCTGATGTATTTTTTCCTTTTCTTATTTAATAGATCATTTTGTCATTGGATTGGACTTCAATCTCTTCATGGTTGGATTTTTCTATTTTGTATATGGTATTTGACTGCAGCTTTTGTAGTTTAGATAACCGAGGTTATGTATTTTAGTTGGTGTTTTAATAGGGTTTTTAGAATTAAAAATTGATTCCAAACACATTTTTCCTTAATCCATTTTCCTTACACAATGATTATGTTATATTTGATAATAGCAAAACCCCCGTGTAATGCATGGGCACAAAGTAGAAAGAGATAAACATGCATGTTCATATATTTTAAGATATGTGTGTTTGGATGCGTGTGCAAGATAAGGAAGGAAAATCATCACAACTAATGAGATATGAAACGAAAAATACATTAACCGGAGAATCATGAACTCTATATTGGATATGTATCCAATGTAATCTTCCAATCAATTGCGAAAATGGGAAAAAATTAGACAGAATTTGTAATTAAAATCTAAAATCTAAAACTTTAGTTGGTATATAAACCTTAAAACCAAAACATCAAGCACCCCCAAAATCATTTGATTGAAAAGTAAATAAACTTTGTAAGAGAATAGTGCAAATTTAGGAAAGTAGTAAAATTGTAAGGTTTCTCATCTTCTATGAAATTCAGTTGGTATAAACCATAAAACAAAAATCTCAAAAGACCAAATCCTCTACAGCAATAACCGGATTTGGCAAATTTGGTAATCACCCCTGAGGTCGCCACGTGTCTCTTTTGAAACCCCTTAACTATGGTTAAGATCCACCCACCCCTAGGGTTCATCCACCTATCCTTGGTTTTTACAAAAAATATTAATTCTTTTTTTAATATTAAAAAAAAAAAGCAGAAAGTGGGTAGTTAAGTGAGGGTATTTATGAGTCCCACTTAAGTGGAGTTGGGACTTGGGGAGAGAGAGGAGGTCTTTGTTGAGTAGAAGAATCTATTGGGGCATGGGAAAGAGTTAATAATGGGGAGAGAAAATGGGAAGTTAAGAGAGGGTATTTATAGATCCCACTATGTGATGATGTGGCATCACAAATCTTAAAATGGAGATCAAAGAGGATGCCACCTAGGCATCCTATTTCTATAGTATATATATATATATATATACACACATTTATGAATGTTACAATGTCAAGTTCGTTTTTTTATGCATTATTTTTTTATATATTGAATCAATTTGTCTAAGTTTCTTCCTTGACTTTGATTGGTTGGTGAAGGCCATACTGCCGGATTTTGTGCCATGTGTGCCATCCAGAAACATGTCAGCCGTGCTCTACAATCGACTGGGAGAATATTAGCACCTAAAGATCTTGTCTCGAACTTGCGGTGTATCCTACTCACATGTCATGATGATTCACTCTCTGGTAGCAAATTCCATTTACCATTAGCGAAATTTGTATAAGAAACTATTTTCTTCTTTCTATAGTAGCCAAAAGGAGGTCAATAGTGGAAGGAAAATTTACACAGTGGGTAGTGAGTTTCCAGTTTAAAATACCTTGGTAACAACTAACAAGTCCCTTCACTCTTTCTCAATATCCACCCTAAATTGTCCATTTTTTTCTCTTTCTCACCCTTGGTGATGCCTACTGATCGTGTTAGACAAGTTTCCTTCAATGTTATAATGCTATATGAGTGACCTTATGCATTTTCCTGGATGGTGGATGCCAACTGAGCTTCCAGAGAAGACAACCTGTCTCACTTATTGGGTAGGGCCAGAAGCCAGAAGCCTTGTGTATTACCAACTGAACTTCTATTAGGTTTAAACCTTGATGGTTGCCACTTTCCTCTTGCTGTTTACATTTCACACACTGCATTTCTTTTTTCGTCCCCACGATCCAGAATTTGTAATCCTCAACCACACGATCAGGCATATCTCGTAATTTCCGTAATGCTAGACAGGAGGATGCACATGAGTACATGGTTAACTTGCTTGAATCCATGCACAAATGCTGCTTACCTTCTGGGGTGCCGAGCGAATCCCCTAGCGCTTATGAGAAAAGCTTGGTCCACAGGATCTTTGGTGGTCGTCTCCGGAGTCAGGTAACCTTTTCGTACTTGTTGATGGAATTGAATCATTATATTAAGCTCCAACTGTCTCATTCTTTGATGGTTTCTTGTTTCTATGTCAGGTGAAATGCATGCAATGTTTGTATTGCTCCAACACATTTGATCCGTTCTTGGATTTAAGTCTTGAAATAGTCAAGGTGGATTCCTTGCACAAGGCACTTACACACTTCACCACCATGGAGCAGTTAGATGGAGGGGAGAGGCTGTACCAGTGTCAACGGTGCAAGCAGAAAGTTAAGGCTCTCAAACAGCTCACGGTTCACAAGGCTCCTTACGTCCTTTCCATCCATCTGAAGCGATTCGGCTCGCATGTTCCCGGACAAAAGATTGATAAGAAAGTTCAGTTTGGTCCGACTATGAACTTGAAACCTTTTGTCAGCGGTTCCTATGTGAGTAGATCCTTTGCTACTAGCCATCTTTCTGGTAGAACATCCATAGTACAATAACCGAATACCTAGGTACCCAATAGGTTGATTGTAAGGGCACCGGTAATATAGGGCAAAGTGGCGCACATGACAGGCATGCAGGGTTGTTGGGACTTGGGATCCACTATATAATGGATCTCAGCTGGAAAATCCTGTAGGCTGAAAATACAATGGATCTCAGCTGGAATATCCTGTAGGCTGAAAACTGAGCCAAACTTGTGTTCTTGTTGCTATTGTATTCTTGCTGATCAGCTGATGGCTGAAAGGAACAGTGCTAATGGCCCCAAAAAGAGTTCATTGATCAGATGGTTAGGATCATCCATCAAGTCAATTTCTCTTAGGTGGCTCAGCTGGTGTCCCTCTAATTGGGATTTTTTACCCTTTGCATGTGCATGTCATATGTACTGCAATGCCGTCGTTTGACTCCTCTTGCTGTATTTTTGTGTACCTTTGCTTTCCCCTCATGCTATCTATTTCCTTTTATCCATTAATACTCCTATACTTTGCAGGATGGAGATTTGAAATACACTCTTTATGGGGTTCTGGTTCATGCGGGTTGGAGTACCCATTCTGGCCATTATTACTGCTTTGTTCGCACATCAAGTGGCATGTGGTACTCTCTCGATGACAACCGGGTACAAATTTAAGTTTGTTCTTCATTTTCCAACTCTAATACACTGGGGAATTTTATTACTATACTATATGCCCCCATCTTCTCATTGATTTTCCTTTAGGGGAATACCTTTCTTCATGAGTTGATGCTATGCCATGGAACAGGTTGTCCAAGTTAGCGAGAGGACCGTGTTGGAACAGAAAGCCTACATGCTGTTCTATGTTCGTGATAAAAGAAACTTTGCTCCAAAGAAACCAGTTGATGTTCTTCGCAAAGAAAACATGGTAGCATATGCCATTGAAAACAAAAGATGCTCTGCTTCCGCCCAGGGTCCAAAGGAAACAGTTCAAAATGGTCCGATTGAGAGAATATTAAGTACTGCAGATTGTTCTGCTACTTTAACTCAGAGAAATTCATTAGGTGGTGGTATATCAAAGGAGCCCCTATTAAAGGAAGCATCAGCTGGTGGTCTGGTATTGGCAGAACGCTCATTCCCAAAAAAGGACTCCCTGTTGGAACCTTTGGTAAAGGCTCACTTATTGAAGGACCCAGTCAAGGGGCCTTCTGCTCTGCACTCTGCTCATGGCCAGTTTGTGGCAGAAGGTTTGCCACCATCAACTCTGTCATTTAATGAGGCCAGTGGTACCATTTCTTATCTTGAAAATGCTACTGGTGCAACTACTGGTGCCAAAACTAATCCTGGCAATGAGGGTGAAAGTTGCAGGAAGCCCCGAAACCTTGCTACTCATAAGCTTGTCACTGACAAGGCAGTTCACGAGGTAATGGGCTATTGCAATCCTAACTCTAGCTAGCTCTTCTAGTTCATTTAAGTGGGTATTTGCATTTTGTTTCATATTTGACTTGTCACCCTTTTATTCATCCAGAACGGGGTTGTTCTGAATGAGAGGGTGCTGAGTAAAGCACCACCATCGAAGGATCCTAGTGATAAAAAATCTGAGAAAATTGACTCTATAAGGCTGTCAAAGCAGTCAGGCATTGGAAACAGTCAGGTAATCAGTTCTATCCTTTCGAACCTTTCACTTCAAGGTCAGTCGGACTTTTACTTAAAGAATTTTTACTCGAACTTCCAGAATGGTGGTATCTCCAATGAGAGGTGTCCAAGTGATACACGAGGCGAGAAGGCAGGAGATATTGGTCTAAGATCAACAGCAACCAAGTCGGTAGAAATATCAAGCCCGCCGAGCATGATGAATGAATGTGTTCAAAAGGTAGCTCTTGATCACCCTCAAAACCGGAAGAGGGCCAGGTCAAAGAAGAAGCTTCTCACGTGTCGAGCTGCAAGCCTGCATCTTGGCTCGAACCTACTGTTCAGGGCATCCTTAAGCCTCCGAAAAAAGAAGAAACACAAAAGGAGCAAACAACGCGCATTAGAACTCAAGGGTTTTACTCGAGAAGACTTGGGGGAAGATTGTATCTCAAGAGGCCTAGGGCCATCTACATCAGAGAAAACGAGGACAGTTGTCCTTGATTCAACCCATTCTCATAGACAGGGCGTTAAGTCTAGTCCAAAGAAGGGAAATAATCGTACGGCTGCAAAGGATGTAAGAGACTCGAATGGCGGTTCCTCTATAAATAGTATAGATGGAGATTTTAGAGAGAGAATTGGTCACAACAGTGCTGTGCTTGCGATCATTGAACCACCACAAAAGAGCTCTAGCGCAAGCTCGATAGCAAACCAGTGGCATGCTAAAGAACCTGATAGTTCAACATACGACAAGAGAGGTTTGGTGCAGAATGGTTTGATGAGTATGCTTACAAGAGGTTTAGAGGAAATAACTGGTAGGCATCTGTTTGAAGCATCCATCTGCAACTCCTTTTCATTCTCTTATCTGATCAGCTCTGTTATATTTTACCTAAGAGGTGTACTTGGGGATTCTTCAGCCCCATCCCTGATTATAGTTTATCTGTGCTTCCCAGTGTATCTGCAAAGAGGACTTACCGTTCCATACATCTCATTGAGGAGATTTCCTAAGCCAAAAATTGGGTGATCCTAGCTGTTCTCGTAGTAGGGCAGAAATAATTCTTAATATATCTTTCAGCAGGATAATGTGATTAAGTCTATTTGTATCCTAGGGAATCTCCCAAGTGGGATCCATCAAATGGTGGGTCCCAACCCAATTATATGTCTCCTACATGTATGGGTGAGGTCAAAATGGAGGTTTCACTTGTGGGTTCTCTTTAATTAGTAATACTTATCTTTACCTTTTGTTGACTTGGTTTGGTAAACTTTGTTTTTGTTATTGTTTTGTTAATTGCAGTTGCACGTTGGGATGGGATAGAATTGCCTCCATCTCAGATTCTAGGATCGAGCTGTGCACAGAGTATCAGTATTGGTTATGTACCCGATGAATGGTGAGTTGTATTGTGCCTAGTTTATTTTCTTGGATGGTGGATCTTCCATTCTGATAGGAAATCTTGGTGCGTAATACTGCACTATATCTCTAACTATTGGCATTGAAAATTGATCCTTCTCGAACATGTTTGTAAACAACCTCATTTCTATTTGATGTTACCAAATTAGAATTTTTGTGTATTAAAACATGAGAAACAACGTGATGGCGGCTAGGTTTGGCCAGTGTACACAGTACATCTACTGGTTAACAGTCTGCTTTTAACCATGAGGTTGTTGGTTCAACCCCAGAAGGAAATGTGACAGTCTTTCTCTTGTTATATCCCAACACAATGAGGTTCTGTAGTAAGAGTCAATCTACGGGTACTCCTAATTATACTCCTAAATCCTAGCCCTTTAATTCAAATAGTTAAGGTTCAAGATTAGAGCTGATGTGACTTTAGAAAATGAGAAAATTAGCAAAGCCAAATCTAATCTTGACCCTTAATTTCTTGAATTAAAGGATTATGATTCAGGAGTATATTAATACATGGCGTACATGCTCATTAATCTTGGCTGTCCAATTAATTAGTTATTCATGGATTCCCTGTCACAGAATTGTATTGATTAAGTGGTTATAAATTATAATCCTGTTCGGTGATTTTGAAGGGAGTTCCTGAGGTGAGCATGTGAGCCTGTCTGCATGAAGGATGTGAACCTCAAGCCTGAATTTTAATACAAACCTTAAAAAAGATGATTACTGATAAAATTTCATTAAGATTGATGAACTGCCTTACTTATTTTTGCTTTTGGCTAATCTTCGATTTGCATTTTGAATTTTCCAGGGATGAAGAATATGACCAAGGAAAGAGAAAGAAGGTAAGGACCTCTAAGAACAGCTTTGATGGACCAAATCATTTTCAAGAAATTGCAACCATGAAAGCACAATTAAAGAAGACAAAGATGGACCAGACCAGCTCTGGAAACCGACCCTTCAGGATATGAGATAAGTCGAAGAATGACATCAATGGAGATGCTGCATGCTTTGTTGCCCGCTGTTATATTTTGCTATTTCATGTAGCGATTATTGTTGTAACAGGTGAGATCGGGTGAGATTGTAACAGAGGAAGCCTCGGAAATAATTGAGTTTTAAGATCTCTTTTTTTTTTTTTGACTTATTATGTATTCTGGGGAGGCAATGGAGAGATGTGAGGACCTGTATCATCAATATATATATATATATATATATATATCATTTAGTATATTGTCTACCAATGCATCGTACATGTATTTACTAGTATCCCTAACAATGAAACCCAAACCGAGCTGCTTTTAGCCACTGGTCAGTCGGAGAAGTTCGTCCACTTAGTTTGATAGTAACATAACAAGAGAGTCTCTCCAGGACAACATTTCAAGATTTTTCTTGTTTTTTGAAACTCGGGGTGTCCCAACCCTTCGAGTCGGGACTAATCCCCGAGGGTGCGATGGGAGTACCCGTAGACTAATTCTTATTTCTCATTGTTTGGGGGGCCATTGTCCCTTGCTCTATTGTTCTGTCATGTTAAATAATTACATAATATAATGTAATTTTTTTTTTCCAAAAGTTCATGAACAACTGTCCCCTTACCCCCCATAGCTGAGACCTATTAAATAATTAAATAATATAGTATAATTTTTTTCTACAAAAGTTCAGAATTACTGTCTAGCTCTGCCCATGTGCGTGGTATTCCTTCATTGGGTATGTGCGTAAAGAAACATTCTTGGGGGGTAAATCATGCATGCGCTTATTCTTTTCCGGAGGAAATTTCAGATTATTTATGTCACTTAATGTCTTAACGCCCCTTAGGGAGTCCAACCACTTGCAACACACATTGATCACAATCAATCAAATAGCTGAGCATGGCCCAATCACCAACCGACAGCTGTTCCTTATTACACATGACACTAGTATAGGTTTGGTGTGGCCATGGGTTAGGGTCCAGTTGGGTGGAGCACCGGATAGTGAGCATATCCTCAACTCAAACCCTGACCATTTACAAACGGATTGAAAAAAGCGTCCGGACACAACTCAAGCAGGAACCCCTCAACCCTAACCAGCGACCTTAACACAACTATAAAGTATAAACAAAATATAAACAAAAGCGAGACAATTTTACAGAGGGGATCTTTTATCACCAGAGTTCTCCCTATCATTTGGCCTCATAACACAGGAAATCAATTTCGTGGCAAGTTTTATGGAGTCTATAGAAGACAGTAGGTAGTAGGCTGTCTGCTTGGCGTGCGTGCACACACACACACTAACACACCATTCTATAGGTGAAGACATGTGATCATTTTGTGATTGTCTCAATGTATTTTCCCTTTTCTGACGGGAAATCTTTGAGGTGAGATGGTAGCAGCTAGTAAAGTTTGGGTGTTTTCGTTTATTAAAATTACTCAAAACGTCAAACTGGGCTGAAAAAAAAACACCCCAACTGTGTTGATTCATCAATTTGTTGCTTTTCTCTTTGTTATTTATCAAATCAGAGTTCAAGAGCTCAGAAAAGGCGGGGAAATGTACAAATGAAAATATGATGTGCCTCAAATTTCCTAACTACTTTGACAAAGTACCAAGCTTTATAAGGTTAGAGAGTAGGTACTTGTAGAGTCAACTGTATCAACTCGCCTGAGTCCTAATCTTCTTTTTGGAGTTTTCCTATCATGGAAATTAAGAAATGGTACTTGCACAGAGTGGGATCCTTATGTGACCCAAGTTACGTACTAGTCTTTGCACATGTTGGCTTGTAGTTGTATGCCAACTATATAACAAGGTTCCATTTTTTATTCAGGAGAAAATCAGTGACATTCCAATTTTGAAGTATTGACACTGGCTGGACTATTTCTAAACTCATCTCTTCTGAGTAAGGTAAAGGTCATAAACTAGTCAAGACTTGTGAAATAATCTGGCAATTATTTTTCCCACCACCGATTGATTCTCTCCTCTCCCAAGATGCCTCTTAAGGAATTAAGAGGCAAGGATAGCAATGATGATATGACAGCAAGAGCTGCTTTGTTTCTACCATGAATTGATTCTAAATCTGGTATGAGATAATTTCAGACGCCATTAATTTAATTGATCCAGTTATGAAAATCTGTTTATGTCAATACAAGAACGATGAACTGGTTACTTACTCAACAATTACCTCAAACATTCTCACACAATGATCAGCTCCACAAGAAGCAAGCTGCATTGTCCTGCAATTTCCACTCTTCTCAGAGTTTCTCCAAGCCAAACGGTGCACTGTGGAAACATGGCACATGAATGGATCAAGCCGCATGGCAAGAGCAGCACTAATGCCTGGTATTACAGTTCTACCATCATCAGTTTTTCTGCCAGAAAGACTCCACAATTCAATAAGTCCACTTTCCATTCCAACTGCAAGAAACCCATCATTTCTTGGAGAATCACAACCAACCCACGACAGGGCAGTGACACTACTGCTGAACTGTGGCAATGTCAAGAGCTGCTTGACTGAAGATCCCTCCTCTACAGCCCAGATCTTCACAGTCTTGTCCCTTGAACCCGTTGCAAATTCATGACCAAATGGGTTCCATGAACAAGTCCATATTATTCGTTTGTGTGCCTCCTGCCTTGCAACAAGCTGATAGCTAACTTCTTCCATTCCTGAGATTCCAAAACAGACAATGTCAAAGGTGCTCTCTATCTGATCAAAGCTTCAACAGAAACTAGAAAACCAGAAATTGTTATCATACAAAGTAAATTCATTAGGCTCACTCTCGTTGGGTGGATCAATATAAATGATAAAGCTAATCCCATCAAGAATTCAAGGCAAAGCGAAGCCTGTGAGACGCAGCAAAGCATTGTTTTCCATTAAGAGAGTTTTTTTTTTTCCCGCCATGTGAAGGGCTGTTGGCTAATCCAGACAGTCCATTTGATGGGATCGGATTTGGTCTGGCCCTCGCCAGACCAAAACCATCTCGTCCACTCGCAGAACCCTTTTAACTGCCCTTTCAAGTTTCAACACTAGTTGAGGAAATTTAACTCCTGTGGTTAAATTTTTTAGATATTTTTTTCTAAAAACCAAGATTACATGTTTGAACCCTAAGGATTAGTGAATCTTAACCATAGTTAAGAGGTGTCAAAAAGGACATGTGTCAACCTGTGGGATGAGGGCCAGACGGCTTTGGTCTGGCAAGGGCCAGACCAAATCTCATTCCCCATTTGATAGGGCCCTTTGGATTTTCAAGTAGAGAGTCCCCTCGTCCTCATCAGCTCCATGCTTTATCTTGTACTTGATTTTTCCTACACGCGTTGCAGCAGCTCATTTCCTTTTAAGTAAAAAGGGTCAAGTAAAGGGCTCCCTTTTTCCACATATCCCCTCGGCTCAAACTTGCCACAGAGAGAGAGAGAGGGAGAGGTGGCATAACAAGTGAATTCCCCCCCTCCTCAGCTGTCGTGTGAAAAGGCCACGTCGTAAAAGGGGACAAAGCCTTTTGTGATACAGTGATAGAATAGAGCTACCTGGCCTCTGAACTCAAATAAAACAATTTATTTAAGGGTCCGTTCTTTTGGTGGAACTTTTGAAGTCAACAAATATTTGTGATGTAAGCATTGCTATATTAGATCCAAAGCTTCTTTCTTGACCTAGCTATAAGGATGGGACTCTATAATATAGAAAGAAAAAATGTAAAACCTAAAATAATTGGAATTACGAGTCTTAGAATTGAGTTGGACCGATATAAAGGTTGAACTTTCATTGTTTCACCGCCTAATTTTACTTAATTTCTAGAACTATATTATTCCCTAGAGTACAAAAGTTCTACAACTATGGAACTTTCAAGTTCAACCAAAATTTTTGGATTTTTTAAGTTCCATACATGTGGAACTTTTAATTAAATTGAACCCAATGAATCTGAGATACCATTGTGTAAAGAGCATAGTTGCCGGGAAGCTATGTACAAGGTGGGAAACTCGCTTCCCAGGAAGCTCGTTTCTCAAACTCGCTTCCTCTCACAAACTCGCTTCCTAGGAAGCTCGTTTCCACGAATAGGCTCTCTTCCTAGGAAGCTCGCTTCCATCATGTCTCATCTAGTAGTCAAAGGGAGCTGTTTGTGTGAAGTGATATAGTAAACCACAATCTATAGCCTAGGGTGTAGACTCTAAGCAAGTATCGTCGGTTTAAAACCTAAGGCACCTACTTTTCTACAAAAATCTCAGGTAAGATAAAATCAAAGGTATAACTACCCATAAATAACATAATGGGAATGAGAAACCTATATCTCATTTTTCGCTTCCCATTTCCTAAGGTTTTTTGAGTCTCGTTTCCCGTTTCTTGCTTTCGCTTTGCTTCTCGTTTTCGCTTCTCGCTCTGGTAACTATGGTAAAGAGTTAGAAACCCTCTCCCCTCTCCTCTCAAACTCTTGCCTCTTGTTCTAAAATATTAATGTTCCGGAATTTTAAAAGTTCCACCAAAAGAACGGAGCCTAAGTATTTTGTACTGGCATGTTACTCTGTTGAACTTTCTATTCCTAAGTTATTTATTGCACTCTTTCAAAGGTTATCTCAATTGAAGAGCAGCAGAATGAAACCAAGGAATACAAAATTTGCTATATATGAACTACTTACCACCAACAGACAGCAACCAAATCATTGAAGGGAACCTTTAGCAAGTAGCATAAGTTTAATATACCTGTTCTTTTGATCGAAAACACTGAGAACTGACGATCCCTTGAGACAGCCAAAAGGTAAGAGTCATCGTGAGAGAATTCCATCTGCGTCACTGTTAGGCTGTGAGATTGCAACCGACCAACTGCTTTCCAGGACCCCACTTGCCATAGCCATATTTCTGCAATTGATGCTGATTGGGCCTGCAAGATATATAATGTATGAGCAGTAGTAAACAACTCCTAGATAAGTAGATATAGCCTGAATACAACACAGATGGAGAATCTGTGGATCAATAGCAAATTAACAAATCACGTACACAGGACCAAATTTAATAACAGTAATCAAGGTTCGAGAAACAGAATCCATGGTACCTTCATCAACTTTATCCAAATGAAAGCAATGATGCAGACAAAACATTCCATGCTGATAATATCTCATATAAAGAAACCATACAACTATTCAAGTACTATCAATTCACTCAGCACTGTGATGTTTTGATCAATAACGAATAGATTTCCCTACATACATTATATCCTTATTCACATCATATCTAGTATTCAATAGGCCAAATTATTATATCTCAATGGACGACAAGAAAAATACATACATAAATATAAAATGCATACATATATATATATATATATATATATATATATATATATATATATATATATATATATAATATCGAGAAAAGAGACATTAGTCGTGACCTCAAAGTCCAATTGAGCACTAAGAGTCATACTTTAATTGGGACCTATGTAATACTCGACAGGATACACTAGTGGGTGAAAGCATTTATGTGATTCAAGAATCTCATCCAGTGCAATCAAAGCGTCCAGGTGATAGGGGGTTCCCTAGTCGAGGCAATGCCTGGACGACCAAAATTTACTTTTTCTTTTTACGTTACATAAGATTTACTATGTGCCCGCCTAGATCATGAACTAGACGATAGGGGTCCCGGCTAGGCAAGGTGGTGGCCTAGCCATTGCTTAGGTGACATTTTGACTACATTGATCTCATCATACACAATGGCTAATATATATTTATCACCATCTCCTTATAACATACAAGCAACCATTATATTCCATGTAGATGTGCAACTTGGGTTGGGTCGGCTATGTAATGGTTTTGCCAGGAAGTCAAGAACCATTACGTAACCCGAAACTGTTAATTAAAACATCGTTCCAATGAGTACTATGAATTTGGTTGTTCTGATTATGATCCAGGTGAGTGTTTGGATTGGAAACTTACGAAGAAGGTACGCTTATTTTGACCATTTTGGCTTGTGTTGTATGGTTCTGTCTCTTCCAAACGATAGCATCCTATAAAACTTATATTACTGTCCTCTTTCTGACATTGTACTTTATAGCTATTGGTAGTTTCTCGTCTGAATGAACATGTTGCAGTGGAGGGAGTCATCCCTTTTCTTGTGGGAGATATTCATCTGTATTTTGCTTATACTTACCAACTTATGGACGGAAAGAGGCGTAACTAACCAAATAGAGATTGAACTATTGAAGTTTGTCTCACCCTCTCTTCTTCTTTTTTCCTTTTTTTGGGTACTTTTAATGTTTAAAATATGTGTTCTAATTTCAAATTTCTTTTTCCTTTTTCACTGTTTCTCTTATGTCTCTCTCATCATGTACAAGCCTAGACAACAAGATAAGAGAACACTTACACTTATAAAAAATGACTTCATGGCCACTACCAGTACCAATACAATGACACTGCTTTGTTTGAGAGCTTTACTCGTGCAGACCCCAACAAGTGTGCGTGTGTGTAAAAAAAACCACTATATAGGATTCAACCACCTTATAGGGGGAAAACAACAAGAAAAGCTGCAATTTATATTTATTTCATATATATTAAATGATGTTCAGTTATCAATTCATGTAACAGATTTTCAACTCCAATAAACAGTCCACAAAGAATACACGAAAAACTACATTGTAGGCTATATTGGCTTCAAATTTGTTCGATGCCTACTAGGGACATCCTTAATGTGAAATACAGACTTAAAAGGATTTTAAAAGAACTAAATAAGTTGATATAAGAAATGACGTGTTAGCTTAAAGTTAAACAAATAATAATGAAAAAAAAAAAAAAAACTAAGGCCCTGTTTTTGTGGCTAGAACCCTAAGCCTGGTTAATGTATAAGTGCGTGCCTCTAACATAAGGCAAGCCTTAAAGCATTAGGTGTGCAACTAATATGAGCCTCAAACTTAAAAGCATTAGCCTCAGGAGATTTGAGCCTCAAAGGTTGAGCCTTAAGGATTTTTCTTTGAACCTCCACCTCAAGGAGAGCCATGAGGCGTAAGCCTCACAAGCCTTGTAAAATAGTGATAAGGAGAAATAAAAAAAATTCAAACAAGTTACCAGCTACGGGAAAATACGTGCCTCAATTACTAGCTTTTGAGAAAAATTATGTTAGAACACTTATGAATACAATAATCCAGAAAGAAGTCATTGCGATAGAATGGGAGGAGAGCCATCTGTCTGCAGAATTATTACTTTTGCTTCCCTAAACACATTTACCATTTTATAAGTTAGCCTCGATGGATATCAAACTGAATTGAGCTTTGTGACTCATTCTACAAGGATATGCAATCGATGCAATGTCTTTAATTATGACACCTGCAATTCAAGTACTATCACAGAATTCAGTAAGAACAAATTGTATACCTTACAAGATGAAGCAACAAGCTTCCCCCCATGATCACAGCATAAAGAAAACAGCTCATTCCCATGACCATAAAGTTTGTGTGTCTCTGGCCATAATGTATGCCATACCAGTTGTTCTTCAATGGGAGGTTCCGTCAGCACAATCGGAACTGCATCTGGAATAGTTTCTAGGGTGTCTAAACCATCTGTACCATTTCTCTCTGGGGCCTCATTTGCAGCTGCATACACAAGTCATCTGCTCAATCACCCCTAATTTACTGAACAATTAACATCTAGTAATAGTTACCTCGAGGTACAATGAGAACTGTCCTATACAAAGAGAAATAAATTTCACACAAAAAAGAATCATGTGAGGTTGACACATCATTAACATCAAATCAGAATGTAACTCCAAGAACAAACACACAGAAATATATGAACCTATTGGTAAACAGTCAAGTTTGATTAATTATTCAAACATAAAAATGGAAAGCATCAATATTATGAATTATAAATTCGTTTAATATTTGCTAAAACAAATTCGGCAGATTTTTTTTTTTTAAAGTAGTCGAAGGAATATATTAATCAAGATGAACTGATACAATAAAGTAAAGAGTAGAGTTTACAACAACGTAAACTAAGAAACATCATGGTAGCATGTGATATTTTGAATTATGACATGTGTCATCCCAACACGGAGTCCAAATTTACTCACCATTCCAGGTGGAGATCCAATCCAAAATAAGTAGGCCGATACGAGCCTGAATATGTGAAATAGAGGATTTGGAGTTTTCAAAGACCCTCTTGTTTATCTCCCTCCAAATGACCAATGAAATGACTCCAGGGAACATCAACCAGATTGCCCTCTTCGTATCACCCGCACAAGCAAAAACCAACAAGATAAGAAGTTCCAAAAGGAAGAAAGGAAGACCCAATCCACCCCTAACCGAGATAGAAAGTACCCCCAGATGACACCCACAACTGGACAATGCAACAACAAATGGTCCACCATCTCTTCCACTTTGAGGCATAGGAAACATCGATTGGCTAAACTTCACTCTCTATGTTTTAAGTGATCACATGTAAGGATTTTGTTCAAAGATGTATTCCAAAGGAAGAATGAGACCTTTGATGAATGCCTGGATTCCACACTTGTCGATGGAGAAAGGATGCAATAAATGGTAACTCAATTGAGAGTAGTAGTGATCTGACTGAAAATCAATCATTGCTGCTTCCAGACCACATACATATGTTTTCGCAAAGTGACAGGACGTGGTTCGCAATCCAGAATGATATTAAAGGTATAACGCGCACACAGGTTCACATACAAAAAACGGAGTAGGTAAACAACTTTCCTATGCCTTACAGAGTTGTGTGAAACCCGGGCATTCCATCTAAGGTTTCATTCATCTTTTGGACAGCTATTCTGGATAAAATCCTCACTATGGACTGTTTATATAGTAGAGAATGGAGAATGGCAAACAGATGCTTCACGTACTTAGTTGAAGATGAGACGGTTGACCACCTATTACTACTTTGCTCTTTGGTTAGACGGTTTTGAGATGCTGTCCTATCCCGCACGGGGATGAATTGGATGTTCCCCCTCAGTTTCAACGATTTCATCCCTAGCTGGTCTATACAAGGCGGGGACCTTTATATGGGCCCAGTGGAGAATAATCATGGGAGGCATTAGTTGGAGTATTTGGGAGAAAAAGAACAATTGGGTTCTTGAAAAATCTTCCTCTTCCCTAGACGTAATCTAGGCACATTTCAAAGCTTCTGTTTTCTTGGTGTTTGATTAGGAATGGCCTTATTGACCTAAACTTGGTCTCCTTTATTGCTCCTGGCTAGGGGTTGTCATATATTGTGGGGGTTAGTAAGTAGGAGTTCCATCTCATTTCTTCTCTTTTTCGAGATCATCAATCGGTGAACTTTTACTTTTGTATTTGTTTCCCTTCTAATGCATGATCTAATTTTACAATTGAAAGAAATAAAGAGAATAGACAAGGAGGGGCATATATCATATATTTTGTCATTAACAAAGTTACAGTTGATACAATGCAAAGAATGATCAATAGTAGATAAGATTAAATTTATTTTATTTTCTTTCTTTTTTCCTTGGTGGAATTTTATAATGTAACTAAATGAAATATAGTGACAACTGGAACTGATCAGGGATCGGGCCCAGTACTTACATAAAACAAGCCAAGTAAACAAACAAGTTACGAAATCAAACATTTGAAAGGGAAGATGTAAGCAATAGTATAAAACTAATGTTATTATTGGCCCTTGTATCATAACTAAGAAATGACCTGGACAAATGCATAAATGCTGTGTTCTTTCCTTGGCAATTCAGAAAAAAATTTGTTCACCAACTTCAACCGCTCACAGAACATCTAAAAGGCTGGGTCTGGATTGTTAGCATCATGAATAATGAACTGTCACACCATTTTTATTAAATTCAATGATCATATCTAATAAAAGTATTACTTTTTAGAGTAAATGGAAATGCAGATAAATCCATATGTTTAAGCAGATGGAAACAGAATATCATCCCACTTGGCTACATACAACTATTCCAAAGGTTCCGTCCTTTGCAATGTAGGTATATCCAAGGTGTACAAGTGTTAAGCATTATATTTGATTATTCCAGACGAAGAAAAAAGAGAGTGAAAGAGAGAGATAAAGAGAGGGAGAGCAAGAGCTCAAGCCTCACCCTGGGCATAAATGGGTTTCTGTGATAGCCCAAGAGCAGACATATTTGCACCCAAAATCTGAATGTCTTCTTGAAGACCTTCAGGAAAACTAGAGTTCTGCCGAGTGGCATGATTCAGTGTCTTCAAAAATGATAAAGGGGCTTCGAACACTCTGGCAACTTTCTCATCTGCTCCACTGACAAACCGCTGGTTCCCCTTTCCTTTGATGATAGTCACACAGTTAATATCGTGACCATGAACTTGAGGGCGAGCTATTTCATGCCAAGAATACTTGTCACTTGGACATGCTTCATTTTCCCATGGAGCAAAAACACGACTTGTCTGCAATTTTTTAAAGATTGGACATCAATAAGGTTCACACATGGTAATACAACAAACTCAAATATATATATGTACTGAATTCTCTAGACTTCTGTCAGTAGAACTTGAGACATCTTAAACTGGAAATGAATCCTACCTGTCCAACAAGAATGGTGTTAAAGAAAGAACCACATTTTAGGCTTTTTAGCAGTGTCTTTTCTCTACAAATGCCTTGGGTGTCAATTTTCTTATTGTCTTGCTTACATCTGCCTCTGATTTTTTTTATATTTTAAAGTTATTTATTAGATTAATATCAGCCGGAAATTGATTCCATAAATTTCTCTTCAATTTGAGTTAGACATTAGGCTCTTTTCCCATTATCTCCCACCTAAGCACTAAAAGAATATTACAATTTAACTGTCGTATTTTTGCATCAGAGATGCTGGAGTTTATGACTATGTGGCACCTCTTATTTCTTGATTTTACATAGATAGGCCAAGATAGGTTACATTCTTATGCAAGCAAGATCGACCACTTTATTTTATCCCTTAATAAAGTAGTCTTTAATAGTTTTCTTAGTCATTGAGTATGTATTTTATATATAAAGTCCTTATAAACCAAAATATAGAAACAAAACTTACTGGTAAAATATCATTGTAGACTATTTTATACACCTCTAAGAGTGTCTTCAAAAACGCTTTTGTTGAATCAATCTAATGGGTAGTCCATGTCATTCTCCCCAAAATTCAGAACTCTTCATAATTTTAATTATGTTTCTTACTTAATGAGCACAAACTCAATAAGTGAAATCTATCAACTACCATGTATTCCCCAGACAACCAACATTATCACTATATCAATACAAGCATAGTCACCATACATCCATACCTGTAACCTCAATATATTTTCTAAATTCAATTGTGATACCATGTTTACAAATTTACTCTGTAAAATATTAAGCGGTAGAAGTTTTCAAATATGGCTAACAATTGTTTCATTTTCTTTTTCTCCTTCTCTCTTAGTACTACCCAAGGTTTTAAAACGGCCTATAAGAAATATCTCTAACACTTTCCCCAACTGCAAAACAATTTACTAGTCGAGACAATGGGTTCTCTACCCCTTCGGGGATGGAGCGACAGAAGTTTTGAGAATTCAAGAGAAAGTCACGGCGAGACAAGCCGTTTATCATTACGATAGGTGTCAAGTTTTTCCCCAGGCAGCAAGCCTGGAAAACACAAAGGATTCAACTTAACACAAAAATGCCCTACAAGAAAAGAAACAAGTCACTCCACAACTCCGATCTGGACCTCAATCACATACTGCAAGCACCTCAGAGACAAAGATAATAAGTTGTTTGACTTGTTTCTATATGGGCAACATATTACCTGGTCATGACTGACTGACAGAATATATTCGCTGGACCTGGCCCATGCAATATCTGTGACTGCTGCATAGTGGCCGGATGGAACCTTCTGTGGCTGCCAATTATCGAAGTTAACACCAACATTTTTCCAGAGATGAAAAGATCCACCATATCCATGAGCTAGAATTGAATCTCCACCTGGGCTCCAATGGCCACCATAAAACCCTAAAGCACAATGACTTAGTTCCCCAACAGTAACCACATTCATCCAGATACCAGTAGTCCTCTCAGGTTGCCAAATCATCATCGTCTTATCCATAGATGCAGATAAGATGCTTTGGGGTTGGTAACAGGTATTCTCCTCTGCAGATGCACTTGAAGGGGGTTGCCACTCCACCGAATACACCCAGTCCTCATGTCCAATAAGCAGAGATTCCAGAGATATCTGATAGGAGGACGAACCAGCTACAAGTACAGGACCTTCAATATAAGATGTCAAGCCTATTTCTTCTTTCCTGTATGGCACCTTAGGATTAGCTGGAGTACTATGTAACGCCATCTTCCATATGCGTATGCTTCTGTCCTGAGATGAACTTACAAGAAGAAGGCTATCTATTTTGCTGTTCGTGCAAATAGGTAACGAGAAGTCCAAACTTCGGATCCAGTCAGTATGCCCTTTTAACTCACAAGCACGAATAAACTACAGGCAAAAATAGATAAATAAAATCGTCATGGAAAAGATTAGGTGCAAGAGGATATAGGAAAGACACATATGTGTGAGGTTACAAACCTTCCCTGTCCTCTCCCAATAGTACAGATGTACTTTGTTATCTAAACCCCCCATTGCTAAGACTATGTGCTCGGTATTTCCTGGCAATTTTGCTAATGAAAGTGCAACCATTGGTTTTGAACCCACAAAGAGAGATTCTAGACATGACAATTTACAGTCACCTACAAGAACAACAATGAGAATATAAATCCCATTGATATATAATATAGAGTGATCAGTCATATATGATTAGGATGGAAATGCCAACAGTCTGCTCAACATGCACAAGACACAAACCAATATCAGATAAAGATAAATATTAAAATTCATATTGAAACCCACCACTATATACATGCCAAAAGAGGGGCTCAAGTCTGTAGCTTAATGGGTGAACATTCATCACTGCAGTCATGAGTTTGCAAGCCCGCACCAGTTTACCCAAAATAAAAGAGTATTTGGATGGAAATTACTACATGTCAATTAGCAGAAGAAAGAATGCATGAGCAAAAGCAATCTCAAGTTTGAAAGAAAGTGAAAAGGTAATTCTTCGACTATCCTCGTAAAGTCATAATAGTTACATTGTACAAGTGAAACTAAGAAAGTGAAGCATATCATATCTGTAACAGCACATTAAATGAAAAATAATTAAATAACTTGAATCCATTGTACTTTAAAAAGTAGTTCTACAACTACCAGTAGACAGACTCTTCTATCAAAGTTTTGCCCCCATCAACTGAATCTGAAGAAGGATCTGGGTGGTCACTCATTGTTTGGATGGTGTCTAACCTTATCATCCTCATATATGCAAGTAACTCCTCTGCCATTTTCCCACTTCTTCACAATTTCAGACCTTATCATAAGTTTATTCTCTTGCATTTTGGTAAGGGACTTACTTGCAACTGGTAACATTAAATATTTCATCTCCATCATTGGAATTAATCATCTAGTAACGCATGTTTCTTGCATATATTATTGCAGATGTTTGCTATAGAGACCCAAAACTTTTATGTCTTGATATTCATGCAAATTGAATGATAACATTGGTATTCGTGTCAAAATACTGTTTTCTATGTTTATGGTAATTAAAAAAATACTTTATGGAATTTGTTGTAATGGGTCATCTAAATAAGCCCATTACAGCTTTATTATTTAGTTACTATGTTATGTTTTATTGTCTATTGTCTTTTATGTAACTAAGGGCATTTATGTCATTTCATTCGATTAGTAATATAAAAGAATAACTAAAGGGATGGAGACATTGATTCCATACCCTATTCCCTTTTCTTCTTCCTCTTCTCCTCTCTCTCTTCCATAAACTCTAGTTTACTATTCCTAATTTTCTACTTGGTATCAAAGCAAGAAGAAAAAATAGCGTTTTTCTTTTTCCTTTTCTTTTTATGGCATTTTCATGAATAGTGTTCATGAACAGTATGCGTGAACAGTGTCGTGGATAGTGTCATGAACAGTGTGAATGAATAGTGCCATGAATAGTATTTTTTGAAGAAAAAAATCTTAAAAGATCTGTATTTTTTGGGGGATTTATGATAATCTTTCTAAACTTTTTTGACAAGTTCTAGATGAAGATTTTTTCAGTTGTTTGATTAAAAAAAAATCAGTTTGGATCAAACAATTGGAACAAATTATTAGGGATTGTAAAGGGACTAGGCCACCAAGATCTCAATTTCTCTGGAAAAAGGTGTCACCTAGAGTAATACAAGATAACTTTCATTGCAGGTTCAAATTATTTCCTAAGGATGGACTTATTATGGGTTGATTTCATTTGTTCCTTGTAGATTTTGGCATTCTCATATACATCATTTTTTAACTCATCAAGCTCATTAAGTTGCAGCTTGCGATGGCTACCGGCCAAGGGCAAATCAAAATTGAAGGTCTTGATGGTCCAGTAAGCCCTATGTTCCAACTCAGCTGGTAAGTGACAAGCCTATACGGGGACATCCCGATAGGGGTCTTGTAAGCAATATGATAGACTCATATGAAGCATTTGAATAGATGGAATTATGTATTGAAATTATATGTGAGCGTGTTTAGAACTATGAATTGAGAAGTGGAATGTATATGCCATGTTATTGAAGTTGTATTGCCTATATGTCACTCACAAATGGTATATAAGCACTTCGAATTACATGATCAAAGTTTTGTATAAGTACGGGTATCCGAAAGTAAAGAAGATGAATGAAGTAAAGAAGATGAACAAAGCAAAGAAGATGAATAAAGTAAAGGAGGTGAACAAAGTAAAGAAGATGAATGAAGTAAAGAAGATGAACGAAGTAAAGGAGATGAACAATGTAAAAGATGTTATTGGGAGGGTGATAGTGTGCTCAGACCAGGTACGGCCACTAGTCACCTGATCCCAGTAAAATAAAAAAGATGTTATTGGAAGGATGTTAGTGTGCTTAGACCAGGTACAGCCACTAGTCATCTAATTCAAAGTAAAAGAATGAACAAAAATGGTAAAAGATGTTATTGGGACGATGTTAGTGTGCTTAGACCAGGTACATCCACTAGTTATCTGATCCCAAGAAAAAGAATGAACAGGGATGGTATTAGTGTGCTCAGACCAAGTGCGGCCACTAATCACCTCATCCCAAGTAAAAAGGATCAACTCGGCTAAAAACTTAAGAAAAGCAATGGAATTTGAAAATGGGAAAGTAAATGTCCCAAAGAAGCTTGTAAAATACATGGTTTTCAAAGAAGGCAAAGTAAAGTATATGAAAGACGCTAATATGTTCCGTCCATTTCATAGTTAGTTAAATGAAGAAAAAGTAATGAAAGATGCTAGTATGTCCGTCCATTTCATAGTTCGGGTAATGTCCGTCCATTTCATAGTTCAGGTACTAGTAAAGTATATGTGTGCTGATAGTATGTCCGTCCATTTCATAGTTCGGGTACTAGTTATATATGTAATGATGCTAGTATGTCCATCCATTTCATAATTCGGGTACTAGTAAAATATATGTGATGATGCTAGTATGTCCGTCCATTTCATAGTTTGGATACTAGTTGTATGTGTGAACGATGCTAGTATGTTTCGTCCAATCATAGTTCAGGTACTAGTGATGCATGTATGAAATATGGTTCTTGAAAAGAGAAAAATGCATGTATGAAATATGGCACTTAAAAAGAGAAAATGCATGTGTGAAATATGGTACTTGTAAAGATGCATATGTAATATATGTTACTCGTAAAGGAAAAAAGCATGATGTAACTGATGAAAGTACTGTTTTAAAGCAAAGTTCTTCTAAATGTATGTGATTTGAAAAGTATGTGCATATGAGATTGGAATGAGAATTGAAAAGCATTAATTAAAGTAGGATCTTCGAAAAATATGCACATGATAGTTTTTGGAAAAAAGTCTTCCGAACTCAAATTAAAGTATTGTTTATACTGCTTGGTTTTACTTTGAACTACCTTATTCTAATAATATGCGAGCATGCTATTATTGATGTTCATAATATTGTTAGTTAGTAGTTTGTATACGCTGAGCTATTCAATGCTCAGCCGAACTGTTATTTTCGGCAAGCACACCACTTGGTAATTGCACTCTGGAGCCCTGGGTCTAGGAGAAATACGTGGAGGAGGATCCTGCTTGGGTCATCCTGTGGAGGAGAGGGTCTTTGATAGGCAACCCCTTTAATTGTTTTAAGAGATGAAAGGGAGAGATATGAATATTTTGACTAAGTGAAGATGTCCACTTTGATTGATTGCATTGTATACACTTATAGTTACATTATTAAGAAATTTTCAAGTCCAACTTTTAGTGTGCCTTATATGCTCTTGAAGGATGGTTTGACAAGTATAAGTCACGACGCCAAAGTCTCATAACTCCTATGTGAGATTTTGGGTCGCGAGAGTCTCATAACTCTTATGTGAGATTTTGGGTCGCGACAAAGTTAGTATCAGAGCAAAGGCATTAGGTCCGTATAGGGAGTCGTATTCCAAGTATAGACTAGTCACTTAGTCTTAGTCTTAAACCGGTTGAGGTTTTAACCGAATTTGTGTCTTAGCTTCGCTAGGAATCTGAATTGTATACTTATATTACTATGTGTATACCTCGGTCTATTATTATCTGCGTTATAAGTACGTTATGATTAGTGAATTATTGGCTTAAACTAGTTTCCAAATTAGACTCATGGGTTACTGTTGTTCTCAGGATTTGATCATGAGACGCGGTACAAAGGGTCGAGGATACCAGACTAGAGGAAATGGAGGGGAAACTCCATTGGGCAATGAATAGTCTGCTTTCTCTCAGCTCTTGGAGACTATGGTTGATACCATGGCCATTCTTGCAGCCAGGCAGCCTACTGCTACTCCGACACCTATGCCTCCACCTGCACACTCCACTTCAGGACTTGAGGTGTTCCGAAAACTCCATCCGCCCACCTTCATGGGACTATGAATCTTATGGTTGTTGAGGCATGGATTATGCAGTTGGAGAAGATCTTCCGAGTGCTTCGCTGCACTGATGAGCAGCGAGTGGACTGGGCTTCCTTCGTGATGGAAGGTGAAGTCGAGCATTGGTAGAGATCAGCATTGAGATAGAGGGATGCCACCAAGGCAGGAGAGCCATGGACATGGGGAGAGTTCTTGGACGTCTTCTTCGGGCAGTACTTCCCTACGTTTGTCATGGAGCAGAAGGAGATGGAGTTTATGTCTTTAGAGCAGGGAGAGATGAGCGTGGCCGAGTATAAGGCCAAGTTTGTGGAGTTGTCGAGGTTTGCACCTCATCTAATCGCATCGGAGTACATGTGGGTTAGGAAGTTTGAGAGAGGGTTGAAGGCTTTCATATGGGATTAGATTTTCGGGCTCCAAGTGGAGACCTGGAGAGAGATTATGGGCAAGGCGAAGATCGCCAAGAGGAATTCTAAGGAGTTATTCAGAAGAGACAGTGGCCTTGGGAGAGGCATGATTAGAGGTCAGTTCAGTGGCTCAGCACCGACTGAGAAGAGGGCCAGGACAACCCTATACCCTATTTCCAGGCTGACACAGGCACAGAGGCCTCCTCTTGCACCACAGGCCCCTCACCCCACTACTACGACTCAAGCTACTCGATATGTGCAGCCCACATCTTCAGCACCTACACTTGAAGTTTGTGCATATTGTGGGAGGAAGCATGGAGCCGGGGATTGTCGAGCACGCACAGGTGCATGTTTCCATTGCGGTAACTAGGGACACCAGATTAGAGATTGTCCTAGGCATCCGCTGCCAACCCAACTTCGTGGGAACAGACCCCCAGTTAGTCAAGCCACTCAATAGGGGTCCACCACCTCTAGGCCCCAAAAGCCCACACAGCCACCTCGCCAGGTGAACCAGGGCAAAGTCTTCACCATGTCAGAATAGGATGCACGTACATCTAATGATATAGTGCAAGGTACGCTTAATTAGTAGTTGTTTAAGTAATGTTTTGTGATGATATGCAGTATGTGTCAGTGTGTCACCATGTATGTATAAACATACGACTTATAATATATGGATTTTTCTTGCACACGATTGATGTTAGTTAGTTATAGCACTATGGCATCCTTACTGATAGCCAAGGCTTAGCCCATGGGTTGATCGACATAGGATCAACTCATTCTTTCGTCGCACATAATTTCAATAAGGATTTCTAGTTAGAATCGAGCCTGTTAGATTGGGAGTTATCCATCTCTACTCCGATTGCCAAGTCAGTTGCCACTGACCAAGTATGCCGAGCTTGTGCTATCTAGGTTGGAAACCAAGTCTTGCACACCAAGATTGTTCCCTTGGTCCCTTGTTGCATTGGTAGCATCACTCGGTGGAAGAAGCCACGTGTGAGTACAAGATGAAGTGTGGGAATAGTATTCCCGCTTGTTCGTGAGTAGTCCTAATTTTGAGGACGAATTCTTATAGGGGGGGGGGGGATGTAGAGACCCAAAACTTCATGTCTTAAGGTTTGTGCATATTGAATGATAATCTTGATATTCGTGTCATGCATTTAATGCCTCGTCACTTAATAGTCTTAAGTTAAATTAAAAACGACTAAGTACAGAAATTTCAGAAATTATAAGAAATGTGTGGTTTTAGCAAAAATATAAATTGTCGAATTTTGAGATGATTTTTTTCAGGAAATGGATGTTTATAGGTTAAACAAACATATATGATTTTATTAGTACGTTTAGAGTGGTTTAATTGACTATCAAAAATTTTACGACAGATAGGATTTAACATTTTTAGCCTAAAACTAGAAAATGAGGTTTTGATTTATTAGGAATTTGATTTTCTAAGTATTTTTATTGAATCCAAATGGGGGGTACTTCTTTATTTTAATTTAAAACTTATAGTAAATTAAATGAATCATTTACTTAAATGTTTTTAAAGGAGAATAAGTGTGTTGTTGACTGGTGGTGAAGAGAAAAGAGTGTTGTTGCTATGTGCTGTAGAAGAAACAGAAGAAAATAGGACAGTTCGTTCGAACGAATCCACATTCATTCGAAAGAAGCCAAGAAAATTTCAATTTAGTGGAAATCAACATCCATTTCCATTCGAAGGGCACTATTTCGTTCGAACGAAAATATTTTCGTTCGAATGAAGTCGCATAGACAGATTTTTAAAAAATGGGTTGTCCGGATTTTTAGGGTTTTTAACCCTAGGACTATAAATACAAAGCCTATTTCATGGGTTTAGAGTATTTTAACTCTTTCTACCCAATTTGGCAAGGAAAGGGAGGAAAACTTAGGTTTTCTAAGGAAAATCCTTGGTAGAAGCAAGATCAAGCTTGGATTGGCCTTCTCAAGCCTTCTTCAACCTTTCTCAAGCTCTAGACTGCAGGGATTCAGTCTTGTGAGGTAGATACAATCTACTAACTAGCTTTGTTATGATTTCTTTAATTGGAAATGATTGAATGTATGGTTTTTGATGAAAAGTGACAATTACTCTCTACTAGATATACTTATTATAATGCCCTAATTCTATGCTATGGATCCTAGTGTAAATGAAAAGAGAGAAAAAATTAACTGATAAATATCCCATATGGGGCTTGTATCGGTCCCATATCGGCCCGATACATGGAAGTTTTTTTTTTCAGCGTACCAATGTATCGGGTAGCTCCAAACAGGATACATATCGACCCGTATCGGTCAATATGTATCGAAATTTTAAACCATGCCTAGAAGTTGCTAATCCTCTTTGGTATGAATGTTCCAAAAACTTTTTAATCTGAGGTTGTACCTTAGAAATCAAATGCCCTCAATACTGCTCAACCTCAAAACTCCTGTCGAGCTCCTTTGACCTGGTAGTTCTTATTCATACTTTCTCCTAGAATCTTTAGGTTTGTCTACTACGTTCATGTTCATCATTCAAACCGTAGTACATTGGTTCTAAAGGCTATGAAATGCATCTTCCTTGGGTATCAGTTGTCTAAGAAGGGGTATAAATGCAATACCATCTTCTAATTAAAAAGATATTTGTCTCCATGGATTTAACTTCTTTGAATCGGTGCCGTTCTTTTTTTTCACCAAGAACTCAATTCAGGAAAAGAGTAAATATGAAGAGTAGTCTATTCTTGATCCTTTTATTGTGCCTGTTTCCACACTTTCATTTGACTTCATTGTTATTACATCTTAAGGTGATGATATCACAAAAGAAAAAGAGTTCCAAGTGTATACAAGAAGGAAGAAGATTACTGTTGATGATACACCATGCCAAGCAGTCTCCTTAGATCCAGGTAATGATACTTCTTCTCCTATGATTCATGTTCCTAGTGTATCTATTGTTGTTGATGATACTGATCTCTTCCTATTGTTGTCCGCAAAGGAATTAGTGCATGTACTCAACATCCAATCAGTAATTATGTTTCTTATCATTCATTGTCACCATCTTATCGTGCTTTTACAACCTTTTGTCATTTGTTTCCTTGCCTTCTAACTTCCGACGCACTTGCTCAACCAAAGTAGAAGGAAGCAATGTGCAAATAGATGGAGAGCCTTAGAAAATAATGATACATGGGAATTGGTGACCATTCCCAAAGAAAAGCAACCGATGGGATGTAAGTTGGTTTTTATGGTCAAATAAAAAGATGATGGATTTGTAGAAAGGTAAAGGGCAAGGCTAAAGGATTCACACAAACCTATGGAATTGATTATTATGATACCTTTGCACCTGTTGGAAAGATGAATTTCATACGTGTTCTTCTATCCTTAGCAGCAAATTAACAAAGCATCTACATTAGTTCGATGTGAATAATGTGTTCCTTCACGACGACTTACAGGAAAAAAACAAAGAAATTCACGACGATTTTCAAATTCCAAGGAATGTGTTGAGTAAAACCATCGGCTTAATGAGGAAGATGGGGATCCATTTGTTGATGTTGGAGAGTTTCAGAGGTTGATTGGATGCTTAATCTATATTTCTCTTACCCGTCTAATATTACCTATGTTGTAAGTATGATCAATCAGTTCATGCGCTCACCGAGGACACCACATCTAGAAGCAATTCATATAGGTCTTCGGTATCTCAAGTCATCACCTAGCAAAGGTCTCTTGTCTATGAGACACAGACATATGAGGAAAGAGACATTTACAAATGCAAGTTGGGTTGGTTCTATTACTGATCAGTGATCACAGGTCTACCTTTGGTAATTGTACAATTCGAAGCAATCTTGTAGCATTGAGTAAGAAACAATCTGTAGTTGCAATATCGGGTACAGATTGCACCTGTTGGAAAGATGAATTTCATGTGTTCTTCTATCCTTAGCAGCAAATTAACAAAGCATCTACATTAGTTCAATGTGAATTACTGTGGTTGAAAATATTGTTGTTCAAATTTGGGCATTTATACTTGAGGACCTATGAGCTTAGATTGTAATAACAAAGCAGTAATCAGCATTTCCCATAATCCAGTTCATCATGACTGCATAGTAACAAAGTTCTCCGATTTTTTCAAAAATTCTCGAATAATTTGCGAAGTATCCGTCGAACGATTAATTCACGACATTTTAAACAAAGCGCAATTTTTTCAAAAAGTAATGAATTACACGAATTAAATGCGAGTTATTCACAAAATTTTAAAAAGACCCAATAAATATTTAATCTATAAAGTGCTTATTTATAATTTTCATAATTCGTAATCTTATTTATTATTATTTCATATCTAGCTCGACATTTTCCCAAATTTTTTGAATTTTTGCTGATTTTTCCAATTTTTTCCATAGCCGAATAATTGTCGAACTTTGACTTTGTGACTACATAACCATACTAAACATATTGAAGTGAGACACTTTATTTTTTTTTACAAAGGGCTCAACGAATATATTTGAACTCTTTTTGTCAAGATAAAAAAACAAGTTGCAGACATCTTAACTAAGGGAGTTAGTAAAGTTCGTCTAGATGAGATCTTGGACAAGCTCGGCATGACAAATATCTATGCATCAACTTGAGGAAGAGTGTTGTTACTTGTTAGGGACAGTGTTATCCTTAGTATTTGTTATTTATTCTTTGTAATTAGCTTCTTTATGTTCTTCTACCTGGGGTATTTCTGTCACCCCAATTATTATATTAATAAAAGAACCTTGAGGGATCATAGACAATTACTATGATTTCCCTATTTTCTTCTTTCTCTGTTCTTCTTCTCATCATGAAACCCCAGTTTCTTCCAACTAGATGTTCATGATTTATTACTTCACGTTAAGTCACTTAGTTTTCATACCAATTAGTACAAGTGAAGCCCTTATTGTGATTCATGAGTAGTATCAATCATAGTTTGAAAACTAGGCGAGTCAACTCGAAACTCGGCCGAGTTACTCGACTGAGTTTCAAGTCAAGTCGCCTTAAAACTCGAAAGAGACACTATTTGTCGAGTTACTCAAGTGACTCAGTTGAGCCGAGTTTTTCGAATCGTCAAACTCGGTCTAGTCACGAAATGGTATTTTGTTTTAAACCTAAACTCAAGCATCACACTGTTTTTGCATCAGATTTTTTTGGGGCTACAAAACCAGCCTACAATTGGTTCTATTAAACTTAGTTTTTAGGTTGTTTGAGGTTGCAAAATTATCTTACTTTGGGTTCTTTTAACCTAGGTTTTTCAAGTTATTGGTGGGGGTCGATCATGGATAAAATGTCAAAAAAATTGGTAATTGCGTAATTGGTATATATATATATATTCTAAGTTGGACCGAGTCGAGTTTTCCGAGTTACTCGACCCAGCTAACTTTCGAGTTGAGTCGACTTTTCAGATTTTTGAACCATAGTATCAACTCATCCATATGGCATGCATGCTCACTCACATAGATTCTGACATGGGATGCACTGAACTTTCTACACATGTCTTGCGAGCAAACAGGATACACAAATTTATATACATTGATAAATTAGGACTCTCGTGTCATCCAAATGCCAGAGTTTTGTTTTTGATTGGGATTCTAGAAGAATTTTCACAACTTCAACCAGATCACTACAAACCAATTTAAATGTGACCCATTCAATTGGTTTTCAGATCAACTAAAATTTTTGGGAGAAAAAAAATTGTAGAATCCTAATCACGAGACCCTAAATTTATTCCTGATCTACGCATCATGAGACCCTAAAGCTGAAGATTTGATTCTTTTAGCTCATGACTCCAGAATTCACTTCTAAAAGATTCAACAAATTGAAGAAAACACAAAAGAGATATTTCAGAACTGTATCCAACTTGGCCATGATAATGACTCTAGCAGCACAATTGGTAACATCAACGGTATGGTTGTAGAAACATGAGAATATCAACACCAACTTCAATCTCCAATAATCTTGTCACTTCCTTTTACGAAGGGCCCACAAATCTCTCCCATGGATTTCTGCACTAATAAGTTTTACGCATGCACATTGCGATGACCTCGCTGTTAACCGAACAGGCTCATGTTAAGGAAAATGGCTTAACAAATGAATGGAAAGACAAACAAGTAATAACTTGTCCCCATATTTGCATCAGGATACTCGTAGCAGAGAAATTAGCTAGGTGTTTTTAGCATAGCTACAAGTGAAGTATTGGCCAGCTAGCTGTTTTTAGCATAGCAAAAATTAAGTGCTGGTGCCCCTATGGCTAATCATCAAGTTCAATGAATAGAAAATCTGATCTGTCATGGAAAAATGTGTGGCATAAAGTAAGATGTAAACTATGAATATCCGAACCAAATGGCAACAAGCATTAATATCTCATATAAACCTGGGATTAAGTAAAATGAATTCATCTCATGCACAGCATTAAAAAAAAAAAGGAGAGCTAGAAATTTTTTTTTTTTAATCGATAATCAACACAATAGAAAAGCTTAAAAAGACCAAAAACCTTAAAAGACATAGAAAGCTTAAAAGACCAAAAACTTTACATGTTCTGAATACTGAAGAAATAACACACTTTATCAAGAGATATAGATGTTCTTGCTTAAACATTTGAACTGTACAAGTATGCCAAATCTTTCTTTAGCAATAAGCAGGGAGTACGTCAAATTACTGTAGATACTAATCCAATTTTATGTGGAAACTTGAATAAGAATGATCTGCAAGGGAATCAAACCCATACAAAGATACATTTGACTTACCTCCAACAATAGATGGAAGGATCATTTCCCACACAAAAACTGTACTATCAGAAGAGGTTGAAGCAAATATTGCATCAGTTTTAGAAACCATAATTCCAGTAATGCACGTAACACCTTTCTTGTGTGGTTGTGGTACTTGTAACACATGCTTCCACTGTGAACATGACAAATACGTCACTTTTTAGTTGACAATTATTAGATGCTAACAGTGGATAAGAAGTCATTATTTAAATTTACAGGGAATAGGGGATTCAATTCAGAGTATCAATATTAAAGAAGTAATCTTAGGAGCATATGAACTTATATGACAGATGTTACTCTGACATAGAACCTAAGTAACGATGTCTCAGTTCTACTCTTAATGATCTACGGCAATTTGAAGGGTGTCACAAAAAAGAGTGAAGGGCAGTATGACATACATCATATGATAGTCTTTATGTTAATTGGAATATTGAATGTGACAATGAAGAATATGTATGATAAAATCACATTATTTTTTATACAGTTTTACTGCCGAGCAAGAATATTTGTAACAGCTCTGTAAAGTGATTTCTCCCAAAAGCAAGATCAAGTCAACACTATGCCAGAAAAAACAAGAATGTACCTTTCCATCTTTGAGAGACAGTTCCCATAGAATGATGATACCTTCAGCGTCTCCTGAAAGCAGAAAATGCTTCTCTAACTGTTTGGCTGTGCAAAGCAATGAGATTTATTAGTATGATACTCAATATCGAATTAACAAGAATAAGTCGTCTCTTATAATCATCAACGCCTTATCCCAAATATTTAGGGCGCAACACGAATCATGTTGTGTCATTATGTTCTACTAAAAACCAAATTTTAGAAAACACACACAATTATTTTTCCCACAATCAATAAATATCATCAATGCCGTATCCCAAATATTTAGGTTTAGCAACATAAATCATGTTTCCGCCATTCCATTCTATTAAAGTCATGACTTCAATTAATGCTTTTTATTATCAAATTTGTGTGCACTATCTCCATTCATGTCTTTGTTTAGACTATTCCTCCCTCTTATAGAACCTTCTACAATTCTACCTGCACCAACTCAATTTTTATCATGGGTGTCGTCATTAGCCTTCGTTGAATGTGTCCAACTATCTCAATTGACTCTCCTTATTCCACCAACTATTGAAATTACTCAAAGATTCTCTCAAATGGGCTCATTTATGATTTCCTATGTTTTCCACTCAGCCATCTCAACATCCTCATTTTGGCTACACTAATTTTTCCAACATTGTTGTCTGTAAAGCATAACTGATCTTCTTGTCATCATATAATATTTTCCTTTAACTTTCATCAAAATGTGTCAGTCAGGTAACACTCTGGAAGCATATATGTTACTCAAAGCAAACATATACATATATATATATATAGTATTGATTATTGAAACAATCGTAGGATGCCGACGAACCTCCATTGAGTTATCATAAACCAGAAAGATATACCGCCAATCAGTGTTAGTGTTACAAATCTCCGAGAAAAACATCTAAAGTTTAAAACTCCATTTTTATTGCAGTGTTTTAAAAATCTCATGAGAAATACGGTATTTTTTTTTCTTTTTATCACGTTAATATCGCGAGATTTAGTAAGAAATACTCAATGTCATTGTATTATTTTATGTAATTTTAATTATATTTTTAATCATTGCCGATATTTCGGTGAGAAATACTAGGGAAAAAACTCCAGATTTGAAAATCTCCCGAGAAAAACTTTCAGCCTATAAAAAAAAAACCGGAGAACGAGATTTGTAACACCGCCGGCAATCTAAGTTCATCGTACTGAAACAAACACATACGAGTAATACAGTCTGGTGGGCATATCTCAATATTGATCATGATATCAGTTTCAGTATATTGATCAAGTTCAATACTAATAGAATTCGTGCACAGTTTTCTATTTGAACCACAAAATCAAATCCAGTGAATCGGCTAAAAAAGACGAGGGAGGAAAGATTGTACCTTTGAATGCATACTTATTGCTTGGAAGCCATTGGGTGCAGTTTACAACAGCCTTGTGCCCCGGAAGCGTAGTCAAAATCTGGGCAGTCTGCAATCAGAGAGGAAGCTCAATAAATAAATAAAAATCCAAATTTTCAGTAATATCTTCAGGGGAAGTTTAAAGTTGGAAAAAAAGAGAGACGAAGATGGGACCTTTGGGCAGAAAATAGCGACAGCGTTTTGGGAACCGAAGGCAACTAAATCGCAGGCACCGAAAGAGACGTTGTTGACGATTCTGTTGCATCCAGCACCTATGAAGGCTCTCTCCACTTCAACCCCACCACCACCAGAATTCATAGCTTCGTCTCGTCTCGTCTCATTCAAATTAGAAAGATACAAGCGAGCGAGAGAGAGAGAGAGAGGGAGTAAGGGTTTAGAGAGGGAAAGAAAGGAGAAGCTTCTGTTAAAATAACTCTATGATAATTCCTTTCCTGTCCGTTTGATGGCAACCCCTCTGAATTTTGGGTAGAACAGTCTTACCTTAGCTAAGCTCAGCCTGACTATTAATTAAGGACCGTTGGATATAATTCAATGGTCAGTTTTATTTGCTAGTGTTTGGGTCGGGCTAAGCTAAGGTGGTTGCTGTTGTAAACTGCAAAAAAGGTAAGGAAGTCCTTATTAAGGACTCTAGAAAATAAAATTGAGCTTGGATTATATCCAACGGTCCTTAATAGTCCATAATTCCACACATTTTCAATTTCTCAATTTGTAAAATTGTTACCTATTATATCAAAAAAAAAAAATGGCACCTATTCCTCTCCGGTTGTAACCGGTTTTGCCAAAACCGGTTTCACCCCTGAGGTGGCCACATGTCCCTTTTGAGACCTCTTAACTATGGTTAAGATTCACTCACCTCTAAGGTTCACCCATCTATCCTTGGTTTTTTAAAAAAATTTGTTAACTGTGGTTAAAATTTACCAACTCCTAGGGTTAATTTATTTTAAATATTTTTTCTAAAAACCAAATATAGGTGAGTGAACCCTAGGAGTAGATGAATCTTAACCACAGTTAAGAGGTGTAAAAAGGGACATTTGGTGACCACAGGGGAGTAACCGGTTTTGTCAAAAACCGGTTACAACTGGAGAAGATCACCAGTCAAAAAAAATCTGTTACCTAAAGAACCAATCTCGGCCCACAATCCGCTTAATTTGTGATAGCCCCAGCTCGACCCAAAGGCCGTTGTTATTTGTGGCACAACCTGAACTCAGCCAAAAGGCTAATGTTATTTGTGTGTTGTGACACAAACTTGAGCTGGGGTGCTTGGACTGAACTTGGGCTAAGGTTCTAAACTTTGGGCTAACCCCAGCCTAACCCAGCCCAGCCTGATTGTCATTTGTCACCCTTAATTATCATAGTGTTTATAGAAAAAAATAAAATAAAAACAGTTAATCTTTTTCTTATATCTACCAATTTGACTGACTTTTAGAGGGGCTTGCTATTTGCTAAGAATAATGCTGATGTGAACATGCTCCAACTCAACTTCTGTATGGCTCAAGCCTGATTCCAATTCTAATATTAAGGCTTGAGCTTGGTTTGTTCAAACAAGTTTGATCGGAACTTGATTCGAGGTAGGGTTGGCTCAAGCTTGATTTAAATTGCATGATTATTTATTTTAATAAAACTATTTATTATTAAATTACAATATAAGAAATTACAAAAAAAAAAGGTTAATCCCTTTCATACACCATAATAAGATTTAAAAATGGTATTTCCATCTATAAAGTAGAGTTAGGATTAAGGTTTTTGTTTTTAACTTTTTTCTCAGCTTTCTTTGTTATTATTATTTATTAAGCTTATTTATTATAAGTTAAAAAATACTAAATATATTACTATTGACAACATTAACAAAAAAAAATCAGTATATATATATACATGAATGATAAAAAAAAACACATTACATCCAAGAGTGGCCACAAAAATAAAAAGGGTTAGAGGGAGGGGATGTGAGAATGTTATGGCTTGCGTACTGCCATGTTTTTGTGTGAAAATCAGTAAATGCAATTAATAAATGGTTTGTCCTATCAAAGACATTCCGAAAATTAAGTCAGAATAAGATTCAAAAAAGTTTGGCAAGGTTTATGATATGTTCAGAGGGTTTAGAGAGTTCAAAGTTCAGAAAAAGGATTGTGGGGGGTAAATTCTCTCACAACCGCTAGCTCCATGTGTTTTTGAATGATTGGTAGAATGATGAACGGTTTTTTTCTGGAGTGGTCGTCCGACCTGTCAAAGACACTTAGAAGATTAAGTCAGAATAGGATTCAAAAAATCTTAGAAAGATTTATGATTTGTTCAAAGAGTTTAGAGTTTTTAAAAAAAAGGAACTGGGCGGGGGGGGGGGGGAGGGAATTCTCTCACAGTCGCTTGCTCCGCCAATTGGTAAAATGATGAACGGTTTATTAATGTGGAGGTAGAAGGATGAAAGATTAAGTCATAATAAGATACAAAAAAGGTTGGAAAGATTTATGATATGTTCAAAATTCCAAAAAAAAAAAAAAAAAGATCATTTTGTCTCCTCTGGTCCGTATATTTATAGTAAACAATTATTCAAATATCAATACATGCAAAGGACAATTGTGCATGTTATTCTATTTGCTGACAACTTTTGGTATGATCCACAAGGCTCACTCCATGTGTCACTTTCATAGCTTGTACATATTTAAGAAGATAATGATAAAGACATAAATATATTGTCATAAATGCATGTCTTTGTGATATGTCATCGAGCTAGAGGCTGCCATTCAGTCAGATGGTCTTGTCCAAATATTTGGGATAATTCGTAGATCGGTCCTAATGACCGAAATCAAAGTCAGTTGACTGAATCAGACATCAGTCGACAGACTATCAAAAAAATGTAATACATAAAATTAGATAAAATTCGATCGACCAAGATTATAAAGACGTCGGTCGACCGACTAGCTTGCAGAGTTGTTAAAAACAATATTTTTCATAAATTTAAAGGGGTTTTAGGACTCTAAACCCTATAAATAGATCCATATTTATGGGATTAAGGTTTCCTAACCATTCTAAGAGCCTTAGAACTTCAAGGAGAGAGATCTAGGGTTTTGAAAGAGAAGTTTGTGATTCAAGAGAGGATTTTGCGGAGGAAGAATGAAGGGCTTTGGAAGAGAAGGAGATTGTGGTCAAGGCTTCATTCTCCTTGGATCCTTGTTTTGCTTCGTAGGAAGGATCTCTTCGCAAAATTCTGATTGGAGGTAAGCGACCAATAAAGGTTTAATACATTGTTCCTTACTAAGAATATCATGATCATTACTTTAAAAATACAAGTAGGATTTCAAGATTTCAGATTTATGTACTTATTCATGTTGATATACTCTCCTTAGATAACAATATCATATGTATGAATTTTAAGATAAGAATAAAAACAAATAAGCATGTTGAGGTTTGATATAGTCTCTCAAGCTAATGATATTATAATCGTGGATTAAGAATAAAAACAAAAATGGCTTTGATGTTTGATATGTTTTCTTATGCTAATGATTTCATAATCATTAATCGAATATGATTAAGAACAAGGATTTATATGAATGTTTGATATATTTTCTATAAGCTAATGGTATTATGCTCATCGATTTAAGTAAGATTTAAAGAGAAACATGAATATGATTAAGAATAATGATTTACATGGATGTTTGATATGATTTCCTAAGTTAATGATATTGTAATCATTGATTTGTGATTAAGAATAAGCATGATTAACATTAAAATTTTAGATGTATGAATTTTATGGGTTAGATTAATTTAAGAGTAAGGATTTATGCAAGTAGAGATGTTTTAAGGGTTAATAAGTTTATTGAAATAAGAATAGGAGTCAAGAACGTCATGTATATATGTAGATATATTCGTCTAGTACTAATAAAAGCATGAGTAGGGTTATTAGAGAAAACATTAATTCATTATGCAAGTAAGGATGTTTATAAGGGTTAAGGAGTTTATTTAATTAAGGATAAAAGTTATTTAAGCATGTAGGGATGTCTTAATTTAAGAATAAGGGTATTGTAAGTAAGTGGGGATTTTATTTTAAAAGAACAAGATGCTAAGTATGTAAATAATTGGGGGATCTATTATTGTTATATTATTTGGATGTAAATAATTACGTATGATGAATTGGTTAATGAAAAGGGGAAAATTCGATGTCTTATAATTTATGAGTAACTTATTTACATGTTTTTTTTTTATATACATGGATATTCTGAGCCTTAAAGACTTAGACTAGTCCCACGTGTTACATAGGGAATACCCCCACCCCACACAACCGATATTGAGGGGAGCCTGAGAATCGACCTCAAGAACTCCGAGTTTACGGTTCGTCCTTCAACCACTAGGCTACACCCCTAGGGTTTACTTATTTACATGTTTTACAAATTATGAATATGTTATTTAGGTGTTCTATGAATGAATAATAAATTTATAAACGTGTTGTTATGTGCTTTATGAAATTATGAATATGTTTTTGTAATACATGAGATGATGTGATAATTTAAAGGGCTGATTAATATGTCTTGTAAATTACGAACATGATGGTTATGTGCTTTATGAAATTATGAACATGTTATTGTATTAGGTGAGTAATGTGTTGAATTGAGAAGCATGATCTATGATGTGGTCGAATTTCAGATAGGCCAAACCTTGGAGGATGATCTCATGACCTAAATTCCTTACCATGGTGGTATGCCGGGGTGGAGCCAAGAATTTTTCCTTGGGGGGGCCAAAGTACATGTATTGAAAAAAATTTGGGACTTGGGGGTTGCCCCCAAGATTTTTTTTTTTTTGAGTAATGAGTCCATCGTGGTTATAAAATTTGTCAATGTTGCATTCTAATAAGAGCAGTGATCAACGGACCCGTGGATCCTCTACATAAGTTTCCACCATGTCCTCGTGTCCCTTTTAACCCCATTTAACCCAAGTTAAACTTAACTAAATTAAACTTAAGATTTTTTTTTTGTTTTTTAAAAACTAAGATTGGATTGCTTAACCCTAGGGGTGAGCGAATCTTAACCATAGTTGGTGAGGGTTCAAAAATGGGGCGTGGCTCTTTTTCTTGGGAAGTTCCAAATTAGGGTTTCAAAACAATTGGGATTTGGGGGGCCATTATAAAATAATACTAAAAAATTTGGGGGGGGGGGAGGGCACTATACTATTAAAACTAAAAAATTATGAGCTGCCCACTATGTTAACACTACCTAAGGAAGGACTTTGAAAAACTTTGGGGGGGCCATGCCCCCTCCCCACCCCTTGGCTCCGCCCCTAGTGGTATGAGATGCTTGGTAAGATTTCGATGACGTGAGATCGGAATCCATGGGATAACGTAGATGAAAGTTGATTACAACACTTTATTCATAAATATGATAAATTCATGTATAGGATAAGTTATAGTCTGATAAACTCACGAGTATGATAAGTGTAAGCCTGGTAAGTCTAAACAATTTGGCATGTCTAAGTACATTCTAGTAAGTCTGAGCATTCTGGTAAGTCTGAGTACATTTTGGTAAGTCTGAGCATTCTGGTAAGTCTGAGAGTATTTTGGTAAGTCAAAGTGCATTCTGGTAAGTCTGAGCATTTTAGTAAGTCAAAGTACATGCTGGTAAGCCTAAGTTCACACAAGGGTATTGTATGTTTATTTCTCATAAACCATACTTTATAAGTATGATAAGTTAAGTAAATAAGATCCATATGCCCACATATTTTCCGAACCCTGATTATACATGTTGTATATGTATGTTATGCAATATTATGTCAATGATATTAAGTATGTAGGTTATGATGCTTATGATGTTGTTAGCTAGGACTTTATGTCTATTGAGTCGCATGTGCTAACCGAGGTGTTTCATGTCGGCAGGTTTAGAGTGTTACTCAAAGCGCTTACCACTACATCAAAAGCAATTGCTGTGGAGTGCGTAACTAGGCAAGCCTTAAACCACCGGCTCCTCGCAAGGATTTAATCTTTCCCCCAGCATGCTCGCAAGCACCTGGTAGGACTCGAACCCCTGGCGTTCCATAGAACCTTATGTCTATCCCCCAACATTACCATCTCACCACAAGTAATTGCTTATGGTGAAGGGACAACTTTAATCCCTTATAGCACATTACGGGCCCTGGGCGGTTGGGCATGCTAAGTACTTATCGAGCTGGGGTTGACATTGTTTGACGCCATCTCCCAGTGTTAGACTGCTGGAACCGATAATTCCAACAACCCCCCCAATAGCTACGCTAGGTGAGCTCGACCACCTGCGACCTTACTTTGATACCACTTGTTACTCAAAGCGCTTACCACTACATCGAAAGCAATTGCTGCATAGTGCATAGCTAGGCAAGCTTAAAACAATCAGCTCCTTGCAAGGATTTAATCTATCCCCCAGCACGCTCGCAAGTGCCTGACAGGACTCGAACCCCTGGCGTTCCGTAGAACCTTACGTCTATCCTCCCATATTACCATCTCACCACAAGCAATTGCTGATGGTGAAGGCTCAACTTTAATCCCTTATAGCACATTACGGGCCCCGAACGGTTGGGCATGCTAAATACCTATCGAGCTGGGGTTGACATTGTTTGATGCCATCTCCCAGTGGTAGATTGCTGGAACCCATAATTCCAACATAGAGTACGCGACAGACCGAGGAGGAGAGTACTACGAGGAAGTAGAAAGGTGACCCCATGGAACCAGAGTGTCAAAAGGAGGATCACTTGGATCACTTTCCCACTATTGATTAATTTTATTTCCTAGCTAGTAAACATAGATATTTAAGTTTAAGAATTTTCAAGAGATATGTAATAGATTTTATTTTGACGGATGATTTAAGTTGTTAAGGTTTAGTTGATCTTGATGATTATACATGATTAGATAAATGTTATTTGGTTATGAATTTTGATTGATGATATGTTGAAGAAATTTTTAGGTTCATATTTTAGTATGTCTTGTATGCACTTGTTGTGACGCCCCGAAACCGCGCCTAGGGAATCAAGTTCCGAGACGGGTGCCCGTTCATCATTATCACGCAAGAAAAAAACTTTACCCGCAAAATTGTGAGAAATTTAAACATTTATCAGATGCTTCCAAAAAAGCATACAATACATGTCATCACAATATCCATCATACCAACCAAAATACCTGTATTATATACTATTTGTCTGTTTACAAAAGTGGCACCACTACTGTGCCGAGTATAGTATGTACATTATCCAAAAAGTCTAGTAAGTCCTCTCACCTACTGCTCAGCAACCTTGAGATCTGCTGACACGAAACATCGGTGAGCTATGAAGCCCAATAAAATCCACAGTCCCTCTGGACTATTTTCCACGTAATATCATGCAACAATAACGATATACTAAACAGTTCAATTGACATGATACAATATAAATAAATTGAATATAATCAACTGTGACCCAATTCACCTAGGGTTATGTCACCCTATTCCGAGGTTCCCAACCTATCATCAGTTTCCCATTATGGAGTTCATTATGAAATGGTGCTCATTTACCAGGTTATCATTTCAATCATCAATCAAGTTTCATTTCGAGTCCTTAGACTCTATTAACTGACCACAGCCCATAAATATAAAAGAATTAGAGAGAAGTTGTGAAATCCTTCCTCACTCAAAACGTGTGTGAGGAGTGCAATTGATATATTTATAATAGAGATTTGTTACAAGAATAGTAAGTTGCTATTTGTTACACTGATTTACAAATATTGGGTCTTCCCCCATTTGGTAACTTTCTAAGGATAAATCTATAAAATAGAATATAGAGATACGGTTACCCATTGTTACCAATTCTATCTTTAGATAGGGGTGGATGAGTTGTTCCTGTGTTATGCAGATCTAGTGATATTGATGTAGTCGATGAATCAGATGGATTAGATTCGTCATTACTCCCCTTCAAATTGGGATTGGTCTTGGGAAACAGACCCAGTTTGGCACGCAATTCACAGTAGAGGACCCAGGAAAGAGGTTTAGTAAATAGATCAGCTAACTGATGTCGGGATGAAACAAATCGGGTAATCAAAGAGCCAAGTACCACTTTTTCGTGACCAAAATGATAGTCCAATTCAATATGTTTTGTGCTAGCATGAAAAATTGGATTAACGGTCATGTAAAGGGCACTAATGTTGTCACAAAATAAAGTGGTCGGTCTGGAAAGAATAATGTCAATGTCCCGAAGAATAAATGATAGCCAAGTTAATTCAGCAGCAGCAGCAACCATGGCACAATATTCGGCCTCGGCACTCGAATGGGCAATAGTGGATTGCTTTTTAGCACTCCAGGATATGCAGGTGGAGCCCAAGAAGGTACAAAGTCCAGAGGTTGATCTTCTTGTGAGGGGACAACCCGCCCAATCAGTATCTGAGAAGGTGTATAAGTGAAGAGAACTTCGAGCTAGGGTGCGAAGACCAAAGTGCATAGTGCATTTGACATATCGTAAGATACGTTTCACATCTTGATAGTTCCCCATGGTTGGAACATGCATAAATTGACAGACAAAATTGACAGAGTAAGATAAGTCAGGTCGTGTCATGGTCAAGTACTGGAGTGCCCCCACAATGCTATGATAATGAGTGTGGTCAGGGTATGATGCATTATCAGAAGGGGAAGATCTTGATTTGGTAGCCATTGGAGTAGCAATCGGCTTGCAGTCGGCCATTTGTGCACGTATCAAGAGATATCGGGCATATTTGGTTTGAGTTAGAAAGAGCCCATCAGTTGTGGATTGAACTTCAATTCCCAGAAAATAGTGTAAGGTACCAAGATCGGTCATGGAAAATTCACTCCCAAGAGTGGAGATGAAGGAGTCAAGCACAGAAGGATTATCACCAGTTAAAATAATATCATCGACATAAAGGAGAAGGATGATTATACCTTGAGGGGTGCGACACACAAAGAGAGAGGGGTTAGTAATACAGCAAAAGAAGCCCAAGCTCAATAAAAAAAAGAGCTGAATCTATTGAACCATGCTCGAGGGGCTTGTTTAAGCCCATAAAGTGCACGCTTCAATTGGCATACATAATCGGGCTGAGTTTGATCCATAAAGCCCAGAGGTTGTTCTATAAAGACGGGTTCGGATAAATACCCATGAAGAAAAGCATTTTTGACATCAAGTCGTTGTATGGACCATTGCTGAATAGTAGCCACAGTAAGAATTAAACGTATACTCTCAGGTTTAATAACAGGGCTGAAGGTTTCAGAAAAGTCAATACCTTTAGTTTGATGATATCCTTTGGCAACAAGTCGTGCCTTTAAGCGCTCTAGGCTTCCATCAGCCTTTAACTTGGTTTTGTACACCCAACGATAGCCCACCACATTCATATTAGAAGTTTTTGGCACGAGTTCCCAAGTATTATTAGCGGCAAGAGCGTCGAGTTCCTGTTGCATGGCAGTAACCCACCCAGAATGCTTGAGGGCTGAACGGATTGTTTTGGGTTCATAGGGCAAGCTTTGATTGACTTCAACATGTAAAGCATACTTGGGATTGGGATTGAGAATTCCACCTTTGGCTCTAGTTTGCATAGCATGACTATTTGTAGTAGTAGCCACATGATCACTTAACCCTGCTGTTTGAGAAGAGGATGGCAACTCATTTGGATGGCGTAAGTCACATGGATCTTGAGGTGGGACCAGTAAAGTGGGGCTTGGTGCTACGGGCCTGGTTGAGGAATCAGAGGATGGGTCTTGGGTAATGGGATAGTCCTCTTGTTGGCCTAGGGATAGTTCATAAGTAGACTGTATAGGTGTGAAAAGTTGAGCACGATGAGTTGGAAATTGCTCAAGACTAGAGCCTGTAGATGGTTGTTCATCACTTGGGATGGGCTGTTCCCAATCTCGATAAGTAGTGAACTCCCCTTCTTCTTGTTGAATACAAAACAGAGTATTAGGGCTAGAAAAAGGGAAAATTGTTTCATGAAGTATCACATGTCGTGAGATATAAACACGCCCCGTTTGTGGGTAAAGACATCAGTACCCCTTATGTTTATCACTATAGCACAAGAATACACAAGGCAAAGACCAAGGATCAAATTTGTTAGTAGCATATATGCTCAAATAGGGAAAACACCGACATCCGAAAATACGCATACAAGAGTAGTCAGGCTCCTTTTCAAAGAGAAGATAATAAGGATTTTCCATCTTGAGAAGAACATAAGGTAGCCGATTTATCAGAAAAATTGATGTGGAAAATGCCTCTACCCAATATTGTTTAGGAATAGAAGAACGAAACATCATTGCTAACCCAAGTTCAGTAATGTGCCGATGTTTTCTTTTGGCAACACTATTTTGTTCGGGCATCCCAGGACAAGATAACTGATGTTGGATACCATTGGCAACTAACAGATCTAAGAACTCTCGTTTTGAGAATTCACCTCCACCGTTTGATTGAAAAATCTTGATTTTTTTATTCAGCTGACGTTCAACAAGTTTGTAAAAAATTATAAAGCACTGGAAAAAATCAGATTTTCTTTTCAATGGGTAGAACCATGTATATCGGGAGTAATCATCTACAAAAATCACATAATAACGAAAACCTTGGACATAATTAACAGGAGCTAGTCCCCATAATTCACAGTGAATCTTCATTAATGGTTCAGTAGAAAAGTTAACAGAATCTGAAAAGGGCAATTTACTACTCTTACTCATCGCACAACTACTACACAGATGATAATCTTTATTCCATGCATTTACTCTAATAGCATTTTTATTGCTAAGAAATTTAGTAACTCTTGCTTGTGGATGCCCAAGTCGCTGATGCCATATTCCTTCTGAAGTGGTCCTGAACTTTGTAGAGAAGAAAGCTTCTTGTGTTGAATCACCCAAGGCATATAGTCCTCCTTTCTTACTCCCTGATGCCATTACCTTTTTCGTTCTCTTGTCCTTTATCAAAAATCTAGAATTGGTGAATTCAAAATAGCAAGGATAATCTGAGGTAAGTTGTGAAACATAAAGTAGATTCTTTTTCAAGTCAGGAACTAGTAAAACCTCATGAAGAGAAACATTAGTCAATCCATTAGAAATTTGTGCTATGCCTGTATGTGAAATTTTTAATTTTTGGCCATTTCCTACCATGACCTAGTCTGAACCAGTATAAGGGACCAGCTTAGAAAGCTTACCTTCATCCCCTGTCATATGTGCAGTTGCGCCGGTATCAGGAAACCATTCAAAATCCGGGGTATTAGAAATTGTCATTGTTGCCAATGCTTGAGGGACATCTTCAGGCTGAAATGTGTGGTCAAAGCAGTTCCAATAGTGGAGTGCAACATGACCACGTTTCCCACATATTTGGCAAGAGAATACTCCATCATTGGACTTGATAGAATTCCTTTGTTGATGCTGACGGTCTAGAATTTGTCCCTGATTGTTATTTTTCTGAACTGTGTTTGAGCGATCTCCAATATTGTTGGGCTGAGTAGTTTGTGTGAAGCCTTTCCCTCTAGAATTGAAGGATGATCCCCCATGGTTGAATCGGCCTCCTTTTTTTATTGTTGAAGTTTTTATTCCCTCCATGTGTTCGTTGTCCGAAGAAAGCCATGGAAGGGTCCGTGGATTCATTTAGATATTCCCTGTTCCTTAACTCATGGCTTTGTAGCAGGGGAACAATTTCAACAAAAGAAGGTACAGGTGGTTTTAACATTGTGGTAGTGAACGTTTCATATTTTGGCCCGAGGCCGTTTAACAGCCAAAATACTTTGTTGCGACCTGATACAGGTTTTCTGATGGCACTTAGCTGATCACAAATAAACTTAAAACGACGTAAATATTCAAGGATAGTTGATGTACCTTTCTTGAATAATTGTAGTTGCTGGGTCAACTCGAATTCACGAGCCTGTGAATCCTAGGCAAAAGAATTTTCAAGAGCATCCCAAACATCTCTTGAAGTCACAAGTCCCACTGCTAGGCCAAGCACTTCTTCTGAGAGTGTGCTTATAATCCATGCCTTGAGAAGACGATCAGTGCGGGTCCATGACTTAAAGTCTGGATTAAGAATACTCCCTTTCCCGTCTGGCGATTCTATCTCCTCGTTTGGCATAGGTGTTTCTCCATTAATGAAGCCAAACAAATCTTGACTTTCAATTAAGGACAAAATCTGTGTTTTCCATAGTAAGTAGTTTGCCTGCAGTAACTTGAACGAAACAAATTTGGCTACGTTAATGTTTGAGGGGCATGGGTAGCGTCCTTGGCTAAGGGAGGAAGACAATGGCGAAGACATGTTGATTGGCTAAGAGAAGGAAGGAATTTCTGGCTTTGTAGTGGCTCTGATACCATAAAAGAATTAGAGAGAAGTTGTGAAATCCTTCCTCACTCAAAACGTGCGTGAGAAGGAGTGCAATTGATATATTTATGACAGAGATTTGTTACAAAAATAGTAAGTTGCTATTTGTTACATTGATTTACAAATATTGGGTTTTCCCCCATTTGGTAACTTTCTAAGGATAAATCTATAAAATAGAATATAGAGATACGGTTATCCATTGTTACCAATTCTATCTTTAGATAGGGGTGGAGGAGTTGTTCCTGTGTTATGCAAATCTAGTGATATTGATGTAGTCGATGAATCAAATGGATTAAATTCGTCATGAAAATATTCATTGTAAAGCATCTACGACTTTGTCACACAAGGAGTCGTTTAGACTTGCATACATTGTTCCGGTCTTCCCCTGAACTCGACCAAACCTTGGGAATACCAACCCAAACCATTTGGAATCCCAAAGATTCCCCGACAAACCCTGAGTACACCAACCCAGACCAATACACAGACCTTAAGTACATCAACTCAGACCAATACACAGACCCTGAGTACACCAACTCAGACAACTGCGAATCCGAAGATTCCACACACAACCTGGGCATTTACCCGCTAAGGACAAACTCCTAATTTTAATTGAATGTTAACATCTACTGTGTATCCGCCGCCATCTCCCGGCTATCAGTCACGAAGGAACTCCTACAATCTCATCTACCGCTTCTTCTAGCTAATGGAGGAACCCCGGGCCTTACCGGACACCGTCTCTCCTGACGTTCCACCACGAAGGAACCCCGATAAATAGACGTCATCATCTTTTGACGTAACCAAAGAGGAACCCCGGTCCATACACTATATGATGTTTCCGCATTTTAAAACTCTCTAGGACTCTGACATCTCCCGACTATCAGTCACGGAGGAACTCCGGGCCTTCCTGGACACCGTCTCTCCTAACTTAGTCAAAGAGGAACCACAGACGACCTAGACAAATAGACCGACATCTCCCGACTATCAGTCAAGGAGGAACCCCGGGTCTTATTGAACACCGTCTCTCCTGACCTAATTAAAGAGGAATCACAGACTATATTTAACCCTAGTTAAGTTTTCTAACCACAGGATAATCCCAGTTAACCTAAGCCTCACTTGATTAACTGAAATAGTTGGGCCTCGTGCCCATGAACCAATTCTGGTAACACACCGTCTCGTTAGGGAATGCACGCAGGCCAATGGACTCTTCCACTGCCTAGAAAGTAATCAAAGTACATCCCTTTGTGAAAACAAAAAACAGCTTCAGTGTACCTACGACTTATCGCCCCATCGATCGCACTAGGGCTCGAGAAATCCTCAGTGGATCATATTGTTTACGATCTATCACAATGATCGATCGCAACCATCTATCAAGCATTTGCATGGCTACGATCGATTGCAGACTCCATGCGATCAATCGCAAGCCTATTGTGAGCCAAAATTCTGAACTAAAATCAGTCCGAAATCAAGGGCTACTTCCCTCCGCTCCTTTTAATCCATTCCCATACACATTCATGCACATACTAAGGGTCTCCGACCCTTTCCATTCATGCCTAAATTCCACAAACCATTCCACAAGAAAATATAGCATAAATAGGGAAAAATAGAAGAGAGGAAGAGAGATTTTACCTCTTACACGTACTTTGAGCCGTCTAGGGCCGAAACGGGTACCGTTAACGCGTTCGGGAGGGTGATCAACCTCAAGGTAGAGCTTTTCGCCTTGCAACTTCACTTTCACTCTCTACCTTTTTCTTTTTTCTCTCTTCTTTATCTCTCTAGAACTTTCTCTCTTTAGATTTTCTTTCTCTAGAAAAATCTAGAGAGAGCTCTTCCTCCCCAATGTTGTGACCGTGTAAATGAGGGGCTTGTCCCCTTATATACACCCAAGGGTCATGTGCCATGCATATGACCTTGGTTAGGTGACACTTTGACCAAGTCAACACTTTGACTTTTGGTCATTTTTTATGCCGCACTTACAACCCCCGAAACCTCATCACAGAAAGTTTGATTTCGTTGAAATTTTAGTTGATCGAACTTGAGGTAGTCCGACACCTACTGTAAAAATTTCAGGGAAAAATTATGAGTTTTGACAATAAAAAGTAAATCTGGAAGAAAACTGTAAAAAATCACTAATTTCTTTATTTCAAACATAAAACACACTATCGTTTCTTCAAACGATAGACGATCGTCCTCACAGCTGATCGGCATGTTGTGGTATCAGTCGCACGGATTTCTATTAGAATCCTTGTGAAATATTGAGTCCCAACGGAACTCTAGAAATATGTAAATTTCTTGTTTCCTCAATTTTCTTATATACAAGACCTCTGCGGTCTCATGAATCGATACTCGACGTAACTGGTACGACAAGTGCTCATCCAGGTAGTCGACTCGTACATTGTGTACGATTTTCGAGTAAAAACACTAAAGTTTCCTCGGTACAATCCAATCCTAGATAAATCCACTTTTCACCAATTTAACAAAAACTTAACTAATTAATCATAGTTAAGGACCCATAAACTCACAATTTTATTATATTAAAATTTTGGATCGTTACACTTGTTAAGATAAGATATCTCAGGATGAGATTCCAGGATAATGCAGTGTTTCAAGTTAAAGTTCCACTAAGAATCTTGGTTGTGACATGAGATGACAACTGACGTATAAAACAGGATGGCATCGAGCTGATGAACTATGATTAGAGCGTGATAAGTTGTTTAACTAAGATGATAGGTGACAAATAAAATAGGACAACATGGAGCCGTTAAATTGGATTTTGGGTGAGATGGAACTAATGACTTGAGGTGACAACTGACAGGTTTTAGAAATTTTCCCTTAAAACACCTTTTTCTAATAGGTCAGCATTAACCCTAAAATTTGTTGAGGATCCCATGTGATAAATTAATTAGGTATTATGGTCCACTTAGTCATGGCAGCAAACCAATTATTGACCCGATTATGAAAGAGTTTTGAAAATCAAGTCCGGATCCAACCCGTGGGTTCAAAACCAAAGTCTAACCCAAGAGCGGGTTGATGCAACGGGTCATTAAATGACCACTCCTGCAATTTCTCTACTTTTAGGTGGGTGGCCACGCCTGTAAATTATGGTTACGAACATAGTAGGAAAGATGGGATAGCGCTAGCGGAGGAACCACCAATCATGGAAAGTCATGGTGGATGGGTCCCAATATGGGGATCCGGCTCCTCTGCTTGAAATGGGGTGTCGGATCTTGCTTGGGCTTTAACCCAATCAAGACAGTCAACTTAAAAGGATCCAACAGCCCTGAATGGTTCCCCTGAATTGTTCTATGGGTTTTAATTTTTGAGGGTCCAAAAATTGAGCGCCAAAACCACCCGATTCTCTCTCTCTTTCAAATCTCAAGAAAATCTCTTTCAATCTCAAGCAAACCAGAGAGCAAAAACCCCGATTCCGGCTTGTGCAGATTTTTTTATTTTTGCAAATCTGAAGCAAACTCGCATCCGATTTTTTTTTCATATGCTTCCAAGTCAGAAAAGGTTGTTCCTGATAGTGTATCGGCATCTCCACCTGATACTTCACTGGCCAAAAAGAAGTGTTCTTGGGTGACCCCAAATACTGGTGCGTTCTTGTTTCTTTGAATTCAGAGGAATTAGCTATGCTTGTGCAGATTTTTTTGGGTATAAATCTGTGTGTTTTGTTGATGAGATATTCGGTGGTTAACACCATAAATTAGTTTATTGTAAACGAGGGCATGGTTGGATTTAACATCTAGAGGGCTTTGGTTCATGGGTTCTGAGGTTCATGCTTGGAGGTGGTGGAATATGAACCTTTTGGGTTTTTTTTTTAATGTTTCTGGGCTTTTGAATGTTGTTTAATGGGTAGGTGGACCTGGAGGTGTTTGTTTGGGTGTCTAAGAGAAACATTTTGATGTTTGTGAGATTCCTTACATGAACATCGGAGAGACACAATACATTGATTTATTTGTTTTTTATGTTTATTTTCTTTTATTTTTGAAGTTTTGGGAATGGAGTTCTCAGGCAATGAAACAAAGGAGGAGACCAAGAGATTCCTAACACATTGTTTTTTACATATAGAAGTGGAGTGTATCCCACATAGTGTACCATTTCACTGTGTGATTGTCATTACTTTTTTTTTTTTTTTTGTGGAAGATCTTACCTTATATCTTGTGCTTACTTCCTAGTGGTCAGAATTCTTATATGTTGAAATTTCCAAATTCATGCTTTTAATCTTAGGAAGCTCCTCTTATCAAATTACTATTGTTAAAGCAAGCCCCAAGCTAGCAACAAACTTTTGATTACAAACTTTTGAGACTTCAGTTGAAATTTTCTAGTTCCAAAGAGTATACATTTTTTTCATTTAAAAAAAAAAAAGTATTTTTCTATATTTCTGACAGCCTGATAAGGTCTGAAATTGAGTACATTAAAGTTTTTAATTTACTGCTGGTTAATGGTTTAACAGGACAAAGATTTGTTGAGGTAGGGAGGTAGAACAGTTGGTGCAGGGGTAGTTTCAAAAGTAATCAGAATCTTGTTTTCTGATTCGTGTGCCATTTATAAACGCGAAGCATGCACTTTTTGATTACTAATTACATATTTTGTTTCTTCTTGCTTGGCATATAGCGTGTACTCAGTTGTGTGTTTCTCTCTACTAATTCATATATTCTATGCCTGGAGTTTTCCTGTGATCTTTTAGAGCCTTATTGATCGGGTTTAACTTGGAATCAACCCCAACCTCATAATTCCCTAGTAGGTTATTTGCTACAATGTACTAATCCCTCCACAAACTGCTGCTTGCTTACATTGAGAAATTTGGATTGTTATTAGTGTGTAATCCAGAACTCAAAATTCATTTCTTTAAAGTTTTGTATCTACTGTGGTTCACCTTATAAGCTCGTGGGTTCTGCATAAACTACTAAATAACTAGAGTATGATCATGTGGTTATATCTAACATGATTGGTTACAATTGCATAAATTCAATCATCATTCAGTTTATCATTAACAAGACTGGTTTTAGTAAGAACTCAACCCAGTTTCTTTTTGTTCTTACTTAGGCTTTATCTTATAGGAGAAGAGTGGATTTGGGAGGGATCAATTTCTATTTGATTGTGTAGGAAAATGACTTCATCATTGATAAGAAGTGATTATAAAACTTGGCCAACAAGGGATTGTAACTGTGGAGCAGGTCCCTACAAAGTAAAGAGAGAGATCAAGCACGAAGGTCAATCTTGGTAGATATTTGATTTCTGTGTTTAATTTTGGTTAAAGATTCTTTTCTTCAGATTGCTAAAACAAAATTTCATTACATTGAAGAGCTTATGTGGGCATAGGTAAGCAACATCGGTTTGCTTACCTAGGGAGTAATCCCATCTTACCTGGTGCGTGTGGCTTGGGGGGTGTTGCACGTGCCCGAGGGAATAATCAGGTGCTCTAAGAGGCCTGGATACCCTCGTTTGCAGAAAAAAAAAAAAAAAAAAACATTAGTTTGCTTGGTTGGATGATGAAAAACACCATGGGTAGGATTAGTGAATATTGAAAGTTTCTGCGTGGGCAACTCATATATTAAAAGTTATTTTAGACTGAGTGCTTCCTGCTATTGCAACTTAATATGAGAGTTATATGTCTCGTGTTTTTTTTTTTATGAGAGATCATTTACCTACATTAGTAGAGTCAGACGGTCATAAGTCAGCTTGGGCAGTGGAGCTCTTGCAGCTCATACCCTGGTGGGATTAGATCCCCAGATCTCCTCCATGGAAGGTCACACCCCTATCACTCACGCAAGAGGCGGGCGTTGTATGTCTTGTGTTTAGAATCTAAGCAAGTTTATCTAAATAACCATAGGTAATCTCACTTGATATGCTGTGTATACATAAGAAAATAATTTGGGAAGTTTTGAAGGTAATTTGGCATTCATTTTCTCTTGCAAGATTTGATGAAAGTATACTGAGATGTGAATTACCATAAAGTTTACTTTGAGTTAATGGTTTAGTTTGATTAAAATTAATGGTTTTTGGTGTTATGTTTATGTATTTTGACTCATAAATAGATACTTTGAGTTCACAACTCAGTCTTAACTTACCCATTACTGTTTTATATGTAATATAATCCTTTTTTTATTTTATAAAAAGCCTTAAAATTTCAATCAGTGCCTCTACTGAGTATAATCTCACAAAAATAGGAAGTTGATTCCAGTTCCAGTTACAACTTTCACTTTTTTCTTCAATTATTATGTAATACTTGATTCCATGTTTATATGTTGATTTGATAACACAGGGATTTCCTTCTTTCTTTGTGGAAACATTTGGATTTTGGAGGTAGAGGTGAATTTTGTAGCTCAAGTTGCCAAGACTTGTCTATCATAAATGCTAATATTTTACTATTCTTACAACCCTTGATATATACTACTCTTGGGTGTCTTTTAAAAGTTATTTAGTCTATAATTAATTACTTTTAAATGATCTGCACACAAAAAAGAACCTCAAGTAAATACAGTTGCCTACTTGTCTTGAGTTGGTAAAACACTGTACTGCTCTCTGGCCTTCTGTTTTTGCTTATTATCTAATCTTTACATGCCATTAGTGGAACTTCATGATACAATTGATATCTGCAACAATACCAAAATTACCAATTACGCAGGGCAGATGAGCAGGAGATATACAAAGAACTTCTAAATGCTAGGCATGAAGAGTTGCAAAAAAGGAAGGGGATATGCCTAAAGGGAAGATGAGTCGTGCTCACTAAATCTTATCAGCCTCCATGTTGAGGTACAAGCTTCCAAGAATTGAAGTTTGCAGTTTTTTGTTTCTGTATTTTTGGGTGGGGAAAATGTGTATAAATGAGTTTGTAGCCAAATTCATATGTAACGTTCTTGAAGGAATGTAATTTGACGGCTTTCTCCATAACCATTCCCTCTGTTTTTGACATCCTATATTTGAATTTTGAAATGGGTTGAAGCTCAAATGGCGACTGTAAAGGATCATTGCAAGGTATCATTCATTAGCAGTCTTGAACAAACTAGGTCAAAAAAAGCAGTCTTGAACAAACTTGGGATTTTATTCAGCTAGTAACTCGTATGGTATCATTTATTCAGGTCTTGACAAAAGGCCATTTAATCTTGGGGTTTGCTAATTATCAAGTAAAGACTTCTTTAGGTCAGGTCTGGTGTTTGTTAGTTTGAATATACGAAAACTATTTGTATTATTTGTGATTGAAGGGGGATTTGAGTCTCACCGACAGTCACAAACCTACTAATCCTAGGTATTGGCAAGCCAATCTAAGAAACAATCATGCGTGGGTTTAGAAGCTAACCACTATGATCGTCTATTGAATTTGTAGCTTCTGATGTGCTATGGCTTGATTGGGTTATGGCTTGAAATCACACTTAGCGAACTATTGACGTGCTAGCCCCAACGTATCCAAAATCTTGTTGTGGTAGCAACACTTGATGCCTGCTGCCACAAAGTTAATTGCAGGAATTTTACCACCAGGTTTGAAATTGGATCCAAATGGCCACTTTTCTTGATGCATGCTGCTTGACAACATGATCCAAAGGCTTATACATAAGGTTGTTTGCCAATTTTGAGTTTGTTATGTCAAAATATACCAAGGCATAGTTTTCTCACATGGAATCCCCAGCTTCAGAACCTATGATTAAAATTGTGCAGTATTCAACTTGATGCAAAAACAAGTTTTTTTGTTCTTTTGGCAAACTTCCATAATTCACTAATATTGACACATATCAGAAGCAAAATGAATCCATTGTTTAAAGATTCGGTTGAACAAGGATAACAACAGGAATGGCATTCCAATCAATGGAATTGAAAAATAAAAATAAAAAGAATGACATTACAATCAATGAAATTCTTATAAAAAATAGGAATTACATTCCAATGGAAATAGGGAATGTCAATATGGATTTACATTCCAATAAATGGAATTAGTCCCAAACTAAATCCCAAAACATTAAGAAGTTCCCATGAAATGAACTAGACAACCTCTTAATCTGATCCTAACTCAAAATCCATGATATAGTTTCCCAAACAATGCTCTATGAATCCCAGCTTCTTCACCGGATCCAAACCAACCCCTGATCTTGATTATGCTTCTCATATTGATTCTAGTTCTAAGAATCATTATAAATGGATGGGTTAAAAATATAAACCAACGTTGTTCATATTTCCTCTAAACCACCCTAGTTCTAACTAATCCCGAACCTGAAGATGTCGAACAACGAAAGTGGCAATAGGAGGAACGCCACCCGACCATCTCTTCTTCCGGGAACAAGCTTCCCTGATCTTCTAGCTGGTTCAGCAAACTTTCAAGATTTACCCCATGTAAGAACACGGCTTGAACTTCCAAATCTTCATAAAATTTCTGCAAATAGGATGAAAATGGGTTAAGGAAGAGGGAAGAGAAGAGGGTTTTGGAAGAAATGAAATGGACGAAATGCTCTCAAAGCTAATTTAAAGGGTTTCTTAGTTTCTCAGAAACTCTCCATTAGAACATAATAATAATAATAATAAATTCTCGCATAAAGATAAAATAAAAACGCAAAAGATTCCTATGGAGGGAGAGGTTACCTCCTGTATCAGGGGATAATCGAAGAACTAGAGATCAACCCAAGAACATGAATAGAAAGCAAGGGTTTCTGAAACCTGCTAAGACCCTCTCGAAATCAAAGAGAATATAAACACCTTTATTATTGATGAATTTTTTTTGTTTTCGGAGACCCGGGTATCCCCAACCCTTCGGTCAGGACTAATCCCCAGGGTGTGACAAGCACCCGCAACCCGCCATACCGGGAAAGTCCGGAAAACCGTGCAGGAGTGAGGAATGGAACCCAAAGACCTCCCGCATGGTGTGAGACGACTTAGGAACCATTAGTCCACCTTTATTATTGATGATGCTGATGATATATAGATAAAGAAGAAGACCCATATGAATTAGAAAACTCAAGGAGAGTGCGATGGTAGACTCGAACCGGAATGGGTTCGCCCTTCTCCACTTTGGAGTTTTGTCCTTCTATTCTATTTGATGAGGGCTAATTTGAAAGTGAGGGTGGGAAAAATCGGGGCTCAGTTCATATTAAATTATCACTAATCTGGTTACATCCAATGTTACCTGATTCGTCGGTTCGCTCAGTTCAAATTCAGGTTTGTGGTTCGCCACTCTAGAGTGAACCTGATTCGCTAGGGGTAGGATGAGATAATTAGTTTTTCGGTTTGCTTAGGTTCTATAGTTTGGTTCGCTACTTAAGCATATAAAACAAAATATATATTTTATATTATATTATAAAAATATATTTTTTTAAGCATGTAAACAACATATTACAAATACTTATTTGCAAAAAAATATATTTTTTTATGAACGGATTGTGAACTCAAAGAATAAATTTGCCAAACCTAATGAAAAATATCAATGAATTTGAATAAAAAAATTTGACAAACTAAAATTGTTTTGAAACCACTATGTGGTTCACTCAATTTCCTGAACCAAACCATGAACTTGTTCTCGGTTTGCGGTTCGCTGTAGCATGTAGCGAACTTGGTAACCTGTTTACATCTCATTTTGCATCCAAGATTACTGAAAATGCAAAAGAACGATTTTGTCTTCCCTCTTTTATTATTAAGTAAAATTTGATGACAAGCTTGTAAGCCCTGCAAGCTCAAGTACATTCATGAATCATCCTACAGCAGTTAGAGAAACATAGACTCTTTTCAAGCATCACAAACCGTTTGTTGGTTGCTAAAACTCGAACAATTTTATGACAAAACTGAGGGAGGTAAAATGTAAGCAGGAAGACAAATACAACAATCTCACAGCATCTTCCAAGTTAAGATTGTAACCTTGAATCTTCACGAGTGTAACCTGAAACAGGCACATATCTTCCAAGAATATAGCCAGATTAAGAAGCATGGAGTAAACTGTTAGCGCCATCCTTGCAGCGCCTTCCTGACTACCAAGTCATAGTTCTACTTTGACGAACTGCCGCCAAGCTGATAATGGGAGCACGAGAACTGAATACAAAGGGAAAAGGAAGAACAAACCAGACCTTATGAACCAAAACCTGACCCAAATTCAGATATAAAAGCGCTCAACCTTCATCAAATACCACTGTAACTGATATAAAAGATACAAAAAAGTGGCTTTCTAGTGAGATGAGTGTGAGGGGAAAAATACCGGAAGGACACGCGTCAGCAGCAGTTTCTTCCACGCTCTGGTTTACTGGTAGAAGGTTGGAGCGGAGGGTGTGGCACCCTGACCTGTACTCCGATAGTAAAGTCAGTAGGGGTAGAAGATGATGACCAGTAAACACAAGAACAATCACTGAAAAATACGCAAGGCACTGGAAGCACTGAACACTTAATCTCGGATCTGGGTTGATGAACAAGTGTCCTGTGCACTAAAAATCACGGGGTTTTTATAGGGCAAGGGTTGGTATGGCTATCGATGACCATGGGTGGCCATAAGTGTCCATACCACGTGTCTTTGCACTCATTGCCAAATATCTTACACATATCTGCCGCTGGTTGCATTACACGTGAGAGTCTCCTATAAGTCCAATCGGACGGGATCGGACGGTACGCAGAAGTGACCAGCATTAAATGCCAAGACAGTGCTTTCGGCACGAAACGGCGCGTTCGGCACGCCTGTCGGAATTATGGATCGCCTCCTGATCACTTCCTCCTACGAGTCGGTCTCGTTGTTGACTCAAGCTCGGTTACGGCGTAGATGCCTTAAAATACAGCACGACATCGTTGTCGGTGAGACAACGGACTCGTTGTTGGCGTAACGACAACGACGTTGTCAAGAGCACAACGTTCACGTTGTGCTTTAGACAACGAGCACGTTGTCAAAACCACAACGGAAACGTTGTTCTGCATGAGAACAAAGACGTCGTAATGCGCACAACGGGATCGTTATGCATCAGACAACGTGTGACCCCTATATTTTAAGCACGTGACCCCAACTCGTGTCCACGTGTCACTTTCGTGAACAAAACGACAAAAACGAGCTCGTCCCTCAACGCTGAGTTGGTTTTACGAATTTTATCCGTTACAATTTGCCACTTTATGATGCTTGGAACGCAGTTCGAAGCGTCATAAACGGACAAAAAGATCATACCTAGCACTGCTCCGGAAGACGGAACGTTGCGTGCTTTAAACGCTCGCTGAGAAGGTCGACCGTTCACGCCAGCTGGTTACGCGTGCGAACTGTCACGTCTATTTAATGCGGACAGGCTGTCATCATCGCCGATTTGAATTTCAAACGCTTTAATAACTCTGACGGTTACTCTCTTTTGGTGAAAAGATGATCTTGCCACTGCTTTCATTTCCGCTGATACAGGTGTACGGCTCAGATGAAGGGCAGTGGCGTACTTTCACAAACCTGAGATGCTTATAAAATCCCACCGAATCCTCCTTCTCTTTCATCCTGTTTCTTCAAGCACTGTTACTCTGCCGAATTCTCTTCTCAACCGAAAGTTCATCTTCCTCAAGCTCTTCAACAATCTCTCTGAGTTCTTTGGTTCGGTACGCCCTTCACCCCTATCTCTTATTATTTCTTACTGTTTCTCCCTTTCTCTCTTCCCTGGTTCTCAGAGTGATTCTGCTCTGTGCATACTCTGTTGCTCTGTTTACTGTTCTTGCCCCTCTTCGCTATTTCTTCCAATCACCATGGCTGCCATCGTTCCCGTAGAACCTGCTAGGCTAGAAGAGGTTAGAGGCCCTACCGATGATGAGGCCAGTTGCACAGGTAGCGCACCTCATGGTGCCTACGTTGAAAAATCATCAGCTCTGCGCCAGCACCAGTTGGCACATCTGAACCATTACAGGGAATGTTTCGACTTCCCTTCCAACGTCAATCTCCATTTCATGCGAGATGATGCTATTATAGATAGGCGCTCTGCCTGTACCGTTGTCTATCTCTCCCAGCTTGAGGCTGGCCTCCGCTTCCCCCTTCATCCTGTCTTGGATGAATTTCTGTCCACCCTGCAACTCGCACCGGGACAAATGTACCCGGGCTTCCACAAATACATGTCCATGATGATCAAATTTATCAAGGACGGATACCCAATAGAGGCTAGGCACCTATTCCACTTCTGCCATGCCATCAGATGCCGAGGCAATGACGATGGTTTGTACTCCTATTATTCGTGGAACAAGAAACCCCTATATCCAGAGCTCGTCTCAGGCATTCTCGATAGAGAAAGAAAATGGAAAGCCACTCCTTTCGTTGTCTCTGGCGGCTGGAAGGCAGAGAGTTCCACGGTCCCAACGTCTTCCGAGTGGAAGCAGGTATACCACTATAGTCACCCGTTGTCCGTTGTGCACCATTGTCCTGACTCTGTTCTCGTTGTGCGTTGTATGCTTTCGTCCTACTAACTCTCGTTGTACTCACTTTGCTTTCCTGTGTGCAGTTGACCCAAAGAAGTTCCCGTACAAGAAGTTGGCCCCAGAAGAAGAAGGCCTCCTTACTGGTATCCGCCGTGCTCGAGGTGGGGAATACATCAGGTGGAAACCACTCGAGCCTGACACGCGGGTCTCCTCTAGCACTCTAGCAACTACTCAACAACAGCAACAGCGACAGCAACAAGGCACCTCCACTTCCGCACCTTCACCAGCTCTTAATCTAGCCGAAGGGGAAGAAGAGGAAGAAAATATGACTAACACAAATCCACCCCCACTAAGCAGGAAGCCGAGGTCTGCTCGCCCTGCGGTTCAGCCGCCACCACTGCCACCACCGCCGAAGAAGAAGAGGGGCCACTCTTCCAAGGGTACAGCGACTGCTGACCCGAAGAGAAAGATGCCCACCCAGGCCGAATACGAGGCCAGAAAGAAGGCTAAGGCGGACAAACGCCTGGAGAAAGAGAGCGTAGTCGTTGCTGCTCCCCCCTCCACCTCTGCCGCTCCTCCAACAAGCCCAGGAGCAGAGGTGACAACGGCAGTGCCCGAGGCCAGCTCGGCGCCTGGCCCTTCTCGAGCTGCCACTGCCCTCGCCAGCACGAGCTCCGCTGTCGTTGCCTTGGCCGCAACGGAAGCCGGCACAACAAGTCTCCCGGCTCGTATACTGCCGTCCTTCGTTTAGCACTGGTCACCCGACTTTTCTCAGTTCGGTGCACCGACCGTGAACGAATCGGTGAAGAGCTCGGAGAAGGCTGCCCGAGCTCTAACTTACGCGATGAGGTTGCCTCGGGACATCGCTGAGGTCGGCAAACTCCAACTGTCCGAATTGTCCTACGCCGCCTGCCAGTCGGTGGCGACAGTAAGCTTCTCCCTCTCTCGTCCTCTTCCTCAACTGTTTGAAATATTACTTCTTGTTGTGCTAACGCCCAGACACTTCCTTGCAGATGAACACGCTCGTGCAAGAGCTCTGTGATCGCAACCAAAATAAGTACACCCAACTGCGAGATGGGATTAATTACTGGAAAGATAGGACGGAGACGTTGGAGCAGACTCTCGTTGAAAAGAGACTCAAGGCAGACTTTGATCTGTCTCAAGCCAAGGCTGACACTGTTCGTGCTGAGGTAAGGCTAAACACTGCCACCAAGGTACGGGAGAAGGCTGAGGCTGAGGCACGATCAGCAAAGGAGGCCGAAAAGAAGGCCAAGCAGGAGGTAGAGAATGCTGTTGTACGCATCAGCGAATTGGAGCATGTCTCCCAAGTTTTGGGCAGACAGCTGGAGGAAACCGAGGCAGCCAGGACAGCACTGACAGAGGAGCTCGAGGAGGCCAAGAAAACTCAAGAGGACACTGAGAGGTCCGTGACCCTGAGACTGCAGCAACATTATCAGTCTCAGCTGGACACGCTCTTGGATGAAGATCGTGCTGAGACCGAGAAGGAGGTTCTCGAATCACTCCGCCAACAAGGACGCCTGAAAGAAGACAATGAAGAGGACGCAACCACGTTCTCCGAGCTTCAGAGCAAAGAACTGATCGAGCTCGACAACGAGCCCGAGGTGCAAGGCGTCGAGCTGCCTCACTTTCTTGAAGGTCCTGCACCCCTCCCTGCTGAGCTATCCTCCGAGCCAGCTGCTCCAGAACTCCCTGCTGCTGCCGATGAAGTCACTCCGGTGGAAGCCCCAACTGCTGAAGCCTCTACTTCTGCCCCTGCTGCAACGATGATAGATGCTGATCTTGAGCTCGTCTGAACTGCTGCCCCTCTGATCCCCTGCTCTTCTTTATGTTTCTGCTTTTCTTTTTGACGATGTAAATTCTTTTTTTTTTCTTTTATGGGAGGTTATCACTGTAATTGCCCAGAAATGGGCCTTTGATATGAATGGATCGCTCATCTTTCTTATGTTTGTACTTCTTTTCACCTCGTAGCATAGTACAACGCATGCACACAGAATAAGAAAGAACACAACATGAGTAGTTGAATGATTTTTCGCAGTCCACTGTACTGATGTTAATGCGGTACTTCGCTATGTGAATGTTTGAATGTTCATGAAATTATAACTGTTGTACACTAAATAAACTATTTTGATCAAAACACTACGAGCAGAACACTATGAGTAGAACGCTATGATCAAAGCACAACGAACAAGCACTACAAGTAGATTACTACGAATAGAGCACTACGATCAAAGCACTACGATCAAAGCACTACGAGCCAATCACTACGAGCAAGCACCACGAGCAAACACTACGAGCAAAGCACTACGAGCGTTCGCTATGAGCGTTCACCATGAGCAAAGCACTATGAGCAAAGCACTACGAGCAAACACTACGATCAATCACTTATGAACAAGTACTACGAGCAAGCACTGATCCAGATACATCATTCGCGTAGTTCACTGTGAATGCAATCTGACAAATAAAATTCATAGGACGAACGCAATGTAACTCAGTTCCGAAGCACATGCTCAGAGGATGTCATTAGGATAAGCCACTAGATTTGCTCAGATGACATCCTTATATAAGCCACTCGTGTTCGTTATGAGTACGTTGTTCAGTCAAAACTTTATTTGAATTACTTACAAAACATTCACAATATTACACTGATGAACCAGACAGAGAATAGCGTAGACAACGAGCAGGGCACATAATATTGCAAATCACATGTTGAAATATGAACACTATGATTATGTAAAATCACTGAAAACTTGTAAGCACAACGATGCACGTAAATAGCATATCACAGATTCTATTGAAAGAATTGCCTCAGATTCATGATGTTCCAAGATTTCGAGATGAGGTTACCTTGCAAGTTTTTCAAGTAGCAGACTCCAGGACTTCCCAATCGTTCTACGATATAAGGCCCTTCCCAGTTTGGTCCCAACTTGCCACTGTTAAGCTCTCTTGTGTTCTGGAACACTCTTCGGAGGACGAGATCACCGACCTGCAGCACTCTCCGTTGTACTTTCTTGTTGTAGGCCTTCCTCAATCGCTGCTGATACCTCCTCGTCTGAATGCTGGTATCTTCTCGCTTCTCTTCCAGCAGATCAAAATGAATAGCCATGAGCTCTGCGTTCTGATCTTTCTTTCCACCCTTCTTCTTGCTGTGCCAAGAACGCACTGTAGGCAAACTGATCTCTGTAGGAATGACAGCCTCCATGCCATACGCTAGAGAGAAAGGAGTTTCATTGGTAGGGCTCCTTGGAGTCGTTCTGTACCCCCACAGAACGTTGTGCAGCTCAGCGGTCCATCTCCCCTTTGAATCTTCCAATCTTCTCTTCAAGGCATTGAGAATATTCTTATTGGCTGCCTCGGCAATTCCATTCCCCTGAGGATAATATGGGGAAGAGAAGACATGCCTGATCTTCAGCTCGCTACAAAAGTCGGCAATCAAGCGTCCTGAGAACTGCTTCCCGTTGTCAGTAATGATGGACTGCGGTATGCCAAATCTGCAGATGATATGCTCCCACAAGAACTTCTTCACCTCTTGTTCTCTGATACATGCAAGGAGAACAGCTTCAATTCATCGTGAGAAGTAGTCAGTTGCCACTAGAAGGAAGATCAGATTCCCTAGAGCCCTCGGGAAAGGTCCCACAATATCAAGTCCCCACCGCGCAAATGGCCAAGGCTGAGATACAGTGCTGAGCTCTTGAGCTGGAGCATGAATCAAGCGAGCAAACCGCTGGCACTGGCTGCACCTCTTCACATACTTCTGAGCATCGGCCTGCATGTAAGGCCAGAAGTAACCTTGCCCCAGAGCTCGATGGGCAATGGTTCTCCCGCCTGAATGAATGCCACAAATACCTTCATGCAGCTCAGCAAGTATTCTCTACACGTAACAGGATGAAACACACTTCGACGGCCCCACCAAAAGATTTGAAACACTCCCCACAAAGGTATAAAGAGCGGGCTTGGACGAATGCGCCTCGACTCTTACATGATAGGAAGAACTCGTCCTGGAGATAAGCCAAAACACATGTCATCCAGCTCGGGACTGGATTGACAAATAACACGTCTCCGTGCCTGAAGAGTATGGAATGATACTTTGGAACTCCATTAGGAATAGCCGTAGGCTCGTCAGCCTGCACCATGGAAGCTAGAATGCAAAAGCAAAGCATGCTGTTCTATCCTCGGGTGTGCCTAATTCCCACCTCATTTTACGTAAAGTTTTAAGGAAAATAAGTGTGTTTGTTGACTGGTGGTGAAGAAAAAGAGTGTTGTTTGCTATGTCTGTAGAAGAACAGAAGAAAATAGGACAGTTCGTTCGAACCGAATCCACTTCATTCGAAAGAATCCAAGAAATTTCATTTAGTGGAAATCAACCTCCATTTCCATTCTAGGGCACTATTTCGTTCGAACGAAAATATTTTCGTTCGAATGAAGTCCATAGACAGATTTTTAAAAAATGGGTTGTCCAGGATTTTTAGGGTTTTTCAACCCTAGGACTATAAATCAAAGCCTATTCATGGGTTTAGGAGTCTTTTAACTCTTTCTACCCAATTTGTCCAGGAACGGGAGGGAAAAACGTGGTTTTCTAATGTATCCTTGGTAGAAGCAGATCAGCTTGATTGGCCCTTCTCGCCTTCTATCAACCCTTTCTCAGCTCTAGACTGCAGGGATTCAGTCTTTGCGGTAGATACAATCTACTCACTAGCTTTGTTAATGATTTCTTTAATTGGAAATGATTGAATGTATGGTTTTTGATGAAAAGTGACAATTACTCTCTACTAGATATACTTATTATAATGCCCTAATTCTATGTATGGATCCTAGTGTAAATGAAAAGAGAGAAAAAATTAACTATAAATATCCATATGGGGCTTGTATCGGTCCATATCGGCCCGATACATGGAAGTTTTTTTTTTTCAGCGTACAATGTATCGGTAGCTCCAAACAGGATACATATCGACCCGTATCGGTCAATATGTATCGAAATTTTAAAACCATGCCTAGAAGTTGCTAATCCGCTTTGGTATGAAGTTCCAAAAACTTTTAATCTGAGGTTGTACCTTAGAAATCAAATGCCCTCAATACTGCTCAACCTCAAAACTCCTGTCGAGCTCCTTCGACCTAGCAGTTCTTATTCATACTTTCTCCTAAAATTTTTGGCAGTGTCTGCTATGTTCATGTTCATCGTTCTGATTATAGTAAATTGGTTCTAAAGGCTATGAAATGCATCTTCCTTGGGTATCAGTTGTCTAAGAAGGAGTATAAATGCTACCATCTTCTAATCAGAAAGTGACTTGTCTCCATGGATTTAACTTCTTTGAATCGGTGCCATTCTTTTTTTTCACCAAGAACTCAATCAGGAAAAGAGTAGATATGAAGAGTGGTTTATTCTTGATTCTCTTATTGTGCATGTTTTCACACTTTCATTTGACTTCGCTGTTATTACATCTCAAGGTGATGAAATCACAAAAGAAAAAGAGTTACAAGTGTATACGAGAAAGAGGAAGATTACTGTTCATGATACACCATGCCAAGCAGTCTCCTTAGATCCAGGTAATGATACTTCTTCTCCTATGATTCATGTTTCTAATGTATCTTTTGTTGTTGATGATATTGATCTCCCTATTGCTGTCCGCAAAGGAGTTAGTGCATGTACTCAACATTGAACATCCAACTGGTGATTATGTTTCTTATCATTTATTGTCACCATCCTATCGTGCTTTTGCAACCTTTTGTCATTTATTTCCTTGCCTTCTAATGTTTCAGATGCACTTGCTCAACCAAGGTAGAAGAAAGCAATGTGCAAATAGATGGAGAGCCTTAGAAAATAATGATACATAGGAATTAGTTACCATTCCCAGAGGAAAGCAACCTCGATGGGATGTAAGTGGGTTTTTATAGTCAAATAGAAATCTGATGGATCTGTAGAAACATAAAAGGCAAGATAAAGGATTCACACAAACCTATAGAATTGATTATTTGGATACCTTTGTACCTGTTGGAAAGATGAATTTCATACGTGAATAATGTGTTTGATGTGAATAATGTGTTCCTTCATGGCGGCTTATAGGAGGAAACAGAGAAACTCACGGCGATTTTCAAATTCAAAGGAATGTGTTGAGTAAAACCATCGGCTTAATGAAGAAGACGGGGTTCTGTTGATGTTGGAGAGTAAAACCATTGGATGCTTAATCTATATTTATCTTACCCGTCTACCTACATTGTAAGTGTGATCAATCAGTTCATGCACTCACTGAGGACCCACATCAAGATGCAATTCATATAGTTCTTCGGTATCTCAAGTCATCACCTAGCAAATGTCTCTTGTTTATGATACAAAGACATATGAGGAAAGAGACATTTACGAATGCAGATTGGGTTGGTTCTATTAATGATCACAAGTCTACCTTTGGTAATTGTACAATTGGAAGCAATCTTGTAGCTTAGAAGAGTAAGAAACAATCTGTAGTTGCAATATCGGGTACAGATTGCACCTGTTGGAAAGATGAATTTCATGTGTTCTTCTATCCTTAGCAGCAAATTAACAAAGCATCTACATTAGTTCAATGTGAATTACTGTGGTTGAAAATATTGTTGTTCAAATTTGGGCATTTATACTTGAGGACCTATGAGCTTAGATTGTAATAACAAAGCAGCAATCAGCATTTCCCATAATCCAGTTCATCATGACTGCATAGTAACAAAGTTCTCCGATTTTTTCAAAAATTCTCGAATAATTTGCGAAGTTTTCGTCGAACGATTAATTCACGACATTTTAAACAAAGCGCGATTTTTTCAAAAAGTAATGAATTACACGAATTAAATGCGAGTTATTCACAAAATTTTAAAAAGACCCAATAAATATTTAATCTATAAAGTGCTTATTTATAATTTTCATAATTCGTAATCTTATTTATTATTATTTCATATCTAGCTCGACATTTTCCCAAATTTTTTGAATTTTTGCTGATTTTTCCAATTTTTTCCATAGCCGAATAATTGTCGAACTTTGACTTTGTGACTACATAACCATACTAAACATATTGAAGTGAGACACTTTATTTTTTTTTACAAAGGGCTCAACGAATATATTTGAACTCTTTTTGTCAAGATAAAAAAACAAGTTGCAGACATCTTAACTAACGGAGTTAGTAAAGTTCGTCTAGATGAGATCTTGGACAAGCTCCGCATGACAAATATCTATGCATCAACTTGAGGAAGAGTGTTGTTACTTGTTAGGGACAGTGTTATCCTTAGTATTTGTTATTTATTCTTTGTAATTAGCTTCTTTATGTTCTTCTATCTGGGGTATTTCTGTCACCCCAATTATTATATTAATAAAAGAACCTTGAGGGATCATAGACAATTACTATGATTTCCCTATTTTCTTCTTTCTATGTTCTTCTTCTCATCATGAAACCCCAGTTTCTTCCAACTAGATGTTCATGATTTATTACTTCACGTTAAGTCACTTAGTTTTCATACCAATTAGTACAAGTGAGGCCCTTATTGTGATTCATGAGTAGTATCAATCATAGTTTGAAAACTAGGCGAGTCAACTCGAAACTCGGCCGAGTTACTCGACTGAGTTTCAAGTCAAGTCGCCTTAAAACTCGAAAGAGACACTATTTGTCGAGTTACTCAAGTGACTCAGTTGAGCCGAGTTTTTCGAATCGTCAAACTCGGTCTAGTCACGAAATGGTATTTTGTTTTAAACCTAAACTCAAGCATCACACTGTTTTTGCATCAGATTTTTTTGGGGCTACAAAACCAGCCTACAATTGGTTCTATTAAACTTGGTTTTTAGGTTGTTTGAGGTTGCAAAATTATCTTACTTTGGGTTCTTTTAACCTAGGTTTTTCAAGTTATTTGTGGGTCGATCATGGATAAAATGTCAAAAAAATTGGTAATTGCGTAATTGGTACATATATATATATTCTAAGTTGGACCGAGTCGAGTTTTCCGAGTTACTCGACCTAGCTAACTTTCGAGTTGAGTCGACTTTTCAGATTTTTGAACCATAGTATCAACTCATCCATATGGCATGCATGCTCACTCACATAGATTCTGACATGGGATGCACTGAACTTTCTACACATGTCTTGCGAGCAAACAGGATACACAAATTTATATACATGGATAAATTAGGACTCTCGTGTCATCCAAATGCCAGAGTTTTGTTTTTGATTGGGATTCTAGAAGAATTTTCACAACTTCAACCAGATCACTACAAACCAATTTAAATGTGACCCATTCAATTGGTTTTCAGATCAACTAAAATTTTCGTGAGAAAAAAAATTGTAGAATCCTAATCACGAGACCCTAAATTTATTCCTGATCTACGCATCATGAGACCCTAAAGCGGAAGATTTAATTCTTTTAGCTCATGACTCCAGAATTCACTTCTAAAAGATTCAACAAATTGAAGAAAACACAAAAGAGATATTTCAGAACTGTATCCAACTTGGCCATGATAATGACTCTAGCAGCACAATTGGTAACATCAACGGTATGGTTGTAGAAACATGAGAATATCAACACCAACTTCAATCTCCAATAATCTTGTCACTTCCTTTTACGAAGGGCCCACAAATCTCTCCCATGGATTTCTGCACTAATAAGTTTTACGCATGCACATTGCGATGACCTCGCTGTTAACCGAACAGGCTCATGTTAAGGAAAATGGCTTAACAAATGAATGGAAAGACAAACAAGTAATAACTTGTCCCCATATTTGCATCAGGATACTCGTAGCAGAGAAATTAGCTAGCTGTTTTTAGCATAGCAACAAGTGAAGTATTGGCCAGCTAGCTGTTTTTAGCATAGCAAAAATTAAGTGCTGGTGCCCCTATGGCTAATCATCAAGTTCAATGAATAGAAAATCTGATCTGTCATGGAAAAATGTGTGGCATAAAGTAAGATGTAAACTATGAATATCCGAACCAAATGGCAACAAGCATTAGCAATATCTCATATAAACCTGGGATTAAGTAAAATGAATTCATCTCATGCACAGCATTAAAAAAAAAAGGAGAGCTATATTTTTTTTTAATCGAGATAATCAACACAATAGAAAAGCTTAAAAAGACCAAAAACCTTAAAAGACATAGAAAGCTTAAAAGACCAAAAACTTTACATGTTCTGAATACTGAAGAAATAACACACTTTATCAAGAGATATAGATGTTCTTGCTTAAACATTTGAACTGTACAAGTATGCCAAATCTTTCTTTAGCAATAAGCAGGGAATACGTCAAATTACTGTAGATACTAATCCAATTTTATGTGGAAACTTTAATAAGAATGATCTGCAAGGGAATCAAACCCATACAAAGATACATTTGACTTACCTCCAACAATAGATGGAAGGATCATTTCCCACACATATACTGTACTATCAGAAGAGGTTGAAGCAAATATTGCATAAGTTTGAGAAACCATAATTCCAGTAATGCATGTAACACCTTTCTTGTGTGGTTGTGGTACTTGTAACACATGCTTCCACTGTGAACATGACAAATACGTCACTTTTTAGTTGACAATTATTAGATGCTAACAGTGGATAAGAAGTCATTATTTAAATTTACAGGGAATAGGGGATTCAATTCAGAGTATCAATATTAAAGAAGTAATCTTAGGAGCATATGAACTTATATGACAGATGTTACTCTGACATAGAACCTAAGTAACGATGTCTCAGTTCTACTCTTAATGATCTACGGCAATTTGAAGGGTGTCGCAAAAAAGAGTGAAGGGCAGTATGACATACATCATATGATAGTCTTTATGTTAATTGGAATATTGAATGTGACAATGAAGAATATGTATGATAAAATCACATTATTTTTTATACAGTTTTACTGCCGAGCAAGAATATTTGTAACAGCTCTCTAAAGTGATTTCTCCCAAAAGCAAGATCAAGTCAACACTATGCCAGAAAAAACAAGAATGTACCTTTCCATCTTTGAGAGACAGTTCCCATAGAATGATGATACCTTCAGCGTCTCCTGAAAGCAGAAAATGCTTCTCTAACTGTTTGGCTGTGCAAAGCAATGAGATTTATTAGTATGATACTCAATATCGAATTAACAAGAATAAGTCGTCTCTTATAATCATCAACGCCTTATCCCAAATATTTAGGGCGCAACACGAATCATGTTGTGTCATTATGTTCTACTAAAAACCAAATTTTAGAAAACACACACAATTATTTTTCCCACAATCAATAAATATCATCAATGCCGTATCCCAAATATTTAGGTTTAGCAACATAAATCATGTTTCCGCCATTCCATTCTATTAAAGTCATGACTTCAATTAATGCTTTTTATTATCAAATTTGTGTGCACTATCTCCATTCATGTCTTTGTTTAGACTATTCCTCCCTCTTATAGAACCTTCTACAATTCTACCTGCACCAACTCAATTTTTATCATGGGTGTCGTCATTAGCCTTCGTTGAATGTGTCCAACTATCTCAATTGACTCTTCTTATTCCACCAACTATTGAAATTACTCAAAGATTCTCTCAAATGGGCTTATTTATGATTTCCTATGTTTTCCACTCAGCCATCTCAACATCCTCATTTTGGCTACACTAATTTTTCCAACATTGTTGTCTGTAAAGCATAACTGATCTTCTTGTCATCATATAATATTTTCCTTTAACTTTCATCAAAATGTGTCAGTCAGGTAACACTCTGGAAGCATATATGTTACTCAAAGCAAACATATACATATATATATATATATAGTATTGATTATTGAAACAATCGTAGGATGCCGACGAACCTCAATTAAGTTATCATAAACCAGAAAGATGTACCGCCAATCAGTGTTAGTGTTACAAATCTCCGAGAAAAACATCTAAAGTTTAAAACTCCATTTTTATTGCAGTGTTTTAAAAATCTCATGAGAAATACGGTATTTTCTTTTTATCACGTTAATATCGCGAGATTTAGTAAGAAATACTCAATGTCATTGTATTATTTTATGTAATTTTAATTATATTTTTAATCATTGCCGATATTTCGGTGAGAAATACTAGGGAAAAAACTCCAGATTTGAAAATCTCCCGAGAAAAACTTTCAGCCTATAAAAAAAAAAACCACCGCCGGCAATCTAAGTTCATCATACTGAAACAAACACATACGAGTAATACAGTCTGGTGGGCATATCTCAATATTGATCATGATATCAGTTTCAGTATATTGATCAAGTTCAATACTAATAGAATTCGTGCACAGTTTTCTATTTGAACCACAAAATCAAATCCAGTGAATCGGCTAAAAAAGACGAGGGAGGAAAGATTGTACCTTTGAATGCATACTTATTGCTTGGAAGCCATTGGGTGCAGTTTACAACAGCCTTGTGCCCCGGAAGCGTAGTCAAAATCTGGGCAGTCTGCAATCAGAGAGGAAGCTCAATAAATAAATAAAAATCCAAATTTTCAGTAATATCTTCAGGGGAAGTTTAAAGTTGGAAAAAAAGAGAGACGAAGATGGGACCTTTGGGCAGAAAATAGCGACAGCGTTTTGGGAACCGAAGGCAACTAAATCGCAGGCACCGAAAGAGACGCTGTTGACGATTCTGTTGCATCCAGCACCTATGAAGGCTCTCTCCACTTCAACCCCACCACCACCAGAATTCATAGCTTCGTCTGAGTAAGGGTTTAGAGAGGGAAAGAAAGGAGAAGCTTCTGTTAAAATAACTCTATGATGGTTCCTTTCCTGTCCGTTTGATGGCAACCCCTCTGAATTTTGGGTAGAACAGTCTTACCTTAGCTAAGCTCAGCCTGACTATTAATTAAGGACCGTTGGATATAATTCAATGGTCAGTTTTATTTGCTAGTGTTTGGGTCGGGCTAAGCTAAGGTGGTTGCTGTTGTAAACTGCAAAAAAGGTAAGGAAGTCCTTATTAAGGACTCTAGAAAATAAAATTGAGCTTGGATTATATCCAACGGTCCTTAATAGTCCATAATTCCACACATTTTCAATTTCTCAATTTGTAAAATTGTTACCTATTATATCAAAAAAAAAAAATGGCACCTATTCCTCTCCAGTTGTAACCTGTTTTGCCAAAACCGGTTTCACCCCTGAGGTGGCCACATGTCCCTTTTGAGACCTCTTAACTATGGTTAAGATTCATTCACCTCTAAGGTTCACCCACCTATCATTGGTTTTTTAAAAAAATTTGTTAACTGTGGTTAAAATTTACTAACTCCTAGGGTTAATTTATTTTAAATATTTTTTCTAAAAACCAAATATAGGTGAGTGAACCCTAGGAGTAGATGAATCTTAACCACAGTTAAGAGGTGTAAAAAGGGACATTTGGTGACCACAGGGGAGTAACCGGTTTTGTCAAAAACCGGTTACAACCGGAGAAGATCACCAGTCAAAAAAAATCTGTTACCTAAAGAACCAATCTCGGCCCACAATGCGCTTAATTTGTGATAGCCCGAGCTCGACCCAAAGGCCGTTGTTATTTGTGGCACAACCTGAACTCAGCCAAAAGGCTAATGTTATTTGTGTGTTGTGACACAAACTTGAGCTGGGGTGCTTGGACTGAACTTGGGCTAAGGTTCTAACTAACCCCAGCCTAACCCAGCCCAGCCTGATTGTCATTTGTCACCCTTAATTATCATAGTGTTTATAGAAAAAAAAAACAGTTAATCTTTTTCTTATATCTACCAATTTGACTGACTTTTAGAGGGGCTTGCTATTTGCTAAGAATTAATGCTGATGTGAACATGCTCCAACTCAACTTCTGTATGGCTCAAGCCTGATTCCAATTCTAATATTAAGGCTTGAGCTTGGTTTGTTCAAACAAGTTTGATCGGAACTTGATTCGAGGTAGGGTTGGCTCAAGCTTGATTTAAATTGCATGATTATTTATTTTAATAAAACTATTTATTATTAAATTACAATATAAGAAATTACAAAAAAAAAAGGTTAATCCCTTTCATACACAATAATAAGATTTAAAAATGGTATTTCCATCTATAAAGTAGAGTTAGGATTAAGGTTTTTGTTTTTAACTTTTTTCTCAGCTTTCTTTGTTATTATTATTTATTAAGCTTATTTATTATAAGTTAAAAAATACTAAATATATTACTATTGACAACATTAACAAAAAAAAAATCAGTATATATATATACATGAATGATAAAAAAAACACATTACATCCAAGAGTGGCCACAAAAATAAAAAGGGTTAGAGGGAGGGGATGTGAGAATGTTATGGCTTGCGTGCTGCCATGTTTTTGTGTGAAAATCAGTAAATGCAATTAATAAATGGTTTGTCCTATCAAAGACACTCCGAAAATTAAGTCAGAATAAGATTCAAAAAAGTTTGGCAAGGTTTATGATATGTTCAGAGAGTTTAGAGAGTTCAAAGTTCAGAAAAAGGATTGTGGGGGGGTAAATTCTCTCACAACCGCTAGCTCCATGTGTTTTTGAATGATTGGTAGAATGATGAACGGTTTTTTCCTGGAGTGGTCGTCCGACCTGTCAAAGACACTTAGAAGATTAAGTCAGAATAGGATTCAAAAAATCTTAGAAAGATTTATGATTTGTTCAAAGAGTTTAGAGTTTTAAAAAAAAGGAACTGGGCGGGGGGGGGGGGGGGGAGGGAATTCTCTCGCAGTCGCTTGCTCCGCCAATTGGTAAAATGATGAACGGTTTATTAATGTGGAGGTAGAAGGATGAAAGATTAAGTCATAATAAGATACAAAAAAGGTTGGAAAGATTTATGATATGTTCAAAATTCCAAAAAAAAAAAAGAAGATCATTTTGTCTCCTCTGGTCCGTATATTTATAGTAAACAATTATTCAAATATCAATACATGCAAAGGACAATTGTGCATGTTATTCTATTTGCTGACAACTTTTGGTATGATCCACAAGGCTCACTCCATGTGTCACTTTCATAGCTTGTACGTATTTAAGAAGATAATGATAAATACATAAATATATTGTCATAAATGCATGTCTTTGTGATATGTCATCGAGCTAGAGGCTGCCATTCAGTCAGATGGTCTTGTCCAAATATTTGGGATAATTCGTAGATCGGTCCTAATGACCGAAATCAAAGTCAGTTGACTGAATCAGACGTCAGTCGACAGACTATCAAAAAAATGTAATACATAAAATTAGATAAAATTCGATCGACCAAGATTATAAAGACGTCGGTCGACCGACTAGCTTGCAGAGTTGTTAAAAACAATATTTTTCATAAATTTAAAGGGGTTTTAGGACTCTAAACCCTATAAATAGATCCATATTTATGGGATTAAGGTTTCCTAACCATTCTAAGAGCCTTAGAACTTCAAGGAGAGAGATCTAGGGTTTTGAAAGAGAAGTTTGTGATTCAAGAGAGGATTTTGCGAAGGAAGAATGAAGGGCTTTGGAAGAGAAGGAGATTGTGGTCAAGGCTTCATTCTCCTTGGATCCTTGTTTTGCTTCGTAGGAAGGATCTCTTCGCAAAATTTTGATTGGAGGTAAGCGACCAATAAAGGTTTAATACATTGTTCCTTACTAAGAATATCATGATCATTACTTTAAAAATACAAGTAGGATTTCAAGATTTCAGATTTATGTACTTATTCATGTTGATATACTCTCCTTAGATAACAATATCATATGTATGAATTTTAAGATAAGAATAAAAACAAATAAGCATGTTGAGGTTTGATATAGTCTCTCAAGCTAATGATATTGTAATCGTGGATTAAGAATAAAAACAAAAATGGCTTTGATGTTTGATATGTTTTCTTATGCTAATGATTTCATAATCATTAATTGAATATGATTAAGAACAAGGATTTATATGAATGTTTGATATATTTTCTATAAGCTAATGGTATTATGCTCATCGATTTAAGTAAGATTTAAAGAGAAACATGAATATGATTAAGAATAATGATTTACATGGATGTTTGATATGATTTCCTAAGTTAATGATATTGTAATCATTGATTTGTGATTAAGAATAAGCATGATTAACATTAAAATTTTAGATGTATGAATTTTATGGGTTAGATTAATTTAAGAGTAAGGATTTATGCAAGTAGAGATGTTTTATGTCACGCCCCAAAATACCCCCTAGGAGTTAAGGGATACTTTAGAGGTGACTACGTGTACCTGTCAAACCATCTTGTAATGCAAGAGGCTAAACATAATATAATACAATGATAATCAGAGCGCGGAAACTAAACATAAGTGCGGAAGCATAAGCCAACTTTTTCCTTTCTTCTATTACTCCATATAGTATTCCAAGTTAACATATGCTAAATACAATCAAAGTAAAGGTGGACATGCCCACCTATCAAAATACAAAAAGGAACTCTCTAACACTCTCCTCTCAACAGTAGTCGAGGTATGGCCACACATCCAAGTCCCCATCCTCTTGAGACTGCCATGGGATAGGTGGCTCCCTCTCCTCTACATACTCCTCCTCGACCCAAGGCTCGGGGTCGAGGACATCCACGGTACCTGCCGACATAAAAGTACGGCTGAGCATGGAATACTCAGCGAGTACAAACTACTAGCTAACCATAACAATAACGAACGCATAACAACAGTGAGCAATACAAGATATTAATTTAAAGCAATAGTGAAAACATAAGATACATAGCCATATCTTGACATGCGTATATGAATGCAAAAACCTCGGTAAACTCATGTCTCGGAAACCTTTTTCGTGTCTCGGTCAAATCATGTATGTGTATCGTGTCTTGTCTTGTATTTCATGTCTTGATTTGTTCTTGACTTGTATACTTGTGAGCCAGAGGCTAGAACCCTTCCTTGGGCTACCAACCTCCTTGTCATGTTCTTGTTCCGTTTCTCTTGTGAGCCAGAGGCTAGCACCCTTCCTTGGGCTACCAACCTCCTTGTCATGTTCTTGATTCATTTCTCTTGTGAGCCAGAGGCTAGCACCCTTCCTTGGGCTACCAACCTCCTTGTCATGTTCTTGTTCCGTTTCTCTTGTGAGCCAGAGGCTAGCACCCTTCCTTGGGCTACCAACCTCCTTGTCATGTTCTTGTTCCGTTTCTCTTGTGAGCCAGAGGCTAGCACCCTTCCTTGGGCTACCAACCTCCTTGTCATGTTCTTGATTCATCATATACAAATACAATCTTGGAAAACCCGGTTTCATGCATGCATGCGTGCTTGTGTGCTTGTCAATAGTGGTAATCATGATGACATACTTGAATGGGCGGATCACATGACTATGGCATTTCAATCCTTAACATAGTGGTATGAAAATTTAGGCAACATATAGCACATTTGAGCAATTTATCATTTCTAAGAACATTTACACAATTTCTATTTCCATTTTCTTCATTGAGTCCATTTATCCCTTGTTTAGTCATTTTATCAAACACCCGGTGGGCCACATTTCTTAGTCCTTCCATTTCCCTTATTTAGTGCGTATTTTTCATCAAGACATCAAGGTACATTTGTTATTTGTAAAGTGCCCATCTTCCATTTTCCATTTCACACATCACAGAACATCCATACGGCATCCAATCGCCTCAATCGACATCCCATCCACACATCCATACCTTTTTCTTATCTTGTTTATATTTAGTGGAGATGATACATTTTATAAGGAAGAAAACATACTACCAAGAGACATTTCACAATAGAAAATCTAGACTATTGCTAAAGAAAGTTAGTAGAGTGTACTAACCTTAGATCAAGGTTTGATCTTGAAGAAACCTTGAAATAGAAGCTCTATTTGGAAGGAGGAAGCCTTTGCTTGAAGGAGACTTGAGTTGGGGGAAGAAACCTCTTTCAAAACGTGAGTGAGTGCTGCCCTAGCTTGGAGAATGCACCTCCACACGAGCTTGAGTTGAAATCTTGAAGAAAACGTGCTTGGGGACGATCTAGGGTCTTCACCCCTTTGATTTCTTCTCCAAAAGCAACCTAGGTTTAGGAAACCCTTTTCTCTTCTCTCTTATCTCCCAAATCTCTCTAAGTATAGTGAATGATGCCCTAAGGCTCGGGCAAGCCTTAAGGAGAAAGGGTTTAACCCCCAAAAGACGATAAAGCCCTTACTGAAATTTCTGTAAAAACGCGAAGACCGAGCGATCGGTGGTTATGACCGATCGATCGGTTGCCTACCGAGCGATCGGTGTTTATGACCGATCGATCGGTCAAAAACTCACTCTCTGGAAAATTTCCCCATACAAAATTTCTGACCGTGCGATAGCTACCGATCGATCGGTTATGGACCGATCGATCGCTGACTGGACCGAGCGATCGGTGCTCTGTATATCTGGACTGTTTTGACCATATCTTTTGACTCGCTCGTCGGATTTCGACGATTCAACTTGCGTTGGGTTCGTCTTTCGAAAACGCACATTTCTGACGTTTCGGAATTTCTAATTTCTCCCTTATTTATTAATTAGACTACGAAAACGGCCAATTAGCTATGAAAGTGCCATTCATTAAGGATGAGAAAATCCGGGGTGCTATATTCTCCCCCCCTTACAAAAATTTCGTCCTCGAAATTTGGACAATGCGTGCTTTACAAATTTAACAACTTAGCATAACAATTCGAAACAAAATTACAAGTTATACCCAAAATCATTCAAACAACTCGGGGTACTTCGCCTTGACTTCGGCCTCACGTTCCCATGTAGCCTCTTCTCGAGCGTGATGTTGCCATTGCACGAGAACTAGCGGAATAGTCTTGTTGCGAAGTACTTGGTCTCTTCGATCCAAAATATTAACCGGCTTCTCAACCAAAGTGAGATCCTCTCGAATCTCAACCGGATCAAGCTCGATGACGTGAGAAGGATCCGGGATGTACTTCCGAAGCTGGGAGATATGAAACACGTTGTGGACCGCCGCCATGTGAGCGGGCAAAGCAACACGGTAAGCCACCTCGCCAACTCGAGTAATGATCTCGAACGGACCCACATATCTCGGGCTAAGCTTGCCTCTCTTCCCGAATCGCATAACACCTTTGGTCGGTGAAATCCTTACAAACACAAAATCACCGACTCAGAATTCAAGATCCCTCCTTCGGTTGTCGGCATAGTTTTTCTGTCTATCTTGTGCGGTCTTCAACCTCTCCCGTATAAGCTTGACCCTATCCGCGGTTCGTTCAATCAACTCGGGGCCCAAAATCTTTCTTTCTCCCACTTCATCCCAATACAACGGGGATCTACAACTCCTTCCGTACAAAGCCTCGAAAGGCGCCATTTGTATGCTTTCTTGATAACTATTGTTGTAAGCGAATTCCACCAAAGGTAGGTGATCTTCCCAACTTCCCTTGAAGTCTAGCATACATGCTCGGAGCATATCTTCAAGAACCTGATTCACCCTCTCGGTTTGCCCGTCGGTCTGTGGGTGGAAAGATGTGCTAAAGTCTAACCGGGAGCCCATTGCACCTTGAAAACTTTTCCAAAACCTGGATGTGAATCTTGGGTCTCTATCCGACACAATACTCACTGGCACCCCGTGTAATCGAACTATTTCCTTGATGTATAGCTCCGCTAACTGATTGGAGTTGAATGTAGTCCGGTACGGTAAGAAATGAGCGGACTTCGTGAGTCTATCAACAACTACCCATATAGCATCAGTCTTCCTAACCGTCTTCGGCAACCCCACGATGAAATCCATAGAGATATGTTCCCATTTCCACTCGGGAATAGGGAGGGACTGCAAAAGACCCGCCGGTCTCAAATGCTCTGCTTTCACCTGTTGGCACACCAAACACCGTGCCACATACTCCGCAACCTCCCTCTTCATGTTTCGCCACCAAAAGTGACTCTTGAGGTTCCGGTACATCTTTGTCCCCCCGGGATGCACTGTATACTTAGACCGGTGAGCTTCGTCCATAATCTCTCTCCGAAGGTCTGCATTGGCTGGGACACAAAGCCTTCCCTTGAATGTAATAGCACCTCGGCTAGTGAGAGAGAAGTCCGTACTACCCTTGGCCACTTCTCTATCCCGGAAAACCAACAAGTCAGTGTCCGTGGCTTGATACTCCTGGATCAAGTCTATAAGGTACGGCCGAACTGTAACATTTGCCAAAATCGGACTGCGGACAGAATCGTTCACACTTATGTCTAGATTTGCCAAATCGTCTAACAGTCTCCATTCCCGCACCAACATGTGAGCCAACAACCCCGATAGTTTCCTACTCAGAGCGTCTGCCACCACATTTGCTTTTCCCGGGTGATATTGGATAGTGCACTCGTAGTCTTTTAAGAACTCAATCCAACGTCGTTGTCGCAAATTGAGCTCTTTTTGGGAAAAGAGATACTTGAGGCTCTTGTGGTCCGTGTACACATAGAACTCCACCCCGTACAGATAATGTCGCCAAATTTTAAGTGCAAACACGACCGCCGCAAGCTCCAAGTCGTGAGTGGGGTAGTTCTTTTCATGCTCTTTCAACTGCCTTGATGCATAGGCAATGACCTTCTTGTGTTGCATTAGGACACACCCGAGTCCAACATGCGAGGCATCACTGTACACCTCATACCCAAAAGGTCCAGATGGCACAGTAAGGACAGGGGCTGTGGTGAGGCGTTTCTTCAACTCTTGGAAACTTACTTCACATCGGTCACTCCAACTGAACTTTGCATTTTTCCTTGTCAAGTAGGTGAGAGGTGCAGCCAAACTAGAGAATCCCTCCACAAATCTCCGGTAGTAGCCTGCCAATCCGAGGAAACTACGTATCTCCGTGACGCTCTTGGGCCTCTCCCAACTCATGACTGCCTCAACCTTGGCTGGATCTACAGAAATGCCCTCGGCCGACACCACGTGTCCAAGAAATGCGACCTTCTCTAACCAGAACTCGCACTTACTCAATTTGGCATATAGCCTATGCTCTCTCAACATCTCCAGAGCAAGGCGGAGGTCTCGTGCGTGATCTTCCCGCGTCTGGGAATACACCAAAATGTCATCAATGAATACAATCACGCATCGATCCAAGTAAGATCGGAACACCCGGTTCATCAAATCCATGAATGCCGCCGGTGCATTCGTCAGCCCAAAAGGCATGACAAGGAACTCGTAATGCCCATACCGAGTCCTGAAAGCCGTCTTCGGAACATCTTCCGCCTTGATCCTTAATTGATGATACCCCGATCTAAGATCAATTTTGGAGAAGAATCTCGCTCCCTTCAGTTGGTCGAACAAGTCGTCGATCCTTGGTAAGGGATAACGATTCTTGATAGTTACCTTGTTCAACTGACGGTAGTTTATACACATTCTCATCGACCCGTCTTTCTTCTTTACAAAGAGAACCGGAGCTCCCCACAGTGAGACACTTGGTTGGATGAAACCAAGTTGTTGTAACTCCTCAATCTGCTTCTTTAATTCTTCAAGCTCTATAGGGGCCATTCTATATGGTGCCCTTGAAATCGGAGCGGTACCCGGAGCAAGCTCTATAGCGAATTCGATCTCTCTATCAGGAGGTAATCCGGGAAGTTCTTCCGGGAACACATCTAAGAACTCACTCACAACTGGAATAGCCGATGAGTTTTGTGCTTCTGGGTGTGCTATACTCAAGGCTGCGAGGCGAGCAATGTCCCTCTCTCTTAATCCTCGGAAGTGAAAAGGCTTACCCCCTTCCGGCTTGAAATTCACCATCTTTTCAAAACACGCAACATGCCCGTGATGGTTTGCCAACCAATCCATACCAAGAATGACGTCAAAGTCTAAATCTTGGAAACCCAGGACGATAAGGTCGGCTAACAATTCATTCTCCCCCACTTGAACCACACTATCCCCGAATATCTTGTCCGTATCAACTGACTTGCCGAGTGGAGTTGCAATGGTCAACTCCCGCTCCAACGGAGTAGCCTCAGTCGAAAAGCCCTTTGCAAAACTTGGGGAGACAAAAGAGTGAGTAGATCCTGTGTCTATCAACACTCGAGCGAGACACTCGTTCACTAATAAAGCGTCTGTGCGATTATGTAACTAATATCAGTAGATTTCAAATAGTAACAAGCATCATACATAGGTAACCCTTAGTATAACTAACCGCATAACAAGCCACAGAAATTTTATACAACTTAAACTCAAAATTCTCGCGTACCTTGCACGACATCGTCGGATGCACGTGCGTCTCTCTCCGATAGAGCAAAAACTCGACCCTGAGTGGCTGGGCGAGGAGGCCGGGCAGACTGTGAGGCCCTCGAAGCCTGAGAAGAGCTAGGCTGAGATGTCTGCCTAATCGGGGGCCTGCTCCCCGAAGACTGAGCTGGCAATCGACGTCGGGGACAATCCCGAATCATGTGGCCCTGGTCGCCACAATGAAAACAGCCTCCTGTAGCCTTCCGACATTCCCCTACTGGATGCCTCCTTCCACAAAGGGTGCAGACATCATGTGAATAAGTGGGAGGAGTATAACCCGTAGCCTGAGTCACTGCGGGGCGAGGAGCATACGAGGTAGCCGGGCGAAAAGCCGGTGGAGTAAAAGGGCGGGGGGCCTGTGGTGCCAAGTACATCCTCTGTGACTGAGCCGGCCCTGCGGACTGATAAGACATAGTCCTAGCTCTCTTCTCCCCTGAACTACTAGACTGTCCCTTCTCTATTCCTCTTCTCTTAAAGAACTCTTCGGAATTAGACTCGGCCAACAATGCTTTGTCCACAACTTCTGAATATGTCTCATGTCGGAACATTGAGACACGATCCTTGAGGTAGGCCTTCAACCCCCTCTCGAATTTTCGGGCCTTCATAGCCTCGGTAGCTATCATGTGTGGAGCAAATCGAGATAGCTCTGAGAACTTGGCTTCGTAAGCCGCTACAGACATATTACCTTGCTCCAAGGTAATAAATTCAATTTCTTTCTTTTCTTTCATCCCAACCGGAAAGTATTTCTTGTAGAAAACGTCCAAGAATTCTCCCCATGTCCATTCTTGGCCTTGCCGGGTCAACTCTCGGGTCCGAAGTGCAGACTTCCACCAATGGTCGGCCTCGCCTTCAAGCATAAAGGCAGCCCATGTGACCCTCTCTACTTCCGTAGGTGCCAAAACCGAGAATATCTTCTCAAGTTGCCGAATCCAACCCTCGGCAACAAGTGGATCAATGCTTCCACAAAAAGTTGGAGGCCTCATCCTCCGGAAAGCTTCTATCCCGGCTTGGGCTCGGTTAGGAGGAGCCGGTATAAGTGCCGCATTAGGCGGGGTGGCCGGTTGCCTTGCCGCCAACATAGCCAAAGTCTCGGCTATGGATGCGAATGCTTGGGCAAAGTCGAGCTGATCATCACCCGATGGAGCATCACCTCCATTACCCCTCGTGTTGTACCCGCGACCCCGGGTATTGCATCTCATGATTTCTCCTGAGAACGATAATACAGCATGAGTCTAACTTGGATACGCATTTAGTACAATTTTTCGCAATTCACTCAATACATATTCATCAAGCACATTTAATAAGTACAACACCAATAATGTAAACATGGTATATAACACAATAGCATAACATACAATCCGTGTTCCTAGTGTAGGACTCTATGTTCGGTTGAAGTTCAACCCATTTTGACTAAGACTAACTTGTTAGTCTATACTTGGAATACAACTCTCTAAGGTGATTCTAATACCTTGTTCAATCATCTAAGTGACCCTAGGGACTCTAATACCTAGGGCTCTGATACCACTTCTGTCACGCCCCAAAATACCCCTAGGAGTTAAGGGATACTTTAGAGGTGACTACGTGTACCTGTCAAACCATCCTGTAATGCAAGAGGCTAAACATAATATAATACAATGATAATCAGAGCGCGGAAACTAAACATAAGTGCGGAAGCATAAGCCAACTTTTTCCTTTCTTCTATTACTCCATATAGTATTCCAAGTTAACATATACTAAATACAATCAAAGTAAAGGTGGACATGCCCATCTATCAAAATACAAAAAGGAACTCTCTAACACTCTCCTCTCAACAGTAGTCGAGGTATGGCCACACATCCAAGTCCCCATCCTCTTGAGACTGCCATGGGATAGGTGGCTCCCTCTCCTCTACATACTCCTCCTCGACCCAAGGCTCGGGGTCGAGGACATCCACGGTACCTGCCGACATAAAAGTACGGCTGAGCATGGAATACTCAGCGAGTACAAACTACTAGCTAGCCATAACAATAACGAACGCATAACAACAGTGAGCAATACAAGATATTAATTTAAAGCAATAGTGAAAACATAAGATACATAGCCATATCTTGACATGCGTATATGAATGCAAAAACCTCGGTAAACTCATGTCTCGGAAACCTTTTTCGTGTCTCGGTCAAATCATGTATGTGTATCGTGTCTTGTCTTGTATTTCATGTCTTGATTTGTTCTTGACTTGTATACTTGTGAGCCAGAGGCTAGAACCCTTCCTTGGGCTACCAACCTCCTTGTCATGTTCTTGTTCCGTTTCTCTTGTGAGCCAGAGGCTAGCACCCTTCCTTGGGCTACCAACCTCCTTGTCATGTTCTTGATTCATTTCTCTTGTGAGCTCTTGATTCATTTCTCTTGTGAGCCAGAGGCTAGCACCCTTCCTTGGGCTACCAACCTCCTTGTCATGTTCTTGATTCATTTCTCTTGTGAGCCAGAGGCTAGCACCCTTCCTTGGGCTACCAACCTCCTTGTCATGTTCTTGTTCCGTTTCTCTTGTGAGCCAGAGGCTAGCACCCTTCCTTGGGCTACCAACCTCCTTGTCATGTTCTTGATTCATCATATACAAATACAATCTTGGAAAACCCGGTTTCATGCATGCATGCGTGCTTGTGTGCTTGTCAATAGTGGTAATCATGATGACATACTTGAATGGGCGGATCACATGACTATGGCATTTCAATCCTTAACATAGTGGTATGAAAATTTAGGCAACATACAGCACATTTGAGCAATTTATCATTTCTAAGAACATTTACACAATTTCTATTTCCATTTTCTTCATTAAGTCCATTTATCCCTTGTTTAGTCATTTTATCAAACACCCGGTGGGCCACATTTCTTAGTCCTTCCATTTCCCTTATTTAGTGCGTATTTTTCATCAAGACATCAAGGTACATTTGTTATTTGTAAAGTGCCCATCTTCCATTTTCCATTTCACACATCACACAACATCCATACGGCATCCAATCGCCTCAATCGACATCCCATCCACACATCCATACCTTTTTCTTATCTTGTTTATATTTAGTGGAGATGATACATTTTATAAGGAAGAAAACATACTACCAAGAGACATTTCACAATAGAAAATCTAGACTATTGCTAAAGAAAGTTAGTAGAGTGTACTAACCTTAGATCAAGGTTTGATCTTGAAGAAACCTTGAAATAGAAGCTCTATTTGGAAGGAGGAAGCCTTTGCTTGAAGGGGACTTGAGTTGGGGGAAGAAACCTCTTTCAAAACGTGAGTGAGTGCTGCCCTAGCTTGGAGAATGCACCTCCACACGAGCTTGAGTTGAAATCTTGAAGAAAACGTGCTTGGGGACGATCTAGGGTCTTCACCCCTTTGATTTCTTCTCCAAAAGCAACCTAGGTTTAGGAAACCCTTTTCTCTTCTCTCTTATCTCCCAAATCTCTCTAAGTATAGTGAATGATGCCCTAAGGCTCGGGCAAGCCTTAAGGAGAAAGGGTTTAACCCCCAAAAGACGATAAAGCCCTTACTGAAATTTCTGTAAAAACGCGAAGACCGAGCGATCGGTGGTTATGATCGATTGATCGGTTGCCTACCGAGCGATCGGTGTTTATGACCGATCGATCGGTCAAAAACTCACTCTCTGGAAAATTTCCCCATACAAAATTTCTGACCGTGCGATAGCTACCGATCGATCGGTTATGGACCGATCGATCGCTGACTGGACCGAGCGATCGGTGCTCTGTATATCTGGACTGTTTTGACCATATCTTTTGACTCGCTCGTCGGATTTCGACGATTCAACTTGCGTTGGGTTCGTCTTTCGAAAACGCACATTTCTAATGTTTCGGAATTTCCAATTTCTCCCTTATTTATTAATTAGACTACGAAAACGGCCAATTAGCTATGAAAGTGCCATTCATTAAGGATGAGAAAATCCGGGGTGCTACATTTTAAGGGTTAATAAGTTTATTGAAATAAGAATAGGAGTCAAGAACCTCATGTATATATGTAGATATATTCGTCTAGTACTAATAAAAGCATGAGTAGGGTTATTAGAGAAAACATGAATTCATTATGCAAGTAAGGATGTTTATAAGGGTTAAGGAGTTTATTTAATTAAGGATAAAAGTTATTTAAGCATGTAGGGATGTCTTAATTTAAGAATAAGGGTATTGTAAGTAAGTGGGGATTTTATTTTAAAAGAACAAGATGCTAAGTATGTAAATAATTGGGGGATCTATTATTGTTATATTATTTGGATGTAAATAATTACGTATGATGAATTGGTTAATGAAAAGGGGAAAATTAGATGTCTTATAATTTATGAGTAACTTATTTACATGTTTTTTTTTTATATACATGGATATTCTGAGCCTTAAAGACTTAGACTAGTCCCACGTGTTACATAGGGAATACCCCCACCCCACACAACCGATATTGAGGGGAGCCTGAGAATCGACCTCAAGAACTCCGAGTTTACGGTTCGTCCTTCAGCCACTGGGCTACACCCCTAGGGTTTACTTATTTACATGTTTTACAAATTATGAATGTGTTATTTAGGTGTTCTATGAATGAATAATAAATTTATAAACGTGTTGTTATGTGCTTTATGAAATTATGAATATGTTTTTGTAATACATGAGATGATGTGATAATTTAAAGGGGTGATTAATATGTCTTGTAAATTACGAACATGATGGTTATGTGCTTTATGAAATTATGAACATGTTATTGTATTAGGTGAGTAATGTGTTGAATTGAGAAGCATGATCTATGATGTGGTCGAATTTTAGATAGGCCAAACCTTGGAGGATGATCTCATGACCTAAATTCCTTACCATGGTGGTATGCCGGGGTGGAGCCAAGAATTTTTCCTTGGGGGGGCCAAAGTACATGTATTGAAAAAAATTTGGGACTTGGGGGTTGCCCCCAAGATTTTTTTTTTTTTTTGAGTAATGAGTCCATCGTGGTTATAAAATTTGTCAATGCTGCATTCTAATAAGAGCAGTGATCAACGGACCCGTGGATCCTCTACATAAGTTGCCACCATGTCCTCATGTCCCTTTTAACCCCATTTAACCCAAGTTAAACTTAACTAAATTAAACTTAAGATTTTTTTTTTGTTTTTTAAAAACTAAGATTGGATTGCTTAACCCTAGGGGTGAGCGAATCTTAACCATAGTTGGTGAGGGTTCAAAAATGGGACGTGGCTCTTTTTCTTGGGAAGTTCCAAATTGGGGTTTCAAAACAATTGGGATTTGGGGGGCCACTATAAAATAATACTAAAACATTTGGGGGGGGAGGGCACTATACTATTAAAACTAAAAAATTATGAGCTCCCCACTATGTTAACACTACCTAAGGAAGGACTTTGAAAAACTTTGGGGGGCTCATGCCCCCTCCCCACCCCTTGGCTCCGCCCCTAGTGGTATGAGATGCTTGGTAAGATTTCGATGACGTGAGATCGGAATCCATGGGATAACGTAGATGAAAGTTGATTACAACACTTTATTCATAAATATGATAAATTCATGTATAGGATAAGTTATAGTCTGATAAACTCACGAGTATGATAAGTGCAAGCCTGGTAAGTCTAAACAATTTGGCATGTCTAAGTACATTCTAGTAAGTCTGAGCATTCTGGTAAGTCAGAGTACATTTTGGTAAGTCTGAGCATTCTGGTAAGTCTGAGAGTATTTTGGTAAGTCAAAGTGCATTCTGGTAAGTCTGAGCATTTTAGTAAGTCAAAGTACATGCTGGTAAGCCTAAGTTCACACAAGGGTATTGTATGTTTATTTCTCATAAACCATACTTTATAAGTATGATAAGTTAAGTAAATAAGATCCATATGCCTACATATTTTTCGAACCCTGATTATACATGTTGTATATGTATGTTATGCAATATTATGTCAATGATATTAAGTATGTAGGTTATGATGCTTATGATGTTGTTAGCTAGGACTTTATATCTATTGAGTCGCATGTGCTAACCGAGGTGTTTCATGTCGGCAGGTTTAGAGTGTTACTTAAAGCGCTTACCACTACATCAAAAGCAATTGCTGTGGAGTGCGTAACTAGGCAAGCCTTAAACCACCGGCTCCTTGCAAGGATTTAATCTTTCCCCCAGCATGCTCGCAAGCACCTGGTAGGACTCGAACCCCTGGCGTTCCATAGAACCTTATGTCTATCCCCCCACATTACCATCTCACCACAAGTAATTGCTGATGGTGAAGGGACAACTTTAATCCCTTATAGCACATTACGGGCCCTGGGCGGTTGGGCATGCTAAGTACCTATCGAGCTGGGGTTGACATTGTTTGCCGCCATCTCCCAGTGTTAGACTGCTGGAACCGATAATTCCAACAATCCCCCCAATAGCTACGCTAGGTGAGCTCGACCACCCGCGACCTTACTTTGATACCACTTGTTACTCAAAGCGCTTACCACTACATCGAAAGCAATTGCTGCATAGTGCGTAGCTAGGCAAGCTTAAAACAATCGGCTCCTTGCAAGGATTTAATCTATCCCCCAACACGCTCGCAAGTGCCTGACAGGACTCGAACCCCTGGCGTTCCGTAGAACCTTACGTCTATCCTCCCATATTACCATCTCACCACAAGCAATTGTTGATGGTGAAGGCTCAACTTTAATCCCTTATAGCACATTACGGGCCCCGAACGGTTGGGCATGCTAAATACCTATCGAGCTGGGGTTGACATTGTTTGATGCCATCTCCCAGTGGTAGATTGCTGGAACCCATAATTCCAACATAGAGTACGCGACAGACCGAGGAGGAGAGTACTACGAGGAAGTAGAAAGGTGACCCCATGGAACCAGAGTGTCAGAAGGAGGATCACTTGGATCACTTTCCCACTATTGATTAATTTTATTTCCTAGCTAGTAAACATAGATATTTAAGTTTAAGAATTTTCAAGAGATATGTAATAGATTTTATTTTGACGGATGATTTAAGTTGTTAAGGTTTAGTTGATCTTGATGATTAGATAAATGTTATTTGGTTATGAATTTTGATTGATGATATGTTGAAGAAATTTTTAGGTTCATATTTTAGTATGTCTTGTATGCACTTGTTGTGACGCCCGAAACCGCGCCTAGGGAATCAAGTTCCGAGACACGTGCCCGTTCATCATTATCACGAAAGAAAAAAACTTTACCCGCAAAATTGTGAGAAATTTAAACATTTATCAGATGCTTCCAAAAAAGCATACAATACATGTCATCACAATATCCATCATACCAACCAAAATACCTGTATTATTTACTATTTGTCTGTTTACAAAAGTGGCATCACTACTGTGCCGAGTATAGTATGTACATTATCCAAAAAGTCTAGTAAGTCCTCTCACCTACTGCTCAGCAACCCTGAGATCTGCTGACACGAAACATCGGTGAGCTATGAAGCCCAATAAAATCCACAGTCCCTCTGGACTATTTTCCACGTAATATCATGCATCAATAACGATATACTAAACAGTTCAATTGGCATGATACAATATAAATAAATTGAATATAATCAACTATGACCCAAGTCACCTAGGGTTATGTCACCCTATTCCGAGGTTCCCAACCTATCATCAGTTTCCCATTATGGAGTTCATTATGAAATGGTGCTCATTTACCAGGTTATCATTTCAATCATCAATCAAGTTTCATTTCGAGTCCTTAGACTCTATTAACTGACCACAACCCATAAATATAAAAGAATTAGAGAGAAGTTGTGAAATCCTTCCTCACTCAAAACGTGTGTGAGAAGGAGTGCAATTGATATATTTATAATAGAGATTTGTTACAAGAATAGTAAGTTGCTATTTGTTACACTGATTTACAAATATTGGGTCTTCCCCCATTTGGTAACTTTCTAAGGATAAATCTATAAAATAGAATATAGAGATACGGTTACCCATTGTTACCAATTCTATCTTTAGATAGGGGTGGAGGAGTTGTTCCTGTGTTATGCAGATCTAGTGATATTGATGTAGTCGATGAATCGGATGGATTAGATTCGTCATTACTCCCCTTCAAATTGGGATTGGTCTTGGGAAACAGACCCAGTTTGGCACGCAATTCACATTAGAGGACCCAGGAAAGAGGTTTAGTAAATAGATCAGCTAACTGATGTCGGGATGAAACAAATCGGGTAATCAAAGAGCCAAGTACCACTTTTTCGTGACCAAAATGATAGTCCAATTCAATATGTTTTGTGCTAGCATGAAAAATTGGATTAACGGTCATGTAAAGGGCACTAATGTTGTCACAAAATAAAGTGGTCGGTCTGGAAAGAACAATGCCAATGTCCCAAAGAATAAATGATAGCCAAGTTAATTCAGCAGCAGCAGCAACCATGGCACAATATTCGGCCTCGGCACTCGAACGGGCAATAGTGGATTGCTTTTTAGCACTCCAGGATATGCAGGTGGAGCCCAAGAAGGTACAAAGTCCAGAGGTTGATCTTCTTGTGAGGGGACAACCTGCCCAATCAGTATCTGAGAAGGTGTATAAGTGAAGAGAACTTCGAGCTAGGGTGCGAAGACCAAAGTGCATAGTGCATTTGACATATCGTAAGATACGTTTCACATCTTGATAGTTCCCCATGGTTGGAACATGCATAAATTGACAGACAAAATTGACAGAGTAAGATAAGTCAGGTCGTGTCATGGTCAAGTACTGGAGTGCCCCCACAATGCTACGATAATGAGTGTGGTCATGGTATGATGCATTATCAGAAGGGGAAGATCTTGATTTGGTAGCCATTGGAGTAGCAATCGGCTTGCAGTCAGCCATTTGTGCACGTATCAAGAGATATCGGGCATATTTGGTTTGAGTTAGAAAGAGCCCATCAGTTGTGGATTGAACTTCAATTCCCAGAAAATAGTGTAAGGTACCAAGATCGGTCATGGAAAATTCACTCCCAAGAGTGGAGATGAAGGAGTCAAGCACAGAAGGATTATCACCCGTTAAAATAATATCATCGACATTAAGGAGAAGGATGATTATACCTTGAGGGGTGCGACACACAAAGAGAGAGGGGTTAGTAATACAGCAAAAGAAGCCCAAGCTCAATAAAAAAAAAGAGCTGAATCTATTGAACCATGCTCGAGGGGCTTGTTTAAGCCCATAAAGTGCACGCTTCAATTGGCATACATAATCGGGCTGAGTTTGATCCATAAAGCCCGAAGGTTGTTCTATAAAGACGGGTTCGGATAAATACCCATGAAGAAAAGCATTTTTGACATCAAGTCGTTGTATGGACCATTGCCGAATAGTAGCCACAGTAAGAATTAAACGTATACTCTCAGGTTTAATAACAGGGCTGAAGGTTTCAGAAAAGTCAATACCTTTAGTTTGATGATATCCTTTGGCAAAAAGTCGTGCCTTTAAGCGCTCTAGGCTTCCATCAGCCTTTAACTTGGTTTTGTACACCCAACGATAGCCCACCACATTCATATTAGAAGTTCTTGGCACGAGTTCCCAAGTATTATTAGCGGCAAGAGCGTCGAGTTCCTGTTGCATGGCAGTAACCCACCCAGAATGCTTGAGGGCTGAACGGATTGTTTTGGGTTCATAGGGCAAGCTTTGATTGACTTCAACATGTAAAGCATACTTGGGATTGGGTTTAAGAATTCCACCTTTGGCTCTAGTTTGCATAGCATGACTATTTGTAGTAGTAGCCACATGATCACTTAACCCTGCTGTTTGAGAAGAGGATGGCAACTCATTTGGATGGCGTAAGTCACATGGATCTTGAGGTGGGACCAGTAAAGTGGGGCTTGGTGCTACGGGCCTGGTTGAGGAATCAGAGGATGGGTCTTGGGTAATGGGATAGTCCTCTTGTTGGCCTAGGGATAGTTCATAAGTAGACTGTATAGGTGTGAAAAGTTGAGCACGATGAGTTGGAAATTGCTCAAGACTAGAGCCTGTAGATGGTTGTTCATCACTTGGGATGGGTTGTTCCCAATCTCGATAAGTAGTGAACTCCCCTTCTTCTTGTTGAATACAAAACAGAGTATTAGGGCTAGAAAAAGGGAAAATTGTTTCATGAAGTATCACATGTCGTGAGATATAAACACGCCCCGTTTGTGGGTAAAGACATCGGTACCCCTTATGTTTATCACTGTAGCACAAGAATACACAAGGCAAAGACCAAGGATCAAATTTGTTAGTAGCATATATGCTCAAATAGGGAAAACACCGACATCCGAAAATACGCAGACAAGAGTAGTCAGGCTCCTTTTCAAAGAGAAGATAATAAGGATTTTCCATCTTGAGAAGAACATAAGGTAGCCGATTTATCAGAAAAATTGATGTGGAAAATGCCTCTACCCAATATTGTTTAGGAATAGAAGAACGAAACATCATTGCTAACCCAAGTTCAGTAATGTGCCGATGTTTTCTTTTGGCAACACTATTTTGTTCGGGCATCCTAGGACAAGATAACTGATGTTGGATACCATTGGCAACTAACAGATCTAAGAACTCTCGTTTTGAGAATTCACCTCCACCGTTTGATTGAAAAATCTTGATTTTTTTATTCAGCTGACGTTCAACAAGTTTGTAAAAAATTATAAAGCATCGGAAAAAATCAGATTTTCTTTTCAATGGGTAGAACCATGTATATCGGGAGTAATCATCTACAAAAATCACATAATAACGAAAACCTTGGACATAATTAACAGGAGCTAGTCCCCATAATTCACAGTGAATCTTCATTAATGGTTCAGTAGAAAAGTTAACAGAATCTGAAAAGGGCAATTTACTGGTAGGAAATGGCCAAAAATTAAAAATTTCACATACAGGCATAGCACAAATTTCTAATGGATTGACTAATGTTTCTCTTCATGAGGTTTTACTAGTTCCTGACTTGAAAAATAATATACTTTATGTTTCACAACTTACCTCAGATTATCCTTGCTATTTTGAATTCACCAATTCTAGATTTTTGATAAAGGACAAGAGAACGAAAAAGGTAATGGCATCAGGGAGTAAGAAAGGAGGACTATATGCCTTGGGTGATTCAACACAAGAAGCTTTCTTCTCTACACAGTTCAGGACCACTTCAGAAGGAATATGGCATCAGCGACTTGGGCATCCACAAGCAAGAGTTACTAAATTTCTTAGCAATAAAAATGCTATTAGAGTAAATGCATGGAATAAAGATTATCATCTGTGTAGTAGTTGGGGTATTAGAAATTGTCATTGTTGCCAATGCTTGAGGGACATCTTCAGGCTGAAATGTGTGGTCAAAGCAGTTCCAATAGTGGAGTGCAACATGACCACGTTTCCCACATATTTGGCAAGAGAATACTCCATCATTGGACTTGATAGAATTCCTTTGTTGATGCTGACGGTCTAGAATTTGTCCCTGATTGTTATTTTTCTGAACTGTGTTTGAGCGATCTCCAATATTGTTGGGCTGAGTAGTTTGTGTGAAGCCTTTCCCTCTAGAATTGAAGGATGATCCCCCATTGTTGAATCGGCCTCCTTTTTTTATTGTTGAAGTTTTTATTCCCTCCATGTGTTCGTTGTCCGAAGAAAGCCATGGAAGGGTCCGTGGATTCATTTAGATATTCCTTGTTCCTTAACTCATGGCTTTGTAGCAGGGGAACAATTTCAACAAAAGAAGGTACAGGTGGTTTTAACATTGTGGTAGTGAACGTTTCATATTTTGGCCTGAGGCCGTTTAACAGCCAAAATACTTTGTTACGACCTGATACAGGTTTTCTGATGGCACTTAGCTGATCACAAATAAACTTAAAACGACGTAAATATTCAGGGATAGTTGATGTACCTTTCTTGAATAATTGTAGTTGCTGGGTCAACTCGAATTCACGAGCTTGTGAATCCTGGGCAAAAGAATTTTCAAGAGCATCCCAAACATCTCTTGAAGTCACAAGTCCCACTGCTAGGCCAAGCACTTCTTCTGAGAGTGTGCTTATAATCCATGCCTTGAGAAGACGATCAGTGCGGGTCCATGACTTAAAGTCTGGATTAAGAATACTCCCTTTCCCGTCTGGCGATTCTATCTCCTCATCTGGCATAGGTGTTTCTCCATTAATGAAGCCAAACAAATCTTGACTTTCAATTAAGGACAAAATCTGTGTTTTCCATAGTAAGTAGTTTGCCTGCAGTAACTTGAACGAAACAAATTTGGCTACGTTAATGTTTGAGGGGCATGGGTAGCGTCCTTGGCTAAGGGAGGAAGACAATGGCGAAGACATGTTGATTGGCTAAGAGAAGGAAGGAATTTCTGGCTTTGTAGTGGCTCTGATACCATAAAAGAATTAGAGAGAAGTTGTGAAATCCTTCCTCACTCAAAACGTGCGTGAGAAGGAGTGCAATTGATATATTTATGACAGAGATTTGTTACAAAAATAGTAAGTTGCTATTTGTTACATTGATTTACAAATATTGGGTTTTCCCCCATTTGGTAACTTTCTAAGGATAAATCTATAAAATAGAATATAGAGATACGGCTATCCATTGTTACCAATTCTATCTTTAGATAGGGGTGGAGGAGTTGTTCCTGTGTTATGCAAATCTAGTGATATTGATGTAGTCGATGAATCGGATCGATTAAATTCGTCATGAAAATATTCATTGTAAAGCATCTACGACTTTGTCACACAAGGAGTCGTTTAGACTCGCATACATTGTTCCGGTCTTCCCCTGAACTCGACCAAACCTTGGGAATACCAACCCAAACCATTTGGAATCTCAAAGATTCCCCGACAAACCCTGAGTATACCAACCCAGACCAATACACAGACCTTAAGTACATCAACTCAGACCAATACATAGACCCTGAGTACACCAACTCAGACAACTGCGAATCCGAAGATTCCACACACAACCTGGGCATTTACCAGCTAAGGACAAACTCCTAATTTTAATTGAATGTTAACATCTACTGTGTATCCGCCGCCATCTCCCGGCTATCAGTCACGAAGGAACTCCTACAATCTCATCTACCGCTTCTTCTAGTTAATGGAGGAACCCCGGGCCTTACCGGACACCGTCTCTCCTGACGTTCCACCACGAAGGAACCCCGATAAATAGACGTCATCATCTTTTGACGTAACCAAAGAGGAACCCCGGTCCATACACTATATGATGTTTCCGCATTTTAAAACTCTCTAGGACTCTGACATCTCCCGACTATCAGTCACGGAGGAACTCCGGGCCTTCCTGGACACCGTCTCTCCTAACCTAGTCAAAGAGGAACCACAGACGACTTAGACAAATAGACCGACATCTCCCGACTATCAGTCAATGAGGAACCCCGGGTCTTATTGAACACCGTCTCTCCTGACCTAATTAAAGAGGAATCACAGACTATATTTAACCCTAGTTAAGTTTTCTAACCACAGGATAATCCCAGTTAACCTAAGCCTCACTTGATTAACTGAAATAGTTAGGCCTCGTGCCCATGAACCAATTCTGGTAACACACCGTCTCGTTAGGGAATGCACGCAGGCCAATGGACTCTTCCACTTCCTAGAAAGTAATCAAAGTACATCCCTTTGTGAAAACAAAAAACAGCTTCAGTGTACCTACGACTTATCGCCCCATCGATCGCACTAGGGTTCGAGAAATCCTCAGTGGATCATATTGTTTACGATCTATCGCAATGATCGATCGCAACCATCTATCAAGCATTTGCATGGCTACGATCGATCGCAGACTCCATGCGATCAATCGCAAGCCTACTGTGAGCCAAAATTCCGAACTGAAATCAGTCCAAAATCAAGGGCTACTTCCCTCCGCTCCTTTTAATCCCTTCCCATACACATTCATGCACATACTAAGGGTCTCCGACCCTTTCCATTCATGCCTAAATTCCACGAACCATTCCACAAGAAAATATAGCATAAATAGGGAAAAATAGAAGAGAGGAAGAGAGATTTTACCTCTTACACGTACTTTGAGCCGTCTAGGGCCGAAACGGGTACCGTTAACGCGTTCGGGAGGGTGATCAACCTCAAGGTAGAGCTTTTCGCCTTGCAACTTCACTTTCACTCTCTACCTTTTTCTTTTTTCTCTCTCTTCTTTCTCTCTCTAGAACTTTCTCTCTTTAGATTTTCTTTCTCTAGAAAAATCTAGAGAGAGCTCTTCCTCCCCAATGTTGTGACCGTGTAAATGAGGGGCTTGTCCCCTTATATACACCCAAGGGTCATGTGCCATGCATATGACCTTGGTTAGGTGACACTTTGACCAAGTCAACACTTTGACTTTTGGTCATTTTTTCGATGCCGCACTTACGGCCCCCGAAACCTCATCACACAAAGTTTGATTTCGTTGAAATTTTAGTTGATCGAACTTGAGGTAGTCCGACACCTACTGTAAAAATTTCAGGGAAAAATTATGAGTTTTGACAATAAAAAGTAAATCTGGAAGAAAACTGTAAAAAATCACTAATTTCTTGATTTCAAACATAAAACACACTATCGTTTCTTCAGATAATAAATTGACAAAACAACAGACAATCGTCCTCACAGCTGATCGGCACGTTGTGGTATCAGTCGCACGGATTTCTATTAGAATCCTTGTGAAATATTGAGTCCCAACGGAACTCTAGAAATATGTAAATTTCTTGTTTCCTCAATTTTCTTATATACAAGACCTCTGCGGTCTCATGAATCGATACTCGACGTAACTGGTACGACAAGTGCTCATCCAGGTAGTTGACTCGTACATTGTGTACGATTTTCGAGTAAAAACACTAAAGTTTCCTCGGTACAATCCAATCCTAGATAAATCCACTTTTCACCAATTTAACAAAAACTTAACTAATTAATCATAGTTAAGGACCCATAAACTCACAATTTTATTATATTAAAATTTTGGATCGTTACACTTGTTAAGATAAGATATCTCAGGATGCGATTCCGGGATAATGCAGTGTTTCGAGTTAAAGTTCCACTAAGAATCTTGGTTGTGACATGAGATGACAACTGACGTGTAAAACAGGACGGCATCGAGCTGATGAACTATGATTAGAGCATGATCAAGTTTATTAACTAAGATGATAGGTGATCGGTGCTAAATGTTATACATAAAAGCACCTCAAACTTAACTTGCTAATCATTTAGAGTAATTATTTATATTATTTTATGCTACTTGGTTGTTTATTCTTATTTCAGGTTCATACGAGGAAAAGAAGATAAAATGGAAGATTTACAAGCTTCAAAGACTCCAAAAATCTCAGAAAAAAGAAGAGTAAAAGAAAGAAGAAGAAAAGAGAGCGAAATCGCAGAAATCTACCCTGATAAATCGATTGGCCAAAATCGCACTTCTATCAATAGAGGGGTAGTTTGGTAATTTTTCTTTATCCAAAATTTATGAAACTTTTTGGGTAGATTCTAGATGACCTAAAGGAGCTATGTTTAAAATTTCGGGTCAATCCGATTAAAATTGAGCTCTCTAGAATTATTTGAAGTTCAGTGGCAAAACTGTAAATAGGGTGTAATAATGTTTCGTGAATAATGTTTCGTGAATAGTGTTTTAGTACTTCTAAATACTTTCCAACTCTATTATTGTCTTCCTAAATGATGGTTTAATCCTCATTCAACCCTAAGAGAGTTTGGAGAGAGAGAAATTTGTAGAGATTTTGGATCTGAAGAAGAGAAGCTCTGGAGATCAAGTCATAAAGAGAAGTGCTGCAACTTTGTCCATGAAGATGCTGCATTCCTCCCTCGCGATGAACTAATTTCTACTCTAGGGTTTCGATGAAACCCTAGCCAAATAACTGTGTCCTTTATTTTGTTTTTATTTTAATTCCCTGTATTGTAAAACATTGATTGCATAATGAGAGGGTTGTTTTCAAACAACCGGATTTATTTGAATTATATTTAATTTCAATGGAATTCTCAACCTTGTCTTAGGTATTATGAAATTGGAATTAAAATCACTTGTGTTAATTTTCGTTAGAATTTAAACATAGGTTTTATGCAATGGTTTTAAAATATCGAGAGATTAAATCTGAAGATATTTTATGCTAAGGGAAGACGAGTGATTACACAACCGTAGATTAATGTGTATCATTCGTGCTAACCGAAGATACGATATTCTAAGGATATAATCCCTTGAACTTTTCTTGAGCAGTTGAGAGGGGACGTGCTGTCACTCTAACTGGAATGTTTACAATTTAAGAGGTTATAATAAATTTAAAATAGAGATTAGTTATTAGGTTAGTGGTGGATTTGAAAACCCTAGATTTTCTCTCCAAAATGATTTAAAAACCCAATTGTTTTTAGTTTAATTTAGAAATTTCATTTAAATTAGTTTAATTCATTGTTTTAGTTTAATCAAATCAAAATTCAATTGCCTCAATTATTAGTTTAAAATTAATTTGAATAAAAAGCAACGAAACCAGCGCAGTCCTCAGAGGAACGATACCCTTACTAGTACTATTCTACAGAATTATTACTAAGAAAGAATAATTTAAGATTGACTGACGATCAATAGGTGACATAAATAAAATAGGACAACATCGAGCTGTTAAATTGGATTTTGGGTGAGATTGAACTAATGACTTGAGGTGACAACTGACAGGTTCTAGAAATTTTCCCTTAAAACACCTTTTTCTAATAGGTCAGCATTAACCCTAAAATTTGTTGAGAATCCCATGTGATAAATTAATTAGGTATTATGGTCCACTTAGTCATGGCAGCAAACCAATTATTGACCCGATTATGAAAGAGTTTTGAAAATCAAGTCCGTATCCAACCCGTGGGTTCTAAACCAAAGTCTAACCCAAGAGCGGGTTGATGCAACGGGTCATTAAATGACCACTCCTGCAATTTCTCTACTTTTAGGTGGGTGGCCACGCCTGTAAATTATGGTTACGAACATAGTAGGAAAGATGGGATAGCGCTAGCGGAGGAACCACCAATCATGGAAAGTCATGGTGGATGGGTCCCAATATGGGGATCCGGCTCCTCTGCTTGAAATGGGGTGTCGGATCTTGCTTGGGCTTTAACCCAATCAAGACAGTCAACTTAAAAGGATCCAACAGCCCTGAATGGTTCCCCTGAATTGTTCTATGGGTTTTAATTTTTGAGGGTCCAAAAATTGAGCGCCAAAACCACCCGATTCTCTCTCTCTTTCAAATCTCAAGAAAATCTCTTTCAATCTCAAGCAAACCAGAGAGCAAAAACCCCGATTCCAGCTTGTGCAGATTTTTTTATTTTTGCAAATCTGAAGCAAACTCGCATCCGAATTTTTTTTCATATGCTTCCAAGTCAGAAAAGGTTGTTCCTGATAGTGTATCGGCATCTCCACCTGATACTTCACAGGCCAAAAAGAAGTGTTCTTGGGTGACCCCAAATACTGGTGCGTTCTTGTTTCTTTGAATTCAGAGGAATTAGCTATGCTTGTGCAGATTTTTTTGGGTATAAATCTGTGTGTTTTGTTGATGAGATATTCGGTGGTTAACACCATAAATTAGTTTATTGTAAACGAGGGCATGGTTGGATTTAACATCTAGAGGGCTTTGGTTCATGGGTTCTGAGGTTCATGCTTGGAGCTGGTGGAATATGAACCTTTTGGGTTTTTTTTTTTAATGTTTCTGGGCTTTTGAATGTTGTTTAATGGGTAGGTGGACCTGGAGGTGTTTGTTTGGGTGTCTAAGAGAAACATTTTGATGTTTGTGAGATTCCTTACATGAACATCGGAGAGACACAATACATTGATTTATTTGTTTTTTATGTTTATTTTCTTTTATTTTTGAAGTTTTGGGAATGGAGTTCTCAGGCAATGAAACAAAGGAGGAGACCAAGAGATTCCTAACACATTGTTTTTTACATATAGAAGTGGAGTGTATCCCACATAGTGTACCATTTCACTGTGTGATTGTCATTACTTTTTTTTTTTTTTGTGGAAGATCTTACCTTATATCTTGTGCTTACTTCCTAGTGGTCAGAATTCTTATATGTTGAAATTTCCAAATTCATGCTTTAATCTTAGGAAGCTCCTCTTATCAAATTACTATTGTTAAAGCAAGCCCCAAGCTAGCAACAAACTTTTGATTACAAACTTTTGAGACTTCAGTTGAAATTTTCTAGTTCCAAAGAGTATACATTTTTTTCATTTAAAAAAAAAAAAAGTATTTTTCTATATTTCTGACAGCCTGATAAGGTCTGAAATTGAGTACATTGAAGTTTTTAATTTACTGCTGGTTAATGGTTTAACAGGACAAAGATTTGTTGAGGCAGGGAGGTAGAACAGTTGGTGCAGGGGTAGTTTCAAAAGTAATCAGAATCTTGTTTTCTGATTCGTGTGCCATTTATAAACGCGAAGCATGCACTTTTTGATTACTAATTACATATTTTGTTTCTTCTTGCTTGGCATATAGCGTGTACTCAGTTGTGTGTTTCTCTCTACTAATTCATATATTCTATGCCTGGAGTTTTCCTGTGATCTTTTAGAGCCTTATTGATCGGGTTTAACTTGGAATCAACCCCAACCTCATAATTCCCTAGTAGGTTATTTGCTACAATGTACTAATCCCTCCACAAACTGCTGCTTGCTTACATTGAGAAATTTGGATTGTTATTAGTGTGTAATCCAGAACTCAAAATTCATTTCTTTAAAGTTTTGTATCTACTGTGGTTCACCTTATAAGCTCGTGGGTTCTGCATAAACTACTAAATAACTAGAGTATGATCATGTGGTTATATCTAACATGATTGGTTACAATTGCATAAATTCAATCATCATTCAGTTTATCATTAACAAGACTGGTTTTAGTAAGAACTCAACCCAGTTTCTTTTTGTTCTTACTTAGGCTTTATCTTATAGGAGAAGAGTGGATTTGGGAGGGATCAATTTCTATTTGATTGTGTAGGAAAATGACTTCATCATTGATAAGAAGTGATTATAAAACTTGGCCAACAAGGGATTGTAACTGTGGAGCAGGTCCCTACAAAGTAAAGAGAGAGATCAAGCACGAAGGCCAATCTTGGTAGATATTTGATTTCTGTGTTTAATTTTGGTTAAAGATTCTTTTCTTCAGATTGCTAAAACAAAATTTCATTACATTGAAGAGCTTATGTGGGCATAGGTAAGCAACATCGGTTTGCTTACCTAGGGAGTAATCCCATCTTACCTGGTGCGTGTGGCTTGGGGGGTGTTGCACGTGCCCGAGGGAATAATCAGGTGCTCTAAGAGGCCTGGATACCCTCGTTTGCAGAAAAAAAAAAAAAAAAAACATTAGTTTGCTTGGTTGGATGATGAAAAACACCATGGGTAGGATTAGTGAATATTGAAAGTTTCTGCGTGGGCAACTCATATATTAAAAGTTATTTTAGACTGAGTGCTTCCTGCTATTGCAACTTAATATGAGAGTTATATGTCTCGTGTTTTTTTTTTTATGAGAGATCATTTACCTACATTAGTAGAGTCAGACGGTCATAAGTTAGCTTGGGCAGTGGAGCTCTTGCAGCTCATACCCTGGTGGGATTAGATCCCCAGATCTCCTCCATGGAAGGCCACACCCCTACCACTCACGCAAGAGGGGGGCGTTTTGTGTCTTGTGTTTAGAATCTAAGCAAGTTTATCTAAATAACCATAGGTAATCTCACTTGATATGCTGTGTATACATAAGAAAATAATTTGGGAAGTTTTGAAGGTAATTTGGCATTCATTTTCTCTTGCAAGATTTGATGAAAGTATACTGAGATGTGAATTACCATAAAGTTTACTTTGAGTTAATGGTTTAGTTTGATTAAAATTAATGGTTTTTGGTGTTATGTTTATGTATTTTGACTCATAAATAGATACTTTGAGTTCACAACTCAGTCTTAACTTACCCATTACTGTTTTATATATAATATAATCCTTTTTTTATTTTATAAAAAGCCTTAAAATTTCAATCAGTGCCTCTACTGAGTATAATCTCACAAAAATAGGAAGTTGATTCCAGTTCCAGTTACAACTTTCACTTTTTTCTTCAATTATTATGTAATACTTGATTCCATGTTTATATCAGTTGATTTGATAACACAGGGATTTCCTTCTTTCTTTGTGGAAACATTTGGATTTTGGAGGTAGAGGTGAATTTTGTAGCTCAAGTTGCCAAGACTTGTCTATCATAAATGCTAATATTTTACTATTCTTACAACCCTTGATATATACTACTCTTGGGTGTCTTTTAAAAGTTATTTAGTCTATAATTAATTACTTTTAAATGATCTGCACACAAAAAAGAACCTCAAGTAAATACAGTTGCCTACTTGTCTTGAGTTGGTAAAACACTGTACTGCTCTCTGGCCTTCTGTTTTTGCTTATTATCTAATCTTTACATGCCATTAGTGGAACTTCATGATACAATTGATATCTGCAACAATACCAAAATTACCAAGTACGCAGGGCAGATGAGCAGGAGATATACAAAGAACTTCTAAATGCTAGGCATGAAGAGTTGTGAAAAAGGAAGGGGATATGCCTAAAGGGAAGATGAGTCGTGCTCACTAAATCTTATCAGCCTCCATGTTGAGGTACAAGCTTCCAAGAATTGAAGTTTGCAGTTTTTTGTTTCTGTATTTTTGGGTGGAGAAAATGTGTATAAATGAGTTTGTAGCCAAATTCATATGTAACGTTCTTGAAGGAATGTAATTTGATGGCTTTCTCCATAACCATTCCCTCTGTTTTTGACATCCTATATTTGAATTTTGAAATGGGTTGAAGCTCAAATGGCGACTGTAAAGGATCATTGCAAGGTATCATTCATTAGCAGTCTTGAACAAACTAGGTCAAAAAAAGCAGTCTTGAACAAACTTGGGATTTTATTCAGCTAGTAACTCGTATGGTATCATTTATTCAGGTCTTGACAAAAGGCCATTTAATCTTGGGGTTTGCTAATTATCAAGTAAAGACTTCTTTAGGTCAGGTCTGGTGTTTGTTAGTTTGAATATACGAAAACTATTTGTGATTGAAGGGGGATTTGAGTCTCACCGACAGTCACAAACCTACTAATCCTAGGTATTGGCAAGCCAATCTAAGAAACAATCATGCGTGGGTTTAGAAGCTAACCACTATGATCGTCTATTGAATTTGTAGCTTCTGATATGCTATGGCTTGATTGGGTTATGGCTTGAAATCACACTTAGCGAACTATTGACGTGCTATCCCCAACGTATCCAAAATCTTGTTGTCGTAGCAACACTTGATGCCTGCTGCCACAAAGTTAATAGCAGGAATTTTACCAGCAGGTTTGAAATTGGATCCAAATGGCCACTTTTCTTGATGCATGCTGCTTGACAACATGATCCAAAGGCTTATACATAAGGTTGTTTGCCAATTTTGAGTTTGTTATGTCAAAATATACCAAGGCATAGTTTTCTCACATGGAATCCCCAGCTTCAGAACCTATGATTAAAATTGTGCAGTATTCAACTTGATGCAAAAACAAGTTTTTTTGTTCTTTTGGCAATCTTCCATAATTCACTAATATTGACACATATCAGAAGCAAAATGAATCCATTGTTTAAAGATTCGGTTGAACAAGGATAACAACAGGAATGGCATTCCAATCAATGGAATTGAAAAATAAAGATAAAAAGAATGACATTACAATCAATGAAATTCTTATAAAAAATAGGAATTACATTCCAATGGAAATAGGGAGTGTCAAATAGAATAGAAGGACAAAACTCCAAAGTGGAGAAGGGCGAACCCATTCCGGTTCGAGTCTACCATCGCACTCTCCTTGAGTTTTCTAATTCATATGGGTCTTCTTCTTTATCTATATATCATCAGCATCATCAATAATAAAGGTAGACCAATGGTTCCTAAGTCGTCTCACCATGCGGGAGGTCTTTGGGTTCCATTCCTCACTCCTGCACGGTTTTCCGGACTTTCCCGATATGGCGGGTTGCGGGTGCTTGTCACACCCCTGGGGATTAGTCCTGACCGAAGGGTTGGGGATACCCGGGTCTCCGAAAACAAAAAAAATTCATCAATAATAAAGGTGTTTATATTTTCTTTGATTTCTAGAGGGTCTTAGCAGGTTTCAGAAACCCTTGCTTTCTATTCATGTTCTTGGGTTGATCTCTAGTTCTTCGATTATCCCCTGATACAGGAGGTAACCTCTCCTTCCATAGGAATCTTTTGCGTTTTTATTTTATCTTTATGCGAGAATTTATTATTATTATTATTATGTTCTAATGGAGAGTTTCTGAGAAACTAAGAAACCCTTTAAATTAGCTTTGAGAGCATTTCGTCCATTTCATTTCTTCCAAAACCCTCTTCTCTTCCCTCTTCCTTAACCCATTTTCATCCTATTTGCAGAAATTTTATGAAGATTTGGAAGTTCAAGCTGTGTTCTTACATGGGGTAAATCTTGAAAGTTTGCTGAACCAGCTAGAAGATCAGGGAAGCTTGTTCCTGGAAGAAGAGAAGGTCGGGTGGCGTTCCTCCTATTCCCACTTTCGTCGTTCGACATCTTCAGGTTCGGGATTAGTTAGAACTGGGGTGGTTTAGAGGAAATATGAACAGCGTTGGTTTATATTTTCAACCCATCCATTTATAATGATTCTTAGAACTAGAATCAATATGAGAAGCATAATCAAGATCAGGGGTTGGTTTGGATCCAGTGAAGAAGCTGGGATTCACAGAGCATTGTTTGGGAAACTGTATCATGGATTTTGAGTTGGGATCATATTAAGAGGTTGTCTGGTTCATTTCATGGTAACTTCTTAATGTTTTGGGATTTAGTTTGGGACTAATTCCATTTATTGGAATGTAAATCCATATTGACATTCCCTATTTCCATTGGAATGTAATTCCTATTTTTTATAAGAATTTCATTGATTGTAATGCCATTCTTTTTATTTTTATTTTTCAATTCCATTGATTGGAATGCCATTCCTGTTGTTATCCTTGTTCATCCGAATCTTTAAACAATGGATTCATTTTGCTTCTGATATGTGTCAATATTAGTGAATTATGGAAGATTGCCAAAAGAACAAAAAAACTTGTTTTTGCATCAAGTTGAGTACTGCACAATTTTAATCATAGGTTCTGAAGCTGGGGACTAGTTATGAACTGGGGGTTCCATGTGAGAAAACCATGCCTTGGTATATTTTGACATACCAAACTCAAAATTGGCAAACAACCTTATGTATAAGCCTTTGGATCATGTTGTCAAGCAACAGGCATCAAGAAAAGTGGCCATTTGGATCCAATTTCAAACCTGGTGGTAAAATTCCTGCAATTAACTTTCTGGCCGCAGGCATCAAGTGTTGCTACCACAACAAGATTTTGGATACGTTGGGGCTAGCACGTCAATAGTTCGCTAAGTGTGATTTCAAGCCATAACCCAATCAAGCCATAGCGCATCAGAAGCTACAAATTCAATAGCCGATCATAGTGGTTAGCTTCTAAACCCACGCATGATTGTTTCTTAGATTGGCTTGCCAATACCCGGGATTAGTAGGTTTGTGACTGTCGGTGAGACTCAAATCCCCCTTCAATCACAAATAATACAAATACTTTTCCTATATTCAAACTAACAAACACCATGTGAACACCCCATTTTTACACCCCTAAAATCTCATTTACCTCTTATTTTATTTTATTTTTATTGTATTAATTATTTTAACTTAACTCTATTTTATTTTATTTTATTATTATTATGTTTATTTTTACAGTAGGGAGAGAGAGAAAGAGAAATTCTATGTTCAAAGCGCAGGACCAAAAATCCTGTCCACGTGATCCACGACCCAATGGCAAAACCTGCAACCCATGTCCATTACCCTCATAATCCATAAACACTCAAGCCCAATCCTATGCTTAAAACCCATCAGTTAAACCAACTTTTTGCAAAACTAATCTTAGACCCAGCCAAGCTGTGGTCCATCCTCAAAAACTCAAGTGTCCAAAACCAAAGCCCATATGCTATGAAAAAGCCAAATATTAGGCCCATGTGTTCTCAAAGCCCATTACTGTTCATCATATAAAGCAAGAGATAGAATTTTTTTTTTCCATTTTCATTTCGGTGAAACCAGAGAGTAGCCACAGCTCTCTCAAGTTCTCTCCCCTTCTACTTCCCCTCTAATTTTTCCCATTTTTTCCCTTCCCTCTTAGCTCCCATCAGCACTCTTGAGCTCTCTCTCCCGTTCTATTCTCTCTTGCCGACGAGGGTCCAATCAGCAGGTACCTGAACCAACCGGCGAACCAGTTTCTCCATCGAACTGAGAGTCGCGCCCAAGGTAAATCTCTCATTCTTCTTTCTCTTTTATTTTGGTTTTATTTCTATTAATCTTATTTCCTGATTAGTAATTTCTAGATCTAGATCTAGAATTTCTAGATCGAGATCTAGATCTATTTGGTCCTCCGAAGTTCTTCTCTGGTTTTTCTTGGTTCTATTTTCTTTCTTTTTATATATCTCCTTTTGATTTTCTGAGATCTAATATGTGATAGGGGAAGCAATTTCGCCTCTGTTCGTCCCTTCCATTGGCTCCGTTCCGATCATCCTCTCCGGCAAGCCAAACCGGTATCGTCTCTGCTCCTCAGGTAGCTGCATGTTTTTTTAAGACTTCTTCTATTTCAGCTCATCTCCTCTTTTCCCTTTCAGCTTCTAGATCTACATCTAGAGGTCTCTTGATTTAATTTTCAGATCTCGATTTAGATCGATGATTCTGATTTTGTATGTTTTATTATTTATCAATTGTTTTTTTTCTTTGATTCACTTGTATAGAACCAAGAAATCTGTTGGATAATGGGATCGGGTGGCTACAATCCCTCGATCGAACGGCTATGATTATTGATGGGTAAATCTAACCTCAATAATATGAATTCCCACATGCATCACACACTCGTGCACATCATCACATGCATGTTCATGTTTTACAAATATACTATATGATATTTATTTATATTCAAACTTCATGCATACATTTGTGCATAATTTCATGTTAGTATTGTGGGATGAGGAGCATCGGATCATCTCTAAGCCAGAGTGGGTATCTTGGCAAATGATGACCGTTGGATGTCTTAGATTTAGTCAAATGGCCTAACAGCCACTTTGACCGAGTCATTAAGACCTAAAGAGCCGTTAGAACCGTTACATTGAGCCAAGGGAGTTAAGGATTGAGTGGTTTAATCTAGACCGTTGATCTAGATGCCTTTTAGCAAGAATCAAAGAATGGATTTATGGAGTCTAACGACTCTTTTCTTGGTGTATAAATATCCCCTATGTAAGAGGAGGAAAAAGGCAAGTTATTGTCCAAAGAAATACACTTTCTATTCTTGGTAAAGAGAGAATCGTATCTCTCAAGGAAATTCTTGTGTCTCTTTTGAGACTTGTTAAGGTACACCACACTACACTCAATTGTTGTGCAAAATCCCGTAGAGGAGAAAGCCTAGCTCAACTTGGTTCATAATCGACGCTCAAGGTTTAAGCTCATGCTCCTAGTTCCACTTTGCTGAAGTCACGGGTCGCAATTCCGCTGCTTATACGCGTCCAAACATTGGTATCAAAGCAAGGTTCACGGTATTATATTGTGTTGAGAAACATTGGATCAAAAATCATAAGAGATATTCACTTTGTTCTCTCACGATTTTCTGTGTACTGTTTGAAGAAAGTTTCTCCAAAAAGGTTCAACCCATAAGACTATTTGTCTCTTAGTGAAAAAGTGTGTCAGCACCCTTTTTACTTTACCAAGGTTCACTATATTACCTTGTGCCGAAAAACGTTGGATCAAGACTCATATGAAACTTGTCTACGCTTTTACCTTTGGAGAAAGCTTCTCCAACAAGAAACTGTCTCTCTGAAAGAGCTTCACTATTTTCGCCTCTGTTACGTGAAGTGCGAGATCCTTCACGTGTTCTCTTTACTCTCTAAGGACAGTGTCGATCTTATTGTCGATCGTCTATAAAGTGCCGATCTTCACTAAGTCCATCTTCTGGCATCCCTCTCATGCATTAACTAGTCATGTAATTTGAAGTCGAGCACTCGATCGGAATCGGATCACAGAATCAGGTGCATTCATTCCATATTACTAATTTCTTGATTATTAGTATATTTTTGAGTCATTGAATATTACTGGAACACCTGTAAAAATCTGCTCTTTGCTAGAAAATAAATAATATAATTTTGGCAATTTGAAATATACTGTCATTTAATTCTGTTGTGATTAATATAGAATACAGTATTGCATAAGGTATTGAAATAGATAATATTGTGAGCCTTGAATTTTTTTTGATAACAGAGACTATTTTAATTTATTGTTATCCTAAATTTATAACAGAAAATTCTAGATTCTGAAATTACAGTGACACAGTTGAACATTTAGATTTAATACTCAATTATTGAAATAACATGACTTCTAGAGCAGTAAGTTCAGAATTGTGTAAAACTGAAAAACTTAATGGCAATAATTATTCAACTTGGAAAAGGATAATAAGACACATATTATTTCAAGATAAAGTGGAGTATGTAATTGATACTCCTTATCCTAATGAACCCCCTCTAAGGGCAGGAGAAGCTGCAAGAAATTTATATGAAAAATTTGTAGAGAATGATAAATTGGCGAGATCCATAATGCTCACATTCAGGGATCCAGATCTGGAAATAATATTTGAAGAACATGAAACAGCTAAAGAAATGTTCGATGCCATTGAACTTGCCTATGGAAGTGCATCTGAGACATACATTCAATTATTAATAGAACAATTTAATACTTCTATGATGAAAGAAGGTGAAAATATAACTGAGCATGTTAATAAAATGATTGTAATAGCTAAAGAATTAGCTACCGTGGGAAATCCAATACCAGATAAAATGCAAGTCTCAACTGTTTTACTTAGTTTACCAAATTCTTGGGAATCAGTTGTGATTGCCCTTAATTTATCTGGACAACAAGTTACAATGAAAACACTCCCTATGCTATTAGGAGTTGAAGCACAAAGGAGAGCTAAAAAGAAAATAAATGAAGTCAATTTAGTTGATGCCTTACCATCATCTTCTAAGACCAAACCTAATAAACCTTACAAGAAAAATTTTAAGCGTAAACCCTTTAAGTTTGGTAAGAGAAATGATAAGAATAAAAGAACATTTGGTAATTGCTATAATTGTGGAAAACTAGGCCACCACAAGTTTAACTGTCCTCAAACTAAAAATAACAAACAAGGATCTAAAGACATTGTTTGTGTGGTGTCAGAATCGCTTCTTGCTGATAGCGACTCTCAAGCTTGGTGGGTGGACTCTGCTTCATCAAGGCACGTGGCAAAGACTAAAGAGAACTTCATAGAGATGAAGGAGATCAAAGCCGGCGACCATAAGCTCTATATGGGCAATAACACTTACTGTGAGGTTCTGGGAATCGGAACTCTCAAGTTGGCGTTGCCTGGACAAACAAACCTCATCCTCACTGATGTATTGTATGCGCCCGGAATGAGGCGTAATCTTTTGTCTGTACCACGTCTAGATGACAAGAGTTTTGAAATACGTTTCCGTTCATCAAAAGTGTCAATTGGGAAACACGGACGTATTCTTGTATGGGGAACTAAAATTGATGGCTTGTATCGTTTAAATGTTTCTAATAAAACTTCTAGTTCTTCTGCTTATATTGATGAGTGTTATATGAATGTTAATTCTGCCTTGTGGCATATGAGACTTGGACACATAAATTATAATAAAATGAAAAAGATGACTAATAATGGTCTTATACCTAACATCGATGAAAATCTAAAACCTTGTGAATCTTGTATAACTGGTAAGATGACAAGAAAACCTTTTGGTAAAGGAGAAAGATCTAAAGAATTATTAGAAATAATTCATTCAGATATATGTGGACCGATAAATATAAAAACTCATAGAAATATGATATATTTTATAACATTTACGGATGACTATTCAAGATATGGTTATGTATATCTTATGAAACATAAATCTGAAGCTTTAGAAATATTTAAAGAATATAAGAAAGAAATAGAGAATCAATTGGGAAGAAAAATAAAAGTACTTAGAACAAATAGGGGAGGAGAATACGCATCAGATAACTTTGATAATTTTTGTAAGGAGAATGGTATAATTCACCAACTCACCACCCCTTATACGCCTCAACAGAACGGTGTATCTGAAAGGCGAAATAGAACATTGTTAGATATGGTGAGGTCAATGTTAAGTCAATCGAATCTAAGTACAACTTTTTGGGGAGAGGCACTCTCAACTGCAACATATATACTTAATAGAGTACCAACCAAAGCAACAGGTCTAACCCCTTATGAACTATGGACAGGTAGAAAACCAGACCTAGCTCATTTAAGAGTTTGGGGTAGTTCAGCCCATGTAAAAATACTAGGTCCTAATAGAAATAAATTAGATCCTAAAACAATAAAATGTAATTTTATTGGATATTGTGAAAACTCTAAGGGTTATAGATTTGTTGTACATCATTCTAATGGTTCTGTAGGAGTAATAGAAAGTAGAGATGCCTATTTTCTAGAAGATGATCTGGAACAAATTAAACCAGATAAAATAGTAGAGTTATTTGAATAACTAAACAAGAAAATACAATGCATAATAAAGAAGAGGAAGTTATAGAAAAACCTATACTAGAAGATACTATAACTAGAATACAAAGGGAGAGAAAACCTCCTAGTTATTTAAAAGATTATTATGCAATGATAAATGAAGAAATAGCAGATGATCCTATAGATTATAAAATGGCTATGGAGTCTATTGATTCTTTGGAATGGAAAAATGCAATTTCAGATGAATTAAAATCTATAGAAAATAATGAGGTATGGGAACTAGTAGACCTACCTAAAGATAGAAAAGCTATTGGTTCCAAATGGATTTTGAAAAAGAAACTTAAATCAGATGGAACAATAGATAAATATAAAGCCAGACTAGTAGCAAAAGGCTATAATCAAAAAGAAGGTATTGATTATGAAGAGACTTACTCACCCGTTGCAAAATTCACATCTATTAGAATTTTGATGTCTCTTGTAGCTCATTTAGATTTAGAACTTCACCAAATGGATGTCAAGACGGCATTCTTGAATGGTGAACTAAAAGAGGAAATCTATATGAAACAACCTGAAGGATATCAAATTGAAGGAAAAGAGGATAAGGTATATAAACTGAAAAAATCTTTATATGGATTAAAACAATCCTCTAGACAGTGGTATTATACATTCCATAATGCGATAATGAAATATGGATTTGAACCTAATAACTTTGATCACTGTATATACACTTGGATTAGTGGGAGTCATTACATAATAATATCTCTTTATGTAGATGACATACTAATGGCTGGAAATGATTTAAATAAAATCATGGAAATTAAAGAATGGTTGAAAAGCCAATTTGAAATGAAAGATATGGGTGTAGCATATTACGTTTTAGGAATTAAAATTTCCAGAGATAGAAAAGGTAGAAAATTAAGTCTATCTCAAAAACCATATTTAGAAAATGTTTTGAAGAAATTCAAAATGGACTCATGTAAACCTCTTGAGTTTCCTATATATAAAGGAACAAAACTATCTAAGAATATGACACCTACAAATGAAGAAGAGATAAATGAAATGAAAAATAGACCTTATGCTCAATTGATAGGTAGCCTAATGTATGCAATGTTATGTACTAGACCAGATATCAGTTTTGCAGTAGGTTTAATTAGTAGATTTCAAAGTAATCCTGGATTAGCACACTGGATAGCTGCAAAACGTGTATTGAGATATATTAAAAGTACATTGAACATTGCATTAACCTTCCAATCTGATGATTTGGAAGTTATAGGATTTTGTGATGCAGATTTCGCAGGAGATCCTGATGATAGAAAATCCACCTCAGGATATGTATTCTTGATGGGTGGTGCAGCCATTACTTGATCAAGTAAAAAGCAAGGATGTGTTGCTAGATATACTATGGAAGCGGAATACATCGCTTGTAGTACTGCAGCAACAGAAGCTGTATGGATAAAGAGATTCTTAAATGACTTAAGAATTGATGTAATAGTTGATAGACCTATTCACATATATTGTGATAATGAGGCCGCGATAAAAACCATTAAGAATGGGGAAATCGGTCCAAGAGGTAAACATATAGAATTGCAATATCATTATATAAATGATGTGATCCAGAAAAATCAGATCACAGTTGGATACATTTCCACTAAGGAAATGGTTGCAGATCCTTTGACCAAACTCATTGGTACTGAAAAATTTAGAAGGCATGTAGCCTCTATGGGTTTGATATAGAAACATCTCGGACTTATAGCCAAGTGGGAGATGTTGGATAATGGGATCGGGTGGCTACAATCCCTCGATCGAACGGCTATGATTATTGATGGGTAAATCTAACCTCAATAATATGAATTCCCACATGCATCACACACTCGTGCACATCATCACATGCATGTTCATGTTTTACAAATATACTATATGATATTTATTTATATTCAAACTTCATGCATACATTTGTGCATAATTTCATGTTAGTATTGTGGGATGAGGACCATCGGATCATCTCTAAGCCAGAGTGGGTATCTTGGCAAATGATGACCGTTGGATGTCTTAGATTTAGTCAAATAGCCTAACAGCCACTTTGACCGAGTCATTAAGACCTAAAGAGCCGTTAGAACCGTTACATTGAGCCAAGGGAGTTAAGGATTGAGTGGTTTAATCTAGACCGTTGATCTAGATGCCTTTTAGCAAGAATCAAGGAATGGATTTATGGAGTCTAACGACTCTTTTCTTGGTGTATAAATATCCCCTATGTAAGAAGAGGAAAAAGGCAAGTTATTGTCCAAAGAAATACACTTTCTATTCTTGGTAAAGAGAAAATCGTATCTCTCAAGGAAATTCTTGTGTCTCTTTTGAGACTTGTTAAGGTACACCACACTACACCCAATTGTTGTGCAAAATCCCGTAGAGGAGAAAGCCTAGCTCAACTTGGTTCATAATCGACGCTCAAGGTTTAAGCTCATGCTCCTAGTTCCACTTTGCTGAAGTCACGGGTCGCAATTCCGCTGCTTATACGCGTCCCAACAAAATCCACCTCCACTCACCTCTTTTCCTTCTCAATTGCAATTGGATCTTCTCTCCGGCGAGTTACAGTCTCTATCCAACTCCGGCCGAAGTCATCATCACTCCTGTACCTCTCGGTTGGTAATTTTTTTTATTACTTTTCTCTCTCAATCCCTTTCTATCTTGATCTAATTCAAATAAATCCAGAATTCTAGATCTAGTTTTTCTTTGTCTCATTGTATAGATCCAGTTCATTTACATTGATGCCTATGTTGGTTCACCTGTGCAGTCACCATTCGAGCCACCTCTTGCTGTTATTTGCTCAGAGGAAATAGTCCTGGGTCATCTTCTATCTCCGGCCTCCCGCATTTTTCCAGGTCTGTTTTCTCTGAATCCATTCTCAAATCTCCTCTTGGTCTCCCGATCTAGTCTTCTCCGAGATGTAAATTTAGTTCTTGATCTACCTTGTTTCATATTAGTCCTATATGTTCCTAGCAGTTTGTTTTTGGCGTTGTTTCCGTTGAGATTTCTCTCATTTTCGTGAGCAATTTTATTCTCTGTCTTGAGTGATCACCAAGCTCTTTTACTGTTTTTATTTTTCTTTGGTTGTTACCTGTACAATATTTCCATGACTTTTGGTTGCCTTCACTATTTCCAGATTCATCACTCTGTGTTTTCGGAGGTAGCAATGGAACCAGCTCTCTATCTCTCGTTTTCTCTGTTTTTCTTTGTTTTTTTATTTTTTATTTTTTATTGGATCCATTGCTCTGTGGATATTCTATTTTTTTGAGAGATAGAGAGGATCTATCATTTTGGAGCAACCCCATCGCCTTCACATCGTTTCCGGTCAGGTATAATCTCTTTCTTTTTATTTATTTCAATTTATTATTTTAATGTGAATTATCCATGTGCGTGTGTGCAATAGGATTAGGCCACATTTCTCTTTTCCTGTTTGGCCTACATTAGGCACTTAGGTAGTTTTTTTTTTAACCCTAAATAACGGCCAACCCCGTTAGTTTAGTCTTACAAAGAAATCAAAAAAAATATATATAAAAAAAAATCAAAATAAATTAAAGGTACTGGTCTATCTCTCCTTGGGACCTAGAGCAGGGTCCGTATTTAAACCATAACCTCTTTTGGTTTAAGGCCGCTCGATCCACCTTGCTCTTTGCCTTTAAATTAATTAAGTCAGTTAGACCTTATTTTCCTTTTTGCCTACCTTGGGCACTTAAGTTTAGTTTTTGACTAGTTAAACTTGCCAAAATTAAAAAATACAAAAAAATCAAAAAAATACAAAACAACAAAAACATTCAAAATCTAAAATGAAAAAGGACTTACCCTAATAATTGAACGCCCCCTAAAGCTCCCCCATGAGCACCTAGCTACGCAACCATCTCTCGGAATGAGATTCATAAATCTCAATTCCACATTCCTCCAACTCAAACACGAGTTGGAAGTGACCACACTCCGAAACGAGTATAAAAACAGTCACCATCCCGAACTACTATTAGGGTCTGATTCCGACTAACCGGATAAGTAGATAGCCCAAACCAGGGTTCGACCCCAACCAAAGATAAAATTTTTACACCCCATATTGATTGGTGTTTGATTAGCAAAATTAATAACTGTTTAGGAAAATTTAAGTGATTTAAATGTTTGGCTTAGACCTAATGAGTAAGTTACCATCATTGGATGGAGGTCCTGAGGTGCCTAACCCCTTCCCCAGGACCTAAATGGATCTATTACCTAGACTACTCTGGACCGTAGACCCCTTATTTTGGATTTATCTTGGGATCATACTTTCCCTAAGTAGGTGGCGACTCTTAGAATAAATTTAGCGTTATTCCTCTACTCTCGGACCTTATCTCGACACTTAGAGTTAAGAGGAGAGAAAATGCGATAAATTTATATGCTTACACACCAGACCTGACCTAAAGAAGTCTTTACTTGATAATTAGCAAACTCCAAGATTAAATGACCTTTTTTCAAGACCTGAATAATGATACCATACGAGTTACAAGCTGAATAAAATCCCAAGTTTGTTCAAGACTGCTTTTTTTGACCAAGTTTGTTCAAGACTGCTAATGAATGATACCTTGCAATGATCCTTTACAGTCGCCATTTGAGCTTCAACCCATTTCAAAATTAAATGATCATTTACAGTCGCCATTTGAGCTTCAACCTATTTCAAAACTCAAATATAGGATGTCAAAAATAGAGGGAATGGTTATGGAGAAAGCCGTCAACTTACATTCCTTCAAGAACCTTACATATGAATTTGGCTACAAACTCATTCATACACATTTTCTCCACCCAAAAATACAGAAACAAAAAACTGCAAACTTCATATCTTGGAAGCTTGTACCTCAACATGGAGGCTGATAAGATTTAGTGAGCACGACTCATCTTCCCTTTAGGCATATCCCCTTCCTTTTTTCGCAACTCTTCATGCCTAGCATTTAGAAGATCTTCATATACCTCCTGCTCATCTGCCCTGCGTAGTTGGTAATTTTGGTATTGTTGTAGATATCAATTGTATCATGAAGTTCCACTAATTGCATGTAAAGATTAGATAATAAGCAAAAACAGCAGGCTAGAGAGCAGTACAGTGTTTTACCAACTCAAGACAAGTAGGCAACTGTATTTACTTGAGGTTCTTTTTTGTGTGCAGATCATTTAAAAGTAATTAATTATAGACTAAATAACTTTTAAAAGACACCCAAGAGTAGTATATATCAAGGGTTGTAAGAATAGTAAAATATTAGCATTTATGATAGACAAGTCTTAGCAACTTGAGCTACAAAATTCACCTCTACCTCCAAAATCCAAATGTTTCCACAAAGAAAGATGGAAATCCCTGTGCTATCAAATCAACTGATATAAACATGGAATCAAGTATTACATAATAATTGAAGAAAAAAGTGAAAGTTGTAGCTGGAATTGGAATCAACTTCCTATTTTTGTGAGATTATACTCAGTAGATGCTTTTGAAACCTTGTGAAAGTAGAGGCACTGATTGAAATTTTAAGGCTTTTTATAAAATAAAAAAAGGATTATATTATATATAATACAGTAATTGGTAAGTTAAGACTGAGTTGTGAACTCAATGTATCTATTTATGAGTCAAAATACATAAACATAACACCAAAAACCATTAATTTTAATCAAACCAAACCATTAACTCAAAGTAAACTTTATGGTAATTCACATCTCAGTATACTTTCACCAAATCTTGCAAGAGAAAATGAATGCCAAATTACCTTCAAAATTTCCCAAATTATTTTCTTATGTATACATAGAATATCAAGTGAGATTACCTATGATTTATTTAGATAAAGTTGCTTAGATTCTAAACACAAGATATACAACGCCTGCCTTTTGCGTGAGTGGTAGGGGTGTGGCCTTCCATGGAGGAGGTCTGGGGTTCTCATCCCACCCGGGTATGAGCTGCAAGAGCTCCACTGCCCAAGCTAACTTATGACCGTCTGACTCTACTAATGTAGGTAAATGATATCTCTCATAAAAAAAAAAAAAAAAAACACGAGACATATAACTCTCATATTAAGTTGCAATAGCAGGAAGCACTCAGTCTAAAATAACATTTAATATATGAGTTGCCCGCGCAGAAACTTTCAATATTCATTAATCCTACCCATGGTGTTTTTCATCATCCAACCAAGCAAACTAATGTTTTTTTTTTTTTTTTTTTTGCAAACGAGGGTTTCCAGGTCTCTTAGAGCACCTGACTATTCCCTCGGGCACGTGCAACACCCCCCAAGCCACACGCACCAGTTAAGATGGGATTACTCCCTAAGCAAGCAAACCGATGTTGCTTACCTATGCCCACAGAAGCTCTTCAATGTAATGAAATTTTGTTTTAGCAATCTGAAGAAAAGAATCTTTAACCAAAATTAAACACATAAATCAAATATCTACCAGGATTGGCCTTCGTGCTTGATCTCTCTCTTTACTTTGTAGGGACTTGCTCCACAGTTTGGCCAAGTTTTATAATCACTTCTTATCATTGATGAAGTCATTTTCCAACAAAATCAAATAGAAATTGATCCCTCCCAAATCCACTCTTCTCCTATAAGATAATGCCTAAACAAAAACAACTTGGGTTGAGTTCTTACTAAAACCAGTCTTGTTAATGATAAACTGAATGATGATTGAGTTTATGCCATTGTAACCAATCTTGTTAGATATAACCGCATGATCATACTCTGGTTATTTAGTAGTTTATGCAAAACCCACAAGCTTATAAGGTGAACCGCAGTAGATACAAAACTTTAAAAAAATGAATTTTAAGTTCTGAATTACACACTAATAACTATCCAAATCTCTCAATGTAAGCAGGCAGCGGTTTGTGGAGGGATTAGTACATTGTAGCAAATAACCTACTAGGGAATTATGAGGTTGGGGTTGATTCCAAGTTAAACCCGATGAAAAAGGCTCTAAAAGATCACAGGAAAACTCCAGGCATAGAATATATGAATTAGTAGAGAGAAACGCACAACTGAGTACACGCTAAATGCCAAGCAAGAAGAAACATAATATGTAATTAGTAATCAAAAAGTGCTTGTTTGGAATTTATAAATGGCACACGAATCAGAAAACAAGATTCTGATTACTTTTGAAACTACCCATGCACCAACTGTTCTACCTACCTTCCTCAGCAATTCTTTGTCCTGTTAAACCATTAACCAGCAGTAAATTAAAAACTTCAATGTACTCAATTTCAGACCTAATCTCTATCAGAAATATAGAAAAATACATTATTTTTTTTAAATTAAAAAAAAAAAAAATCTATACTCTTTGGAACTAAAAAATTTCAACTGAAGTCTCAAAAGTTTGTTACTAGCTTGGGGCTTGCTTTAACAGTAGTAATTTGATAAGAGGAGCTTCATAAGATTAAAAGCATGAATTTGGAAATTTCAAACATATAAGAATTCTGACCACTAGGAAGTAAGCACAAGATATAAGGTAAGATCTTCCACAAAAAAAAAAAAAAAAAAGCAATGACAATCACGCAGTGAAATGGTACACTATGTGGGACTCCACTTCTATATGTAAAAAACAATGTGTTAGGAATCTCTTGGTCTCCTCCTTTGTTTCATTGCCTGAAAACTCCACTCGCAAAAATTCAAAAATAAAAGAAAACAAAAAACAAATAAATCAATGTATTGTGTCTCTCCAATGTTCATGTAAGGAATCTCACTAACATCAAAATGTTTCTCTTAGACACCCAAACAAACACCTACAGGTCCACCTACCCATAGACAACATTCAAAAGCCCACAAACATTTCAAAAAAAAAAAACCTCAAAAGGTTCATATTCCACCACCTCCAAGCATGAACCTCAGAACCCATTAACCAAAGCCCTGTAGATGTTAAATCCAACCATGGCCTCGTTTACAAGAAACTAATTTATGGTGTTAACCACCGAATATCTCATCAACAAAACACACAGATTTATACCCAAAAAAATCTGCACAAGCATAGCTAATTACTCTGAATTCAAAGAAACAAGAACGCACCAGTATCTGGGGTCACCCAAGAACACTTCTTTTTGGCCTGTGAAGTATCAGGTGGAGATGCCGATACACTATCAGGAACAACCTTTTCTGACTTGGAAGCATATAAAAAAAAAATCGGGTGCGAGTTTGCTTCAGATTTGCAAAAATAAAAAAATCTGCACAAGCTAGAATCGGGGTTTTTGCTCTCTGGTTTACTTGAGTTTCAAAGAGATTTGCTTGAGATTTGAAAGAGAGAGAGAATCAGGTGCTTTTGGGCCTTGGCGCTCAATTTTTGGACCCTCAAAAATTAAAACCCACAGAACTATTCAGGGGAACTATTCAGGGCCGTTGGATCCTTTTAAGGTGACTGTCTTGCTTGGGTTAAAGCCCAAGCAAGATCCCAGCACCCCATTTCGAGCAGAGGAGCTGGATCCCTGGGACAAAGCCCTGGTGTGTTACGCCACCAATTCAATGGATGTAAATCATGAAAGAAAAAAATATTAAAAAATTACGGTCAACACATGTCCCTTTTAACCTTCATCTACCGTGGTTAAGATTCACTAACCCTAAGGGTTACATAATCTAACATGTTATTTATAAAAAAAAATATTAAAAATTAACTCTAAGGTTAAAACTTTTTAACCAAAGTTAAAAGAGAGGTTTAAGGGGCTTTGTGAGTGCGACTGAACTCTCCCAAGTTCAATCGCAATTTGACAAGATCCGAACTATGTTGTTAACAAAGGCCTTTTCGAACTCAGTCCAATTGTGATTGAACTCAGAGAGTACTATCGCACTGACATAGCCCTAATTTAATTCTAGTTAGGAACTTTGGGTTAATATACTTTTAATATATTTTTAAAAAAACCGTTGACTAAAGATTAGTGAACCTTAATCATAGTTAATGGAGGTTAAAAGGGACATGTGTTGACCGTGGGCTACTTCATTAAATTATTGTCTTGTTGCCCCAAAACAGAGAGTTCCTCGGTTAGTTTTTAATAAGATTAGTGAACTTGCTAACGTTCATTAAAATATTTTTATCCTTATCTATTGAATATCCTTCTATTAAATATAATGACAGTTTAGTATGTTTACTGTAGTTATTAAATGAGAAAAACAATAAGTACAATAAAATTTAAAATTGAACTTATTTCGTTATTTTATTTAATGAATGTCTCTTAAAAAATTTACATTATCCTTTATTTTAATGAAATTGATAATTAATACATGGTAAAATTATTGTGGAAGTTATAAAGTTCACATACCATACCAAACCCTAGAAGAGCATACATGATAAATTGTTATATATGCACGACATATAGACAGCATTAGGGCCTAAAAGAAACCTTGGCAAAATAATACGATTCATCGGAGATATTTAGACCATCCAAAGACATAAGATAAGGCAAATGATTTTTCATGAGAATGAATGATAGAGATGGCCTACTAGAACCAAGGTGGTTTGTGGGTCCTCCCAATTCATTGATCAAGACCGTTCAATTGGTGGGACGAAGATCTTAACCGCCTGATCTAGAAGTATAAATTGGATTGCTCTTAGGACATATTTGATTATTGAGGTGTCCACTGTCCATTGGCCACATGGATTTATCAGCGTGTCAGTCAAGGTCCAATGAGCTTGGCCCCATCATGTGTCATCTCTCAATCATAAGATTAGATAAGAAATACGAGGGTCACCTCACTGCACCCTTATTTGAACGGGAGTGGAGAAACTTTCCAAAAAAAATACAAATTATATATATATATATATATATATATATAGCCCGTAATCCCGATTAATGGTGTAAATACTGTTCAGTAAGTTAGAGAGTCTAATATTTGAAGTTAAGCCAACATTTTTTTTGTTTTTGGTTTGGGCCAAATGTTAGTTGTTACTGTAAGACTAATCAATTCCTTAAAATAAAAGGATTCAAACAAAAACATAGTTTCAACAACAAAGGAAATTTCTAAATTTTGCATCTAATGGAATTGTGGGAATATGAGAATCTCGTTCATAAATTATTAGAATCCAATTCATCCGACTTACACTTGATCAAATCATCAGTTTTGAGTCCTACGTCAACAAGGCCCCGTTCTTTTGGTGGAATTTTTAAAAGTTCAGAACATTAATATTTTAAAACAAGAGGCAAAAGTATGGGAGGAGAGGGGAGGGTTTCTAACTCTTTTACACAATGGTATTTCAAATTTATTAGGTTCAATTTAATTAGAAATTCAAATTGTTAGGAAATTAAAAAATCCTAAATTTTTGTTGGAACTTGAAAGTTCTATATTTGTAGAACTTTTGCACTCTATGGAATAATATAGTTTTAGACATTAAGTGAAATTAGGCATGAAACAATGAAAGTTCTAGACTTTAAAAGTTCCACCAAAAGAATGGAAGAAACCCTATATTACACGAATTTGAGAAAACTTTCGATTAAAAATCACATGTTATAAACCGCCACACCACAAATTATGGGAATGGAACCCGAAAGCTACACACTAGTATCTTGGGGTTTTTTGTTTCCATTGAAGAACATAAAAACAAATAAATAAATATTGTGGAGGAAAAATACCTGCTTGAGAAATCTAGATACCACGTGTCACCTTCCTGAATAACTGAAACAACTTTGATTGTCTGGGGTAAGTAGGCAGGGTGACCTGCGAATACAACCCGACGATCAAGTCAGTAATGGGATGATAAGAGGAGGGATAGAAAGAGGAGAAATATATAGAAGTATCAGAGTTTTGAAGAAGGGAGATTCAATGTGTTTCAGTGCCAAAGAATGAGGTCCCCTTTCCTTCGTTCCTTACCTCTCTATTTATAGGAAACCGAATTAGGGCAAGCCAGTTACCTTCCCGCCTCTACTTCTTCCCGGAATGGAAGTCTTTCCATTCACGCAATAGTTTTGGTTTCCTCTTTTCGGGGGAGATTGCCTTGATCTCGTTCAAGATCTTTTGCGATCAGATCGATCTTATAAAGCTGTATAGTTAATCCGGTGATCCTTAGTATCATCTGTTATGAACTCTCCGAGTTGGAGTCAGGTCGAGAGTATTCACTCCGATGCGTTCGCTGCCTCGGACCCGAAGCGGAGGTCGGGTTTGGTTTGATCAATCGGAGCATGAGTCTTGAAGTGATCAGGGCCATTGATACTGAAAACTGTCCATATATACATGAATCTTTACCATTTTTTACCCTTATAAATGCCCCCCTTCTCAGGGCCTTGGGTTCTTTCGAGGCTCAGAAAAGCATAACACTCCTTTAAGATGTTTTCCATCTGGCGGTGCACGTGGTGCGCCTTTTCTTCATATTCGAAGGCCTCGTATTTTGTTTGTATTTAATGCGTCGAACCCGATTTCATCATTCTTCCTGACAGGATGTGACTGCTGACATTTTAGTGATCTTTTGATATTGACAATCCAGTTCCTAGGTGATTTAACGCCCATGGTTCATTGTGGGGAGCTTTCCTTCTCTCAGTTCAAATACAAAAGGTGGGAGTTGGCATGTTGATTATTTCTAACTGGTACTATGAATATTCCCGTCTTTTTGTGCTTCAACCATCGCCTAACCTTTGTTCAGTGTCTTCCTTGTTCTTCCAGCCGGTAAGTCTCTTCTTTGACTCTGTTTTTCTTTTTCATTATGTTGGTGGCATCTAGTTCTTCTGTAGAGGGCAACGGGATCCTGTTTCTTCAAGTGTTAACAAGAACAAGGCATTTCTCACTAGTTGATTTAGAATATACGCCTGTTGCCCTTCGATATCGCGAAGTAAGCACTCGAGTGTATATTAGTCTGTTAGAAGCTGGTCCCCATTTTTCCGTGCTGCCCTTGGTTGGGGCTCTCCTATCTGAAGTGAGGCTTACCCTTAGACAGATGCATCCCAATTTCTACCACTTGACCACCAAGTTTGAAGGTTTTAATAGGGATGGTTTCAAAATCGGAGTTAGGCATATCTTGTTTTTGTATTCCTTTCGAAAATGTCCTATCGAGGGAACATATTTCTACTTGATGGCTCGGTTGAAAGATTTTCGCCTGGTAATTAGTTCCCCCGACTCGATCCGGGACTAGAGGTCGAACCCTTTGTTCGTCTTGAGGGAATAGAGGGGTGGAGATTCTCCTAATGTCCCAGTAGGCTTTCATTCAGGTAGATAGTTTAGCTAATAGGGTGTAAAATAAGCTTAATTGTCAGGTTCTCGAGTCTCCCTTACTGTCGTTTTGTCTTCTGACATGTTTTGTTCTGCTTGTCATGTGCAGTACCTCGCAAGTGCTCAGCAGAGCTGAGTGGATCCGAGCAGGCGCAAGTGGATCGTTTGCTAGAGAGGGAGGAGGAATATTTTGTTTGGAAAGGTTCGGAGCTATCCGCCCTAACTTCTTGGCTGAGCCAAGCTGAGTTTGCCTCGTCTCCTGAAACTGTCCTTTCATCTGCCAATGTTGACTCTTCTGCCCTGGTGGTTTCGGCTTGAGGATCTTTTGAGGAGATGGATCGGGAAACCCTGTTGGTTATGGGACCGCAACTCCCCTTAGGGCTCTGGACTAACTGCCACGAACATATGTTTAAGTACAAAGATGAAGCCCTTCCTAACACCAATTGGTTTTAGGTAAGATGGTGAATTCTGGGGCCAACAATTGGTATCAGAGCCAAGGTTTTGTGTTCGAGTCACTCGGTTCGTTGCCGGGGGGGGGGGGGGGAAGAGATTGTTGGTTATGGGACCGCAACTCCCCTTAGGGCTCTGGACTAATTGCCAGTGGACTGACTGCCAAGGACACATGTTTAAGTACAAAGATGAAGCTCTTCCTAATACCAATTGATTTTAGGTAAGATGGTGAATTCTGGGGCCAACAATCCCCTCGCAAAACTATACCCCTTCAAGTTCTTGCCCGAGTCAGTGCCTCTGGCTCCGAATCTCGTGCTACGGGGCTCTTAAGGCTTGGGCCTACCCCCTGATGATTCCATCGACTTGATTCCGAGGAAGCGCCACATACAGACGCAAGCCCAGTCCTAGGCTGCCAAGAAGTCCAAGCCTGAAATATCCCTGTTCAATGATTCCTTTGACCTAGAGGAGGGGGGGGGGGGGGGTGAATAGGTCTTCCTAGCTATGTTTACCAATTTTTAATTTATCGATTAATAATCAGAGTTATGCCAAACAAAGCAAACAAGTGCGAGAAGTAAAGAAGACAAGCAATCCACCACACACAAGATTTTTACGTGGAAAACCCTTCCGGGAAAAACCATGGGACCTAGTCTAGTACAAAATCCACAATGAGAATAAGTTATCAAACACAAGACCAAATCTTACCCAATCGGACACCAAACACTGTCACTCGGTACAGATTCTCCGTCTTGTAGAACAACCACGAACTCCTCGTTCGATCTTTGCAGCAGTAGCTCCGGTTCCTCACTGTCCAACTTTTCTCAAAGTTTCAATCCACGATCCAACGATCGATCTCCTTCCTCGACAGCTTTGGGAACGCCAACCAACACTCACACGAAGTTCAAACTAATATGAAGGAACGAAATACTGCTCCAGTGGGATCTCTAACGCTAATGGAGATCAATTGATGCAACTTAAGATATAACAATTCAATCTTGCATCAATTAGAGCATGAGAGAGGAGAACTAAGGGTATCCACCAAGTGGGGATTTAAGAACCTTAAAATCTTCAGAGTAGTCTCTAAACTCTCTCTCAAATTTCTTAGAATGAGTTAAGAGATCATCCAATAAATAGCTAAGGCAATAGCACTTGCCAAAATAGAGTTTGGATGAATTTAGAAAGCAAAAATACGAGGTCCATTCAAATAGCCATGAGGGGTGTTCGAACGGTCTTGAAATTGGTTGAAAATGGACAAAAACGGGGGGCCAGACAAGCTACTGTTTTTTTTTAATCTCAATTGCCCGTTCGAACGGCCAGCTAGCCGTTCTGGGTGTTCGAACGCCTGTGTAAATTTTGATTGTTTTGCACTACCACCCTTGTTTTAACATCCAAAACCTAATTAAGATTACATGGGTCAATTTCTAATCATCCAAGATATATGCTTAAGGTGTTCTAAGTCAATTCCACCTATGGTAACCACTAGGTATCTAGGTTACTAACCATCCTAAGAATGTGAGCGAAGCTTGAAACCGGAATGTACTTTTCTTGAATCTTTGGAGCTTCATCTTCACCAATCTTCATCAACCAGAGGAACAACAACACTAGACTTACATTGACACCATTTTGATATCAGAATTAAGCCAATACAAAATGTGGACCTTACAATCTCCCCCTTTGGCAATTCCGTAACAAAATACCAACTGAAATACATGACTCGATACAAATTCCCAAACATGGAGAGTTAATCAATTACATGACTCAGAATTACAATTTTGACATACAAATTCAGCACAACCTTTAAAAAAAAAAAATCAAACCGCTTGATCTTTTTATGTCAACTTTTTCTGAATACCTGTATATGCTAAAACACACAACCAAGTGAAGCATGAGAAATATAAAGTGGGGAAAACACCAGGTGGAACAGAATCAATGTATATATAAACTAAGCAATGGAGTACTTCAATATTTCTCCCTCTTTTTGACACGAATGCCAAAGCATCGCACAATGAAACAATAAGTGAGAAAACAATTGCAATATCGCTCAAAATATTTTAAAAGTACATCCATTCAAGACATGCTATCAAACAAGATATGACAATATCACCAAAAGTAGATAACAGTAAGACATAATTTCAAGAAAAAAATGACAAAAGGAACTAGTCATGCATCACAAGCCAACAAAGAGCTGAACATCACAACTAATTCATGGAAACCAATCCATATCCATAAAATATAGTGATATAAGATGATAGGAAAGTAGGATATAACAAGAAGTGATCCATAGTTAACCACAAAATATCTGATCACATGAAAATAGTACTCATGGTCCAAGCTAATATACATCCCACAATATCAAAAAATAGAACATCCATAGAAAATAATCTAAGGAGCAGCAGCTGCATCGGCACCATCTCCACCATCGCTCTGAGTGGCATCAACATCATCCTGAAGTGCCCACTCCTCTCGGAGACGCGTAATGTCGACTCTCATATCTGTCACAATAGTGGTGAGATACCGGAAGTGGCCTCTAGTCTCAGTTGCAAAGTTAGAGAACTGAGTCTCTATCATGTTGTGAAAAGCAACCTGCGATGCATGAGTCTCATCAATGAAGACAGTCTGGCTCGCAACAAGCTAGGCCATCTGGGCAGCCAACATATCCATGGTAGTTGGCGGAGCAGGGCCCTCCTCAGGTATAGGTGCAGAACGATCAGCAACATGTGCTAGACTACTGATGTAGGCCTTCGCTGTGAGAGGTGTAAACACCCTATTTTTGTACCCCCTATCCCTCTTCCCGCTTCTTCAAAGGCTCCAATGTTCACCCAAAGCTCAAGCCCATTTGGCCAAACTTATACCCAAATAACCCAATCAAGTCCAATTACCAAATTTCATGACCCCAAACCCAAGTAGTCAAGCCCAATTACTCAATTACCCAACTGCCTAAGCCAAAGCCTATTTATCATAGCCCAAGCCCAAATATCATAGTCAAAGTCCAATAACCATAACCCATGACCCATCTACTAATAACCCATGATCCATAAGATCTAGTCTACATATCCATATCCACTTAACCTATATCCTAAATCCTATATCCCATGCCCATAAAACTCATAGTTTAATCAACCCATCAACTCTCTTACACCTCTTACAACACTCAACCCATCAACTCTCTTACACTCCTTACAACACTCAACCTATCAACTCATCTTACAACACTCAACTCTTTACCTACTAACTATTTTTATCCACCATATAAAAACACAACCCAACCTCTTAGTTTTCTTATAAATACCAATCCCTTAACCCTTTAGATCCATCCCTCATGACCCCCAGAAGGTTCCCACCCACTTGTGTTTCTCTTGAGTTTAAAGACGTAAGAAGAAACTAAGGTTAGAGTTTGGAAAGAATTCTAAGACTAAAATTTTAGAGTTCTTTACTAACTCTCCTCCTTTGTGGACTCTAAACAAAACTCTACCTCTTGGAGCATTGAAGAAGAATTCTTGGAGGAGTAGACAATCCTTCTTTCATCATCTTCCCTTCTTTTTTTATCTCATTTTTATTTAGTTCTCTCTTCTTGGTCTCTCATTTTTCAAGCATAGTTGGGCCTCTCTACACCAATTTAATGGTGTAGAGGGACCCCATATCAAAAGTAAGGAGTTGTTCTTTTTTTTTTTCCCTTTTCAAGTACATATTTTTTCTTTTTTATGTAGTTACAATTGTGGATATGGGTAGGCTCATAGAGAGTGGAAGCTAAAGTTACACCTCTCTTTTCATTTTGTTTCTTTTTTGGGATTCTAGTCTTCTTTCTAGAATTTTTTTTTGAAAACTCATCCCCTCTCTAACATTCATTAGAGCGACATTACATCATTTATAATGGCATAAATGAACTATCTTAAAAGGGAGATGATGAGTTTTCAATTTCTCTACTTATCTCTTCTTTTCTTTTCTTCTTATTCTTCATGTTTTATTTTGAATGGGTAAAAGACGATTTAAGGACTTAAAAGAGGATGTTGTTCAAAATGGCTCATGCTAAGACTATTGTATTTGATTTATCATAAACACTAATCTAACAAAATAGGTGTTGGCAATAGAGCATCTACTATTCATAATGTAAATGTCTCTCTTTATATCCTAAATGCAATCTGTTAGCCTAACCTCTCCTTGAAATTTTTTTGGGTTAAATTTGACTTTAATTAAGTTTGTCAAAACCCTACCTATATGAAAATCCATAAAAACATGATAAAATCTCAAAATATCAAAAACATTCAAATATAACCAAAATACCAAAAACATTCAAATATAACCAAAATACCAAAAACATTCAAATAAAAATATCAAAATACCAAAAACATTCAAAAATCTCTAAAAATCCCAAAAAAATATTTTAAAAAATACAAAAAGAGATTTGTAGGATCTCCTTAGCTTTGGTCAGCTCACCTAACCATGGTTAAATCCCCTCTAACCGCGGTTAGACTTAATACTTGTGCACTTGACCTCCCCGATCAATCAACCCAAGCCCCTGGACTAACCCCTAAGCCACCCTTATACACACATACACACCCCCTAGCCTTGGCACGGGCCCATGTGCCAGAACTACGCTCGGTCTGATCTCACTTTGTAAGTACGTAGGCAACCCTATCCAGGTTCAACCCTAGTTAGCTTTTCCTTTTTTCTTGGATTCGCATACTCTAAACACTTAGACATTTTCATTAATCTTGACTTTAATTTGGCTTAAATTTAGGGAGTAGGTAACCATTGTAAAATGGGGGTCCTAGGGTGCCTAATAACTTCCCTGGAACTTAATCGAACCGCTTACCCTAACTCTAATCGAGACCATTACCTTTAAATCCAATCTCGGGACCTATCCCTAAGAATGAATAGGTAGCGACTCTCAGTCAAACCAAGTGGGTAAAAATCCATGCTCACAAGAGGACCTTTAAACATACTAACCAAGCCATCGGCTGAATGGTGGATGCCATGAGAGGCAAGTATACATCGGATTAAGATGCCAAATGGCAAGCTGACTGTACCAGTACTGAGGGGAGATGCATGAATCATCAACTCAATAATATGAGAAGCGAGATCAATAGGCTCATCAGTGAGCAGGGCATGGAGAAAGCAAGCTCGATCAGAACTGATGTCAATGGTATGACCTCTAGGATGGAGGTTAGAACACATCAAGAGATGTAGAATCCTAGTATTGGGGGTCAGCCTACTCTGCAACAAATGAGTATCAGGCCATGAAGTCTGAGAGCCGCAGATCATGGTAGCGATCTCATCCATATGATGGTCATGTAGATCGGTCCGATAATGATATAGAAAATACGCATCGGGAACCAGAGGAATGGATAGAAGACTGGCAATGAAGCCTGGAGAAACCTCAATAAGGATGTCACGGACCTCAGTAGTGAAGGTCATATGAACTAGGTCATCCTTTTTGATATTCGAATAGAATTCCCGAATCAGGATCAAAGGGCATTGCCCTGATAGAGCAAGAACTCTCTGCCACCATTTTGACTGGATAATACAAGGAAGATCCGTGTGGGTAAAGTCACGAAGGCGAACTGATCGCTCAAGAATGACAACATGGTTTTCAAAATAATGCTAAAACCTATAGGCTACAGTAGGGGATCTAAACCTACGACCTTTAGAAGAGGGGTATCCCTGGCTCACTTTAGCCCTTTTTGCATTTTTCTTGGGAGCGGCCTTTGATGGGGCTTTAGGTTTAGGGGTTGCCTTCCCTTTTCTAGTAGGAGCCTTGGATCTAGCCCTAGTAGTCTGAGGGGTCGAAGGTTCCTCGATCACAATCCCCGGACCTCGAGTGAGAGGAGGTCCAGAATAAGAGTCCCTCTCATTCTTCGAGTCAGATTCGGAAGAATGGAATGAAGATAGTGATGGGGAAGGTTATTTGTCGGCATTCTTTCTCTGTGAGGAGCTTGCCATGAAAAACCCAAGAATCCATAGGGGAAAGATGGAAAATATGATGAGGAATGAGAAATTTCAATCAAAGAAAAGAAATCTCAAGATTAGAGCAGTGGATTACCTCAAAATGGAGTGGAGTTTTCGAAGCCCTAGCTTTAATTTGTAGTGTGTTCGAACGAATGTGGGCAACCTGAGGCTTTTATACAAAAACCACGATGGGCGTTCGAATGCCCATTAAGGCCGTTCGAAAGGCCAAAAACGGTTGGCAGTCCATTCGAACGCCTGGACATGAAAATTGATTTTTTTTACCTTTTAACGACTCTCCACCTCAAATCATGACACATAGAATCTCCCATATAAATCAAAACCAATTTCAGAGAGAATTTTTAAGCCTAAATGCATACAAGATATAGCAAGATTTGAAACATGCAGCTCCCCCTTAATTCAAGACCATTTGAAACCATAAGTCATTTGTAAAGCACAATTAAGTCAAATTTCAAATTAGTCAAAAGCAGAAACTCCCCCTCAAAACAAGTTTGCATTAACCACAATATAATCATATATGTATGCACCAATTTCTAAGGAGCCAAAAGATTGTTCACCCAAGATTTAATATCATTAAGTTTTGACTAAATGAGGATATGTTCACCTATACTAGTCACATGGACGATCAATAACGCACACAACAACCAAGATACTTTTAGCGAAAAATTTCACTTTGAACCATAGTGTGTGTAGTGAGGTTTCTGACTTGACTCTTTTGGAGGTTTTAACATATGATTAAGGTTATGACATTATTGCATTTCAGGGACTCAAGGTGACTCATACACTAGAAGTCAAACCTGTAAAATCCTGAATTTAAGCATTTGAAGAATATGTGCTAATTTTCACCCTTGTTCATCTTTTATGCGATGTGTCTTTTATTTTCTTTTCATGATAAACATAGCCATATTTTGGAGATCTTTTCTTGGCTTTTTCATATTTTCCACACAATGACGGCTTTCAGACTGATTGGGTAGATAACCCTAGCTATTGGTAGCAGGGACTTTCATACTAGCAACCCAAATAGATAAATATTGTCTGTATAGGTAGCTATTACATACTATTTGCATCCAATAGTGACTTTCACACTATCCCAGAGGTAGCCCTTTCCATTGTCTCAATTTGATTCTTAAAGCAGGGGCACAAGCAAATAAGATATTTAATATAACGGTCAATCCAGATTTGGTCAACAAAAAAGATCATCACGAATAATAGCATCACCTTTACTTAGAAATTTAGACCCTCTTCTAGAGTAAGTCAGAGTGCATGTGCATGACACTTTAGAAACATTGCTTAACCAACTCTAACTGTGATTTAGAGACTTTGTCTATTTTTCAATTTTCCAAAAGACTTTGTAAGGTATAATATCCTCATGAACTCAACCCTATTCAATATTTTCACCTTGGCATGAAATAAGATTTATGAATGCAAGGAAATTAAAACATGCATAATATGATAGGAGAGTAAGCCTAAGCAACATCTTTTTGATTTTTTTGATTTGTCAATGTTTTTTGGATCTTTCAATGTATGAAGTAAAAATAGTCTATCTAAAAGAACCACAAAATATTTTTGGAGTTTTTTCTTTTAATCAATCAAAAAACAAAATCGAAGAGTAAAACAAATAAGAAAGTGCAAAACCTACTAATATACATCACGTAGATAACACTAGGACATAATAGGCATGAAGAACAACCTAATCTATCAAACAACACATAATCACTCTCCCTCACACCTAATGGGGTTTTGGAATTTCAAGGAGGTGCGAGAGGTAATGCTTTTAAGGTCATCCTTTCTCACGTAGATGGATTTTGGCTTTTTGTTGACTCCTTGGTCTTTATCCATTTCATGAGAAGATATGAAGGTGACCTTCTTCTTCTTCCCATTCTCTCTTCTCCTTTGGGGAGCCCTAGCCTTTTGGTCTATCCTATTGCCTTCCTCATGATAAGCATAGGAAGTGTCCATACCGAGTCTACTACTAGACATTTAAGCTATTTTCATCACTTCTTCACTTAAAACTTCTAGACTTTTCAACCAAGGCTTGAATTTGCCTTTAGAGATTCCCTTGAGTTGAATGTTGATTCCATGAACCTTTTCAGGAATTTCTCCTAAAAGTAGGACATCGAGGTCTTATGTGACCTTTCACTTCACACTGAAAGCAAGTGAGAATGAATCTAGGAGGAGGAGGGGAGCTACCTGTAGGAGCATGAACATGAGTCCTCTTTGCTTCATTAGAAGCATAATTTTTACTACAACCAGCAACAACAAAGTGTTGATATAACTGAGGACGAGATGAATTCACATTTGGTTGAACATGTGTTTCTGGAATTCTCTTTTTGGGGGCTGAGGTAGAAGGATCATCATGGCTTGGATTAGCATGAATTGGCTCAAAAGTAGCAGATGTCATGGTACCAACATTCATGTGAATTGTTGGCCGATTAGAATGCCCTATGCCGGTCATGTTGGCTGCTGAACATTGCATCCTAGCTAATCCATCCAGGATTTGAGAATTGTTAACCAGTCTAGCTTCTTCGGTAACTTTCTTAGCTAACCCATCCTTCACTTTAAGGCTATTTAGAAATTCCATTTCCAAAAACTTAACATTCTCAATGAGGTTATCTCTCTCAGTTTCTAATTCTAAAATACGAGTCTTGGACTCTTCAATTTCATTCCTAGAGGTGTCTTTTTTTAAAACTTTGACCCACTCGGTCAATGCAACGTTTTCTTCTTCAAGACATTCTATTTTGTCCAAAAAATCATCTTTTTCTCTTTCAAGCTGAGAGACTAGCACTCTTTCCTTCTGCTTCTAGCTTGCAATCATCTCTTTCAGATTAAATTAGTTTCAGTTTTTTATTCAGAGAGATTTTTGCCTTCTTCAGCTTTAGGCTTTTTAAATACAACTTTTGATAAGCTGAATCCATATCCTCTTCTGTTTCAGAGTCACTTTGACTCTTTTCAAAATCCTCACTAGTTTCGGTCTCATGGTCATAATCACATTTCTCCTTTTCATTAATCAAAGGAAGAGACTCAACAATCTCAAATAGAGAAAGAGTGAAGGTCATGTGATTGGCAGATTCTCCACTTGAAGAGGAGCTTTCAGAATGTTCACTTTCAGCTTCACTATCATCTCATGTAGCATTCATCACTTTACCCTTGCTTTTCTGATTATTAGTGCATTCAAGTGAGATGTGACCATATCCTTTGTATTCATAGCATTAGATGCCACGAGATTTTTTGTCTTCACCCTTTAAAGTTTTCTTATTTTCCCAAGGTTTTGACTTTGGCTTTTCACCAGTTTTTCCTCCTTGTCTAGGATTAAATCTCCTATTTGTTTTCAAAATATTCTAAAATTTCTTAACAAATAGAGTTAATTCCTTCTCTCCCAAGTCAGAGTCACTGTCATCTTCATCAAAGGTTTCCTTGACAGATTTCAAGGCTAGAGTTTTATTTTTCTTGGATGGCCTCAGATTGAGCTCAAAGGTTTGGAGGGACCCCGCCAATTCCTCAATCTTGAGAGAGTCAACATTCTTACTCTCTTCTATGGCAGTGACCTTAGATTGGAATCTCTCAGGTAGAGATCTAAGAATTTTTCTCACAATTTTAGATTCACTTAACTTTTCACCCAAATTAAAAATAGAATTAACAATGTCACTCAGTTTAGCATAGAATTCATGAAACGTGTCATTGTCTTTCATCTTTAGGTTTTAAATTTGGTTGTGAGCATTCAAAGCTTTGAAATCTTTACAGTAGTGGTACCCTCATGGGTAATCTCAAGAATCCCAAGCCTCCTTTGCAGTTTCACAAGAAGAAACTTCGGCTGTGACTACAGTAAACATTGCATTGAGACCTTTGGTGTTCCAACCACTATTCTCAAGTTCATCCCTGGACCAATCTTTGGAGTCTTTGGTGATTGTCATCTCATTGACCATATTTGTAGGTGCAATCCATCCATTAACAATAGACATCCAAATTCTCTCGTCTATGGATTTGAGAAAGGCTCTCATTCGAGCTTTCCAATTAGCATAGTTATTTCTATCAAACAATGGAGGATGAGAGACAGATCCACCCTCTCTTAGAGTAGTCATTGATCAATGATTTTTGACAAAGATCACACTTAAGGGTTTAGCCTTGTGAGTGAACCTACTCTGATACCAATTGAAATATCCCTATTCAATAATTCCTTCAACCTAGAGGGGGTAAATAGGTCTTCCTAGAAATGTCTACCAATTTTTAATTTATCGATTAATAATCAGATTTAAGGCAAACAAAGCAAACAAGTGCGGAAAATAAAGAAGACAAGTAATCCACCACACACAAGATTTTTATGTGAAAAACTCTTTTGGGAAAAACCACGGGACCTAGTCTAGCACAAAATCCACTATGAAATAAGTTATCAAACATAAGACCAAATCTTACCCAACTGGACACCAAACACTATTCCTCGGTACAGATTCTCCATCTTGTAGAACAACCACGAACTCCTCGTTCGATCTCTGTAGTAGCAGCTTCAGTTCCTCATCGACCAACTTTTCTCAAAGTTTCAATCCACGATCCAACGATCTATCTTCGTCCTCAACGGCTTTGGCAATGCCAACCAACACTCACACAGAGTTCAAACTAATATGAAGGAATTGAATACTGTTCCATTGGGATCTCTAATGGTAATGGAGATCAACCAATGCAACTTAAGATAGAACAATTCGATCTTGCATCAACTAGAGCATGAGAGAGGAGAACTAAGGGTATCCACCAAGTAGGGATTTAAGAACCCTAAAATTAAGAGTAGTCTCTAAGATCTCTATCAAATTCCTTAGATTGAGCTAAGACATTATCCAATAAATAGCCAAGGCAATAGCATTTGCCAAAATAGAGTTCAGATGAATTTAGAAAGCAAAAATACGAGGTCTGATCGAACGACCATGAGGGGCGTTCGAACGGTCTTGAAATTGGTTGAAAACGGAAAAAATGGGGGGCCAGTCAAGCTACTATTTTTTATCTCAATTACCCGTTCGAACGGCCAACTAGTCATTCTTGGGCGTTCGAACGGCCAAGCTGGGCATTCGAACAGCCAGTGCAAATTTTGATTGTTTTACACTGCCACCCCTGTTTTAACATCCAAAACCTAATTAAGACCATCTGAAGGCTATTAACATTACATGGGTCAATTTCTAATCACCAAGGGTATATGCTTAAGGTGTTCTAAGTCAATTCCACCTATGATAACCACTAGGTATCTAGGTCACTTACTATCCTAAGAGTGTGAGCAAAGCTTGAAATCGGAATGTACTTCTCTTGAATCTTTGGAGCTTCATCTTCATTAATCTTCATCAACCAGAGGAACATCGACACTAGACTTACATTGACACCATTTTGACATCGGAATTAAGCCAATACAAAATATGGACCTTACAAAGCCTTCATTGGTTCCTGATATAACCCCTTCGGAGGCCTCCCCTGAACCAAAACATGTTCCTGGCAAGGGGAAAGAGGTATCGCGAGGCTTTGGTGAATGTAAGGTTCCTGCCATTGAGTCGAGCTTCTTTGCCTATGGTATGGTCGTGACGTTGCAGGACAGTGCACTCGGGGGTGCTCAGGTTGCTCTGCCCATGATTGATGATGTTCATCTCCCACGTGATATGACCAGCTCGAAAGGCTGGGCGGACCACGAGGTAGTTGATTGGGGCGGCCTTGCCCTCACCAATGTAAGTCATCTGTCTTCTTCTTTTTCATCAAAGGTTCTTAACTTATTGTTCTGAGGTCCAGTTTGATCTCTTCCTTCTAGCTCGTCCATGCCCTCGCGGCCTTCCGTCGACTTTAGAGTAGACCAAGGTGGATCACCAGTTCACGCTCAAGTCGACACAGCTGGTAGCTGATTAGGCACGTATCCGGGAGGAGGGTTTGGAGGCTAACGTCATATTTGTGCAAGGCGAGGTTGAGAGGTTAACGGGGGAGATGACTGAGTCTAAATCTCATACACGCTCCCTTCATGATCTAGTGATGAAACTCAAGAAAGATCTAGAGGAGCTCAATGACGAATTACAGTGCCAATATCAGGTGGAGTTGGAGGCTATACTTGAGAGTGATCGTGAGGAGACTCGTCACCTACATCTTGAGGAACTATGGAGCCAAGTTCTTCTTCGCCCTGAAACCTCCCCTGGAGTTTTTGATGCTTCTTCGTCGGTTGTTCCCCAAGTCCCTTCTCCAGTTGTTGGCTCCATCTTTCCTCCTCCTGATACTTCCGTAGTCTCAGAACAGCCTTTGTTGCAAGCGGGAGAGGTTGATTTGGCTCCCTTGACGGTGGAAACCGAACTAGGAGAGTGCGTGGCCGAAGTGACGGTGGTTGGAGGAGATATTAGTTTGCAAGTCGAGGAAACTGAGCTCGAAGTGATGGAAAGCTCGTTGGTGTAGGGTTAAGGGTGGTTATTGAACAAAATGTTCGTGAACTACTAGGGCTCGGCTCGTTAAAAGCTCGAGTATCATTCGTTTATTTAATAAACGAGCCGTGCTTGAACACTATTTTCGAACACATTTAGTAAACGAGCCGAGCTTGAACACATCCCTGCTCGGCTCGATAAAAGCTAGGTTGGATTATATATACATATTAATCTACTAAAATGTTTAAAATATACTTATTTTATTTAAATAATAAAATTAAGTATATGTATTATATACTAGTAAAGATTAATAGTATATAATGTATTTTATATGATAAGAATTCCATTTATATAATTATAATTTTATACTAAAATTTTAGTTAACACCGTGATTTATTTGCCTAAGATAATAAAGTGAATTTTTTAGCTAATATAAATAGCTATATCCAATAAAACAAGTTGCTCATGAACTACTCAAGCTCAGCTCGAGTTTGGCTAGTAAAGCTCAAGCTCATTTATTTAATAAATGAGTCAAGTTTGAGCATGATTTCCAAGCTCGTTTAATAAACGCACAAGCTTGAACACACCACTACTCGGCTCGGCTCAACTCGGAGGCATGGGATACCTCCCCTTAGAGGCTTTAGGAATGTAGATGGGTTACCTCCCCTAAGAGGTTTTGTAGATGGATCACCTCCCCTTAGAGGTCTTTTTGGATTTTGTAAATGGGTTGCCTCCCCTCAGAGGTTTTATTTTTTGGTAAATGGACTATCCTGACTCAGGGATGGGAGCTTTCATGTGAAGGTTGATTTTTGGCACAACTTCGGACTATGAGCTAGCTGTTTTTTGCTCCCCCAAGTTCTTTCAATGTGCGCATGTACTCTGCTTCCCCCACAGGGAGTCATGTGCCGAGGGATTTTCAGTCATGGTCACCAATGGCTCATTCAACGGTGTTAGTTCGCGCGTTCTTTGGGGGATGTGGGCTGACGTAAAGGTGAGTGGTTTGTTCTTAGTGAATCGTGTCTATGTGTGATCTGAAGCGTCGATGCTCATCGGAATCACAGCGAAGGGATGAGTACCTTGACCTTAACGAATTTCTCATCTATGTACGATCCGAGGCGTTAATGCACATTAGATTCACAACGGATGGATGAGTGCCTTAACCTTAATGAATTTCTTACCAATGTACGATCTGAGGTGTTAATGCACATCAGATTCATAGCAGGTGGATGAGTACCTTGACCTTAACGAATTTCTCATTCATGTGCGATCCGAGGTGTTAAAGGACATTGGATTCACAACGGAGTGATGAGTGCTTTGACCTTAACGAATTTTTCATCCATGTGCGATCTGAGGTGTTAATGCACATTGGATTCACAACGGAGAGATGAGTGCCTTGACCTTAATAAATTTCTCATCCATGTGCGATCTGAGGCGTTAATGCACATCGGATTCATAGTGGAAGGATGAGTGCCTTGACCTTCATGAATTTCTCATCCATGTGCGATCTGAGGCGTTAATTACATCGGATTCACGGTGAAGGGATGAGTGCCTTGACCTTAACGAATTTGTCTTTCATGTGAGATCCGAGACTTTAATGCACATCAGATTCACAATGGAGGGATGAGTGCCTTGACCTTAACGAATTTCTCAATTGCGAATGATAAGCAGGAGTGACTAATCAAATGAAACTTCTAGTTATAACCGATATGGTAAACAAAGTGATATGCATCAATAGTACGTCCTAACCTAGTTAAAGCATCAAATCTTACCCACGCCCACAGTTTGTAAAAAAAAGGATAGTTTGTTCAGTTTTGATTGCCTGAGGTGATATACTCCTCTAGCTTGCCTTCCTGGACCAGCTCTTCTAAGTAGCTCCCTAGCGCATTGCACTGATTGGTAGTGTGCCTCTAGACCCCTTGATAATGACAATATCCTCGGGCCCTCGGCCCAATGATTATGTCTTCGATAGCCTTTGGCCACCGAAATTCGGGCTATGCTTTAGCTTATTCATGATTGTGGCCGGTCTGACTTTGAAAGAAGTAAGGCTTCTGTTGCTTTGGGAGGAGCATGACTCTCGTCGCTTCTGCTTGGCTAGTGATTTTTCTTCTTCCGCCGAACACTGGGTAGCCTTTTGTCGGCAAATGTTGTCCTTGTGCTGTCGATGCCTAGGAGTCATGTTGGGGAGGGGATGTGGATCATTTTGGGCGAATTTGGATCGTACGGAGGGATTTCTTCATTTTTGAGCTAGGCAGGTAACTCGCCGAACGCAGTTGAGTCCGGACTACCCGGATTCAGCCCGACCTCATTTTTGACACAGTTTTCCACCTACTCTAATCACTTGAGTAGGACCCTATGCTCCATCTTGAGCCTTGTAATGGAATCTTGCTGGAACACCATTATTTCGATGAGGATTCGAAACCGCCCTTGATCATATTCAGTCTCTCCGCGTCGTGGCATCGTGCTTTCCAATGTGAAGTTTTTGAATAAAGTGCGATTGGTCGTGGCGTCTGGTCTAAAACAAGTAATGTAGATTTCTCACAGACGACACCAATTTTGCGAGGAAAAAATACCTACTTGAGAGACCTAGATACCACGTGTCGCCTTCCTGAACAACTGTATCAGCTTTGATTGTTTGGGGTAGGTAGGCAAGGTGACCTATGAATACACTTTGACAATCAAGTCATTGATGGGATGATAAGAGAGGGGATAGAAAGAGGAAAAAGATATAGAAGTATCAGAATTTTGAAGAAGGGAGATTCAATGTCTTTCAGTGCCAGAGAATGGGGTCCCATTTCCTTCGTTCCTTACCTCTCTATTTATAGGAAACCGAATTAGGGCTAGCCAGTTACCTTCTCTCCTCTACTTCTTCCCGGAATGAAAGTCTTTTCATTCACGCAATATATTGCCAGCGGGATGATTGATTTGGTTTCCTCTTTGTGGGGGAGATTGTTTTGATCCTGTTCAGGATCTTTCGCGATCAGATTGATCTTTTACAACTGTATAGTTAATCCGGTGATCCTTAGTATCATCTGTTATAGACTCTCCAAGCTGGAGTCAGGTCGAGAGTATTCACTCCGATGCGTTCTTTGCCTCGGGTCCGAAGCGGAGGTCGGGGTTGGTTTGATCAATTTGAGCATAAGTCTTGAAGTAATCACGGTCGTTGATATTGACAATTGTCCATATGTGTACCTTTACCATTTTTTACCGTTATAAATATGTTTTCACTAAATTTCAGTAACTGATTTTACTTTCTTTTTGGTATTGGTAACTAGTTTTACTCAAAATCCATGCACTGATATATTTCTTAGTCATTTAGTCATCTTTAAGTAGCGAATGTTATGATTTATGAAGGTGATAGCAGAGGAAGTAATTTGAAAAGGAAACTGCTTCTTCATGTGTGAGCGTTCTCCAACGAAAAAGGCACACCCAATGAGAAAATGTCATGCATAAAGTAATTATTCTATTAATTAATTTTTCTAACCCTAATCAAGATTTGTTTTTTTTGGTAGAAATTGAAATATGTTAATAGCAAAACAATGGGGAAACACCCCCTATATACAGATTTTAGGCCTTAAATTAATCCCACCTCAACAGTTGCTCTAGGGAGAGTATGAGCCTTCAACGTTTGTTGTCTAGGTACAGATACGTTACAAATACTATAGGTAGGTCTCTGCATTCACCACAGGCAGAATAGCTCGTTGATATCCAACAACATTTGACAAATTTCTAAAGATATGTTACTCGCCATATTTAATTAAAAGACTTAGGATCTTCTCCAGTTGGTACTAGTGAGGTGACTGCCAGCATCCAATCGGAAGATGCCACACACCTCCTTCATGTCAATCAAGGCATTAATTTGTGTGCATTTTCTTGGTAAGTGTGCAAAAGGAGTTGGGTGGTGCCTTCCAATTGGTACTACCGGTCTCCTTGCTAGCACCAATTGGAGAAGATCCTAAGTCTATTTGAAAGAGCATCAATAACCAACTTGGCATCAACAAATACGACCAAGCTACCATTGTAAAGTCATTTGAATCCCAAGTGTGGGGCTATTGCTTCAACCATAAAGCACAACATCTCTTTCAAACAAGTTTGTGTCACAAAAAAAAAAACCAATTGCTACACACTTTTTTCAAACATTCACAGCTCCGGCGACTTGGAAGATGAATCCATGGCTAAGTGGAGTGGATTCCCACCCGTTGCCTCAGTGGGCAATTCTGAAAGTGCTTTGGTGAGCCAGACTAAATTACTGAACATTTAATTATGATTAATAACTCATCAGTATTAACTCCCTAAGGTTAGAATTTAAAAAAGATTAACTATGAACCGGAGCTCTGATTGAGTAGCAAATCAGAGCAACTAAAAAAATATGCTTTGATAGGGGTAGTTTGGAAATTATGTGAGAAAAATTTAGTTAAGAGAAATATCATTCCTTTGTATTGTAATTTCCAAATTACCTCTGCCTAAAAGTAAACTTTGTTGTATTCTTGTGATTCAAAACTAAAAAGAAAAGCTTTGTTATTTGGTTTTTGGTGTTTTTGTTTAGTCCCACATTGGAAAACTATGAAATGTTTTACCTCTTTATATAATGGAGTGTTGGTAAAAGGCTTGAGCCTTCAAGGGCATTAGAATTTGTTGTCTACCCACCCATTGCTTCTTGTGAATATGCTATGCTCCAACTCACACACACGCGCGCGCGCGCCGAGCTGAGCCGAGTCGGTCGGGCGGGCCGGGCTGGGTTGGGTTGGGTCTTTGACTAAATAAAATATTATTTTTTATTTAAAGCCCATTAGTATTTTATTTAACCATAAAAGAGATTACCATTTTATTACCTTTTGACATACCTCTAATTACTAATTACTGTTTTATGCCCGTTAGTAGTAATTAAGTGAGAATAATTTGACAGTTTTGGAAACCAGAGATCTTTTTCTCTACTCTAAATAATAGAAGAATATATTTTGGTTTTAGACACAGAAAATTACACGGTTTTGCTATCTTCTTCTGATCTCTTGCTTCTAGGTTTTCTCTCATCTATTTTCGAGTTTTCTTGCTGGGTAAAGAGCGGAGTAAGGTGTGCGATTATAAGCAGTGCACGCTTATAATCAGGAATAGTTTTTGTGGGGCTGTTGTATCTTGGAGATATCGTGACCAGCAAACCCAGTGCACCTGTGGGGGCACGAATTGTCATAAAGAAAGCGAAGTATTCGTGCCTCATTCCACAAAAGCTACCGACGGTTCTAACCCATCTTCAAGTGTAGGAATTTCTGAATCAAAGTTGCTGTTCTGTTCGTGAGACTGCAGATTTGCCCTGGAATAAGCGTTTACAGGTATTTTTGGAACAACAATTTTAAGACAATTCGACATGACTTCTGTAAATGTTAGGACGAATGATTTTGTGATTAGGACTGAAATTTTTGATGGGTCTAATTTTAAGCGTTGGCAATAGAAAATGTTTTTTCTTCTAACATCGCTTAAATTAGCATATGTTTTAACTGATGTTCCTAATGAAGAAGAAGAAGAACCGGGTAGATCTCATTATAAGGAAAGATGGGAATCTGCAGATTTTTTGTGCAAATGACACATTTTAAATGGCATGACAAATGTCATGTACGATTTATATTGCACTGAAAAATCTGCAAAAAGCTTATGGGTAGCTTTAGAGAAAAAGTATCAAACTGAGGAGGCTGGGTCTAAAAAATATGCAGTGAGCAGATTTTTAAAGTTTGTAATGGTTGATGATAAATCCGTAGTAAAACAAACTCAGGAATTTCAAATAATAATTCATGAGATTATTATTGAGGGAATGAAAATTCGAGAACAATTTCAAGTGGCTGCTATTATAGAGAAATTGCCTCCATCATGAAAGGATTTCAGAAATTCTCTTCACCATAAATCAAAGGATTTTTCAATTGAAAATTTGGTGATGAGAATTCGTATTGAAGAGGAATCTAGAGCTCAAAACAAAAAGGAAGAGAATTCTGAGATGACTTCAAAGATAAATTTTGTTGATTCTTCGGGGAAGAAAAAACATAAATTTTTGAAAACTAACAAGAAGCCTATGAAGAATAAAAAGCCATTTCAACCTTTTCAGAAGACAGGAGAAAGCTCAAAATCAAGTGGATGTTTCGTCTGTTGGAAATCTGGACATTTTGCTAAGAATTGTCAATTCCGTAAAAGGAATTATTCTCAAGCAAATATGATGGAAGAACCCCTTGTTGCTATGATCACTGAAATTAACATGATGGACTTCAGTGAAGGTTGGTGGGTAGACACAGGTGCGACGAGGCATGTCTGCCATGACAGAAATTGGTTTAAAAACTATGAGACTTTCAAAAGCAACCATGATGTCCAGATGGGTAATTCCTCAACCTCTAAAGTTGATGGAGTTGGAGATATTATTTTCAACTTCACTTCAGGGAAGTCTGTGACTCTGAAGGACGTTCTTCACATTCCAGATGTGTGAAAAAATTTGGTGTCGGACTATCTTCTGAACAAGGCTGGATTTAAGCAAGTAATAGACTCTGATAACTATGTAATTTCCAAATACGGAAAATTTGTAAGAAAATGCTATGCTGCCAATGGCATGTTTAAGCTAAATGTTGAATTGATTAATAAAATTTCAGCTTCTGCTTATATTGTGTGTTATGTGAATATTTGGCATAGTCGATTAGGACATATTAACGAAAATTATGTGAAAAGGATGAGTAATTTAGGAATTATACCTAAATTAAATAATGATAATTTTGATAAATGCATACATTGTAGTCAATCAAAATTAACTAGAAAACCTTTCCACAAATTGGATAAAACTTCAGAAATTTTAGGTCTTATTCATACTGATATTTGTGATTTAAAAGAAACAATAACTAGAGGTGGTAAAAAATATTTTATTACATTTATAGATGACAAATCCAAATATTCGTATGTGTATTTAATTAGATCTAAAGATGAAACTTTGAATATGTTCAAAATTTATAAAGCAAAAGTTGAAAATCAATTAAATTTAAAAATTAAAATTTTAAGAAGTGATAGGGGAGGCGAATACACATCTAATGAATTTGATTCATTTTGTGAATCAAATGGAATAATACACCAAGTGATAGCTCCTTATACTCCTCAACAAAATGGAGTTGCTGAGAGAAAAAATAGGACATTAATAGAAATGGTTAATGCAATGCTTAATAGCTCAAACATACCTTTAAATTTATGGGGAGAAGCTCTTATTACTGCTATTTATATTCAAAACAGAATACCTAATAAGAAAACTAAAATAACTCCATATGAGTTTTGGAAAGGGAAAAAACTAAATGTGAATTATTTTAGAACATGTGGATGTCTAGTTATGGTCAGATTTAATGATCCTAAAATAACTAAATTAGGACCTAAATCTAGGAGATGTGCTTTTATTGGTTATGCAATAAATAGTAAAGCATATAGATTTTTAGACATTGAAAATAATGTAATTATAGAATCAAGGGAAGCTAATTTCTTTGAAAATCTTTTTCTTTTTAATTCTTCAAATAGTGGGGGTTTAATAAACAAAAATCCGAATGAATCTAATGATCCTAGTTCTACAAATCTTGAATCAATTAATTCAGATGAGGCTGAAATTGAGCCAAGAAAGAGTAAAAGAGCTAAAAAGAATAAAAATTATGGGTCTGTTTTATACCTATATGGTAGAGAATGATCCTATTTCTTTAAAGGAGGCATTTGAGTCACATGATTCTTCCTTTTAGAGAGAAGCTGTGGAAAATGAAATGGATTCAATAATGTCCAATCACACTTGGATATTAGTTGATCCTCCTCCTGGAACTAGAACTATAGGCTGTAAGTGGATATTTAAAAAGAAACTTAAAGCTGATGGATCAATAGAAAAATTTAAGGCTAGATTGGTAGCCAAGGGTTATAAGCAAAAAGAAGGAATAGATTATTTTGATACATATTCACCTGTATCAAGAATTACCTCTATTCGAGTATTATTTGCTATAGCATCCATACATAATTTAATCATTCACCAAATGGATGTAAAAACTGCATTCTTAAATGGTGATTTAGATGAAGAAATATATATAGATCAACCAGAGAGATTTATTGTCCCTGGACAATCTGATAAAGTGTGTAAACTTGTAAAATCATTATATGGTTTAAAACAAGCTCCTAAACAGTGGCATGAGAAATTTGATAATATATTAATGACTCATAGATATAGTACAAATGAAAGTGATAAATGTATATATTATAAATTTAATGGTGATTGTGGAATAATCATTTGTCTATATGTAGATGATTTATTGATTTTTGGAACAAATCAAAAAATCATAAATGAGACAAAAGAATTTTTGTCATCCCAATTTGATATGAAGGATCTTGGAGAAGCAAATTTAATTCTTGGAATTAAAATTATTAGAAAGGATGATGGGATAGTTTTATCTTAATCTCATTATATTAAAAAATTATTATTAAAATACAATCATTATGATTGTAGTCATGTTTATACTCATATGATCCTAGTGTTCATCTATCACCTAATTAAGGAGATAGTATAAACCAAAATGAATATGCTAGTGTCATTGGAAGCTTGATGTATGCTATGAATTGCACTCGCCCGGACATTGCATATGCAGTCGGCAAATTAAGTAGATACACTAGTAATCCCAGTAAGGAGCATTGGGATGCAATTAGCAGAATTCTTAGATACTTAAAAGGATCTATGGATCATGGATTACACTATGGTAGATATCCTGCTGTGCTAGAAGGATATAGTGATGCTAATTGGAATTCTGTCTCTGATGAATATAAAGCTACAAGTGGATATATTTTCACCATTGGTGGTGGCGCAGTCTCTTGGAAATCCAAGAAACAAACAATTCTGTCAAATTCTATTATGAAATCAGAATTAATAGCTCTTATCTTTAGCGGGAGAAGAAGCAGAGTGCCTTCTGAACTTTTTGTTCGATATTCCTTTATGGAATAAACCAGTCCCGGCTATTAAAATTAACTGTGATTGCAATGCTGCAATAGGTAGAGCTAATAATACACAGTATAATGGGAAATCTCGACAAATACGTCGAAAACATGCATGTTTGAGAGAACTCCTACGAGATGGAGTTATATCTGTTAATGAAATCAGATCACCAAAAAATCTGGCAGATCCCTTGACTAAAGGCCTAACAAGGGAAAAAGTATGGAATACATCGAAGGGGATGAAACTTAAGCTAATTGAAAAATAAATCAACTGTAATGGCAACCCAACCTAAAGACTGGAGATCCCAAGAACATGTTTAATGGGAAGAACAAGTTACTGAGTGGTTTGAGGTGATGCACTATAATAGGAGAATAATGTTATTATTCTTAAAGTCCCTTCCTATGGTGTGAATAGTGCATAAAGTATGTGACGATTAGAGGTTGAGGGTTTCCTCTTAATGAGATCTATAGCTCTATTGAGTGGGATGTGGAGTCACATAGGCATCCTTGATAGACTCACCTATATAAGTGTGGAAGTGAGGCCGCTTCCTATGAGAAATTGGCTATTTCTCTAGAGCACTTATTAAACCGGGATAAAAGCACATGGCCGAAAAGTGCTGGCTTAGACATCTGTAGACTCTGTAAGAGTTAATGTGTTTAAGGTATAAGACTCATCACTAAAAGAACTCTTTTTTGCAAGACCAAGATCTATAATCTATGGACACTGAGTATCTAGTGAGAATTGTATTTCAAACTATGTAAAGGTTAAGTCCACGTGACACCTTTGTTTATGCATTAAATCTAATTTACCCAGCAATTTTATTTTATTTTGAGATTTTAATGTTTTTGAATCAAGTGGGGGATTGTTGTATTCTTGTGATTCAAAACTAAAAAGAAAAGCTTTGTTATTTGGTTTTGGGTGTTTTTGTGTAGTCCCACATTGGAAAACTATGAAATGTTTTACCTCTTTATATAATGGAGTGTTGGTAAAAGGCTTGGGCCTTCAAGGGCATTAGAATTTGTTGTCTACCCACTCATTGCTTCTTGTGAATATGCTATGCTCCAACTCACACACACGAGCGCCTGCGCCGAGCCGAGCCGAGCCGAATCGAGTCGGTCGGGCGGTCGGGCCAGGCCAGGTTGGGTTGGGTTGGGTTGGGTCTTTAACTAAATAAAATATTATTTTTTATTTAAAGCCCATTAGTATTTTATTTAACCAAATAAAAGAGATTACCATTTTATTACCTTTTGACATACCTCTAATTACTAATTACTGTTTTATTCCCATTAGTAGTAAGTAAGTGAGATTAATTTGGTATTAATTTAACAGTTTTGGAAACCAAAAGTCTTTTTCTCTACTCTATATAATAGAAGAGTATATTCTGATTTTAGACACAGAAAATTACACGGTTTTGCTATCTTCTTCTGATCTCTTGCTTCTAGGTTTTCTCTCATTATTTTCGAGTTTTCTTGCTGGGTAAAGAGCGGAGTAAGGTATGCGATTATAAGCAGTGCACGCTTATAATCAGGAATAGTTTTTGTGGGGCTGTTGTATCCTGGAGACATCGTGACCAGCAAACCCAGTGCACCTGTGGGGGCACGAATTTTCTTAAAGAAAGCGAAGTATCCGTGTCTCATTCCACAAAAGCTACCGACAGTTCTAACCTATCTTCAAGTGCATGAATTTCTAAATCAAAGTTGCTGTTCTGTTTGTGAGACTGCAGATTTGCCCTAGAATAAGCATTTACAGGTATTTTTGGAACAACAAACTTTTTGTGGCTCTTGTTTGCTGCTCAACCGGAGCTCCTGTTCATAGTTAATCTCCATTAAAAAATAAATTCTATTATACAAGTTGCCCTCATTGATTGCGCGTGCATTCCTTCCTATCGAGAAAAAAATAAATCGATAAGGCTCCGTTCTTTTGGTGGAACTTTTAAAAGTTCGGAACATTAATATTTTAGAGCAAGAGGCAAGTGTCTAGGAGGAGAGGGGAGAGGGTTTCTAACTCTTTTATACGATGCAATCTCAGATTTATTGAGTTCAATTTAATTAGACGTTCAGCATGGATGGAACTTAAAACATCCAAAATTTTGGGTAGAACTTGAAAGTTCCATATTTGTAGAACTTTTGCACTCTATGGAATAAGATAATTCTAGACATTAAGTAAAATTAAGCATGAAACTATGAAAGTTTCTAGACTTTAAAAGTTCCACCAAAAGAACGGACCCTAAGGGAAATGTTATCCCCTTAACTTTAATGAGTTTGATAATTAATACAGAAATAAAAATGTTTTAGTGAAGGTTAACAAGTTCACTCACTGTTAACATCACCCAATAAATAAACAAAGGATATATTTTTTTTCTGAGTATACAAATTAACTCTTTTTCTGTATAATATTATTAACTTACTATATATCAGTAGTCAAGGCTATTTAGTTAGGAGTTGGGATCAATGTCAATTGCGATTGAACTCAGGAGAGTTCAATTGCACCCACAAGTCAACATGTGTCTCTTTTAACACCCGTTAACTATGGTTAATTAAGATTAAACAATCTAGCCTTGGTTTTTATATAAAAGAAAATATTAACCCTAAACGATTAAAATTTATTAACCTTAACACCCATTAACTATGGTTAAGATTCACTGATCATTAAGATTCAACAATCTAGCCTTGGTTTTTATATAAAAGAAAATATTAATCCTAAAGGATTAAAATTTATTAACCAAAGTTCTAAGAAAAAGACAGTTGAAAGGGCCATGTGAGCGCGAGTTCAGTCACAATTGAACAGGATCCAGACTCCTTAGTAATTAGTAAGTGAAACTCGAAGCCTAATCAATTCTTGAGACTCAATAGTGCAACCTCTATTTTTTTCGGTCGATGTCATATGTTAGGTCGCAACCCCAATCAACAAGGTCAGTATACGTTCAAGGTTAGAGACGGGTGGATACTCAATAATCACTTGATCTTGGTTCAAATAAGTGGTACCATGCACACACTATGGTTCAAATAAGTGGTATCATGCACACACTTCCAATGGGATAAGTATTGCATTGTTATGTTTTTTAGAATAAATATCAATAGGAGCTCTGGTTGAACAGTTAACCGGAGCAACCTAAAATTTGCCTTCGGAAGAGATATTTATGAAAAAATGTTATGTTAAAAATACCTTTCTTTTGTGGTCATAAATCATAATTACCAAACTACTACTTCTCAAGAGAAATTTTGGGTTGCTTTAGTTAACTGTTCAACTGGAGTTCAATTGGAGTTTCTATTAATAATTAATCTTTTTTTTTTTTCTCTTTTTATTTATTTTATTTTTAAAAAAGCGGGAAGACACCCTCGGGATCAAATATGGTACCAAAACTGTCAGGCCAACTCACAAAGCCCATTTTAACTGCTCTTTGAATCCAGGTCAAGAAATTTTAACTCCTATGGTATTTTTTTTAAAAAAAAGCTTTAGTTGAACCCTAATAGTTAGTGAATAGTTAAAGGATGTAAAAAGGGATACATGTCGACCTATGGAATCAGGCCCCAGCGGTTTTGGTCTAGCCAAGGCCAGACCAAATCCCATTCCATTTTTATGGAAGGTCCTAAACTCCCAGCCATTTGTGTTCATGGTTATATCAGTGTGCTAGTCAAGGTCCAATGAGCTTGGCCCATCATGTGTCATCTCTCAATCATTAGATTAGATAAGAAATATGAGGTTCACCTCACTCCATCCTCATTTGAACGGGAGTGGAGAAACTTTCCAATGGTGAATGTCAACAAAATACAACTACCCCACTTACCATCCCAGCCAAATTATATATATATATATATATATATATATATATATATATATCTCGCAAATAAAGTTAGGCTGTAATCATGATTAGTTGTGTTAATATTGTTTAGAAAGCCTAGCATTCGAAATTAAGCCAAACGTTACTTGTTATTGTACGATCAACTAAATCCTTAAAATGAAAGGATTCGGATAAAAAAAATATTTTCTACAACAAAGCGGATTAAATTTTGCATCTATTTGAATTGTGGGAATATGAGAATCTTTTTCATGAATTATTAGAATCTAACTTGTCGAATATCAAATTGTCAGTTTCGAGTCCTAAGCCAATAATAGAAAGAAACCCTATACTTAAAGAATTTGAAGAATTTTTCGATTGGAAACCACATGTTATAAACCGCCACACCACAAATTATGTGAGTGGATCCCAAAGCCACACCTTTGGAAGTTTTTTGTTTCCATTGAAGAACATTAAAATAAATAAATAAATATGTCTCCATTAAATTTCAGTAACTGGTTTTACTTTCTTTTTGGTATTGGTAACTAGTTTTACTCAAAATCCATGTACTGATATATTTTTTAATCATCTTTAAGTAGCAAATGTTATGATTTATGAAGGTGATAGCAGAAGAAGTAATTTGAAAAGGAAAATGCTTCTTTACGTGTAAACGTGCTCCAATAGAAAATGCACACCCAATGAGAAAATGACATGCATGAAGTAATTATTCAATTAATTAATTTTTCTAACAAAAATTAAGATTTTTTTTTTGTAGAAACTGAAATATATTAATAGCAAAACAATGGGGAAACGCCCCCATAGACAGATTTTAGTCCTTAAATTCCCAACTCAGCAGTTGCTCTAGCGAGAGTATTGGCCTTCAACGTTTGCTGTCTAGGACCTCTAGATACAGATAAGTTAGAGATACTATAGGTAGGTCCTGCATCCACCACATGCAGAATAGCTCCTTGATATCCAACAATATATTACAAATTTCTAAGGATATGTTACCCCCATATTTAAAAGGCTTAGCATCTTTCCCAGTTGGTACTAGCGAGGTGACCTTCAGTATCCAATCAGAAGACGTCACACATCTCCTTCATGTCAATTAAGGTATTAATTTGTATGCATTTGCTTGGTATGCGTGGAAAAAGGGTGCGTGGCACCTTCCAATTGATGCTGATGATCTCCTTGCCAGCACAAATTGGAGAAGATCTCAAGTGTATATGAAAGAGCATCAATAACCAACTTGGCATTAGAAAAAACAAAAACACGACCAAGCTACCATCGTAAAGTCATTTGAATCCCAAGTGTGGGGCTAGTGTTTCGGCCTTAAAAGCACTACTAACATCACTTTCAAACAAGTTTGTCACACAAAAAACACAATTGCTATACATTTTATTCAAACATTCACAGCTCCGGCGACTTGGAAGATGAATCCATGGCTAAGTGGAGTAGATTCCCACCAGTCGCCTCAGTGGGCAATTCTGTGAGTGCTTTGGTGAGCCTGACTGAAGCATCATATGCACTACCACAGGGGTAGTTTGGAAATAATATTGAAAATTTTGAGTTAATAGAAATATCATTCCACTTGGTGAATGTTAACAAGTTCACTCCCTAAGTAACGTTAGCAACACCTAAAAAATAAATAAAAGATATTTTTTCTGAGTATACAAATTAACTCTTTTCCTGTATAATATTATTTACCTACTGTATATTAGTAGTCAAGGCTACTTAGTTAGGAGTTGGGATCACAGTCAATTGTGATTCAACTCAAGAGTGTTCAATTGCACCCACAGGTCAACATGCGTTATCTATAGTTAAGGTTCACTAATCATTAAGACTCAACAATCTAGACTTGGTTTTTATATAAAAATAAAGTATTAAACCTAAAAGATTTAAATTTATTAACAAAAGTAAAAAAAGAAAAGAAAAAAAGACCGTTAAAAGGGGTGAAACCCGAAGCCATGTCAATTGACTTAATAGTGCAACCTCTATTGCTTTATTATTATTATTATTTTCGACGGCTGGGGACGGGTGGATACTCAACCATCACACTTTCACAGGCTTGATCCCGGTTCCATGTAAACACTACCAATGAGATTTTTTTTTTTTTTTTGGATAATCCTACCAATAGGTTAAGCATTACTTCTTTTTTTTTTCTTTTTTTATTAAAGAGGGGGTAAACCATACCCTTAGAGCAGGCAGTAGATGCGTATTATTTATTGGGCAGTGATTAGCACACCCAGCATTAGAATACCACGTGTCCTTTTTAACACTCTTTTAACTATGGTTAAACTTAAGAAAATTAAAGTAAATATTTTGATTTATCTGTTTTTTAAAAATCAAGTTTAGATTGTTTAACTATAAGAGTGAGTGGATAACTACAGTTGATGTGCGGTAAAAAAAAAAGGGGCATTGACAAATGAAGACCGTACATTAGAATAGGTAATCTTGCTGCAGTAAGTCTAGTATTTCCCTTGTTAAAATTTAAAACTCTAATTTGACTTTTGTAAGAGAGATTTTTGTCACTCTTTAGTACAAGGTCCTAGCCATTTGTGTTCATGCCTCATGGTGGGGAGGAAATACACCTTCCATTTTCAGAAGAAGATCATCTGCATCCTACAGAATCATTAAATCCCACAAACAGATCTGATAAATTCACCAACTTAAAAGATATTCTTTTAATCCTTCTTATTTATTTTTATGAAACCCAACTTCTGACACAACTTATTCATTTAAAAATAATAGTTTAAAAAAGTACAGGAAAATTGGAGCTTCTCATGTTTTAATCTAAGCAGAGACAACTTCAGCTGGGTTCTTTGTTGTCTTTCTTGTCCTGCAAAGCCAGACAAGGTGCTCACGTTCTCTCATAAGAACCCAACAAGAACACTTCTTCTTACAAAGTCATTGGAAACCAATTATTCCTGAGTAGTGCTTTTCAACTCACAGGTCTGTTCTAAGTCAAGATTTGTTTTTTCTGGATACATCATGACCTCATGTTGCAGGAAATAATGTTGTTTTGGAGATGACTTTTAGCCCCCAAAACTTTTTTTTTTCCTTGAAGACCTAAAACCACTATCCAATTGATGGTGGGGGTGGTTTTGGGCTTAATGGAGTTACAGAAACCCCAAAGCTACTGTTTCAAACAACCCCAAATCCAATAATCTCATAGAGGTGATTTTGAGGGTTTTGTTTCAGTTTTTCTTCTATTACTGCTGAGTTTCAAGCTGTTTACTCTAATGGGTATTGGTTTCTTTGGTTCTATCTTGGTTCTAATACTGTTCTTTAGGACTTTAGTTTCTCAACAACCCAATACAGATGGGTTCTACGTCTCTGATTTCTTGCAGAAAATGGGTGTAATTCCTTCAGAAGCTTACAATTCTTCTGTTCCTGTTTGTTCATGGAAAGGAGTGTTTTGTGATACCCAGGAAGAAACTGTTGTTGGACTAGTGGCTTCTGGGGTTGGTCTCTCTGGTGTCATTCCTGAAACCACCATTGGAAAGCTAAGCAAGCTTCAAAGTTTGGATCTGAGTCATAACAAAATCACTGGATTGTCATCGGATTTCTGGAGTTTGGGCAGTAGTCTCAAGACCCTTAATCTCTCTTTTAACCATTTATATGGGTTACTTTCAAGCAACATTGGCAATTTTGGTGTACTAGAAAAACTTGACCTTTCCTGTAACAACTTCTCTGGTGAGATTCCTGCAACTATCAGCTCTCTTTCAAGCCTTCAAGTTCTTAAATTCGAACGAAATGGGTTCGAAGGGACGATTCCATCAGGAATTCTGAATTGCCAATCTCTGGAGTCGATTGACCTATCATCCAATTGGCTTAATGGGGTTGTTCCAGATGGTTTTGGTTCTGCATTTCCAAAGCTCAGAACCTTGAACCTTGCTGGAAATGAGATTCGCGGCAGATCTTTGGATTTCTCAGGGTTGATATCCATTACTCACCTTAATATTTCAGGGAATCTGTTCCAGGGTTCTGTAATAGGAGTATTTCAGGATCCACTGGAGGTCATCGACTTGAGCCAGAACCAGTTCCAAGGTCACATTTCTCAGGTAGAATTCAATTCTAGCTTCAATTGGTCTCATTTGGCTTTTCTTGACCTGTCTGCAAATCAATTAAGTGGAGAATTCTTCCATAACTTGAATCAAGCCCAAAATCTGAGACACCTTAATCTCGCCCGAAATAGATTTTCCAAACAGGAATTCCCTCGGATTGAAAAGCTCTCAAATTTGGAATATCTCAACCTATCGGAAACTAGTCTCATAGGGCACATTCCTGCCAAAATCTCTCAATTGGGTAGCTTAAGTACACTAGACCTTTCTGAGAACCATCTCTCCGGCCAAATTCCTTATCTTCATATCAACAATCTCCAACTTCTAGATTTTTCGCTGAACAATTTGACCGGAGAAATTCCATTATCGGTTCTAGAAAAACTACCCCAGATTGAGAAATTTAACTTCTCTTACAACAACTTGACCCTTTGTGCTTCAAAATTCTCCCCTGAAATCCTCCACACAGCATTTATTGGGTCATCAAACAACTGCCCAATTGCTGCAAACCCAGATCTCTTCAGTAGAAAGACCACCAAACATAAAGGACTTAAGCTTGCTCTGGCTATAACCATCTCAGTTATCTGTTTACTGGTGGGGTTGCTTTGCTTAACCTTTGGGTGCAGAAGGAAAACCAGAATGTGGGCAGTTAAGCAACTCTCATACAAAGAAGAACCCGCTATATCAGGCCCCTTTTCGTTCCAGACGGATTCTACCACATGGATCGCTGATGTTAAGCTTGCAACCTCAGTCCCTGTGGTTATTTTCGAGAAACCATTGCTGAGTTTCACATTTCAGGATCTCTTATCTGCAACTTCACATTTCGATCGGGGTACTCTGTTGGCTGAAGGGAGATTTGGGCCAGTTTATAGAGGATTTCTAGCCGGGGGAATTCATGTAGCCATGAAGGTTTTGGTCCATGGATCCACCATGACAGACCAAGAAGCTGCAAGGGAGTTTGAATATCTTGGTCGGATCAAACACCCTAATCTCGTTCCGCTAACTGGATATTGCTTAGCTGGGGAGCAAAGGATTGCCATTTATGATTACATGGAGAATGGGAATTTGCAGAATTTGCTTCATGACCTTCCTCTTGGGATCCAAACAACAGAGGATTGGAGTACAGATACATGGGAAGAAAATGATAATGGGATTCAAAATGTTGGGTCTGAAGGACTATTAACAACTTGGAGATTTAGACACAAAATTGCACTTGGCACCGCCCGAGCACTGGCCTTCCTTCACCATGGTTGCTCTCCTCCAATAATTCACAGAGATTTTAAGGCTAGTAGTGTTTATCTTGATTCTAGTTTGGAGCCAAGACTATCTGACTTTGGACTGGCAAAAATTTTCGGAAATGGTTTAGAGGATGAGATCTCTCGTGGGTACCCTGGGTATGTTCCTCCAGAGTTCTCTCAGCCAGAAGCTGGTTCAGCAACACTAAAATCTGATGTTTATGGGTTTGGGGTTGTTCTATTTGAGCTTATTACAGGGAAAAAGCCAGTTGGAGATGATTATCCCGAGCAGAAAGAATCGAATTTAGTGAATTGGGTGAGAGGAATGTTAAGGATGAACCTGGGGTCAAGGACAATTGATCCGAAAATTCGAGGGACAGGTCTGGAGTCCCAAATGGAAGAGGCCATGAGGATTGGGTATCTGTGTACAGCTGATCTACCTTCGAAGAGGCCAAGTATGCAACAGATAGTTGGGCTACTTAAAGATATTGAACCTGCTGTGCATCCGTGAAGACGAAAGAGAAGAAAAGAAAGTCTATGACGGGTTTGTCTCTCCTTGTTTTTTTGTCATGAGTTCTTTCTATGCTGCCATGGAAGGAAATGTACAGTAGTCCTAAGCTTCTGTTCTCAACTTGGGATTATTTCCTTTTTTCTTTTTCTTTTTTCCCCATTGTTTTTTAGCATAAAAGCTTAAATGCTACAATACATGTTAGGGAATGAACCCTAAACAGGATCTGTGAGATGCGAAAAATAGACAAAAAAAAACAAGAAGAACATACACAGAAACACAGAGTTACGTGGTTCCCTCAAGTTGAGGTACGTCCATAGAGTCACCGAGATTTCACTATGATCTAGAGCAAAAAAAATTACAGAGTTGCGATATAAAATAACAGTACCCACCCACACCTATTCTTAATAATATTAGGACTACATAAGAGAAGTCGAAAATACTAAAGTACCCCTCAAGAACAGAGGTAGGATGTTCAGTGGAGGCAAGCTCCACACTTCCTATCAATATACTCAGAAGTTTGATCCTTAAAGATGGTAAATATTTCAAGCTACAACCTTGGCTTACCTCTCTTATTCTTCACTTGGTTTCTTCTTTCTTCATATGAAGATGACTCTTAAAACAAACTTCTGTGAATTGATGGGGTTTGGGTTTTGTTTTCTCTTTGGTGTTTCATCCTTGGAATGATGGATGCAATATTCAAATTCTTGTTTTAGTAGATTAGATTTAGTAGCTTATTCTTAAACAAAAACTTCTGAAGCAGTTATGTATATGGTTCTCTGACTTCTCTCCCAGTCACAAATATAATTTGTGGGATGATAACCCAGTCCTGACCCTTTGTACACCACTATATATTTTCTTCTGAGGGATGTGGAAGTATATGTGGTGGTGATTGAGGCAGTACTTCCCCATGATCCGGAATCCAAAGTATGCTCTTATCTACTGATTAGAGAAATTACTATTAGGAACAAAGTAATCCTTTACTTTTTTTAGAGCCCCTTTTTTTTTGAGAACGAAGAATAGGAACGAAAGAAATGGAATGTGAGCACATATGTGTGGGTATGTAATGCATATAGGAATCAAAAACCCCACCAGCTAAGGCCTCTAAATGACTGCTCAATGATAGCCAGGAGGTGTGCCTAGAGTGCGTCTCGATGATCGAGTGTTCTTGTGCCGAAGATGAACGGGGCTAAGCGATCTGCCGAATCTGTGGATGTAAAAATGCATTGGTAGGAGAGCATTCTACCTTAGAAGTACCCTTTTGAGGCGGAAGCAAGAAACTTCAAATTTCATCAAAAGTCTTAATTTTTTGGTCTAAATGCCTGATTCTTGAACAAGCTGTGATGTCAAATTTTTGTACTAGTGTTTTCCATCCAATTACAAGATCATGACCCGACTGGTGTAATCAAAACCATTTAATCTATTTTTCTTATATACCCTTAACCATATTTTTTCCAACCATAAGAATTGAGTGTAAGAGAGCATGTACGGTTACAATCATCAGATCAATTTCTCCTCTAGAGCATAGTAACAAAGTTCTCCCATTTTATAAAGAAGTCCAGTCGAGAATTTTTTGTGGATCAATTAATTCACGAAGTATTCATGCTTCTTTTTAAAAATTTTGATTTTTCACAAATCGTAAATTTTACGAATTAAACACAAATAATTCACACTTTATAAAAAAATATCAAATAAATTATCTAATATGTGAATTATTTTTTTTATAAGTATCATAATTAAAAGTCTTATATATTATTTATTCATCCCTTAACAGCCATTTTTCAAAAATTTCCCAAAATTTGTCATTTTTTCTCAAATTTTTCCCTAGCTCTATAATTCAAACTCAGACTTCGCAAAAAAACTCCAAATTTGGGTCTTAATTTTCTTGAACATTCCACTCCACATGTGCCATAGTCTTTTTACACATTTGTAGGACTGTTCCCACCATCCTAGTAGGATGCAAGCTCTCCTCATAATATAATCCATATCTAAATGATAAGGTCTAGGTGATTTTTTTTTTGTTTTGTTTTGGCTGTCATGCATGTTGGTTGCCTTTGACTTCATAGGGTTTCAAGATGGGAAAGATTTTAAATTTTTCACACCCGACTTTGAACATCAACAACATGAGCAATAAATACTTAAAATTACAATTTGAATCAAGGTATATATTTGACCATATTCCATGAACTACTTGGTGGGGGTAATGATTGTCAATAAAAAAATATATTATTTAGGGCAAGCTTGGTTGGTTAGGGTGCATTTGGGTTTGATATTTTCTTTGATTTTATCATTAAAAAGTTGTTAAAATATTTACCTTTTTAATTACACATCTCCAGTTGGTGCTGGCGAAGAGACCGCCAACACCCACTTCTATGGCGCCACATACCTCATGTACACGCCTAAGCACTGTGCACGCACACCAATTGTAATAACTCAATTTTGGTTTTGGACTTTTGAGATTTTGTGTTTGTTGGGCCTACTCTCTTATAGGGCCCAAAGAATGAAAGCCCTTAGTAGAAGCTTGATTGGGCCAAGCTCATACAATCTTAAGCTTTGAATGATAATTTAAATTTTAAAAGAATAGGAAAGTGAAGAGATTAAAGGGGGGTTGAGAGAATTGAGGGAGTTAAGAACTTTATACGTATGCCTTTTCTTTTATTCTCATATTTTCTCCAAAGCCCTAAACCTAAAAAACAATTCAATCGTATAAGAAAGAAATCAAGAAGAGGAAAAAGAAGATCATTGAAGACTCAAGATCAAAGATTTCGAGTGAGAAAAACGAGATACAAATCTAATCTAAATCTTAAATCATGATGTGTATATGATTAAAATAAATAAATGTTATTTTGTTGAAATTAATTAGTTTAAAATTCGTATTATTATTAGAATTCATCATAATACTCTACTTAAAAATTTTAAGTAATTAATATACATTATTTTGTAGATATTATTGGTTTTTATAGAACCTGTTAGAAACTGTGTGAGATTGAGAGAAATATGTGTGACTTCCAATATATATATATAATTTAATACTTTAGCCAGCTGGAAATGAATCTTAATTGATTAACATTACTCCTGTAATTGTTTTAGATTTTTTTTTTTATAATTTAATATTTTATTTAATCACATATTTTGCATATTTTTCCTGTAAACTGCACTCCCAGATTCCGGTAACGGTGTTTCAATTAATTTTTTTTTTATAATTCATTGCTTTGGATAAAATCTTGAAATTATTATTGTAGATGTATTATTCTATCTTCTTTAAAATTCCACTAGTTTCATCCAATTCTGAATTATATTCAATTTAATATGTATTTAGTTGTGAGTTCAAACCTGGATTTCCGAACCTGCAGTACTATAACCCTATTAGATTAAATGTTTTAGGTATGATTGGTTATCTTTTAAATCTTCAAAAAATTTCTTCCAATACATTTATGAGTTAGATTTAAAAACCCTATGATTTTACTGCAATTGGATTTAAATTTAGTTTATAATAATTCTTGTACCCAAAAATATTTCTCAATTTATAATAATTCTAATATTTTTCTAGCAAATCTCATTGAGTTGATTTTCTAATGAAACAATGATTAATGCATTTTGAGTGTTTATACTTGAGATTTAAAAAAGAATAATGAGAATGATCACTCTTGAATTTTGCCTGAATACATGTATAAGAGCATATCCTAGATACCCCCTGGGAAAAACCCTAAAGTAAGTGTAAGCACCCAATTTTTACACCCTGCCTAGCTAGGGTTAGTTTACACTTAACCCTGGCCATCCCCAATAGAGCCCTTAAACCCTAAGCTAGACCCTAGCTAAACCCTAGGACTAACTCTAGACATGCCCTAGACCTAACCCTAGACCTAATCCTAGCCTAAAACCTAGGTCTACGTCCCATTGGGCTCAAAGCCAATCACCATCCAAAACCCTAAACTCTAGTGTGACCCTAGCTAAACCTTAGCTAAATCCTAGAAAAGCCCTAGACCAAACCCTAGACCTAGCCCTAGCTAAACCCTAGCCCAAAACCTAAGATAAAGCCCTACAAGCTCAAGGCCTGTTTAAAAGTCCAAAAAACCAAAAAATCCACAAGCCCAAGCCTTTATGGGTCCAAACTTAGGCCTACCAACCCTTGAGGTCCACATGGGTGGGGCCTACAACCCTCCAAGCCAAAAATGGCGGGAAAGACCCCAAAATGGGTGCCCTACTTGCTTTTGGCCCAAGTGAGTAGGGGTGTGGGCCAAAGAAGAAACAAAACCAAGGTGTCGGTAATCGAATTACCGACACCCAAAACAATCTTTCTTTGGGAATGGCGGTAATTCGATTACCGCCATTCCTGAATTTTGCAGATCGTGTGTGCAGGCTCCCCCTGCAGCCACCTGCTCCACTTGGGACCTCCACCCTGATCCCCTCCGACTCTCTTAATGCCCGTATTACCCATGAGGGTCCTCCCATCTCCTTTATAAATACCAAGCCACCCCCATGCAAAATCCATTCATATTTTCACGTCCAAACCCTGTCAAAACCGAAACTCAGCCTCACTTGAGCTCCACCCCTGCGTGGACCTTCGTCTCTAGTCCCTACCAGTCCTACACAACCTGCCAACACCATTGCTTGCCGCCACCACCTGCTGTGCAGCCCTCACAAACACTGTACAAGGGTAACAGACCCTCCCCTCCTTGCCCTCCTTACTCTCACTATTGTAAGGGACCCCTGGTCCTGATCCAGGGGTCTCATTTGCTTTATTTCCATTAGTATCACAACACCAAACCAAGGACAGGGGCCCTATAGCTTCCTGTAAGCATAGGGAACCCCTCGAGGTTCTTGTACACGGTTTCAACCCCGCCACCATGCATGGCCACCCCTATTAGGGTCTGGGGGTCCCTCAAGCAATGAGGGAACCCTTGGGTCCTTGTTCGTGCAGCCCCTGAAGGGGAAAACTCATTTTTGAAAAACCTGCATAATGTCGGCAATCTCAGTGCCGACATTATGGGTCATCTCTGTTTGTTGCTCGTTAACTATGGTTAGTCAAGGCCCTGGTCAATTCCAGGGTCATGGTTAGATAGACCTAACCCTTAACTAATCCTCCATAAAATCTCAGACCCTAACTTTACTTCTAACCCTGGTTAACAAGCCTCCAAAGTACAGTTAGTATTCTGTTGGTAATCGCATTACCAACAAATTTGGCTTAGTTTTTCACTAACTTTGGGCCCTTGTGGGGCCCCCATGCCTCAACCTCTGGGGTCCACCCCAGGCTTTTTTGAAAGCCCTTGCCCCCCTCTAACTCCCTGCAAAGTTTCAGGTCCAGGGGTCATGCCTAACTAGGGTTAGCATGGCCCCAAACTCAGGTTAAAACTTGTAACAGTGTGTCGGCAGTCAGACTGCCGACATTTCAAACTGTTTCTTTTTTGCGACTTTGGGCCCTTGTGGGGCCCACACCCTTGATCTGTTGGACCTGAGACTTGGTCCATTTGAAAGCCTGGACATCAGGCTATCTGTACATGTGTTCATCTCACCCAGGAGAGGTCCTTAACTCGAGTTACACCCTCACAAAGCCTGGTTAAAATTTTACAGAAATAGAGGTAATCCGATTACCTCAATTCTATAAAATTTTAATTTTGGGCTTTGTGAAGGGCCCAAGCCTGATAAGAGGCCACTCTAGGCCCTGCCATACCCTTTGGACCCATTTTTTACTGACCATGACCCTTAACCATGGTTAAAACGACATCCAGTTAATTTTTAACCATGGTTAAGCACTATTTAACCCCACAAAAAATATGGAAAATTCCCTAAAAATCCATCAAAATATAAAAGACCAAAAAATCTCAATCTTGGACTTTTTACCCTGGTTAACATCCTTAACCATGGTTAACTTCCTTGAACTCCGGTTAGCAACCCTAACCCTGACTTAACACACCACTTTGTCTCCGGGCTTCATCCTAGGCCTACCAAGCCTCACCCTAGTCTACCGGACTACCCCTCGGCCTACCGGGCCTATCACTTTGCACATTGACCAACCTCGGTCAAGCAAAATCCTAATCTACCGGATCAGGTTCATTAGCCGCCTTTTGGTGCACACACACACGCCCCCTTGCCTTAGCACGGGCTCAGGTGCTAGAATTACGCTAGGTCTGATCTCACCCCTAATGTGAGTACGTAGGCAATCCAACACGAGTTCGACCCTAGTTAGCTTTACTTTCTTCCGGTTAGTATAACATAAACACTTAGACATTTGATTAATCTTGATCTTAATTTTGACTTAAACCTAATAAGTAGGGAACCACTATGTGTGGAAGTGTTTGGGTGCCTAACCCCTTCCCCGAACTTAACCGAATCTCTTACCCCGATCCCTGATCACGGACCAAGAACTTATCCAATATTTCCTGGGGACTTATCCCTTCTAAACTAATAAGTGGTGACTCTAAACCCGTGAGACATTTTTTTTTTCCGAGGGAGTGAAATCCCGTGCTAACAATAAGCAAGAAGGGCTCAGTGACCTGAGGTGAAAGATCCCAAACATCCTCGAGAAGACTATGGTGTGGATATTATAAGTATCGCGGCCCAAAATACCCCCTAGGAGTTGATGATACTTTGACTCGTGACCGCCGTATCATACATCCATATGATACATAAGGCACACATAGAGACCTGTCAGAATACACAGATATACACAGTGGAAACAATATAATGCATAGCAGAAGGCAAATATACTAAACATAGCGGAAGCAAAGTAAATACTCTTATCGCTTAGTCCAAGTTTGAACCAACAAAATACACATGTATGTATCCAAAAATGTGGAGTGGACAAGTTCCACTCTCACTTAACAAAATATCATGTATCTTTCTAACTACTGTCGATCAACAGAAATCGAAGTCACGACACCTATCTAATGAACCATCGTCCTGGTAGTGATCCATGGAAGGCTCCGGGTCGAAGTACTCCTCCTCTACCCAAGGCTCCGTACCACATAGATCGAAGGGACCCCGAGCACCTGCCGATGATAACAAAGATCGGCTGAGCGTGGAATACTCAGTGTATACATACTATTAACAATAAAGCAATAAGCATAGAGCATGCGAATCATGGAGAATGAAATCCTTAAACATGTCAAAGTGTGGAAACTGTGAAATAGCATGTGAGATGAGATCCGAAAACCAAAACCAAAACCATAACCGTGTGAGTCAAGCGATAATCATAGCCTTGTGAGTTCATGGAGTTTCTTAGAGTCATTTATATCCGTAGAGACAGAGCAATACCGTAGAGCATATCCATAGAGCAAAACATAGAGATCTTAAAGCATTTCATTTGTGATCCTTAGAGCTTGTGAGACGATCTTAGACATTATCATAGAGATCTTGTGAGTGTATCATGATCCTTAGAGCTTGTGAACCGATCTAAGAGATATCATAGAGTTGCTTAGAATCATTCATATAAGTCATTTATTCCAAAACCCTTTTCGTAACTTTGAGAAATCCATGGAAAACATCGGTTCATACGAAACATGTGAGCATATGAAGGAATAACACATTTAATCTTCAAAAACCCTTAGAGGCATTAAACCAAACACTTAGAGTGCATCATAGTGATAACTTACATCCAAGTATAAAAAAAAACAAGCTTTCACACCAACAATAAATCAAGAGATATATCTAGTATAGAATAAGAAGAGCATCACAAGGTAACTAGTAGTATCATTAGATTGGTAGTAGAATGTATCTACCTTGGTGAAATCAGTGATTTTGATTCCAAAAGCTTGGAACACTTTGAAAACCTTGAGTTCTTGGTTGAAAAACTCCAAAGGAAGGAAGGATCTTGATCACCCTTCAAGCTTGAGCAACACCAAGCTCCTCTCCTTCTTCTCCCTCTCAAAAGCTCTCAAAATAGTGCACTAAGGGTTTATGAAACCCTAAGACACGAACCCAGCCCTTATATAGGCAAAGGGTAGTTGCTAAAGTCTTAAACACCCTTAATGAAGAAAATCTGCGTATAACCGATCGATTGGTGGTACAGACCGAGCGATCGGTGGCTTACCGGTCGATCGGTGGTTTCAACCGAGAGATCGGTTGAAAACACCCTCTCTGAAATTTTTTCCCATACAAATTAGTTAACCAGTCGATAGCTACTGAGAGATCGGTAGAAGACCGGTCGATCGGAGGTTAGCACCGAGCGATCGGTGATCCCTTGTTTTGCTGCAAAACCTTGTTTTCACTACTTGAATCTTCTCGAATCTAATTCTAACACTCTTCTATGCTTAATACATACTCCTTAAAGATATGCAGACCTATTAAGATTTGCACGCCAAATAACCAAACATTTCCATTAGTATAAAACTCACTAGTTTACAAGACTACCTTGAACACTATTCACACACTATTCACCACTTAGTGAGACAAAGATTTGGGGTTCTACAATAAGAGTTAGACCGAACTTGTGAGCAAATCGAGCCACATTGATACACATATTCGGATGAAAGAAAGCCTTCGGTATAGATATGAGTGTATAAATAAGTTGATTTTGGTTATTCTCATAAGAATTCTTGCATTGCATTATTTTGAAAGAAATAATTCTTTATTTAACATTTATCATCATTATTATGGAATTTGATTTGGGTTAATTTTCTATTAGACTTGTGAAGCTCACTATTAATTTATGTTTCAAATTGAGCTATAGGGTGTAGTGAGAAATTGGACTAAAGATAGAAAATTTATTAATTTTCTTTTAATTATTAGGTTGAATGAGATTGATGATTGTAAGACTTAATTCAGTAAGTCAGGCTTATGATCCTTTCATTTTGTTAGTACTAATTTACTGAATTTTCTATGACGGTAATCTAATTACAATAGTATTGTTAAACATCATATTATAAATTAGTTAATATGGTTTGAAATTTTTGATAACAAAATGTGTAATTTTGATTAATGAATGATTTGAGAATATTAATTTTAATAAAGAATCGTAATTTTAATAAGAATCTAGTTAATTTTCATTATAACTCTCCGAGTTCTTGAGCAATGGGCGATGCATGAGTTATGAGTTGGGTCACAGGCTTTTTTCAAAATTCGGGGTGTTACACCAATGCTGTAGGGGAATGTGAAACCATGGGAGTGTGTGCTGGCGGTTTCCTCACTAGCACCAACTGGAAATGATCCCAAGTTTTTTAAAAATCATATTTGGATAACACGTGATTTTCTTAATTTTATGAAATCACTACTATTTTAACAAGTACTATCTTAAACTGCTCATATTTGTTTATTTATTTAGCAATTATTTTTTCATGATTATTCTATGTCCAATGATTACAATATAATGGTTTATGGTTAAAATAGTCAAAACCAAACGCACCCTCATATTTCAGCCAACTAAGGGTGTGTTTGGCTTTGATTATTTTAGACATAAGCGTTTATATTATATTCATTGGACATACAATCACTCAAAAAAATTGACTGATTAATATTGGTTAAAATGTTAGTGATTTTGAAATTTTGATTAAATATTTGTTATCAAATAAGTTTATTGAAAAACTTAATATTTTAATGACTTTTCAACATTTAAATCAAAAGAAAAAAAAAATCAAACCTAAGCGTACCCTAATTGATGTGTGGGGGTTGTTCTTGTGGCTGCTATCCTAAATGTGGTTATTCTTGTGGCTACTATCCTAAATGTGGATTTTCTTTAAGCAGATGTTTAGTTAGTTGGCATAGCTCTATCCCGAAGAATAAACCAAAGAGTTGAGCTAACTGTTTTTTGGCTTGCCCCTGGTTATGGTTGTATGGAATATGCTTATCCTAGCTTCCAAAAGGTCTTGCTTTCTGTTTTCCCCCTTTTAGATAGGACAAGCTTGTCCACTTTGGGTTTAACCATGTGTAACATTGTCAAATAAATTGGGGATTAAAGCCACAGTGAAAAAAAAAAATTGGGGGATTAAATTTTGTGCATAAACTCAACCAGGGTCCGCTACTTAACATACTACCGTGTCCTCGTGTCCCTTTTAACACCGCTATAACCCTGGTTAAGCTTAACTAAATTATAGTTTAAGATCCTTGTTTTTTATTTTTCTAAAAACCAAGGTTGGATAGCTTAACCCTAGGAGTGAGTGAATCTTAACCACAGTTGGTATGTGTTAAAAAGTAGAGTGTGGACCAATGAGTACCGGTCATTCATTACATAATGGAAACCGCCGGTAAGTTAAACACTTTCCTTTTCTTAAATGTGTCACTAATTACTTGTTTTAGTGGGACTATCGCTAGTAAAAGCAAGTCATTAGCAGCAATCAAAGAAAAAAAGAGATCGAACAAATACCCACTAGAGTCTGGGCCCTAATTCTTTCACCTTGGTCTATACCGTCACAACCCTTACAAAATTCCTCTTTGGGTTTTTACATAAGAAAAGATTCATTCGTGTTATTATCATTATCATCTAAAAGAGGAAGAGTTTGAAACGACGTAAAAGAACATAAGAGTCGTATAGTTATCGGTGCAAGTAGATCCTACTATAAGTTAACCAATTAATATTGATTAGGGGACATATAAAGAAATTCGGTGTAAGGTTGACGGTAACTGAATAGGGAATGCGGCTTTACTGGTACTCTGTGAGACCGTAGATTTAGGAGGGGCTTCCCAGACCCCCTTTAACGCGATGTCAGCCCCTACTATAAGTTAACCAATTAATATTGATTTGGGGACATATAAAGAAATTCTATTACACGAGAGATACATATGTGGGGTTTTCAGACTCAGCGGTTAAGTAACAAGGGTGCTCAAGCTCAACTGAAGCTTCACTATGCTTGTTCAAGCTCGGCTTTACTGTGTTTGTTACCTTTTATAGTGTTTAAAACAAAAGGCCAAATTCTTTTATTTCAGATTAACATATTAGATCAAAACTTAAAACATATATATATATATATATATATATATTATTTTTTTTGGGCTTTACCCTTGGTTAGAGGGAGCCCTTCCAGAAATTCTTGATGGCCTGAGCAGAACCCAGGCCAAGGAGAGGGTTCGGAAATAGTTTTCAACCAGCAATTGACACGCCTCAGTTATTACCTCACTAGCTGTGTCATTGCCCCATATAATAGATATTGTTAGTTGTAGTATATTGGATAGTTAACATACTTAAATGCATATAATAGATATTTAATCATATATATATATATATAAGAGGGAGCCCTTCCAGAAACTCTCGATGGCCTGAGCAGAACCCAGGCCAAGGAGGGGGGTTTGGAAATAGTTTTCAACCAGTAATTGATGCGCCTCGGTTATTACCTCACTAGCTGCGTCATTGCCCCCATATAATAGATATTGTTATTTGTAGTATATTGGATAGTTAACATACTTAAAAGCATATAATAGATATTTAATCATATATATATATATATATATACATATATAACATTTAACGATCCTAGTATATGCATGTTGAAGCTCGGTTCGTTAACTAGATGAGATCGAAAATATGCTCGAGCTCGATTTATTTGTTAAATGAACAAGCTTAAACAAGCTCGTAACGAGCAGTGCTCAAGTTGTTCGTGAGCAGCTTAGATTGTTTACCAACCCTAGAGAGACATCCACTAAAATATCTGAATTAAACTAAAATGAAAAAATTATAAGGTCCAATACCAAGGGGTGGCAATCCAACCCTCTACACACTCTACTACACCATAATACATGTATATTATTGTATATTATACATAAGATCTACACTATACATATATTAGTTATATATATTATACATAGTAAAACTTAATACAATGTTTTTTTTTTTTGTCGGGGGTGTCCAGCCTTTGGCCGATTCATCCCCTCAACATGTGGCAGGGCCACTGCCCACCACATGCAAGTTAACGGCTAGGATAAACCCAATCTGATGGTTGGCCCCGAGAAGGCATGGAAAGTCGATCCCAGGACGTCCAAGTTTATGGCTCGCCGCAGAGACCACTGAGCCACCCCTCAGGGTTTAAACTTTAATACTATGTCTTATGTTAATATTGTGTCAAAATGTATTGACACTAGTACTATGCTAAATTTATATATATATATTAGTATTTGTTAGCCTCAAGGTTACAACCTTGGGTACCCCTACTAATTTTGATAATAACACAATAATGAAATGAAAATTATGATAATAATATATTTGTTTAAGTGTTTAAGTATTTCAGATTTTAAGGAAGCTAACACTCTTATCATGGCAAAAGGATGGAAATTATCCAAGAGGAAGTTCAACCCAAGTATAAAATTGAAGATTCCAAGTTATGACCATAGTCCAAGTCGGGTCCCTTGAAGACAAAGACAAATCATCAAGACCTAAGATTAGCCAAGATCAACTCTCAAGAAGCCTTTTAATGTATTTTTATTTTACTTTGAGAGTGGCTAAGACTTATATAAGAAGTCCTCAAAATATGGTAAGTTGAATGCTCAAAGTTCATAGATTGACTATAAGAGTCTAGGACACTTTTTGATCATCATTCTAAGGCTATAGGGATTCACAAAATCATGTTAAAAGATAGCAAATTGACCTAGGAATTCATTCCAGTCCCTTTGGTTTGATCCAAGACAGAATTCAAAAAATTGTTCTGAATTAGTCGACGAATTCTCAGGACAATCTGAATTCGGCAACGAATTGATGACAAAAATTGAACATTTGGTTACTGTCTTAAAATTTGGCGACGAATTCAAGTGGGAACTCCACTTCGTCGATGAATTGAAGCCTAAAATAGAAAAATTACTGTAGCGCCTATTCAAACGGCCTAAATCACATTTAATGATTCATCAACAACTATATTGGATCAAGTGCTATAAAAGGAGTTCATTTATGAACTAAATATAACTTTTTTTCAGTGCAATAACTTCTATTAATTACTCATTCACTATCATTGATTTCTCACTCACTCGCATACGTAGAAATCCCCAAAAGTCTTTCTTGAGCTATTCAACTCCATTTATTTTTAAGAGATTCCATTAGAACTTGTACTTCACTCTTATTCAGCTCAATTCAAGATATTTCAATTCGGATTTTCAAATCCAAAAATCTTTTATTAAAGTTCAGTCAAGAATGTCGGGATTCTTGCACTTGAAGTTGTTGCTTCAGTAAGAGATGGAAGAGCTCTTGTAAGGTTTCAACCCGACCTAAAGGAGAGTTTGTAAAGGTAATATCTCGACCTGAAGAGAGATTGTAAAGGTTTCTCCACCAGTGAAGGAGTCTATACGATGAAGGAATTGTGGTGAATCCTCTAGTTGGAAAAGCTTGAGGCAGGGAGTACGCTAGAATTATTTAACCTCGTGAACAAATTCTGTGTTTACACTCTCTTACTCTTCTCATTTACTTTCAGTATTATTTCTATTTATTTGTTAGTTGCAAATTAAATCTAATTCCACATCTTAGACTTAGAGTCACCCCCCCCCCCCCCCCGGGTCATTACCTGGCCAACAGTATTGTGCCTTGTTAGTATTGTATCAAAATTAAATGTATGCTAGTTAGTATGCCTTATGTCAATACTATTTCAAAATCTTATGTTATCACTATGTCAAAATTAGTACTATGGTTTATGTCAACACTTTAATAAAATCTATATTATACATATAAGATCTATATATGCCTTGTGTTATGATTGTGTCGAAATTAAATATATGAAAAGAAAAATATATATAGTTAAAATGCATAACAAAAGATAGAGTATATTATATGTAATTTTATTATATAAAAAAATAGTAATCACATTATACTATTTTTTAACATAGAAATTTTTTTACTCCACCATTAAATAAATAAAAAATCTAACTCCACCATGCTTCCAAAAAAAAAAAAGATTAGATAAAGGGGTGGCGTTGTGTGAGAAAAAATAATTGTACTCTTCTTTTGGTCCTGAGCTAAAAGGCAGGTGTTATGTATAGAGTTATTGCGTAAAATATGTAAATAACTTAGTATAATTAAGTTACAAAGCATAATTAAATGAAGATCATTACATAATTGTACTTTCATAAATTAGCAATTAAGTGACGAAGCATCATTCTATATGCATGGATATCAACACAAATTTCGATTCTGAAAATATTAGACGAAAAAAAGTGTAACAAATAGGATTTTATGATTTTTTGAACCTCAAGAATTGTAGTGTCGTAAGTTAAATGGGAACTAAAATTGAAATGAATGGAATTGGGCAAGGGTTAGTTGAATGTGTACCAACTCAAGTCAAACAGGAACAGGAATAGGAAGTTTAAGTCCTTATAGGCATAGTAACCAAGTAGGGGTACAGGTATTAAACGGCAATGACACGTCCGGGAATTACGGGTTTTAAACGGCAAAACACGGAAAAAGTACGGGGAACTAAAAAATAATGATTAAAAATTAAAAAATTATAAACATAATATTGACTATGAATCATTTAAAAGCATATTAATTAAAAGATTGCAATGATATTAAGCGTCAAAGAAGAAATTATAATTCGTAATTAAAAGATTTCAAATTCAATAGTCATTGATCACCATTCATCATTCATGATTCCAAAAAAGTATGACTACAAAAAATCATCATATATGGATTGTTTAAAGGGATTGTTCAACAAAGAAGGAGAGGGAATCATCTTGATGGGTGCAATCCTCACTGTAATTTTGACGGTAAAAAAAGGAATCAAAATCATACCCAAAGTTAAGTGAGAGAAAGAGAGGGATGACTTTTGACCCTCTTCTACAATTTGCAGACCACTTCTAGTAATAATTACCCTTATGTTTTCTAATAGAAGAGGAGGTTTCTCTCAGACATTCGATCAAAGAGAAACTTAGCCGAACCCAGGTATTATTTTTTTTATCAGTAAATCAGATGTATTAAAATAGAGAATAGTTTACAGAGATGTAAACTAAGAACAAAAAAGAGCAAAATAACAAAAACAAAGGGAGGAGGGGAGAACATAAATAACACAGAAGCACTCGACACCCTCCTCAAAGGTGAAGGGTATCCCTCACTTTTTTACCCGACAGTAAGGATAAACTCTAGTCCACAATCGACTGTCATGCCCGCGACAGGATACGATGATATGAGGAGGAATTGTCAAATACAACATCATTCCTCTCTTTCCAGATGGCCTACGAGATCGTACTGGGCAAAAAATTCCAGATAGTTTCCTTAACACTCACCAATGTTACCTACGCACTTCAGTTTTTCTAAATTTTGTCGTGTCGACACCTGAACATGACACGACACTCCATGGCACGACACAACACTCCTTGGTACATGCCTATACCTTGTCATAGTGACATCAACATTATGATTAGTGTAACGCCCCAAAATCCCCCTATGAGTTAGGTGAGACTTTAGACGTAACTGTCATAACCTGGCAAACCATCCTGCAACTGAATAAGGCATAATGTAACTAAGGTATATAAATCAGAGTGTGGAAGCTTAACCAAAATTGTTCTTTTTCTATACATGACTAGTATTCCAAGTTCATAAACAAAACATAACAAGTGAAAGAGGACATGCCCACCTATCAAAATACCACAATCATAAAAACTCTCTCACTCTCAATAATCATTCGGGTAAGGCCAACTATCTAGGTATCTGGCCTCCACCTAAGGCTCTACCATCGTCTCCACGTGAGGATCCTCCTCACCATAATCCTCATCGATCCAAAGACCCGGAGCACATATATCCTACTGTGTACCTGCCGATATCAATAGGTATGACTGAGTATGGAATACTTGGCGAGTAAAAGCTACTAGCTAACAATAGCAATAACATAATCCAAATCATATTATCAAATTAAACAATATAATGATCATGACATGCATGGAACTAAATGCGAAAACTCCGTATCAAAACCCGTGCTCATAATTCATAACTTATTCTTGAAAATATCTTTTTGTGTTTTCAAATTTACTTGTCATGTTTAAAACTCATTTTTTCTTGTTCTTATCTCGTGAGAATCATGCATGTCTTGTCTTGCTTGTTATGTCATGTTTGTCTTGTCTTACTTTGTCATACTTATCTTGTGAGTCAGATGTTAGTGTCCTTGTAACGACTTATGAGCCAGGTATGTAAATACCCTTCAGCAAATTCTTGAAAGCAACTTGTGAGCCGGGTATGTAAATACCCTTCAGCGAAAATAGAAAATGTACACCAACATCCTTAACCAGCCCAATGTTCGGCATTGTCATACTTGCCTTGTTTTCTTGTGAGCTAGATATGACATATCCTTGGATATGCCCTATCCTTAACTGACCCAAAGTTCGGCTTTATCATTTGTTTCATAAATCATGTGTCTTGTTCTTAGTTGTTTTCTCATATACATATATTAGAAAACCTCGGTTCATGCATACATACGTGTTTGTGTGTAGCAATTCGTGGCAATCATAATGACATGAACAATTCAAAGAATAGCATATAGCATTTCAAATCTTTCTATAGTCATGTGAGAATTTAAGGAAAAATATAGAGCATATTAGCACAATTACCAAATTGGGGAAAATCCCTAAATCATATTTTCATAGTCTTGAGTTTAAATTCCATACATGCATTTCATCAAACATATGAAATTCAACACTTCTTTAGGGATTTAATTCAAATTTTCTTTGTCAAACATTTCATCAACCATCTTAAGTGCGTGTTTTATGCGTACATTGCCCTTCCCTATTTTCCATCACACAACAATCATCCACATCCTACATGGCATCCGACTCGCCTCAACTATTCATACATCCCACACATCCATATACATTTAATTTAATCTTTTCATTTTACGGAAACATGATTGATCTCAAGAAAATGGAATGTAAAAGCTTAATTCATAATTATTCTTAAGGAAAAACCTAGGTTATTACTAAGCCAACTAGAAGGGTGTACTAACCTTTGAGGATCAACTCCTAACTTGAAGAAAACCCCTTGATTAAGAAATCCAAGCTTGAGGAAGAAAGCACCACCTTGAGCAGGAAGATCCTTACTTGATGAGGGTGATCCAAGCTTGATTTGAGCTCTTCTTCTTCAATCCAAAACCCCCTTTTGAAAATCCTTAAATCTTCTCTCTTCTCTTTTAAGAATTCCTTTAGGTTTTGGTTAACCCAAAACCCCCCCAAATGGCCCCCTATTTATAGGCAAAGGGATTAAAACCCTAAATTCCAAAATTCGGCACCCATGTGTGATCGATCACACACTGCCAACTGCGATTGATCGCAAATCCCAATGCGATCGATCGACCTGGAGGTGATCTATCGCATATGGACCTGAGAGCTTCTATCCAATTTTCCACTGTATGCGATCGATCGCACACCACTTGCGATCAATCGTAAGTTCACCCGAAAGTTTTCCTAGAATTTCCTCTAACTGCGATCGATCGCACCTTACATGCGATCGATCGCAAATCTCATTTTCTCATTTTTGACCCATTTAGAACCTTTTGAATGCTTTCATCCTTATTTCCATCATCCTTAGGGTATTAACCCCCTTTATATACTACACATAGTTTGCTACCATTCATCTTCTCATCAATCACAAGTTCAAATACATGGAAGGTCCTTTGACCTAGAAAACATTATTTACCAACCACGTACAAAAGTTCTGGGGTTCTATAGTTAGGCACGTGTTGCTTCATGTATGTCATGTCATTTTAAAAATACAACAAATTGGATTACTATGAATTTTTTGTCAAGTTATATAGCTTTTTTGGAAACATAGAAGAAAAACTTACTAGGAGAGCAACAACACCAATGACGATCAATATGGATGTCTCTCTCTTTAAAAAAAATAGGACAGGTGATCCCTCATCTCTATCCTTGTTATTATTTTTAAAAAAAATGAAGATAACATATATATATATATATATAATTTTAAAAAATCTATATGTCGGTGCCACCGTATTGGTATTTTCATAGCTTGTCGTGTCAAACACTTCTAGACACCAGGACACTTGGCACCCGTACCACGTGCCTAAACAATACTAACACCAACCAAAGTCATCAAATCCCAACTAGATAAGAAGCTCAGAAGGGAGAACGGGAAGACCCACTCTACACCCAACCGAGACAAGAAAAAAGCCTAGAGTCCAGAGACGACAGGACAGTGCAGGAGCATATGATTCACACTTTCTTCTACATTCAGGGACAGATAGCAACGGTTAGCTAAGCTCCACCCTCGCCTCTGTAATTGATCCGTAGTGAGAACCTTATTTAATGTCACGGACCAGAGGACGAAAGATACCTTCGTGGGAACCTGGTTAGTCCACACAACCGCATAAGGAAATGAGCGCAAATGAACTGAATCAAAAGAATGCAAGAGAGATCTCACTGAAAATCTCTCGTTGTTGCTTCGAGACTAAACCCGACAATCACTAATCTGAGGTCTAGGGGAGTAGGAACTCAATCGAGCCAAAAGCCTTTGCATATCTCCAACTTCCCAACTATTTAGGTCCCTCCTAAACCTTGGACACCAGATAGTACCACTACCCAATCTCTCCACACACTCGGCAATAGAAATCCCTTGGTGGAGGGTCAACGGAAAAATAGATCCAAAATCATCTTTAAGCCGAACCCAGGTCTTTAATCCTTGCATACATTGACACATGGGTTGTCCACAGAAATTAATGTTCTAAACCATATTTGATTCCAAAAGAGCCAAAGCTAGTCTCTCCTAACTAAGGAGAAGAGATGTGTGTGAGAGAGAGAGAGAGAGATTTACTGTTGCCAGAGAGTAGCTTCCACCGGAGAGCAACAAGAGAGCTGAGAGGTAAGAGTAGGGCCAAAGGCAATAGCAAAACGTTTTGCCCAAAAATTCCTTTCGTAACTTTTAAAGTCACTTTTTTTAAAATATATTAAAAACATTTAAAACGGATAACCCGTTTAAAACGTAAAACGCGTTTAAAAAGCCTTCTACCATTTAAAACGAATAACACATTTAAAATTGAGTTTAAAATGGTGACCCCCTTCCAAGTGTTTTAAACGTGTTTAAAATGCAAAATTTGTGACTATGCTTATAGGAGGTTCGGTCAAACCGTTTAGCAGCCTTTAAGATATTTATTAGGGTTGTTTGTGAAAAAAACCCCTATCTTTTCAGCTATTTGTAAATACCCCCTTGAGTTTTGTGATTTTGTATTATAGTCCACTAACTTTTAAAACATTTGCAAATCCACCCTTCCATCCAAAAGTTAGTTAACAGATGTTAACTTTTTTTATGGAATGACTTTTTTGGGTTAAATGGAATGCACACCTCTATAGGTTATCACGTGTCCCATTTATCTCTTTTTAATTGGGGTTAAGCTTAAATGACCTAATGTTAATATTTTTTTAAGAATCTAAAAATCAAGGTTAGATGGATTAACGCTAAAGGTGAATGAATGTTAACTATAGTTAGTGGGTGTCAAAAGAGACACATGGCAGCTTGTAGAGTCCCCTTTAACTATGGTTAAGCATAATCAACCTAAGATTAATATTTTTTTTTCTAAAAACCAAGGTTAGATGCATGAACCCTAAGGGTGAATGAATCTTAACCACAGTTAGTGAGTGTGAAAAGGGACATGTGGCAACTTGAACATCCTCCCTTAACTATGGTTAAGCATAATCAGCCTAAACTTAATAATTTTTTTCTTAAAAAGTTAAATGGATGAATCCTAGGGGTAAGTAAATCTTAACTACAGTTAGTGAGTTCCAAGCACTTCGCTTGTGAAGAGTAATTACGAATCTCCTTAAAATAAAAATAGAAAAGATTAAAAAGGTTATTTCATACAAAATTTAACACCCGTCAACTAACATTTGGATGGAAGGGTGGATTTGCAAAAGTTTTAAAAGTTAATTGACTTTAATACAAAATCACAAAACACAAGAGGGTATTTACGAATAGATAGAAAAATAGGGGGTTTTTCACAAATAACCCTATTTATTATCATTTTTAAAAGGTGTTCAGAGAAGGCTAATTTCGGATAGAAAGTTAGGTAGGATTTAAGTAACTAGAACGGCAGAGTGTGAGAGCATCAAATTTCCTATTACAAGATCACCAATAAATAATAAACCTTACAAGAATCTTGTACATTACAAAGGAAAATAACAAAAAACACCCTACTTAACATAAAAATGGGGGTAGAAATAAAATTTTACACAAAAATCACGCTCTCTAAGTAGGTGATCTCTAGAAACCATAAATCGTGATCTACAAAAGTTGAAATTGTGCTCCCAATGTGAGAGCAAGGTTTGAGAGCGGGAGCGAGTAGCAGATTTGGTTACTAAGGGAAGGATCTGTTGTAATTTCTATCATATAATGAGCTAATCAATATAGAATAAGTCTATATGGGTACTCTCAAATATACTCCCGAATCTTAATTAACCCTTTAATTTAAATAATTAGAGGTTAAGATTAGATTTTGTTTGTTGTGGATATCACTTACCTTAGGGTTATTAGCATTGGTTAGATTAGATTTGGCTTGGCTTGGTTGGCTTATTTTGGCTTTTTAGAAAATCACATCAATTTTAGCTAATCTTAACCCTTAATTATTTAATTTAAAGGGTTTGGATTTAGGAGTACCCATAGACGGACTCATCAATATAAAGTTATTCTACTTGTGAGGATTGACCAAGGGCAATGCCCTTGAATTTTTGAAAAAAAATTTATACTGTGTTATTTAGTTTTTTTTAACATGCCTAGTCATGGAGCAAGCAGCTGCCCCTTGAACTTTTGAAAAAATATATCATTTACACTGTATTATTTAATATGATATAACTGGGGCAAGGGCAACCTGAACTTTTGGAAAAAAAATTTATAGTAGGTTATTTAATTTTTTAACAGGCATACTCATGGACCAAGGGGTATCTATCCCAAAATTTTTAGAAAAATATATCTTTTATACAATATTATTTTATTATTTAATAAGGCGTAGCTGAGGGATGAGGCAGTTGCCCCCTAAATAATGAGAAACAACACCCATAAGATATTTACGAACGAGATGGCCCAAAAACTTGGTCCTAAAAAAACCGGGAACTACGTCCCATGGCCCATAAACTTGGTCCTTAAAAAAATCGGGAACTACGTCCCGTCGTCCCCGAACCCTTATAGGTTAAGAAACACCCACGCCCCTCCTAAACCCGTAATATTTCGTATATGCCTAATCATTCTCTACAAATCAATCACCAATTACTAACATTATCAATCAACCATTGTGTTGACACCAAAAACTTGCGGGCCAAGTTTAATGGGCGACCAATCCAATGGACCATAAATCAAGCTCATTATACCAATCTAGGTCAGACCTTTTAAAACGTTGTTGAGCCTAAATGTCAAAGGCCGATGGTGGGGTTCCTTCCGAAGACGATAAGTGGCCCAGCCAAAACACGCGCTGGAGTTCAACACAAGAGATACCAGGCATGTGGTAGTTCACACCAAGATATGTTTTAATAGGGGACAGGTGGCTATACCGTGAGGCTATCAAAAGGGAACAAGTAAGATATTTATGATAACTACTAGGGTGATTCCCACGATAGATTCTACTTCAAAGAAGAGTAATCATCTCAGGGACACATGGTTAAAATCAGAACTCTGCATCAAACTAGAGGGAATGGTTACCATAACTGCCTTTGAAGTGTATAAAGCAGCCAAGACACCAAAGAGAAGATGCTCTCGCAAAATCAACCCAACACACAACACTTTGCTCCACAACAACTTGCCCCATAGCAACCCTACTCCTCCTCCGGGAGAGTTAGTTTTACAGTCCTCGGTAACCGATTCCTCCAGAAAATTACCTCAACTTAGTCATCCTCCTTCAAGAGAGTCTATTTAGTCACTTTCATTGTCAACATCCACCACTGCGAGACTTTGTATTTGCCTCTGCGACTCGTTTCGATTGCACGATAGTTTGTAAATTGTATGTTGTCTTTTATGAATACTTTCAATCAAATTCAGATTACTTTTGTTTAATCATCTTCCACATCGCATTCTACTTTACTCTGTTAGTTTGGAAAGTCCTTCGGTCATCGAAGGCAATAGAACTCATTATAAAAGGACAAACCTCCCTCTCTAAATCGCCCGATTGACACATTTCGGCGGTGGCTAACCGAACAACCGAAGCGAATGTGCTCTCGATCACCTTGTCCGACTTGACGCCCAGGGTCTAAAGGTTTCTATCTAATTGCGCCACATGGCGTTGACACGCCCGGCACAGACTAGATTTTCAGCTAACACACTGCTTGCCAACAACAAAATCTTGGCTCCCACTCTGCTTGTGACCACCTTGGCCTCCTCTAAATGCCATCAATCTCCTATCTGGGAAATTTGGTCTATGACTGGATGAACTTTTACCTGGTGTGTGTGGTTATAGGTTTGAGTTGAGATTGTAGGGCGTGTGTGGTGTGTGTGTGAGTGTGTGTGATTAGTATGTAATCAAAAAAAAAAAACAACTTTTACTGGTAGTTGTTCCTACATTTTTTTTTTATCTTGTGCTAGGCTACAATCGAAATATGAGAACAAAGTTGTGGAATGTCTACTTTTCTAGTGGGTGTAGCTGACGGATTTTTTTTCAATACACTTGGGGTATCTATTGTTACAATACCCATATATCCCAACCATCCAATCTAAAGATGGATGGTTGGGATTTGTTTACAAGTTGGTTAATGAGTTAAGTATTTTTGCATGTTTTTTCATGCAAACAGGTTGCATAATAGGTAACCGGTGAGGATCCTGCGTGAAAGAGGAAACCAGTTGGAGGGAACATGAAAACCGAGCTCGAGCTCGAGCTCTCTCTTTCTCTCTCTCTTCTGAAGTCCATTTGGTTTCTTGTCACAGAGCTCTCTCTCTCTCTTTGCTCTCTGAAAACCGAGCTCTCTCACTCTCTTTGCTCTCTCTCTCAAGTCCATTTGGTATTGAAGGTGGAGAGGAGAAAGTTTCTTTTTACAGAGCTATCTCTCTCTTTGCTCTCTCTCTCTTGTTACAATATTGGTGTTATTACTTTGAATAACATTTCTCTCTCAACCCCATTTGTTATCCAAGGTGGTGGGACAATGTAGATGATGGTGAGCACTAAACCTCCTTATTCTTCTTCCTATTCTTACAACTTTAGAAGGACAAACTTGTTTTTTGAGAGGAAATTAGGTGTGAGCATTTAACTTATTATTTGTATTCTGAATAAAAACATTTATTTTTACTCCTTAGTCTAATTACAAACTCATTTACAGGAGACATATTTGAAATTTTAGGAGAAATTAGGTGTTAATAATGATCAGTTGTTTTCCATTGTTATGGACATAGTTGTACAATCATTTATCAATACGTGGTTTGAGATTAATGAAATAGAAATGCTACATTTAAGTCTCAATGTTCCATATATGCAAGGTGGTGGTTAATTATGTTAAAATATCAAAATCTCCACGTGTTGCACCCATTTTGGTGTCTCTAGAAAATCTGAAGTTATTGCAATTAGGCTAAAAGACTTATCTTAATGAAAAAATTGAATTTGGGCTACTTGGAGTTCCACCTCAGTTACACCCTCCTCAATAGAGTTGCACCCAAGATATTTTTCACTCCTTGAGATATATTAAAGCCTTTCATCAAAGAAAATATGGTCATCCTTAAGGAAAATTAGAATTTTGACTCTTAATGTCAACTTCGGTGTGTTCACGAGGCCTTAGGTCTAGTTCGAGTTACACCTTAGTTGCACCCTCCTCAATAGAGTTGCACTCAAGCCTTTTTCAACTTCTTGTGATATATTGAAGCCTTTCATCAAAGAAAATGGGGTCATCTTTAAGGAAAAACTGAATTTGGACTCTTAATGTCAACTTGGGTATGTTTACGAGGCCTTATGGCTAGTTCGAGTTGCACCTTAGTTACATCCTCCTTAATAGAGTTGCACAAAAGGTTTTTTCACTCATTAGCAAACATTTAACAATCTCATCAGGAAAATAGGGTCATCTTTAAAGAAAACCCGTATTTAGACTCTTAATGTAAACTTTGGTTTGTTTACGAGGCCTTAGGGCTACTTGTAGTTGCACCTCAGTTGCACACTCCTCAATAGAGTTGCACGTAATATTTTTTTCACTACTTGCGATATATTAAAACAGTTTCATCAAAGAAAATGGGGTCATCTTTAAGAAAAAACCGAATTTGAACTCTTAATGTCAACTTCGGTGTGTTCACGAGGCGTTACGGCTACTTGGAGTTGCACCTCAGTTGCACCCTCCTCAATAGAGTTACACCCAATGTTCTTTTCACTCATTGGAATACATTTAACCCACTCAATAAAAAAATGGAGTCATCTTTAAGGAAAAATCGAAGTACCCACTCTTAATATCAACTTTGGTGTGTTTACGAGGCCTTAGGACAACTTTGAGTTGCACCCCAGTTGCACCCTCCTCAACAGAATTGCATCTAAGGGTTTTTTTACTCAATGGGATATCTTAAAGCCTTTCATCAAATAAAATTAAGTCATCTTTAAGGGAAAATCGAATTTGGACTCTTAATGTAACCTTGGATATGTTTACGAGGCCTTACGGCTAGTTTGAGTTATACCTCAGTTGCACCGTTCTCAATAGAGTTGCACCTAAGGTTTTTTTCACTCACTGGGATACATTTAATAACTTATCAGGAAAAATGAGGTCATCTTTAAGGACAATCCGTATTTGGACTCTTAATGTCAACTTAGGTATGTTTATAAAACCTTAGGGCTACTTGGAGTTGTACCTCAGTTTCACACTCCTCAATAGAGTTGCACCCAAGGTTTTTTTTATTCCTTACGATATATTAAAACCTTTAATTAAATAAAATTGTGTCATCTTTAAGAAAAAACCGAATTTGGACTCTTAATGTGAACTTCGGTGTGTTCACGAGGCCTTAGAGCTACTTGGAGTTGCACCTTAGTTGCACCCTCCTCAATAGAGTTATACCCAAGATTATTTTCATTTATTGGGATACATTTAACCATTCCAACAGAAAAAATAGGATGATATTTAAGGAAAAATCAAAGTTGGACTCTTAATATCAACTTCGGTGTGTTTACGAGGCCTTAGGGATACTTGGAGTTGCACCTCAGTTGCACCCTCCTCAATAGAGTTTCACCCAAGGTTTTTCTCATTCCTTGCAATATACTAAAGTCTTTCATCAAAGAAAATTAGATCATCTTTAAAGAAAAACTGAATTTGGACCCTCAATGTCAATTTCGATGTGTTCACGAGGCGTTAATGCTACTTAGAGTTGCACCTCAGTTGCACCCTCCTCAATAGAGTTGTACCCAAGGTTATTTTTACTCATTGGGATACATTTAACTATTTCACTGGAAAAAATGGGGTCATCTTTAAAGAAAAATCAAGGTTCGACTCTTAATGTCAACTTCAGTGTGTTTACGAGGTCTTAAGGCTACTTGGAGTTGCACGTCAGTTGCATCCTCCTCAATAGAATTGCACCACAGGTTTTTCTCACTCATTAGGATACATTTAACCATTTCATCAGAAAAAATTCGGTCATCTTTAAGGAAAAATCGGTGTGTTCACGAGGCGTTAGAGCTTGTTCGAGTTGCACCTCAGTTGCACCCTCCTCAACAGAGTTGCACCAAAGAAGTAAAAAAACTATTTGCGATATATTAAAGCATTTCATGAAATAAAATGGGGTCATCTTTAAGGAAAAATCGAATTATGAATCTTAAGGTCAACTTCGGTGTGTTCACAAGGCGTTAGGGCTACTTGGAGTTGCACCTCAGCTGCACCCTCCTCAATAGAGTTGCACCCAAAGTTCTTTTCACTTATTGGGATACATTTAACCATTTCAACAGAAAAAATAGGGTCATCTTTCATGAAAAACTAAAATTGGACTCTTAATGTCAACTTCGATGTGTTTACGAAGCCTTAGGGCTACTTGAAGTTGCACCTCAGTTGCACCCTTCTCAATAGAGTTGTATCCAAGGGTTTTTTCACTCCTTGGGATATATGGAAGCCTTTCATCAAAGTAAATGGGGTCATCTTCAATTAAAAACCGAATTTTAACTCTTAATATGAACTGGAGTATCTTTACGAGACCTTACGGCTAGTTCGACTTGCACCTTAGTTGCACACTCCTCAATAGAGTTGCTCCCATGGTTTTTCTCATTCATTAGAATATATTTAATCATTTCATCAGAAAAAATGGGGTCATCTTTAAAGAAAATCTGAATTTGGACCATTAATGTCAACTTTTGTGTGTTTACGAAGCCTTAGGGCTACTTGGAGTTGCACCTCAGTTGCACCCTCTTCTATAAAATTGCATCTCATGTGTTTTTCACTCCATGTGATACATTTCAGCCTTTCATGAAAAAAAATAGTGTCATCTTTAAGGAAAATCTGAATTTGGACCCTTAATGTGAACATCGGTGGGTTTACGGGGCCTTAGGGCTACTTGGAGTTGCACCTCAGTTGCACCCTTCTGAATAAAGTTGCACTCAAAGCTTTTTTCACTCATTATGATAAATTAAAGCCTTTCATCAAATAAAATGGGATCATCTTTCAGGAAAAATCGAATTTGGGCTCTTAATGTCAACTTCGGTGTGTTCACGAGGCGTTAGGGCTGCTTGGAGTTGTATCTCAGTTGCACCCTCCTCAATAAAGTTGTACCCAAGGTTTTCTTCACTCCCTGCAATATATTAAAGTCTTTCATTAAAAAAAATGGAGTTATCTTTAAGGAAAAACTAAATTTGGACTCTTACTGTCAACTTCGGTGTGTTCACGAGGCGTTAGGGCTACTTGGAATTGCACCTCAGTTGCACCATCCTCAATAGAGTTGCACCTAAAGTTATTTTCATTCATTGGAATACATTTAACTCTTTCATCATAAAAAATGAGGTTATCTTTAAAAAGAAACTCTTAATTTAGACTCTTAATGTCAACTTCGGTGTGTTCACGAGGTGTTAGGGTTACTTAGAGTTGCACCTCAGTTGCACCTTCCTCAATACAGTTGCACCCAAGGTTATTTTCAGTCATTGGAATACATTTAACCCATTCAATAGAAAAAATAGGGGTCATCTTTAAGAAAAAACCAAATTTTGACTCTTAATGTAAACTTCGGTGTGTTTATAAGGTATTAGGGCTAGTTCAAGTTGCACCTTAGTTGCACCGTCCTGAATAGAGTTGCACCCAAGGTTTCTGACTTATCGGATTACATTTAACTCTTTCATCAGAAAAAATGGGGTCATCTTTAAAGAAAAACCGAATTTGAACACTTAATGTAAACTTAGGTGTGTTCACGAGGCGTTAAGCCTAGTTCGAGTTGCACCCTCCTTAATAGAGTTGTACCCAATGAGTGAAAACACTCTTTACGATATATTATAGTCTTTCAACAAAGAATATGGGGTCATCTTTAATGAAAAACCGAATTTGGACTCATAAGATCAACTTCGGTCTGTTCACGAGGCGTTAGGTTACTTGGAGTTGCATCTCAGTTGCACCCTCCTCAATAGAGTTGTACCCAAGGTTATTTTTACTCATTGGGTTACATTTAACCATTTCAAAATAAAAAATGGGCTCATCTTTAAGAAAAAACCGAAGTTGGACTCTTAATGTCAACTTCGGTGTGTTTACGAGCTCTTAGGGTTACTTGTAATTGCACCTCAGTTGCACCCTTCTCAATAGAGTTGCACCCAAGATTTTTCTCATTCATTGGAATACATTTAACCCTTTCAACAGAAAAAATTGGGTCATCTTTAAAGAAAATCCGAATTTGGACCAATAATGTCAACTTTGGTGTGTTTACGAGGCCTTAGGGCTACTTCGAGTTGCACCTCAGTTGCACTCTCCTCAATAAAATTGTATCTCATGTGTTTTTCACTTCTTGAGATACATTTCAGCCTTTCATAAAAAAAAAAAGGATCTTCTTTAAAGAAAATCTGAATTTGGACCTTTAATGTCAACATCGGTGTGTTTACGAGGCCTTAGGGCTACTTGAAGTTGCACCTCAGTTGTACCCTTCTCAATAGAGTTGTACCCAAGGATTTTTTTACTCCTTGGGATATATGGAAGCCTTTCATCAAAGTAAATGGGGTCATCTTCAATTAAAAACCGAATTTTAACTCTTAATATGAACTAGAGTATCTTTACGAGACCTTACGGCTAGTTCGACTTGCACCTTAGTTGCACACTCCTCAATAGAGTTGCTCCTAAGATTTTTCTCATTCATTAGAATATATTTAACCCTTTCATCAGAAAAAATGGGGTCATCTTTAAAGAAAATCTGAATTTGGACCATTAATGTCAACTTTGGTGTGTTTACGAAGCCTTAGGGCTACTTGGAGTTGCACCTCAATTGCACTCTCCTCAATAAAATTGTATCTCATGTGTTTTTCACTTTTTGAGATACATTTCAGCCTTTCATAAAAAAAAATAGGATCTTCTTTAAAGAAAATCTGAATTTGGACCTTTAATGTCAACATCGGTGTGTTTACGAGGCCTTAGGGCTACTTGCAGTTGCACCTCAGTTGCACCCTTCTCAATAAAGTTCCGCCCAAAGCTTTTTTCACTCATTGGGATAAATTGAAGCCTTTCATCAAATAAAATAGGATCATCTTTAAGGAAAAATCGAATTTCGACTCTTAATGTCAACTTCGGTGTGTTCACTAGTAATTAGGGCTGCTTGGAGTTGAACCTCAGTTGCACCCTTCTCAATAAAGTTGCACCCAAAGCTTTTTTCACTCATTGGGATAAATTGAAGCCTTTCATCAAAGAAAATGGATCATTTTCAGGAAAAATCGAATTTTGACTCTTAATGTCAACTTCGGTGTGTTCACGAGGCATTAGGGCTACTTGGAGCTGCACCTCAGTTGCACCCTTCTCAATAGAGTTATACCCAAGGTTTTCCTCACTCCTTGCGATATATTAAAGTCTTTCATCAAAGAAAATGAGGTCATCGTTAAGGAAAAACTGAATTTGGACTCTTACTGTGAACTTCGGTGTGTTCACGAGGTGTTAGGGCTACTTAGAGTTGCACCACAATTGGACCCTCCTCAATAGAGTTGCACCTAAGGTTATTTTCATTCATTGGAATACATTTAACTCTTTCATCATAAAAAATGGGGTTATCTTTAAGAAAAAACCGAATTTGGACTCTTAATGTCAACTTCGGTGTTCACGAGGTGTTAAGGTTACTTAGAGTTGCACCTCAGTTGCACCCTCCTCAATACAATTGCACCCAAGATTATTTTCACTCATTGAGATACATTTAACCCTTTTAATAAAAAAAATAGGAGTCATCTTTAAGAAAAAACCAAATTTTTACTCTTAATGTAAACTTCGGTGTGTTAACGAGACGTTAAGGCTAGTTCGAGTTGCACCTCAGTTGCACCGTCCTCAATAGAGTTGCACCCAAGGTTTTTCTCACTCATTGGATTACATTTAACCATTTCATCAGAAACAATAGGGTCATCTTTAAGGAAAAATGGAATTTGAACACTTAATGTTAACTTAGGTGTGTTCACGAGGCTTTTGAGGAAAATTGGATTTTGGACTCTTAGGGGAAACTTTTGTCTGTTTCGGAGGCCTTGCGGCTAGTTGGAGTTGAACCTTAGGTCTACCCTTCTCAAATGAGTTGCACCAAATGGATATAATGGAACGTGGCCTTGTTTACTTTATTTGCACTATTTTGAATACTTTCTTTCAAGTTGTGTCAGATTGCACCCTTATTGCACCCTTGTTGCACCCTTGTATAATCAATTGCATTATCTAGTGTTATTCTTATAGTTAATGGTGCCATAATCAAATTTTCTATATTCTCAATAAGCTTTTGGTAGTTGCACCCTCATGACACACATTGCACCTATGATTTTATTTACTATATGAACTTTATATGATAAATAACATTTTGCAATGATAAATTACATTTTGTACCTGTGGATATTTTAACATGCTTTATGAGGTGTTGATGACTTATTGATGTGTTTTATATTTTCTATGTGTTATTGTAGATCTCAGTTGTAGAAGTTGTTAAACATGGTAGGGCCATCTACTCACTATGACATTGATGAAGATGAAGTGTTGATCTACATGACGAGCCATGTCTCGATGATTTTGTCAATGGTATTAACTATGAAGCTGTTTGGAACTTGAGTTCGCATCAGAAGCGGAAAGTCGTGAGTTCTACAACTTATATGCTAGGAGCATGGCGTTTAGCATGCGAAAGGACAATGTGGTATGCCTTAGAGGTTGTTAGCCTCAAGGTTACATTATCTGGGCATCAGAGGTGATGTTATTACCTTATGTCGGTTTGTTTGTTCGAGAAGAGGGCACAGATTAAAAAAAAAAATAGAACTAGATGGCAGAACGTGTAAGCCGAGACCCCTGTCTGATGCTGGTGATGCTGATGTTGCTGCTAGGACTTAGTTAGTCGCAGGATTTTATCCTTTTTTTGGTGTATAGACTTTTTGGGCCCAGTTTTTGTTGGCTCATTTTGATACAAAGTAGCACAGAAATGACAATTTATTTTTGACGTCGAGGCTCTGTGTAATTTCTAACGTTTGTAAATGAAAAGTACAGAATGCCCTTTTCTTTTTGTAGTTTTGAATTGCTCAAGTTCCTATCCGATGCATTACCGGACATGAGATATCTCAGCCTATCCATAGCTTCACAAATGTTTTATGATTAATGATTTTCTAACTTTCTGATGTTCATCAACTGAGTTCAGGCACCCAAGCATTTCATTATCCTGGAAACAGATAAATATTTATTATACTTTACATATTATGAATGCACATGTCCTTTACTACATCGAGATGGGAGACACTTGAGGGATTATCTGAAGCTTCAAGAATTGGTAACAAAACTAGCCCTAAGGTATTCGGAGTTTCTAAGCCCATTGCAAAAGAAAATTCAAGCTTTGTAATTGTCATATTGTCCTTATCCTATTATCCTATCAATTGTTCATAACAAAATTCAATAAATCGAGGTGGAAGCATAGTTTGTTGTGATCTATTTGCTAACATCAATCTATATGTTACTCAGGTTTTAATGACATTTTGAATTCTATGAATCTAACACTATGAATGAAAATGCTCTCCTATTCAATTATATAGGACTAAAATTTAACTTATGTGTGCTTAATACCCTTACTACCCCTTATTTATAGTAGATGGATGAATCTTCATCGTATTAAAGGGCTGTCAAAATAAATACCCAATGAGTGAAAAAAAAACCTTGGGTGCAACTCCAACTAGCCCTGAGGCCTCGAAAACAGACCGAATATAGAACCCCAAAACTTGAAGACACTGTTCATGTGAATAGTGTTAGTCTACAGGGCTTCTTTGAGGTAACTGAAGTGAGATATGTTGAGTTTCAAAACAAGAGTATAATGATACTCTATGTCGCGACCCGAAATACCCCCTGGGAGTTAGGGATACTTTGGCTCGTGATGTGCCATATCCGATACCAAACCATCCTGTAATAACATCCAAGTCATGACAAACATAATCATGAATAAGGCGGAAGCTTAAACCAATGTGCGGAAGCGTAATCCAAAAATTTCTTTTCTGTACATGCTGTGTATTCCAAGTTTGTACATACATCACAAAAGTAAAGGTGGACATGCCCACCTATCAAAATACAAAATGATAATACTCTCTCTCTCTCTATGTAATCACTCTAAAAGGGCCAGTGGTCTAAGTCATTTGCCTCCTCCTGAGGCTCTACATATGGCTCCTCCTCGCCATAATCCTCCTCTATCCAGGGCCCCTGATCACAGATGTCAAATGGAGTCCGTGTACCTGCCGACATAACATGTACGGCTGAGCATGGAATACTCAGCGAGCAAAATCTACTAGCTAACAATGCTATCATAATCACAATATTGAAGAACAGTGCGTAAAAGAATACAAATCACCAAAATCCATGCTTAAAACCCGTCGGGAAAAACCTTTCATAAAACTTGTTCTTTTCATGGAAAACAAACCCTCTCATGTATGCTTATGAGTTCTTATGAATGCTTGTGAGCCTCGTGTTTTCTTATGAGTTCTTGTGAGCTTAGAGTTCTTGTGAGCTTGTGAGTACTTGTGAGCTTATGAGCTTCTTGTGAGCTTATGAGTACTTGTGAGCTTCTTGTGAGCTTATGATCCTTGTGAGCTTCTTACTTATGAATGCCTTTGAAAATCCTCTTATGTTTTCTTGAAAATTCATGCTTATGAGAAAAACCACGGTCGTGCAATACTTATCATGCATAGAGTGCTTGTGAGCATTATAACATCTATGTGGAAAGCTTTAACTAATTAAACATGTTCATGCAAGGCATAATGATCATCATAGTATACTTGAAGACCTTAAGTAACTCATATAGTTCATACAAGGTATATTAGCATCATAACATACTTAAACAATTCTAGAATGTAGAACATTTCATTCATTACGTCACATCATAACAATCATGGCTTCTAAGCCTAATTCATCATATCACACTTAAAATCATGATTCCTTGGAGGATATTAACACTTACTTGCACTTATAGTCATATTCACCCTTTTATTGGAAAACCCCCAAAATCTTAAATCCTTATTTGCTTATTTGAACATAATCAAGTTCACCCAAAATCTCTTGTTTGTCATTGCATCATAGTATACTTAAAATCATGGTTCATTTAAAGGTATTACAATTTTCTTACAAGTTTAGCCATATTCATCCTTGTTATTGAAAAACGCCCAATTTGTAAAACTTTATTTGATTGTTTATTCATGATCTAGTTCACCCAAATTTCCACACTTCCTATTTGTATCATAATAGAATTAAAATCACCTATTTGAATCATCTTTGTATGATAACAAGGCTAGATAGTAGTTTACTAACCTCTTTGGATCAATTTCTAGGTTGAAGAAACCCCTTGAGAAATCCTCACTTGATTTGAATGATCCAAGCTTGATTTAGGGAAGATCCAACCCTTGATTGAAGCTCTTCTTGGTTTCAAGCAAAACCCTCTTTGGAATGCTCAAGATCCTTTCATTCTCTTTCTAGAAAGTAAAATCGCGTATCTACGATCGTTCGTAGCGATTTACGATGGATCGTAGCCTTCTACGATCGATCGTAGCTTCCTACGATCAATCGTAGTTTCACCCGAGAGTTTCCAGCATTTCTGGGGCTTTACGATCGATTGTAGCAACTCTACGATCGTTCGTAGCTCCGCTACGATCGTTCGTAGGGTCCCTACGAGCGATCGCAACTTTTGCAGAAAGCTTCAGCATTTTTGCATTTTCGTATCTCGGCCATAACTTTTGACTCGCTTGTCCGATTTTGACGATTCAACTTGCGTTGGATTCTTCTTTCAAAGGAAAATAACTTTCATGTTTTTAAAAACTTCCAATTCTTCCTTTTTCTTAGACCATTTTTCCCCTAAACCTGACTGATCCGAAATTGGGTTTCGTCAATCCAGATTTTAAACCGACCCGACTTCAGAAATCGGTCTTTTGACCTAACACCAACTCAAAACCAAGACAAGTGATCAACATGAACCCCGAAGAGGGTTCAATTAACTTTCCAAAAATCTAAGAATCGCTTGATTCCGATGAGCGGTGTGAACGCTAGGGCTATTTAGAGTCGAGGGTATGCCAAGGCATAACCCTTGTCAATACTCAAGAGTATTCTATACTCTTGCCTATTTCATTCCAAACACCCATACACCATAAATACATTCTTACATGCTTTAGTATATGATATCATTCGTCGTACATGGCCATTAAGATCCGGGGTTCTACACTCTAAATATCTAAAAGTATAAGATATAAAATACCCTCAGTGCGAATTTAGAACCCAACGGTGTTGTAGGTGTGCATGAGGGTCAAACTAAGAGTAGAAATACTGTAAATGTCAAAGAAATAGGAAAGGGGTTCCTTACATGTATTAGAGTTCAATATGGGTTGAAAGAGTGTTAACACACTCTATGTCATGGTATGTGTTTAAGGTTCTTAAGGACCTTTATGAATAGATTAAGGGTGTTAAGGCAAGAGTGTGAAACACTCTAACTGATCAAAATATGATCAAAGTTGAAGAAAAGAAAAATGTCCTCGCATACCATTAACTTGAGAAAACTCTAGTTTTGTCACCTCTTATCGGAATCAAGTGATTCCTCAATTTTTCGAAAGATATTGGAACCCTCTTCAAGGTTAATGTTTACCATTTTTCCAGATTTTGAGTTGGGGTCCAGTTAAAAGTTGGATTTCTGAAATCGGATCAGCTGAAAATCCGGACTGCTGAAACCCATTTCCAGACCAGTCGGCTTTAAAGCCCATTTAGGTAATTAAAATCTCAAATTTTGGAGTTATATAAAATATGAAAGTTGTTTCCCTTTGAAATACGAGTCCAACGCAAGTTGAATCGTCAAAATCTGATAAGGGAGTCAAAAGTTACGGGCAAAACGCTGCAGCACGTTTTTGCAGAAAATCTCCCTCGAGCGATATGGAATCTCGCTTGAGCGAGATTGACCACAATGCGTTTTTTCAATCCCGGGAGCAACCCGCTCGAGTGAGATTGCACAGACATCTTTAATTCAGGTTTTTTCACAACCCAAACACCTTATATACCCAATTTTTGGGGGTCCAAGGTTTCTAACACTTAAAGAGGGACTTTTTGAGAGAAAAATGAGGAAACCTAATGAGGAGGGAACAACGAGGTGCAACTTCAACTAGCCCTGAGGCCTCGGAAACAGACCGAAGTTGGCTCTAAGAGTCCAAAATCCAATTTTACTCAAAGATGATCCCATTTTTTCTAATCAAATGCTTAAATATATCTCAAGGAGTGAAAAAAAACCCTATGTGAAACTCTATTGAGGACGGTGCAACTGAGGTGCAACTCCAACTACCTTTGAGGTCTTCGAAACAGAGCGAACTTTGCCCTAAGAGTCCAAAATCCAATTTTTCTCAAACATGACTCCATTTTTTTTGATGAAAGGCTTAAATATATCACAATGAGTGAAAAAAACCTTGGGTGCAACTCTATTGAGGACGGTGCAACTCCAACTAGCCCTGAGGCCTCGGAAACAGACCGAAGTTGGCTCTAAGATTTCAAAATCCAATTTTACTCAAAGATGATCATATTTTTTATGATGAAAGGCTTAAACGTATCCCAATGAATGAAAAAAACCTTGGGTGCAACTCTATTGAGGACGGTGCAACTGAGGTGCAACTCCAACAAGCCCTGAGGTTTCGGAAACAGACCGAAGTTGACATTAAGAGACCAAATTCAGATTTTCCTTAAAGATGACCTCATTTTTTAAAATAAATAGCTTAAATGTATCTCAAGGAGTGAGAAAAACATTGGGTGTAACTCTATTGAGAAATGTGCAACTCCAAGTAGCCCTCAGGCCTCGGAAACAAACCGAAGTTGATATTAAAATCCAAATTTGGATTTTCCTTAAATAAGACCCCATTTTTTCTGACGAAAGGCTTAAATATATCCCAAGGAGTGAAAGAAACCTTGGGTGTAACTCTATTGATGAGGGTGCTACTAAGGTGGAACTCCAACTAGCCCTGAGACCTCAAAAACATACCGAAGTTGACATTAAGAGTCCAAATTCGGATTTTCCTTAAATATGACCCTATTTTTTCTAATGAAATGATTAAATGTATCACAAGGAGTGAAAAAAATATTATATGCAACTCTATTGAGGAGGGTGCAAGTGAGGTGCAACTCCAACTAGCCCCGAGGCCTTGGAAATAGACCGAAGTTGGCTCTAAAAGTCTAAAATCCAATTTTACTAAAAGATGATCCCATTTTTTCTAATGATAGTCTTAAATGTATCCCAAAGAGTGAAAAAAACCTTAGGTGCAACTGAGGTGCAACTTCAACTACCCCTGAGGCCTCAGAAACAGACCGAAGTTGGCTCTAAGAGTCCAAAATCCAATTTTACTCAAATATGATCTCATTTTTTCTTATAAAAGGCTTAAATGTATCACAAAGAGTGAAAAAAACCTTGGGTGCAACTCTATTGAAGACGGTGCAACTCCAACTAGCCCCAAGGCCTCGGAAACAGACCAAAGTTGGCTCTAATAGTCCAAAATCTAATTTTACTCAAAGATGATCCCATTTTTTCTGATGAAAGGCTTAAATGTATCCCAATAAGTGAAAAAACCTTGGGTACAACTTTATTGAGAACGGTGGAACTGAGGTGCAACTCCAACAAGCCCTGAGACCTTAGAATCAAACCGAAATTGACATTAAGAGACCAAATTCAGATTTTTATAAAAGATGATCCCATTTTTTAAGATAAAAGGCTTAAATGTATCTCAAGGAGTGAAAAAAACCTTGGTTGCAACTCCATTGAGAATGGTAGAACTGAGGTGCAACTCAAAATAGCCTTCAGGCCTCGGAAACAAACCGAAGTTAACATTAAGAGTCCAAATTCGGATTTTCCTTAAATATGACCTCATTTTTTCTGATGAAAGATTTAAATGTATCACAATGAGTGAAAAAAACCTTGGGTGCAACTCTATTTATAAGAGTGCTACTAAGGTGCAACTCCAACTAGCCTTGAGCCCTCAAAAACCGACCAAAGTTGACATTAAGAGTCCAAATTCGGATTTTCCTTAAATATGACCTCATTTTTTCTGATGAAAGAATTAAATGTATCACAAGGAGTAAAAAAAATATTAAGTACAACTGTATTAAGGAGGGTGCAACTCTAACTAGCCCCGAGGCCATGGAAACAGACCGAAGTTGGATTTAAAAGTCTAAAATCCAATTTTACTAAAAAGATGATCCCATTTTTTCTAATGAAAGTCTTAAATGTATCCCAATTAGTGAAAAAAAACCTTGGGTGCAACTCTATTGAGGACGGTGCAACTGAGTTGCAACTCCAACTAGCCCTGAGGCCTCGAAATAAGACCGTAGTTGGCTCTAAGATTCCAAAATATAATTTTACTTAAAGATGATCTCATTTTTTCTGATGAAAGGCTTAAATATATACCAAAGAGTAAAAAAAACCTTGGGTGCAACTCTATTGAAGAAGGTGCAACTGAGGTGCAACTTCAACTAACCTTGTGGCCTCGAAAACAAACCGAAGTTGGCTCTAAGAGTCCAAAATCCAATTTTACTCAAAGATGATCCCATTTTTTCTTATGAGAGGCTTAAATGTATCCCAATGAGTGAAGAAAACCTTGAGTGAAACTCTATTGAGGGCAGTGTAACTGAGGTGCAACTCCAACAAACCTTGAGGCCTCGAAAATAGATCGAAGTTGACATTAAGGGACCAAATTCAGATTTTCCTTCAAGATGGCCCTATTTTTTTAGATTAAAGGCTTAAATGTATCCCAATGAGTAAAAAAAACCTTGGGTGCAACTTTATTGAGAAGAGTGCAACTGAGGTGCAACTCCAACTAGCCCTAAGGCCTCCAAAACAGACCGAAGTTTATCCTAAGAGTCCAAAATCCAATTTTACTCAAAAATGATCCTATTTTTTCTTATGAAAGACTTAAATTTATCTCAATGAGTATAAAAAACTTTGGGTGCAACTCTATTGAGGAAGGTGCAACTGAGTTGCAACTCCAACTAGCCCTGAGGCCTTCGAAACAAACCGAAGTTTCCCTTAAGAGTCCAACATCCAATTTTCCTAAAAAATGACCCTATTTTTTTTTATGAAAGGCTTAAATATATCCCAATGAGTGAGAAAAACCTTGGGTGCAACTCTATTGAGGAGGGTGCAACTGAGGTGCAACTCCAACTAGCCCTGAGACTTTCGAAACAGACCGAAGTTTGCCCTAAGAATCATTATCCAATTTTCCTCAAAGATGACCCCATTTTTTTTGTTTTAAAGCTTCAATATATTTCAATGAATGAAAAAAACCTTGGGTACAACTGAGGTGCAACTCCAACTAGCCCTGGGCCTCCGAAACAGACTGAAGTTAACCCTAGAGTCCAAAATCCAATTTTCCTCAAAGATGACCCCATTTTTTTTATGAAAGACTTCAATATATCCCAAAGAGTGAAAAAAACTTTGGATGCAACTCTATTGAGGAGGGTGAAATTAAGGTGCAACTCCAACTAGCCCTGAGGCCTCCGAAATAGACCGAAGTTTGTCCTAAGAGTCCAAAATCCAGTTTTCCTCAAAGATGACCCCATTTTTTTTGATGAAATGCTTCAATATATCCCAATGAGTGAAAAAAATCTTAGGTACAACTCTATTGAGGAGGGTGCAACTAAGGTGCAACTCCAACTATCCCTGAGGCCTCCGAAACAGACCGAAGTTTGCCCTAAGAAGCCAAAATCCAATTTTACTCAAAGATGATCCTATTTTTTTTTATAAAAGGCTTAAATGTATCACAATAAGTAAAAAACACCTTGGGTGCAACTCTATTGAGGACGATGCAACTGAGGTGCAACTCCACTTAATCATCCTCTTTCGGGAGAGTCTGTTTAGTCACTTTCCTTGTCAACATCCCCCACGGTGGGACTTTGTATTTGCCTCTGCGACTCGTTTCGATCGTATGATAGTTTGTAAGTTGTCTTTTACGATTACTTTCAGTCAAATTCGGATTACTTCTCTCTAATCATCTTCTTCATCTTCCACACACACACATTACATTATCGCATACTACTTTACTCTGTTAATTTGGAAAGTCCTTCGGTCATCGAAGGTAATAGAACTCATTATAGAAGGACGAATCCCTTCTCTCTAAACCGCCCGATCAACACATTTTTGCGGTGGCTAACCGGACGGCCGAAACAAACGCGCTCTCGATCACTCTATTTGAATCGATGCCTCGGGGTCTAAAGGTTTCTATCTGATTGCCCCACATGGTGCTGGCACGCCTGACACAACTCAGATTTCCAGCCAACAAACTGCTTGCCAACAACAAAATCTTGGCTCCCACTCTGCTTGTGACCACCTTGGCCTCCTCTAAATGCCATCAATCTCCTATCTGGGAAATTTGGTCTATGACTGGATGACTTTTACCTGGTGGTGTGTGTGGTTATAGGTTGAGTTGAGATTGTAGGGCGTGTGTGGTGTGTGGTGAGTGTGTGTGATTAATATGTAACCAAAAAAAAAAAAAAACTTTTACTGGTAGTTGTTCCTACATTTTTTTTTTATCTTGTGCTAGGCTACAATCGAAATATGAGAACAAAGTTGTGGAATGTCTACTTTCTAGTGGGTGTAGCTGACGGATTTTTTTCAATACACTGGGGTATCTATTGTTACAATACCCATATATCCAACCATCCAATCTAAAGATGGATGGTTGGATTTGTTTACAAGTGGTTAATGAGTTAAGTATTTTTTTTGCATGTTTTTTCATGCAAACAGGTTGCATAATAGGTAACCGGTGAGGATCCTGCGTGAAAGAGGAAACCAGTTGGAGGGAACATGAAAACCGAGCTCGAGCTCGAGCTCTCTCTTTCTCTCTCTCTTCTGAAGTCCATTTGGTTTCTTGTCACAGAGCTCTCTCTCTCTCTTTGCTCTCTGAAAACCGAGCTCTCTCACTCTCTTTGCTCTCTCTCTCAAGTCCATTTGGTATTGAAGGTGGAGAGGAGAAAGTTTCTTTTACAGAGCTATCTCTCTCTTTGCTCTCTCTCTCTTGTTACAATATTGGTGTTATACTTTGAATAACATTTCTCTCTCAAACCCATTTGTTATCCAAGGTGGTGGGACAATGTAGATGATGGTGAGCACTAAACCTCCTTATTCTTCTTCCTATTCTTACAACTTTAGAAGACAAACTTGTTTTTTGAGAGGAAATTAGGTGTGAGCATTTAACTTATTATTTGTATTCTGAATAAAAACATTTATTTTTACTCCTTAGTCTAATTACAAACTCATTTACAGGAGACATATTTGAAATTTTAGGAGAAATTAGGTGTTAATAATGATCAGTTGTTTTGCATTGTTATGGACATAGTTGTACAATCATTTATCAATACGTGGTTTGAGATTAATGAAATAGAAATGCTACATTTAAGTCTCAATGTTCCATATATGCAAGGTGGTGGTTAATTATGTTAAAATATCAAAATCTCCACGTGTTGCACCATTTGGTGTCTCTAGAAAATCTGAAGTTATTGCAATTAGGCTAAAAGACTTATCTTAATGAAAAAATTGAATTTGGGCTACTTGGAGTTCCACCTCAGTTACACCCTCCTCAATAGAGTTGCACCCAAGATATTTTTCACTTCTTGAGATATATTAAAGTCTTTCATAAAAAAAAATAGGGTTATCCTTAAGGAAAATTCGAATTTTGACTCTTAATGTCAACTTCGGTGTGTTTACGAGGCCTTAGGGCTAGTTCGAGTTGCACCTTAGTTGCAACCTCCTCAATAGAGTTACACCCAAGCCTTTTTCAACTTCTTGTGATATATTGAAGCCTTTCATCAAAGAAAATGGGGTCATCTTTAAGGAAAAACTGAATTTGGACTCTTAATGTCAACTTGGGTATGTTTACGAGGCCTTATGGCTAGTTCGAGTTGCACCTCAGTTACACCCTTCTCAATAGAGCTGTACCCAAGGTTTTTTCACTCTTTAGCATACATTTAACAATTTCATCAGGAAAAATATGGCTATCTTTAAAGAAAATCCATATTTGGACTCTTAATGTCAACTTGGGTTTGTTTACGACGCCTTAAGGTTACTTGTAGTTGCACCCCAGTTACACACTCTTCAATAGAGTTGCACCTAATGTTTTTTTCACTACTTTCAATATATTAAAATCATTCATCAAAGAAAATGGGGTCATCTTTAAGGAAAAACTGAATTTGCACTCATAATGTCAACTTCAGTGTGTTCACAAGGCGTTACGGCTACTTGGAGTTGCACCTCAGTTGCACCCTTCTCAATAGAGTTACACCCAAGGTTATTGTCACTCATTGAAATACATTTAACCCATTCAATAAAAAAAATGAGTCATCTTTAAGGAAAAATCGAAGTAATCTAGAAGGGTCAAATTCGGGGTTGTAGAACAGTTCATAACTCAGACATGGGTGTGCATATTCCTACAATGACCACACAATATAGTCCAAAATTAAGTCGTCAAAACCTTGTAAGTTGAAAACCTTTGAATTCTGGGTTGTAAATTAATTTGGAGTCAAACCATAACACAACCCATAATTTGCTAAATTTTGCCGTTAAAACACTTCAAAATCTGGGATTAACAGTTTAGTTCGGGCATGCAACAACCCCAAAAAACTGGGTTTTAGAACTACCTATCCACCCATATGACAGTCCAAAATTAAGGTTCAAAAGCCATTAAAACAAACTGTCTTTGAAAATTCTTATAAAAGTCCAAAATAAGTCTCAAAAACAGCCACAATTTTAGGCCTAACCTCACCATTAAAAGTTTAGATTTTCAGCCCTTAGATCATATCAGTTTCCGGGCTTGCAAAGCCTTAAAAATTCTGGATTAAACCTAAATGCACATTATATTTGGCAGCCATAAAAGATGGAAAGAGATAAAGAAAAAAAATACCAGAGCTTCATGTGGTAATGGCAGGAAACAAAACCTATCTATCCCACTTCAGAGAATGATGTGAAGAATTGAGAGAGAAAATTTTCTTACGGTTTCACATCCACATCCAGGAGAGCTTTCGTGTTGCAGGGACAAAGAGGGGTGCTACTATTGCTTGATCTCGAGATGGTGAAAAGGGCGAGATGGTGAGAGAGACAGCCGTGAGAGTAGAGTGATGAGAGAGAGCTGTGAGAGGAGGGGTTTCCAAATCGTAGGTAGAAAGAGAGAGAGAGCAGGGGGTTGAGTGGAGCTATGGAAGTGCTTCTCTCCTGCCAAATTTCTGGGGTGAGAGTTGAGACCGGCTACTGCCAGTCACAAGGAGAAATCGTGGCCAGATGAACGGCCACGATTCTTAGGTACTTAACACTTTGGTACCCTAAGGGTATGGAAGTGTTACTCGTAGCTGACAAGAAACTGGAGAACTTGTGATGGTCTCTAGACTAGCTGGCTGGTTAGAGAATGGTATGAGATGGCCCCTAGATTTGCTTCTTGGTTAGAAAAGGGTAAGCGATGGTCCCAAGATTGGCTCGCTGATTAGATAACGGTATAGGATGTTCCGACTTCCGTGACTGGCTTGTCCATCCTTTTTGTTTTTTGGAACTCGGGGTGTCCCCAACCCTTTGGGTTAGGATTAATCCCGAGGGTGCGACGTGAGCCCACAACCCACCATACCAAGTAAGTCCGGGTAAACCCGTGCGACCCCAAAGGGGGAGTGAGAAATGGAACCCATGACCTCACACTTGGGGAAAGGCCCAGGAACCACTGGCTTGTCCATCCTGCCAGTGGAAAAAGCATGATTCGAAATCCATTCAAATTTGGCGAAATTTCGGTTTGTTCCCACTTACCAAACCGAAATTGTTCATATTTCGTATTTACAAATTTCAGCCAATAATTTAGAATTTGAAGTGAAATTTCGGAATTTGGGTAAAATTTATGAAAATTTATTTTTAAATACTTTTAAAATAAAATTAGCGAGATATATCGAAATTTCATGAAATTTTGAGAATTTAAAATATATTTCTTTAAAAAATAAATAATAATATTTATATTAAATCTAAAATATATTATTTCGGCTGGAATTTTTGAATTCGAAGCCAAACTTTTGTAAAATATCGATATATATCGTGAAAATATTTAATTTTAATAAAAAGATTAAAAAATAAAAAGTTTCTGAAATTTCACCGAGATGTATGAAATTTTTGAAATTTTGATTTTGCTTGGAGGACCGAAATTATCAATATAAACGCAATTTCAAACCTTAGCAAGCTGGCATGGAAGTGGATGAATACCTCCCAGCTTGAGAGACCTCAGGCTGTGAGAGCCACGTCCACTCAAAGTCAACCACTTGATTCCCTGTACAAGGATCAAGTAGGTCAGCATCCCCTGAAATAAGGAGATGTTGGCTAGATGTTGACCACTATAAACGTAAGTTGTTCAGTGGACCAGCAAGAAATATACTCTGAAATCCCTTGTTTTTACGATTGGATCTTCTATTAGAAGAGTCAAGGGATGTAATTAGATCTTAACCCTGCCTTCAAGGGTCAGGGCAGGGCCACAGGGGAAAGAAAAATAAGAATTTTTTTCTCATTCAAGGTAACGGGATATTTTTTTTACACCAAAAACCAACTTCATAATAATTCAATTAAAATTATATAAAGTAAAACAAGTATAATAATAGAGCACTACTTAGCGGGCCCATGGGTCTGTTTCCTATCTTACACCCATGTCCTCGTGTCCCTTTTAACACCCTTTTAACCCTGCTTCAGATTAACAAAATTAAAACAAAGATTTTGGTTTTTTTTTTAAACCATGGTTGGATTGCTTAACCCTAGGGGTAAGTGAATCTTAACCAAAATAGGTGAGTATTTAAATTTGGGGCGTGGACCAATGAGGACCGGCCACTCCGTTTCAAAATGGGAACCCCAGGTACGTTAACTATTTTCCTAATAATAAACTAGATAAAGTTCTATCTTGGCAACAAACTAAGACTCTAATCATAGTGTTAAGAGTTACGGAATTGACTAATTAAAGACTTAGGATTAAAGTTTCAAGGGATTAAGATTTTAAGATGTTGGAGTTGAGGTAAAAGCCGTCAAAGGGGTCAACCCTAACCCTACCCTTACTTCCAAGGGCAAGACTCTAAGCCTTCCCTACCCCTTCAAGACCTGGATTGATAAGGCCCTAACCCTGACCTAAAGGGCAAGGCCAGGCAGGTTGTTAACATAATCCGAGTAATAATATAAATTAGCATATAAAACAGATACTTTAAAAACCCTCTTTTCAAGAAGGACTACCACTCTTCATCTGTCACTAACCCTTACCCAATGCTCCAGAGGAACATGCTTATCCCATATCAAATAAACCATAATCACTTCAATTCTTGAAATGGGACATTACCTGGAAGGGTTTGACCAACAAATAGGTGAACCTGTTTTAAAAATGAAAATCTTATCCGACCTCAAGCAAACAGAGCCCTAAGTCGGGTCCCTCAGATTCTTCGGTATCAACCCCAATTTAAAACGAGACTGAATGAATGTATAGACATCAATTCTGGTAATTTTCCTGTTTTGAAAAATAGTTTGTTCTTCTTGAGAATGTGTGTTGAAAATCAATTAAGTGCTGAAAACTCGTTTGATAATAATTAGCCAAAATCTATTCTAAAGAACGGAAATAGCACAATCATGTTTAGGTGGAACAACCATAATAACTCTTTTATTTGCAATATAAAACTAAATTCATTAAAATTTAATCAAAAAAGTGATCTCAAATTTTTTTTTTAAATATATTTTTATTTTTTTAGAAAACCAAAACATAGCATAAATTGTGTAATGTCGTGTGAGCGTGTGTGTGTGTGTGTGTGTGAGAGAGAGAGAGAGAGAGAGAGAGAGCTAGCAGTGTTTTTATTCTTCCTCAAAAACAGTTTTGAAAAGTTAAAAAAAAATTTACCCAATTCTTACTCCAAAATGATTACATATAACATTTCTCAGAATTGTTCCCGAATTTGCGCCAGCCAAACACCATTCCTGGGTTTCGTTCCCCGAGAAATAGAGAAATGTTCCCCCAGAGATGCCATACACCCCTAGCTGTTTCCACTTTTTTAGTAAATGGGTTTGAACTGGTATCCACCCCATTACCCTAAGAACATGAATAGGATGGAGACAGATCCAAGGAAAGCAATTTTCCAGTTCCCTTATGACAGTAAGTTGTACAGAAAAATGTACATCCATCTCAAAGGTTGTGTTATAAATTCTTATGCAACTTGCATTGCAGATTATAAAAGAGAATTCGGTTGTCGGATATGATGCAGAGTCTGGAAGAGCCTTTGAGATGGATGTACATTTTTCTGTACAACTCTGCATCATATCCGACAACCGAATTCTCTTTTATAATCTGCAACGCAAGTTGCATAAGAATTTATAACACAAACCCTTCCACCACCACCCGCCTCATTAAAGAGTAGCCAAAACCTTGTTCATGGTGTACCTCGAGTAACTGAACCCCATGTTTGATTGATCATTTCTAAGAGAAACTCAACTCATTCATAGGTCTTGCTAATCCCGAATCAATCATGTCCTCGGTCTTCTTCTCTTCTGCCTTAGCCTGGATGCCATCCTCTTCACTCCCTTCTGCTGAATCTATGCATTCTTGGAATCTGAAGCAATTGATGAGATGATCGTTTGTTATTCCTGACACCTGCATGAATGAGTGTATGACATTTGGCCCCACGCTCTGGAACCCTCTTCTCACCAGTCCTTGCTTATCACATCGGCTTTCGGGGTCTTCACTGGGACCTGGCGAGGATACCGGAATCTGCTAACTATAGGCTTGTGGTTAACAAAGCTCCAGATATACTTGTCAAAAGACCCAAACTCATCTATGATCTGCATCAGAAAAGCACACAGAAAGATAGTTGTAGCAACAATCATAGCAAGAATTGCAGAATTTAGTCAATCTATTTTTTTTAATAATGTGGTAGCCTGTCTCCCAAGTTTTGGCATCACACCACTCATTTCAACATGTGGAAGTTGTAAACTGTTAACCCATGCAGCTAGTTTTGATTTTGACATTTTCTTTTTTCCTTCCTCTTCCTCCAAGTTGTCTTCCCCACTTCATAAATGGATGGTGACTCTCTTCTTTTCAACTGCAACAAAAAGCAGTGCCAATGGCAACAACAAATGGCGGCAGCAAAGTGATTTTAGGGTTTTCTTAGTGTTATCTGTTTTTTTAGACTGATTATAGAGCTCTAAAGTGATTTGGGGCAGTACGGTAGTGATTACAGGGTTTTATCATAGTGATTTTAAGGTTTTTAAAGTGATTCTATTCAATGTAAGGTTTAACATAAGAATCGTATGTTTTTTAAAACGATTTATAGGGTTTTACCATAGTGATTTTATATTTATTTCTTTACTATGATTTAGTGTTTTTTAATGTGACATTATATTCTGAATGTAATTTAGTGTTATCAAGATGAGATTTTATTGCTTTTATTTATGATTTTAGGGGAAAGTTGGCTCCGTTAGGCATTAATTCCCCTTCCACGTGTTAAATTGTTTTAGTCGTGACAGTTGCTTTGGGTGATGGTGGCACTAGCATAAATCCTAAGTGGTTACTGGTTAGTGGTTAATGGGTAAAGGCAGGTTTTCAACCCAGATATAGAGTATCAGCGCTCAGAGGATTCACCAACTTAGCAAGTTGGCATGTTCAATAAGAGGAATAATTCGGCTAGACAGCATCACACGAGGAATATATAGGTCAGACCTATATGAATGACAACACTTACCATTTGACCTACCTAAGTCATAAGTGGTCTAATTTACCCAATCAGATGCTAACAAAACATGCATTCTATGCTATTCAATTTTTTTATTATATTTTTATCAGTAATTCTATGCTATTCAATTGATCACTCGCGAAAAGGAAAAGAATGCAATGTGGTCCCACCCGAAGATGTTTTTTCTGATCAGATGCTTACAACCATCTAAAACTACAAGTACACCAGAGGTAAGTTAAAGCATAGTAACATCATCAGTTTGTAATAATCAGAGTAGTCTTCACACGTAAACAGTACATGATTCGCCACACCAAACAAAAGTGCATCTTAATTCTGCAGTTATTGATTGTAAGGTTCACAAATGAAAAACAACAAGAAGAATCTACCTTGGATATTTGACGTGCATTCTCAATTATGGCACGTAGCTTTAGCTCCGATAACAGGGAGCTAGCAGGGCTACCTGGTGCTGTTATCTTCTTCTCCTTCAATTTTGAGACAACAATTGGATCGAAATCCGCAAAGACTTCCCTGTGTACACGCACGTGTTAAAAGAGCAAATACAATGAAGACAAACAGGAGGACAGACACCACCAGTTGCAGGTCCCTCCAGATCTGCCAATTGAAACCCCACCGAATGATAGTAACCATTTGATGTACTACATTATTTTTAGATGGTCAAACATACAGTCCTGAAAAGTCTGTTAATCAAATGGTTATGAGAAGAGGCTTCTTATCATTGAGACTAGGATCGTTACCTAAATATGTGCCTTTTTTCTGAGAATGGTAGGCCATGTAAGTTCAGCCAAAGCACCCTGATAGGACAAGTAACTCAAATAGTTCCCTGCATGTGGTCGAGAATATCAGGCACACTAAGAATCAAGTTAGATGAATTTTATCTTGGAATTGGAAAGCCTGGAATTGGGAGGGAAAAAATGCAAACAAGGTTGTGATCACATACTTTTCATCATGGACTGGAACTCCCCATTCTTCATCATGGAAAGCAACATAACATGGATCTATTTTGGATAATGAAAACCAATCAGAAGATAACACTTAATAACTATTACATTTGAGGATATTACCATAAGTGAATAACACAGGGTAGTAAAGTGCTCCAGAACTGAATCAAAAACAGAACAAGATTACTATTCTGTAATGATCGTTGCCAAGGTAAAACTGATAGAAGTAAAAAACAGCGGAAAACTGATATTTTCCCAGAAAACCCATTAACTGTCTTGAGGAACATGACCCGTACATGATGCACATGTTCTCATCAATCCAAACCTTCCAGGTGTTGGTCTATTCCTTGTTTAAACAAGAGGCAAAAAATTGCACTTGTCAGCAATCCTAAACATCTAAACAAGATCTAAATCAAGGATGGCTAAGTATAAACTGGGGGAATGGCCAGGAAGAAAGAACATGCATTCAAGGTGTCTGACACTTGAAAAACCCAGTGTTACAAATCTGGTTCTCAGGAGTTTTATCGGCTCGATTTTCTAAGGAGATTTTCAAATATAGAGTTTTCCCCAGTATTTCTCGCCTAAATCTCGGCAATGATTAAAATAATAATTAAAATTGCAAAATATAATAATATATATCAGCAATTTATAAATTCATCAAACCAACAATATTGAGTATTTTTAGCGAAATTTTTAAAATATCGGCTAAATTTCAGAAAATCTTGGGATATTTACGTGATAAAAAGAAAAAAATTTATTTCGCGAAAGACTTTTAAAATACTGCGATAAAAACAGAGTTATATACTTTAGATGTTTTTCTCGGTATTTCTCGAGATAAATTAGGTTTTTTTTCGGAAGATTTGTAACAATGGAATAGCCCATACTAATGCGAGAACTTGTGTTGTTGTGCCAAGTTCAGTACGCATCCCAGAAGATGGATGAGAGGCCGCCTTAGGAAAAAAAACATTAGATTTTCTCTTTAGTAGTATTGGCATTGATGATCCCAAAAATGCTCTGTCGCTCGGATTTTTTAAGGCAACAGGCACGAACCATGTCGAAACGTGTGGACAAAAGCACGGACGAACATAGCTGTTGTAACTCTTATTAGAAGAATCTATGCATTTGGACACATATGGACATACATGAACACACCTAAGTCCTTTTAGTGTTTATTATACAAAAAATAGCATACAACTACTGCATATAATTAGCATAAATTTCGGCAAATAATTCCTAACTTTCATCATCAGAAACAAAAAATCAGTATAGGGTAAGAGGGGAAGAACTACGATCCATTTATTTTCAAAAAAACAGAAAATGAATAAAAGGAATTACCGACCTCTGTAATAGAAAAGAAAAGGAGGAGAGAGAGAGAAAGAGAGAATAAGGGTGTTAATGGGCTATATTCGGGCCACAAAAACCTCTTTCAAATCAACCCTCTTTGAGATTAGTATTACATTTAGAATTAATATATGTTCATTACTTCTTTAGTTCATTAATTTAATTGTTATATTTCTTATTTATATTGCTTGATGAATTGTAGTTTGTACTACATTACTTAGTGTTATTTGCAGTAACTTTGTTTTTGTATTTAATTTTTTTATTTTCTTTTTAATCTTTTATAGTATTATCCATATAACATTTATAGCATAATAATTTAAATAAAAAAATTTAAAATATCCTCCTGTGTCTTCGAACCTTTTTTGGATTCAGTGTCTGAAACTATATGAGTCCGACACTGACACTTGTATCCGTATCTATGCAATATAGCTAAATGAAACTAGATTTCCTCATTAGAAATATGAATTCTGAAGATTCCCTTTTCACATACATTTCCTAGCTTCCATGTAAAATAAAAAACTAGTCACCCTATGCTACAATGAACCTAACTGCAACCGGACCCTTCAGAGTTGAGTCTCACTCTCTATTTAGCAGTTCTCACTCTTCAATTTTTTGTTATTAGATTGATTTTTTACGACAAAATATTGTCCCAAATACTTTGCTTATTTCAGAACAAAATTGTCCCTGTTATTTTCTATTACATTTTTGCTTTTTACGTTTATTTGGCATTCCAGAAGTTAAGCAATCAGTAGTACACTATGATCTTTGTTTCTTGTAGTGATATCCATGTCTTATTATATGCTTTATTTCCTGTTTTTAATCGTTATTTGTAATAATATTAGGATATATACTTAACATAATATTTTACAATCAAAGTTCTAACTGCATAAAACTGTATGCACTTCAGTAAACAGTAGTAAACTATGCTTTTGGTGCAGATCGTGGATCATATTTCTGTACCCATGAGTTGATTCATGTATCACCAGAAAATTCTTTCGCCCAATGACACAATGCAAGTGTAGTCATTAATTGGTGTGATTTTTCGGATTAGGGAATAAAGATGAGCTTCTACGATTTTTTTTTAAATCTAAGAGTGTAGTGTTGCAAGCAAATCTTTTTTCCTGGTCAAAAGGCAATTTCAAACTGGAGCATCCCATTAAAGCTTATAGGTGAATGTACGGAATATCCGTCCACCAAAGAAGAGATCCAAGGATATTTGTTATCAACTTTTAGAAACGTCTTCCCAGGTACTGGTTTTCCCTTTTCAGGTATTCAGCATGCAGATTAGTGGGGAAGGACGTTTTAAACTCTGGTCCAAGATATCTTTGCGAACTTGGCAAGCTGGGGTCTTCCTAGCGTGTTTTATCCAAACTTTTTTTCATTTCAATGGCTTAGAATAAAATATTAAAATTGATACCTTAAAGTCACTTGAGTTGGTTTTAGGTTTACTTGGTTGCCTTTTTCTAATTAGTGAGTAGTGACTATTAAAAGAGATACAGAAATTTATATGCTTAACAGGGATTAAAATACTGTTTGGGGGACTGTATCGGTCCCAACCAAAACCAATACGTATTTTTTACGGTTCAGGATGATACTCTCTTTTTTAAATCAAATTAAATTTAAAAAATAAAATAAGGCACTAGAAAGCCAAATTAGCCAATACCAAATAGAATTGTAGAAACATAGGCAGTAGATGAGTAGAGTAGAAAGGGAATGAGAGAAATATGAAAGAGGTAAGTTTTAGGGCATGTAACCCATTTATATGTAAAGTGTTAAACGAGTCTTATGTCCAAAACCGATAGGCATCGGTAAGACTCGTCCAAGACGTATTGGTTTCATACGAGTCTAATAACCTATCTATAAAAAACGTAAGAAGACTATAAATAAATAAATTTAAAATAAAAAAACGTTTAGGAACCCCTATAGGGAAACCCTTTTAAAGGATCATGCAAAAAAGTATATGATATATGCACAGAAGAATTGGATCTATGTAATAAGCACACTCAATTTTTCCTAGAAATTTTGATGTGAGACATACTGTCTAAAACACATCAGACACTTTTGATAAAACTACGAAGTGAAATAAAGCATATAAATTTATTTATTTTCTCATCATTTGCAACAGAAGTTATACTAGACTTATATATTAAATTGCATATGCTTCTTTCTAGCTTACAGACTCATATGATTCATTCTCTGCTTATAAACTAATCTTTATACAAGAATTCATCAATGGGCATTATGTAAGAGCGTCTCAGTGAGCCAGGTCTTCTAAAGTTTGAAGATTGGAAACCTTGTATCTGTGTTTGATATGAAACAGGTCTCTCATCTAAGTTGCACACTTTATTTGTTTGACCAAGAATATAACAGAAAATAATTGCCCTTACTTTGAGACACATGACCAAAATAAGTTCAACAAGGACCAGATGACATATAGCTGGTTTCACATATAGATTGAAGGATACACTTAGAGAACTAAAAGAAGGCTTAAGCACAAAACATTCAGAACTCCATCAAAAAGCACATCAATTCATTTCATGCCCAAGCTTCCCTGAGAGGAATGTCGGGGCGGGGCGGGTTTTCTACTAGCCCGCCCCCGAACTGATTAGAATACACCGACCCGCGACCCGCCCCACCCCCGACCAGGGGTTATAAATTATGAAACCATCTCAGCCACTATTAAAAAGTATACACCCCGGCCCCGCCCCATATTTAAAAAAAAAATTTAATTTGTTGTACAGGCGTCACCAGCACTGATGCAGAGGTGGTGCTATTACTTTGCCACCGGTGAAGAAAAGAAATGAAGGTTCTTAACTGGAGTCTCGTTGCTGATAAAGAGAAGGAGGATTGGTGTGGTCAGACCAAGAGAAAAAAGGGGGGAAACAAGGGAGAGCTGCTGCCGCCGGCAAGAAAAACAGTAGAGATGGTAGCTTGGCTTGTCGGAGAAGATGACTGGGGGGTGTGGGGCTGGCCGGAGATGTTGCCGCTGCTGCTGGACTGAGATCAGGAGAGAGGAATGAGGGCTGCTCCACCTTGTGTGTTCAGGAAGAAGAAGATCACCAAGAGAGAGGGGCTGCGGCCACAAAAGTCTAAAACCCTAAAATTTTAGATTGTTTTATAAAATCAATTTTTTTGATTTTTCCAACAATACCCCTTAGACCCATGTTAATAACCAAGTTACCCCTCCAACCCATATATATATCTAAAATAATATAGCCTATAATATCGGGGCGGGGCGGGGCGGGGCGGGGCGGGGTATACTAAAACCGGCCCCACCCCGAAACCGGTTCAGTTTTTTTTAAAATACTAAACCCACCCTTAAACCATTTAGATAGGAAAAAACCAACCCTATAGGGGCGGGGTGGGGCGGGGCGGGGCGAAATTGCCATCCCTAAGTAGAACTGCTGACAACTGTTTTCTTTTGATCAAGTAACAAAGGTAACAAGGAAACAGGATCTAGGCGTCTAGCACTTTAAACCAATTTAAAATAAGGGAATACCTTCTCATAAAACAGGCAGATGTGAAATAAACAACATGGACCTAGTGCCTTGAATTAAATGGGCCTGCGCAGAATTCTGATCTAATTAAATTATCACTGTAATCAAGACATTTGAAAACCACAGCATGGCTTCTTAAAGGAGAAAAAGCCACAAAAGTGCATCTAGATTCTAGATGACATTCAAAAGTCTGTAGTGTGCACATCCAGTGCTGAGAAGTTACCAAATCAACCTGAATTGACAACAAAGAACAGGCAAAAACCCGAGAGAATTCTACTGTTCAAGCAAAGATGATGAGAGCTCATGTAGGGTGAAGAATGAGAGGGATTGAACCAATGAATAGTAAGGAGGTTTTCAGATTCAGCTAAGGAAGCTCTCAGGAGTTCAAACACTTAAAATTAAAGGAGTCAACTATCAATAGATATCATGAGTAAACAACTCTACATTAGAATCTAAAGATCACCATAAAAGCAATAATAAAAATATGCGCACTCTGCCCATTATAATTCAGTAAATGACTGCCTTTACAGATTTCTTATTCCAAGGCTCTATCCAACTCGGGGAAATAGTGAAAGAGTGCTACAGTAATATGGTCAGAACTTGGGTTTGAACTTGAATTCAACCTACCATGAAGAATCAACAATTTCCATCTCTGGAAAAACGAATGAGAGAATTGAAAATGCAGTCATAGTTTCTGCGGTATCAGACTCTTGTCTTGTCTTTCCATTATGCTCCATCCCCCCTTATCCATCCAGCCAACCAAACAGGGAATATATAATGACAACGAACTTATCAAAATGACTTGTATGAGAGGCAAGCCTACTCGCCAGCGGCAACAAAAAAAAAAGTCAAAACCTATTGAACAACGAGTTTCCCTAATTGACCCCTCTGGTTGAAGGGAAGGATGCTCCTCCAAAGGTCTCACTCTCTACCGTCCCAAAAATAGAACCAGAAGATTTCTAATATCCAAGATGACATCTAGATTAAAAGCAATACATTCAGAGGTTCAACCAAAAAGACTGTCTTTTTGTCCCTCGTGCGGTCTACTATAAGTCTGAAATCCCAACAGATGATCCAAGGGACTCGGTTCAAATACAAATTATGCAAGACTAAAGATGGCTTGATGACTTCTGATACGGATCGAGATCCCTTAATTTCATTGAGTGTACAATTGTTCAGGGCTGCATCTGGGACTCCGTGAATCCTCCTCAGCATGGTTTTAAAAAACGCCGAAACCGTTACGTAACGCCCGTTACGTAACGGTTTCGGTGAACACCGTTACCCGTTACCGTTACGTTACACCAACATATATATATATTTTTTTTCTATTTATTGTGATTTTTTTGATTTTTTAAGCCAAAAACAAAAACTCCGTAAAGGCCGAAACCGTTACGTAACGGCGTTACGTAACGGTTTCGGCCGTGTCCGTTACGGTGTCCGAAACCCTTTTTTTGAACCTTGCTCCTCAGTGCCACAATCTCTCCCCATCCCTCATAAAGATCATACTAAAGATAAAGCACCTGACCTAGGTATCCTCATTGAGATAAAAAGGACAATCATCTAGAGATAGAGCACCCCATTTGTTTTTCTGCATGGTGGCAACTCCAAACAGTTGTTAGGTATGAGCTATTGAAACTTAAATTTTAAATCACTTAAATCGTATTCTCAGTCATTTATATTTTCTAGAAATACGTGGTTACAACTTACAAAGCAGCAAACACTACTCTAAATTCCACAAGGTGAAGATATCAACTTATCTAAACTTATATTTCCTAAACTTTGATATTTCCCCTAGACGGTAATTGCAACCAAAGCCTCGTTTACAAGAAACTACCCATGGATGAATGCACCATCACAGCCTAGGAGCAATTTCTATCGCTTTCACTTTTTTCTCTAAATTGTAGAATGTTGAATATGGTTAAATTTAGTGGGGCCAGATGTAACTAGTTTATGGTATTAACGAGTGGACAATTCAAAAGAGACTGTTACAAAGTCTGCACAAGCAATAACCAACTACCCCGAAGTCGAAAACAAGACTTTACCAGTATTTGGTGTCACCCAAGCACACCTCTTTTTGGCCTGTGAAGTATCAGGTGGAGATGCCAATACACTCTCAGAAACAACCTTTTCATGCCTTTTAGCACATTGCTTCATCCGGCTTGCCGTAGAACTTGTTCGAGTTATCCTTCGAGTAGACCTTGCCTTGTTTCCAGCAGGTCCAAGGACTGGCCTCACCCCCGGATCTACTACATTCATCAACCTAACTCTAAGAACTCCTTGATTCTTCACAGATCTCAGATTTTCACCCTGAAAATCGCTTGATTTCTCCACTTTAAACAGATCTAGGGTATCGAACCAGGTTTCCGTGTAAGTAACGACCTTGCCTTGTTTCCAGCAGGTCCAAGGACTGGCCTCACCCCTGGATCTGCTACATTCTTCGACCTCACCCTAAGAACTCCTTGATTCTTCACAGATCTCAGATTTTCACCCTGAAAATCGCTTGATTTCTCCACTTTAAACAGATCTAGGATTTTTTCACCATCTAGACCACAAATCCACCAAAACTCCTCTATTAACACACAGAGTACAACCTTTGACCGATTGAATGGCTAATTCAAGCCCTAACATCCAAATAGAGTTGAAGTTCACTGAACCAAAACCCTAGAAAACATATTCGTATAAAAATTCACAAAATGCATCCACTTTTGATCAGACCTAGCGCTAATTCAACTGTTAAGAGCATCTCCAACCGTGCTCTATATAAGTCTAAAGGCTTTGGATTGTCCCTGGCAAAGCCAGAAAGAGCTTGTCTCGGGGTTCCATAGAATAGGCGACGAGCGGTGGATAAGTCAAAATCATGGGACCATGATTTTGATTTCACCGCACATAATAAGACATGAGGCGATAAGTGTGTGAGAAACCTAGAATCTAGCGAGCGGACAGCGCACCCCTATACCAAAGAGATATCAAATGGGGAGAAGTTAAAATCATGGGGGAGAAAATAAAATGACTTCTCCCCGTATTTACGCCAACTGTCGCACAATGTATGGAACCCGAGAGCCAGAGACAATCCGAGGCCAACTCTAAATATCTCTAAGGAAAAAAATTAGCTCTCTAAGCACTCAGGCATCCACAAACCATAAGGGACCTGGCGTTTTTAAAGGGGAAAGATATCAAATGAGGAGAAGTCAAAATCAAGAGAAGATAATGAAATGACTTCTCACCTAAATTATTGTCAGGTGCCCTATTGTTTGTGGATGCACGAGCGCTTAGCTCGAGCAGCCACCAGAGCTAATCTTTTTCCATATCTCTACTGTTATAAAGTGAATAGGATGGTAGTTGCGTGGATAGAAGTCTTTAAACTCCCGAAGAGGATGGTCACGGCGTTGATTGCAAAATCTAAACTCTTTATCCATTTTCATATCATCCTAAAATTTCTCCACTAACCGTTTAGATTTTCCAGTGTCCATAACTATCCCACGCATTTTTCTCATGTTCCTATCTTCATCTCTTTACGGTTTATGCCTTATCTCTTCCTCAACTAAGAAAATCTTATACTTTTCCAACAAAAACAATTATCTACTTCGCTCAAATCATCGGAAACTTTGAGGTTAATCTCATTTATTTAAATCTATTTTTTTTAATGTTAATGTGGATCACTAAGAAAAAAAAATTAACTTTGCAGAGTTCGACCCTGCCATTGCATATAGCGGATTATCTCACATCTTTTAAATCTTCATTGCCAAAGTTTTATCTTTCTCATGTTCCTATCTTCATCTCTTTACGGTTTATGTCTTGTCTCTTCCTCAATTAAGAAAATCTTATACTTTTCCAACAAAACAAATTATCTACTTCGCTCAGATCATCGGAAACCTTTAGGTAAATTTCATTTATTTAAATCTATTTTTTTTAATGTTAATGTGGATCACTAAGAAAAAAAATTAACTTTGCAGATATCGACCCTACCATTGCATATATCAGATTATCTCACATCTTTTAAATCTTCATTGCCAAAGTTTTATATGCATTCATCAAATTTCAGGCAAGTTCCCTTTAATTATATTTGTTTTTTAATGTGTGTAACAACATAACGAATCCAACTCTATTTATCTTGAAGTTTTTTTCTTAATGCGACCCATTGGTGTGCTCAAATTCAACTCTGTTTATTTGGGTGTTTAATTTCTTAAATATGTGGCTCACATAACAACATATCCATCTCTGTTCGTATTCTACGGGTCATTTAACTATTATAACCACCTGTAAACTTAAGTATATAACCACCTCTTCCCTCACTAAGGTCCCTCTACATACTATATGACCGGTTTCGATTGCTATGACGAATTCTGTTATTTCCTGTATAATATATGCCTCCTTAAATCAATAAAAACTGAAAAAATTCCTGAAAGTTTGTTTAACTTGGGGAAGACGATACCTTCCAAAAACATAAAACTTGGGGAAGATGATGAATAGTGATTTTAAATGGTTTCAAAATTTACCCAAACCCAGTTCCAAATCCAATACCCATATCTGTCCAACAGTTGGAAACCAAATCAAAACTACCGGATCTGGTAGGCCCCGTTTTGTCAATATATATGGTTTCAAAATTTACCCAAACCTAGTTTCGGATCCGACACAAAGATCCATTCAACAATTGTTAACCAAATCCAAACTACAGGATCTGGTAGGCTCCGTTTCGTCCATATATATTGTCACCCTCTTTATGTAAAACCGGTAACCAACATCATGGTTAATATTCACTAACCCTTACGGTTTCACAATCACATCTTGGGTCTAACATTCTAACTTCGGTTTTTAGGACATAAAAAATAACAAATTGTTAACTCTTTGGGTCTAACAATCTAACTTAGAATTTAAGAAAAAAAAAATATAAACACTTTGATTTACAAATTATTAACTAGAGTTAACTAAGGGCCTTTGAGTGCGTTGGAACTCAATCAACATGTGTCCCTTTTAATCCCTATTGACTATGGTTAATATTTACAAATCATTGGGGTTTAACAATCTAACTTTGGTTAATATTAAATAAATTTTAAACCCTATGGGTTGCAATTTTTTAACTAGAGTAATGATTGAATTTGTGAGTGCAATAGAACTCGCTCAAGGCATGTCCCTTTTAATCCATATTAACTATGGTTAAGATTCACAAACACTTAAGACTCAACAATCTAAATTTGATTTTTAGTCTCTATTAACTATGGTTAATATTTATAAATTCTTGGGGTTTAACAATCTAACCTTACACACACTCTGGGAATAGCCCAGTGGTAGATGTATCCCTTCCTTAGGAAGGAGGTTATGGGTTCCATTTCCGAGAGGGTGAGAGTGGGTTGCACTCTCCACCCACCTTTAACTTAGAACATATACTGACTTGCTAATCGGGGTTGCGGCCTAACCACCTGTCTCACACTAAAAAAAAAAAAAAAACAATCTAACCTTGGTAAATATTAAGAGTTTGTGAGTGCAATAGAACTCGCTCAAGGCATGTCCCTTTTAATCCCTATTAACTGTGGTTAAGATTCACAAACACTTAGGACTCAACAATCTAAATTTGATTTTTATAAAACGAAATATATATTTAAAAAATATTAATACCAATGATTACAAATTATAAACTAGAGTTAACAATGGGCCTTGGAGTGCGTTAGAACTCAATCAACATGTGTCCCTTTTAATCTGTATTAACTATGGTTAATATTTACAAATTCTAGGGGTTTAACAATCTAACCTTACACACACCCTGGGAATAGCCCAGTGGTAGGTGTATCCCTTCCTTAGGAAGGAGGTTCCGGGTTCCATTCCTGAGAGGGTGAGAGTGGGTTGCACTCTCCACCCACATTTAACTTAGAACAGATATTGACTTGCTAACCAGGGTTGCGGCCTAACCGTGTGTTCCATACCAAAAAAAAATCTAACCTTGGTAAATATTAACTAAATATTAACCCTAAGGGTTACAATTTTTTAACTAGAGTAATGATTGAGTTTTTGAGTGCAATAGAACTCACTCAAGGCATGTCCCTTTTAATCTATATTAACTATGCCTGCGTTGCACAAACACCTAGGGTTCAACAATCTAACACTGCTATTAAAAAAAAATTAGCACCAAGTATATTAATTCATTGAACAGGTATTTTGAATACGATTTCTTTACAATATTATATACTTTGCTTTCTCCATTTATTCATTCATTATATACTATTTTTTTTGTGTTCAACATTTCAATTCAATTAGATATATGTTACGTAATACTATTATGTTCCTTTGTTATTGTGATTAGGATGAACCTAAATTTTTTTGTACACACATAAAAACTTACGTTATAAGCAAGTGTGAGAACAACCAAGTAATGAAAAACATATTATTTCTATGCCTTCGAGATATTGTAGGATGACTATTGAAGATAGCGAACAACTAAGAACGGCTGGACACAATACCTTACATAACAGAGACCTAACAAGGAAGTCATTTGCACAGAGAGCGTGTGCAATCAAGAATTAGAGGGCAACGATGATGGTCACAGTTGAGTAATGAACAAAGGGAACGATGAAGAGAACAACAACGCAACGCATACCGTCATTGACTAGACCGCATAATGATATGTTGTCAGAATCAGAGTCACGTCAACATAGACAAAATATACTCTAGAATCGACGTTATGGTACACAACAACTGTCCGGCGATTTACAATGTATTCAAACCACACAACCTGTAACAGATATGAATGTAATGAGTAATAATATAAGACCTTACTTACATATTTTTTAAATTTATGTTTCTAATTTAATAACGATCACTTGATTGTATATATAGGTTCAAGTATTCATCTAAATGTTCATTACCACATTTCTAATTCAAAACATTTAGGTCGTCCTACAATTTGAACTAATGTTCATCAAGGGAGAATCAGGATACGTGATATAAGACAACAAACACTTCAAATTTCCACATCAACCAATTCTAACATTGTTAGAAATGTGATTTGTGTCGAAAATTGTGAAGCTACAAATCAAATTCAATTGCGAAATCCTACAAGTGGATTTGCCTTTCATCACGGGAGAACTCGCTTGACTCAAATGCGTCGCCAAGCCCGAGTCGGTGAAAATTTACCCAATCAAAGCTATCACTATATTGCTCATGATAAGGAACGATATAACACTAACTATAGGTATTTTTCTTCCAATTACAAGATATCTATGTAACCAATTTATGTAAAAATTTGCAAATTTTTTTATTCCCCTCCTATCTATCAACAGGTGTTCAATGTATACATCAGGGTCATGAAGAAATATGTGCTACTTCTCACAGCGTTCAGGAAGACCACCAAACCGAAGGTTCTTACTTTTTAATAGACATCTTTACTGATTATACACATTAGTAATTTACTCTTGAATATATTTAACTATTATGCAGCTCATAATTATTCAGATCTAAACTTATGAATGTATAAAATTACAATCATTTATGTTAATTTCTAAATCTAACTCGACAAATTCTAAGATACGACGTAATATTGGACAACAATATATTGAGGGAATTGTCCATCGTAATTGTTTATTAACGCCTAGAATTTGTACTCATTGTGATGCAAAATTGTTTCAATTGGTGATTTATGCTGCAACAACGGACGAGTTTGCATTCCTTTGCCATTAGCGCCACAAGAATTAATGGATTTATATATCGATAACTCTTTTGATACTATTCATTTTAGATGATATATTAGATCATATAATTATGCGTTTGCATTCACTTCTATGGGCGTCAATATTGATGAAAATCTAGCAATTGGAAGAGCTGGGGTTTATACATTCCGTGCTCAAGGAGTCGTGTATCATAAAATTGGAAGTATATTACCCATCGATGGTAGAATGACGAGATATATTCAGATGTATATTTATGACACCGACCATGAAATTGATAATTGGCTTGCAACAAATAACTTATTACATTTTCATATTGTAACAAAGTTAAAAGAAATCTTGAATGCTCACAACCCATTCGTTCAAGTATTTCGATCTTTGGCATAACGACCTGATTTAGATACATGTAGACTATTAATTCGATCAGAGATTTCATGTGGTCGGCTTCAATACAATCTCCCAACTGTGTCACAAGTTGCAGCAATCTTGACTGACGTTGGTGATAATGATGACAAACAAGCAAGAGATATCATAGTACAAACACGGAGTGGTCGCCTGCAAAATGTAGCAGATACAGCAGGTTATTATAATTCATTACAGTATCCTCTCTTACTTTCTTATGGAAATCATGGTTAGGATATAGATGTTTACAATGAAAGGCATCGAAGAGTGACCTGTTGTTCTTATTACGCATATATGATTCAGGTTATTTTTTTTACTTCATCTCTACGAATTCATTATCGTCCGCTTTATATGGTAAAGTTAGAATTCAATAAATTTGTTTTCTGCAGATTAGGAATTCTAATCCATCAATTCTCTTGCACGGCGATCGGCTCTTCCAACAATATTGTGTAGACAATTACGTAAAGATAGAAACTCAAAGGTTAAGATTCTTACGTAATAATCAGAATGTTATTAGATATGAACTCTACCAAGGTTTACATGATGCAATAGCAGTTAGAGAAACAAATGCAGGTTTGTATCTAACTACATACTTAGTTAGTAATCATATAAATGTTTTAATACAATAAGATTGGCTCATTATTTTAATTAAAATTTTTAGATATAGTCGGGCGTAGGGTTATTCTCCCATCATCTTTTGTTGGAAGTCCTCGAGATATGTATCATCGTTACCAAGATGCTATGTCATTGGTACAAAAATATGGTAAACCTGATATTTTCCTCACAATGACGTGCAATCTTTCTTGGGAAGAAATTACAAGAGAATTACTCATAGGACAGCTGCCACAAGATCGTCCTGATTTGACTACACGAATATTTTGAGCAAAATGCGAAGAACTCAAAAGGGACATCATAGAGCACAATATTTTGGGAAGGGTTATTGCACACGTTAGTGTCATTGAATTTCAAAAAAGAGGTCTACCACATATTTATATACTACTTATTCTGCATGAATCTGACAAACTAATGAGCCCTGATGAATATGATAAGTTGGTACGAGCTGAAATACCTTACCAAGAAACTGAACCAGAATTGTGGAATGCGGTTACCAAACATATGATGCATGGGCCATGTGGAACACACAACAAAACTGCTCCCTACTTGAAAGATGGAGTTTGCAAAAAAGGTTATCATCGACACTTCGCTCAAGCCACAGTTCAAGGTAACGACTCATATCCAATGTATCAACATCGTGATGATGGTCGTTTTGTTCTTCTCAACAACAATGCAAATAAGGTAGTAGACAACCGATGAGTTGTCCCTTATAATCTTTGGCTACTTCATAAATATGATTGCCACCTCAATGTTGAAATTTGTGCAAGTATAAAATCTGTCAAGTACCTATATAAGTATGTCTACAAAGGTCCAAATCGTGTCTCTCTAGAAGTATCACATGACTTTCGTGATGATGAAATTTCACAATGTGTCAATGCTCGATGGATATGTGCACCAGAATCTCTTTGGAGAATGTTTAAATTTCAGCTACATCAAATTTATCCATCAGTTGAGCCATTACAAATTCATCTTCCCAATAAGCAACAAGTTAGGTATTATAACCATCAATACCTGCCAGATGTGTTGGCTGATGACCGCATTTTGAAGACAATGTTGATAGAATTTTTTGCTACAAATGTTACTGACGTTGAAGCAGGACGATACTTAAATCGTGACTTTCCATAAAAATATCGTTGGATAGAAGGAGAGAAGGTTTGGAGAAAATGAATAAATACAAAATGTTCGATAGGAAGATTATATACAATTTCACCAATGGAAGGGGAAATATATTTTCTACATTTACTCCTTCATCATATCCAAGGTCCAAGATCTTTTGATGATTTGTTAACTTATAATGGAATGCATTACCTAACTTTCAAAGAAGTTGTTGAATATCGTGGGTTACTTGAAAGTGATAACGACATCAGAGAGTGGTTCATTGACGTAGTTAATTCAAAAATTTCATTTACACTTTGACGATTGTTCATCACTATCTTGGTATTCTGTAATCCAACCAAGATTTCTGAATTGTGAGAGGAGTTTCACAATCACATGTCTAAAGAGTATCCAACAAGTTCTAGAAACTCGCTGCAAATTCGTGCTAACAGGCTCTTTTTAAATATTCAACATTTGTTGATGCAACATAGTAGAACATTATCAGATTTCGGACTTCCGCAAGTGGATGAAGAATTTGTTTCCAATATTTCACATTCTAAGATAATAGCTGATGAGTTATCTGTTAATATACCTGATGAGGACATTGCTACAATCGACAAATTAAATGCAGAGCAAAGGTTGACATTTAATACAATTACTTCAGTTGTTTGCACAAATCAATGTTCAGTTTATTTCATTGATGGTCCAGGTGGTACTGATAAAACATTCTTATATCGCTTAATTCTATCTTTAATTAGAAAATCAGGACAAATTGCAATAGCCATTGCAATCTCAGGAATAGCTGCAACTTTAATACCCGGAGGTCGTACTGCACATTCAAGATTCAAGATACCTATTCATTTGGATTCATATACCTATACCTATACATTTGGATTCATCATCTACTAGTGGAAGGCACGTGCGATGCACGTGAGTGAACGGTTCTAATGAATGCAATAGTACGACAACTACAAATTTGTGAATTTTCAATAATTTAAAAATTACTTAAAATGCATGCATCGATTTTAAAAATATGAAAATTCCCTTAAGTTCTTAAATTGTCCAAACATTCCAAAATTATTTGAGAAATTGTTAAATAATATTTATTTCCTAGTTTGCAAATTAAATGTTTTATTTCATCCATTTTAAATCTGGCTAACAATAAATGACCTTTAGGGTTAATAATCTTTTATTATTCTCTTCTAAAACCAAGGTTAGATTGTTGAACCATAAGGGGCAGTGAATTGTAACCATAGTTAATAGAGATTAAAAGTGACATGTGTTGATAGATTATGCAATCGCAATCGCAATCGCACTCACACTCACATACTAATTCTTAACTTTGGTTAAAAAAATTTAACCCAAGTTTTAATATTTGTACTAAAAAACAATCTTAGATTGTTGAACCATAAGTGTTAGTAAATATTAACCATAGTTAATAGAGATTAAAAGGAAAACGTGTTAATAGAGTGCAATCGCACTCACATACCCATTTTTAACTATGGTTAGAAAAAAAATTAACATTCAGGATTAGTATATGTTTTAAAAACCAAGGTCAGATTAATGAACCCTAAGGGTTAGTGAAGCGTTACCACAGGTAATAACAGTTATAAGAGACGTTTTAAGTAAGTGGGTGCAATTGAACATGTGTTAACGTGTGGGTTTTAACCAATGTTATCAGAACTGGACCGGTCATCGAATCGATTCAGTGGCTGGTTCCCGATTCGACCGGTCCGGTTCAACCGTGTCCTTTTTTTATTTTTTTTAAAATCCATTTTTACCCATCTATGACCGGTTTTGACCACCGGTTCCTGGTTCAACAGGCCGGTTCTTCCGATTTTCACGAAAATGGCTGGTTTTTAAAACGGTTCGGTTTTGGAGGGTTTGGGAACCGGTGAGGGGACCTGTTCCCGGTTTTTCCAATTCGACAGGCCGGTTCGGTCCGGTCCGGTTCTAACAACAATGGTTTTAACGGTGGTGAAGAATTACTAATCTCTAGGGATAAACTTTATTGAAATTGTTATTTTAAAGAGTCGGTCTAACGGTACTCCTAAATATATTCCCAAACGTACTTCCTAATCTTGACCGTTTATAACTAACCAGGCTAGGATTTGAGTTGGCTTATTTTGTCTTTTCTAATGTCACATCAGCTCTAATCCTAACCTTTTAATAATTGAGATAAACGATTGGGATTAGAGAGTATATTTGAGAGTACACTTTCGGAGTATTCCTAGACTAATTCATATATGAAAGTTAGATTGTTTCACCCTAAGGGTTTGTGAATATTAAGTACAATTAATAGAGGTTAAGTGGGTCACGTGTTGATCGAGTTCCATCAAACTCATAGACCCATTGTTAACTCTAGGTAAAATTTTCTAACCCTCAAGGTTAATAATATTATTTTTCAAAAAACTATGGTTAGGTTGTTAAATCCCAATGATTTATGAATCTTAACCACTGTTAATAAGGATTAAAAAAGGATACGTGTTGTCGGTGTTGATCAAGTTCTATCACACTTAAAGACCCATTGTTAACTCTAATTAAGAGTTTTTAACCCTTACGGTTAATATGTTTTTTCTTATTTATTTGATGAAGACCAAGGTTAGATTGATTAACCATAAGGGTTAGTGGAACTTAACCATGGTGTTGGATGCCGTCTTTTTAACTTAAAAGGAGTTGGCAAATATGCATGAAACAGAGCATAGAGGATCAAGTATATTTGATATGGTTCAAAGTAGTTGGACGGAACTGGGTGACGGTCCCGGATATGGCTTTGGGTAAATTACAAACCCACAAAACATGACTTAATGTTAACCGTCTTCCCCAGGTAAAAGTTTCAAGAAATTTTTGGTGAATCCTAATTTGAAACAGCATATAGTAAATAACGGATTGTACAATCCGTAACTTGGACAATTCCAATTTAGAATTGAACGTCCAAGATTCATATCGATGAACATGTGGTAAAGGGTGACAGCAGTAAGGACGAAACTTTCAAGGTGTTCACAAAAGATGACACTGTCGTTTGTAACTCTCAAATGCCCCTTAGTAATTAGAGTATATTTTATGTGAGATTGTTAGTTTGAGCCTACTGGCTCCTATGTGTATGCATTTAGAAGAGGCTTTCTTTTTTTCTTTTAAAGAACATAGAGAAAACGCATACACGGTAAACTTGCAAATTCCATGAATACAGAAGAACAAAGTTACATTTCTTTTCCGATGATCCGCATTAATTTTTTATTTTTTTAATAAATGGAACTTGCCTGAAACTCCGGTGAATGTAGATAGCAGTTTGGAAGTTATGATAAATAAATTTGAGTACCGAATCTGTAATGATTTGGGCTATTTCTCCGTGATTTGAATTTATGCTCTGTAATCCGCATTGGAAAAAGATTTTAATAAAATGAAACTTACTTGAATCTTCGATGAACCCAGATAAAACTTTGTCTATTTGTGATGATATGAGCAATAGAAAAGAAGATAAATTGTTGAGAGAAGGAAAGTGCATAAAATGTGAAGGGGTGTAGATAAGACCCGTGATAAAGATCTTGAGTTAGTTATTTGATGGTTGTGGAGACTGAGAAACGTGTGTACTTGGTGGAGATATTTTAGGATGAAATGGGAATTGGTATATTTTAAGATTTCAAAATGTTGAATCAACCTACACGATCCTTCCATTCGCTGTATAATAGTAGAGAAATAACTAGAGGATTTAATGGTCATTAAAGAAAAGAAATAATTGAAAATGCCTATCATACCCTTCAATAACCCCTTAATTGTGGAATATGATAAAAGAAAAACTGGGTTTTATGGTCATAGAATTTAAAAGTCAATCAAACCTTCTTCTCTCATTATAATAATAGAGATGTGTAGCATTACCAAACAGTCTGAGATTGCTGAATTATTACGACTTGCCAGTATTTTCATTTGGGATGAGGCCACCATGACATATCTTCGTGCATTTGAAGCATTAGATCGAACATTACAGGATTTAATAGGCAACACACAACTTTTTGAGGGGAAAATATTCGTGTTAGGTGGAGATTTTCATCAAGTCCTACCAGTTGTTCCGAATGGAACACGTGCGGAAAGTATAGATGCGTGTGTTGTAAGGTCACACATACGGGAACATGTCCAAGTCATCAGCTTAAGAGATAATATGAGAGCACGATCAGATCCACACTTCTCCAACTTTTTATTGAGAATCGGTAATGGAGAAGAGACATCTATAGATGAAGACCTGATAAAAATACCGATTGATATGTCCATTCCTTACTCAAATGAAGACTCAATTACTATCTTAATTTCAAAAGTTTTCCCTAACATTCTTCAAAATGCAAATGATCGTGATTATATGGTTAACAGGGCCTTATTGACACCACTTAATGAATATGTTGACATTCTTAATGCACAAGTCATCAATATGTTCCCTGGTGAATAAGTCGTATATTATTCATTTGATTCAGTTAAAGATGATACACGAAATTTATATCAACAGGAGTTTCTAAACTCAATTGCTCCAGGCTGGTTGCCCCCTCATAAGTTGACACTTAAACTAGGAGCATCGATTATTCTTTTACGCAATCTTGATCCACAATCTGATTTGTGTAACGGCACCAGCCTGTTATGTCAAGGCTTTCAAAGAAATCTTATTGATGCAAAAATCGCTACAGGGCTACATCGTGGAACCAGAGTTTTCTTACCATATATTCCTCTCAAGACTTCTGAGAATATACAATTACCGTTCAATTTGAAAAGGAAACAATTTCCAATTAGGTTGAGTTTTGCTCTAACAATTAACAAATCTCAAGGTCAAACAATTCCTCATGTAGGAATATATCTCCCACAACATGTTTTCAGTCACGACCAATTGTTTGTTGCATTCTCAAGGGGGATTTCAAAAGAGAACACCAAAATTTTGGTCAAAGATGGAGCCCAACGATTTAGGAATGATAGTTATGCCAAAAACGTGGTATATAAAGATGTTTTGATAACATATGAGAGGTAATACATCTTCTACAATGAAATATCATTATTTACTTCTTTAAACATTAATTAATGCTCTTATCTTTTGCAGTACAGATAAACAAAGTGAAGTTCCCAAGTTTACTTTTTCGAGAAAGCGAAGCAGAGAGATTGATGAATTTACTGAAAGACCATTCAAACGAGTACGACCATGACCTCACATTACTGGCCAAAAAAAATAGGGGATACTTCCATTTTTGTCCACACTAGGCCAAACGATCTATCTACAACTAGCGGGTTGCACGTGCTATTCACGTGAGAGCGAGGGGAAGGAGTTAACCATAGTTAATAGGAGTTAAAAGGGACATGTGTTAACCCACAAGTGCGATTGAACTCGCTAGTGGCATGTGCGATGCACGTAAGAGTCAGGGGAAGGATTTAACCACAGTTAATAGGAGTTAAAAAGGTCACATGTTAACCCGTGGGTGAGATTGAACTCTCCCTGCGTTCAATTGCGATTGGCTGTGATTCAAAATAGATAGATGAGCAAGGATAGTTTCGAAATTAACGTCCATCCAGTCACTAAAAATTTACGTATCATTTCTTGGCTTATTTAATCATAAATCAATCAAGGAATTGATAAAAGGCCTTTTAAAACACAGAATCTTATTGAATGCAAGAGTAAAACCAATTTATCACCACCACGACATTAACACAACCACTGTATTTTTTTTGAAAAAAATTATTTATTTATATGCTTTTTTCATGAAAAATGAACAAAAGTATTGATAATAGACCTAGTAAAACTGTGATGCTTATCGCTTTCAAGATTCAAACCAACATTTTAAGAAAATAAAATAGGGGATGCCTTTGAAAGAAGATGAGAAAATGGTACATACCACTGGTTTGGATGGAATCACACGAGCATAATCTTGGTGAAGCCGCTGATGACCAATTGTGTATCACTGGTATGAACTTGAGAAGCATAATATGGAAGAAGGAAAAAGGGGATGGAGAGGAATCGAGGGTGGTTTCTTCAAACTACTGAAAACATTAGAGAAGTTGTTGGTGGTTGCCTTATTTAGAGGAGGAGAAGAGAAATGTGTGTTGTTTGGGCAGGAGGAAACGTGAGGTTGATTACATTCATACCCTTTTGTAAATGATATCATATACGAATCGTTAACATAAAAGTGTTTTTTCGTTTTGGGGAAAAAAGGGAAAATGTGAAACATGAATAACCAAAGCTTTTATCCATAGAAGATTATAGTAGAAGAAGAAGATAAGGATTTAATAGTCATTAAAGAAAAGATCAACCGGAACTTTTGACCCTACCATTCTCTTTATAGTAGTAGAGATATTGGCTAGAAAAGTTATGCGCTTGAAATACCCCAATACCAGCTTACAGATATATACTATGGTACACCATCTTTTGACTATAACTACCTTTTTAGCAATACTTTATTTTATTCATGAAATAAAATTTATTTATTCTAACTGTCCAAATCAATACAGGAATCACATCTTTCAGATGATTCTCTATATATTTGGTAACTGCAAAGTGTTAGGTATGATGTTATTCTCGATTGCTTTTATTTTGTCTTTTTCACTCTTTTCTGATATATTATTTTTTATTCAGCAACACCTAATTTCAATTTGGTTAATTGTAACTGTTCCCACCACTATTTTATTTTGCACTACTCTAATTTTCATTTCTCATTCTTAAAATACTAGCTCATTTAATTCAATATAAAAATTTGTAGTTTCGTACGGTTGCATTCATTGGAACTGTTCACCCACGTGCCTTCCGCTAGTAGAGTTTTGGTTGGAAAATCCAAGTCCAACCGTTCTCTATATTTAGAGGAGGTCCCCTATATTGCTACAGTGACCCTCTATATTTAGAGGATGGAGAGAAGATAGAGATGGCCTCTACAACACTATTCATGCTCTTACAATATCAATTGTGTCCTCTTTTTGTCTTTCATGCTTTGTTAAAATACCAATTGTGTCCTTTTGCCTTTTGACACCCCTTAACCGTGGTTAAGACTCACCCACCCATCCTCGGTTTTTTTTTTAATATTAATTATTTTTTAAAACTAAAAAATTGTTTTTAATATTAAAAAACTCTAAAAACAGTTTTTTAATTTTAAAAAAAGAATTAATATTAAAAAAAAAACAAGGATGGGTGGGTGAATCTTAACCATAATTAAAGGGTGTCAAAAGGGACACGTGGTGACCTCAAAGGTATCCACCACTTGAGTTTTACAGGAGGAATAGTGATTTAGAGTTTCCTCCCATTGGAGCAAATAACTTTAAAGTGGGCCCCATCTCCTCTAAATATAGAAGAAATGCCGAAATGGGGGAGAGTTTTACAGTATTGCGCTGGAGATGCTCTAAGAGGTTTCATTGTCCATGAACCCTTCGAATAGCTAAAGACTTTATACTACATTGCCGAAAATGAAGCTCTGTACCTCAAAACATCCATCTGAAATTGTCTCTTTTCCGTCCTCGACATGAAAAAGCTGCCATTTCTTTACAAATCCTCATATCTCCCTAAAAAAATGGGAGAAAATAGCTGAAACCACTTAAAAAAATACAGAGAAAACTTCCAATTTGGTAAAGAAATTTAAGTGAGTCGATCGACTAATTAAGGAATTGATGCAATAAAGGTAAGGAATACTCGATCTAGTGCATCTAGAGAGAGAAAGTGAGCAAGAGAAGACGAAACAAAGAGCAAATAGTGAGAAAATTGAACACTGGAAATGGAAGATCGAGCCATGAGGAGTGACCGAGAGAAAACGATCAGAGCATGAATGCGACCAGCTATGTCCGGTCAAATTTCAATGCAGAGAGAGAGAGAAATCACTGGAGATTGGGCTATTTATGAGAGATAGGAGCTGGAATTCGATTGGGTATGTCTTCTCATCCAATTTTGTTTTGACTTTTGTGTTCCACGGCGATCAGTGTTTTAAAACCGGGCCTACCCGGCCAGTTGGACCGGTTGACCCATGAATCGGACCCTTATAGGGTTGGTTTGAACTTTGAACCCTCTATGGGTCAAGTATCCAACCGAAAATGAACCAATTCAAACTGTTTGACCTTGCATAGCCCATGTGATTTGGACGGTTTGGACGATTTTCTTCAAGGTAAGTAGGCCCATTACCGGTTGGCTCCAAACCGAAAAGACCTAACGGAGTAATCCCTTATCTCGGATTGAAGATGCTAACGGGGCAAGAATTGAAATGTTTGAACTGCTCGGCAGACTAGAGTTTGTTGTCCCATCGCCTCCTACCACAACATTGTCTCCTATTGCTAGTACATTTTTTTTTTGGTTCGAGATATACGTTTAGGGCGCAATGCTGGTTAGGTGTTAGTATCTGTTCAGTTAGTGGGCGGGTGGAGAATATATACAAACTCCCACCCTCTCGGGAATGGAACCCGGTACCTCCTCCCAACCCGGGTTTGACCCTAGTTAGCTTTTTTTTTTTTGGATTAGTATAACCTAAAAACGAATGCATTTGAATAATACTTGACATTAATTCAGTTTATACCTAGGAAGTAAGTAACCATTGTAAAATGGGAGTCCCAAGATGCAGAACTCATTCCCTGTGACTTAACCGAACCTCTTACCTAGAACTCTAATACAGACTAAGACCTTATCCATAACCCCGGGACTTATCCCTTCTGCATTAATAAGTGACGACTCTAATCAATCTCAGTGAGTAACAAAACCCGTGTTTGCACTTGGTTTTTAGTAAAAATATTAACTTTTTAAAACTCTAGTTAAAAATCACTAACTCGTATGGTTGATTTTCTTTTTTTAACGTTAAGTAAGTGAACACTAACCGCCCTTAGGGTTTAACAATTTACCCTTGGTTTTTAGAATTTTTTTAAAAAAAAATTTAAGGTTAAAATTTCTTAATCCCAGGGTTAAATTTTTTGAATATTTTGTTTTGAAAACCAAGGGTAGATTGCTGAATGCTAAGAGATAGTGAATCTTAACCACGGTTTATAGAGGTTAAAAAGGACACATGTTGACCTATGAGTACGATTGAACTCTCCTTGGGTTCAATCGCGATTGGCTGTGATTAGATCTCAAAGAAAAATATTTTTTTTTGATAATCAAAAGCAGAATATTAAAGTACTGATATACCCTTCTTTGAATTGGGAATGAAAATGTAAGAGCATCTCCAATGGTGTGCTATTCAGTGTTCCAATGCTATATTATAGCATTGAAACATAAAAAGTGGTCTCCAACGGTTGGAAATGACAATGCCAAATTATGACATATGCCATTTCCTGTGCCAAAATGACTTTTGTTGGGTATTTACCTTTTTGCCCTCACATGGTTTTTTTTTTTTACCATTTTACCCTCCAATAGTCATATTTGGTTTTTTACTATTTTGCCCTCAAATGGTTATATGTTTTTTTACCATTTTATCTTCCTATCCTTGGTTTTTAGAAAACAAATATTAATTCTATTTTTAAATATTTTAAAAATATTTTTAGGGATGGGTGAACCGTAGAGGTGGGTGAATCTTAACCACAATTAAGGGGTGTCAAAAGAGACATGTGGCGACCTTAGTGGTTGTGATTGTGAAAAAATGGAATTGGCACAGACCATTGGAGCACCCTGTGCCAAATATGACATTTTAACACTGTAGTTGTGCCAAACTTGGAATTGGCACAACCAATATAGCATACACCCTTGGAGGTGCTCTAAAAGAAGTTTGGGCATTAGATACAATATTTGAGGTGTCAAGATAGAATTGGGTATGTGGGGCCCCTAATATTAATTCTGGTATTAGGGGCCAACTAGAGGATTTGGGCTCTCCATTTGATGTCTTCTCCCTTAATTTTGCCACACTTAAACCATCCATGTGGCTATTGCTAGATGAAATCCCATCTGACTTGGGTTCTAGATTGTGGCCGAATCAGTCTCAGTTTCCACTATCCATGTAAGCATTGATGGAAGAGCACTGCTCAGCGGACCCATGGGTCCGTTTCCTATCTTACCCCGTGTCCCTTTTAAAATGGGAACCCCAGATACGTTTACTATTTTCCTTGATGGAATGCAACTAGTCACAAAAATTGCGAATTAAAGCCTCACCAATTAAATCAAAGATTATAAGGAGCCAGGGAGAGGATGCGAGAGCATGATAGAAAGAAAATGAAAATACACCGGCAAGCAAAGATTATAAAGGGAGCTTGAGAAAGCATGATCAGAAGGACCATCAACGATCCACGTTGGTGGATGGATGCAACTAGTCACAAAAATAGCCAATTATATTCTCACCGATTAAATCTCTGATTAATTAAATAAGTCGGCGATTCACGATTTAAACGGCGAAACCGCGTTATTTAACGATTGTTTTTTGGTTAGTTAAAAGGTAATAACACCACAAGGCGATTTATTCGTCCGGGTTTTTTGTGTAGTTATTTAATGTGGGAAGGGGCAAATAAGTCATTTTGATCTCCTCAGAGCTCAGGCGATTGTTGTTGGTCTCCTCTCGACTTTCCATTGCCACTGGTAAGCCCTCTCTCTCTCTCACTCGTCGTCGGTGCTCGGATTGAAGGCATCTTCTTTCTTTCCGTTTCTTCAAGGGGAAAAATGGTGAATTTTTGTGAGTGTGAAGATAATGAAAGCTCAAGAGAAATTTCAAGAGGGTTGAATGGAAAATCAGTTGCAAGGAACAACTAGCTTTCACGATTGGCGAATTTGTGTTCATCCGAGGATGCAAAGGCTATTTTTACAGCATTGATGGTTACCTTGCTGTTTCGATCGTTCTTGGCAGAGCCTAGATCGATTCCATCACTTTCTCGATGTGGGAGACTGCATAGTAGCAGAAAAAGGTAAGCTAATTTACATTATCTTTGCTGATTTTGTTATCTGATCTTTAATTCACAGCTTAGGTACTACTCCTACTCATTGATGAAGTTATTTGAGTAAATCCTGTAGCAAGAATTTTGAAAGAGATATGTTACAAAGTAGAACATGAGGGAGGTAGACATTCTCTGTTGCGTTATTGCTTGCTTTCGGATCTTGTAACAAGTAACAAGCAATTTCTATCTCCTGTTGTTTGAAACTTGAAACAAACTAATGTTTGAATGCTAAAAAAAAATCAATTTTGAAAGAACGAAGCCCCAAACTAATGTTAGATATATTAATTAGTATTATCTATCTATATTATATAATTATTAATTTTTTTTAATTTTCCCGAATTTTTCAGAATTTTTCCGAACTTGAAATCTATTGAATTATTCCCGAATCCCGACTTTGTGACTATGGTGGTGCGCGGTTTGGTATGAATTAAGAAAAGAAAAAAAATTCTACTTTGCGCCTATTTTCCTGTTCCCATACGGTTCTCCACAATTGTTGTCTGAAAGAGACACTCGAGGATACATGTCAATTTTAGGAAAATGGTAAATGGACCTCATGTCCTCTTCCAAACGGACTACCCAATTGCTATTGCTAAGAGACACTTGGTGATAAAAAAATTTATTTTATTTTTTTTCATTTTCTCTTTCCCAATGTTTTCCCAATGTGTTAAAATTTGATTGGAGAGGTCAACTTGGGAGAGGATCTTGTGGCCCTCTAATCAGAACTCTTATTTTTATACCCCTCAAGCAGAAAAGTACTATGTGGGGATTGTGTCTAAACTAAATGCCATCCTCTCCGAGCTTGGTTAAGATAAATCTATGTACATTTGGCACAACCTTGAATTTTTCCCATTTATGACATTTAATATAATTTTAAGAGAAATCGGTTCATGAACCTTTTTTTAAATTAGTAATAAAATAAAAATATTTCACAAACTCACAAAAGCAAATAGGTAAACAATATCATAGTTTGTATAGATAAGATTCTAATGAGTCACCTCCTAAAAGGTCGTCAATAGGACAGTGCAGAATACAGAGTGGTTGTTCACATTCTCTCTCCTTATCGCGATTTAGAGAAATTGTTCACATTCTCTCTCCTTATCACGATTTAGAGTGGTTGTTCACATTCTCTCCTTTATCACGATTTATATTGGATGTAAAAGATAAGTTACAAACTATCATGCGATTGAAACGAGTCATAGAGACAAATACAAAGTCCAACCGAGGTGGATGTTGAAGATAAAGTGAACAGGGTCTATCCCAGAGGAGGACGTTACAGAGGTAACTAAAAGGGGCTCTCCTGAAGGAGGAAACTAAGTCAGGGTAATCTCCTGGAGGAAGTGGTTACCAAAGACTGTGAGGGCACTCCCCCGGAGGAGGAAAACTATGACTATGGACTCTCCCGGAGGAGGAGTTGGGTTGTCGTGGGGAAAGTTGTTGTGGAGCAAGGTTGGGTGTGTTGGGTTAATTGTGCGAGAGCCCTTTCTCCTTTGTGTCTTGGTTGTTTTATACACTTGATGGGTGGTTACAGTAACTGTGCCCTCTCAATTTGAAATAGATCTTTGATTGCAGCCATGTGTCCTTTGAGATGATGATCTCTTCTTTTGAAGCAAATTGGTCGTGGAGATCACTTGGGTAGTTTGAATAACTACTTTGCTCACTTCATCGTTGATAGTTTAACGGCGTGGCCATTTGTCCCCTTTTAAACATCTTTAGGCACGAAATGCCATGTGTCCAGTATCTCTTTGCTGAAGTCATGCACATGGTTGGGTTGGGTCATCTGTTGTTTCGGGAAAAAGGCCCTATCATTGGCATTTTGGCTCAAAACCGTTTAAAAATATCCCATAAACAAATATAACCCATTTTCATGGCTGTTGAAGCATGTCATCAAAGAACTTTCCTTAACACAGAAGGGTTAGTGTTTTCATTATCTTGGTTCTGTGGAATTTTTTGTCATTCCTTTCCTTGTTGGTTTCATTCGATTGATTTTGTTGAGAAATCATCAACCTTAATGAAATTTGAAAGCAACTTTTAGAGATTGATAGACTCATTTCTAATTCTGCACGTGCCTTGCACGTGCAAGGCCACTAGTTTTGCTACAACGCTTAGTAAAGTTCCGTCAAAATTTTTGTCGTTTTTCAGACACTATTACCCTCAAATAAAAATTATATTCATGTGAATATCCTTTCTTCTCCTGATAACTTTTCACTCCTCATTTTAATCTTAGGGCAAAACAAAAGTTTTACTCTTCGCTCTTGTTGGCTCTTTGCTCTTGCCGGCTCTTTGCTCGTCGGCGCTGCTCTCATCGTTGCCGGTAAGGAATCTCAAATTGTCTTCAGTTTATTTTAGGCAAATTCATGTGTTTGTAGTTTTTTTTTCATCGTAATCTTCTGGTATTTGGTTTGAAGGTCTCATTTGATCGTTGTGATATATTTGGGATTTTCTTTGACTGATTACAAAAGGGAATCAGTCATCTGTGCCATCGTTTCTGTGATCTCAAAAGGGAATCAGTCATCTGTGCCATCGTTTCTGTGATCTGTGTCATCGTTTCCATTCAAATAGGGTTTTGATGCAGATTTTTGCTTTTTGTTTTTTTAGCTTTTCATGGTATTCTCCGTGGGTTTTGATGGGAATGAGATGAGCGAAAGATGGGTTATGCCATGGGCGAGTGAAAGAGGGACTGTGCCATGGGCGAGTGAGGTGAGTGAAGGGGGGGGGGGGGGGTGCTGTAGATGAGTGACGTGAGTGATAATAAAGAGAAAATTTAAGTCTGTTGAATCATTCAAACATCGAAGCTAAGCATTACATTGTATATGTATCATATTAGTATTGCAGTATGATAATCAAGAAAGAAATAGAGCTTACAGGGTTTGTGGGCTGTGAAATCTCACTGCCCGCAAGGCGGGTGTATGGTGCACCTGCCCGCACCAAATCACACCCCAAGAAGGGTTGTTGGGCTTCGCACGTGCTAAACGCACGCACACTAGTTGGTTGAGGGCTGACTCACCGCCGGCCCGCCCAACATTAAATACTGGCAGCAGGGCAATAATGCCCGCGGACACTCCTTTGTGTCATCCCCCAGAGGATTGACACGTGGTTAGGGTTTGCCCTCGCGGACAGACCCCTAATGAGCCCTTGTGAGCTGACTCTATGAGTTAGTCTGTGGACAGACTTCAAAAGTCAGTCCCGCGGACAACCTTATCTCACCTCTGTGGATAGACTCTATGAGTCCATCTGCGGGCTAATCAAGGATTAGCCTAGTCCGTGGCATAAAGAGCCACAGACCTAACCCAAACCACGGGCAGGACCTAATGTCCCACTGGTCCATGGGTTGATCAAGGTCAGACCCTGGTCCGCAACCAAAATAGGCTTTGGACCTGACCCAGACCGCGGGTGAGACTCATGGTCTCACCCCTTTGATCCGTGGACTGACCAAAATCAGTCCATTCCCCTAGATGGTAGTCAGTTCTTGACTGCCATGCAACAGGGAATCCTTAATAAAGAGGACTCTCCGTCAGCTTTGGGGGATCCCAAGATAGAGATCCTCTTTTTTTCTCCAATAATAGAGTGTCAAATGACACCCAATCTAAAATGGGGAGTAATCTCTCCCTTTTTCTGGGAAGATACGACTCTTCCCTATTTTAAAGAGAAGTCTTATCCTCTCATGTTTCCTAAAAAGGAAACCAATTTGAAGTCCTTCAAAAAAAAGGACTCCCATTCATACCTGGTTTCTCTAAGATAAGAGAAACCAACTGTCAAATGACAGATGACTCTCTCTAAAAGGAGAGAACTTTTTATTCCCTCAAAAAAAGGAAGTCAAAGAGGAGTCCAAAAATTACTCTTCAAAACCTATAAAAAGAGGGTTTCTCATAAGAAATTCTCAGGATGATGCATGCAGCACAAATCAAGATATACAGAATTTGTCACAAAGAGAGAGAGAGGAGAGAGGAGAGAGAACAAAGACTTTCTTTTCTTTTGCAGGAAAACAGTAACCAAGGACGAAGAAGAAGGATCTCCCACTAATGGAGAATACAAGGTGAACTCCCAATATGACCACCTCTCTTTCTATTTTTCTTTTCTTAGTGCAAATACCTCCATGAGGTATCCTGTAACGCCTACATGGGATCTGGGCAACCCCATTGAATAAATACAAATACTTTATTCAAATATATTGTTCTTCTTTTATTGTTCTTCTTAATTAGAGGTTCTTCCCCAAATCTGGAAGGTAATTGACAATCTGGGTTTACTCATCTTGGAAGGATAGTCCCCCACACAAAAAATAAACTCTATATAATAATGAAGGTAATCTGACCACAAGGTTCGAGATGTCAAACAACAAAAAAGACCATTTGAGATTCGCGTGTACAAATTAATGGCATGCCCGGTAGGACCTTCTTCTTCTCTCATCTTTGAAGAAGAATAAAAAAATAAAGAAGAACAAAAAGAGAAGATGAGTGATCATTTCCGCTCTTTTTGTGTAGGATGATTGAGATCGTGTGCGTGCGTCGAGCCTACGTCTTGACAATCAACCTGCGGGTGTATGTACCCCCGATTCGGATTCCGGTGATTCATCCACTCACCTAGGCTGAGATAGCAGTAGCCCCAGCTAGGAGGGTCCGATCAACTGGTCAGACCTCTGCCAAGAGGCCGCGGTCACTAGACCAGGTCTCTGTTGAAGACGCTCCAGTCCGCAGCAGAAGTAGGACCCACTTTGTCAACTCAGGGGTGGAAAGACAGTCTGCCCGCCTAAATCAAAGATAAGCAGCCTGATGCCTGCCCACATCAGGCTGCTAGCAGGCACTTCAGGAGAGAAGTGCCAGTCCGCAGACATCTCTATCCGTGGACACTAAGGAGGGTGCACCCAACCGGGTGCACACAAGGCAAAGTGGTTCAACCACTTCGCGACAGGTCAGCCCAAAAGGCCAACCTATATCACAGGAACCCCTGAAATGGGGATCCAAAATAGTTAACCTGTCGGGGTCAACTAATGGAGCAAGCTCATCTTGAGCCCAAACTATGATCCCAGTTAAAGTCTAAACAGGAAAAGCCTTATGGGTCGACCCTAAGACAGACTGTTGAGATCCCTCAGCCCAAGTTGGTTGTTAGAACTCACCCCTCAAAAGTTTATCAACAGAGGGAAGATGTTACCCAAATTCTCTCAAGGCAAAAGAACAAGGCCACTGGCCTAAAGGACTTGACCAAAACTTCCCCAACAAAATCGGTTAAAAATAACCAAGTTCAAGAGACCAATCTGCAGGAGATGACTGCGGACAGGAAGTTGAGTCCGCGGACTCATGCCCAAGACCAGAAGGCTAGTTCGTAAGCCACTCCTGTGGATGGAAGGAGAAGTGGCTAAGGCCACTTCGCGGGTAAGGGGGAATGCCCATCCGCGGACACCAATCAAGGTCCACGGACCCAGAGCCCAGCCAGACCCAAAGGTCTAGCCCAAGATCAGCTCGCAGGCAGAGTTGTAAGCAACTCCACGGACAGGTCTAGAAACAATCCTGAGTTTGCGGACAGAAGAGTCCACGGACAAGTCCATCTCAAAGAAGAGGAGCAGCATATGAATACATGTTCATCCACAGACAGTTCCCTTTCTAAGAAAGAGAAAAGTTGGCAGTTGAAGGCCAACAGGAACAGGGTCCCCTTGGGACAGAACTCAACACCTGATGACATTATCAATGATATCAAATCAAGGAAAGAAAGGGCAAACTTGCAAGCTCCTTCAAGCTACGCAAGGGGCATTAACAGCTGTGATCAAAGTCACCCGACTGTTAATGCAAGGACTGACTTGGACTCAACACAAGCAGATAGAAACTTGTTGTTCAGACTGGGTCCAAACGCATTCAGATGCGTTAATCCGGCGACCTTCACAGCAATGATGACAACTGTTCGTCATCAACATCGACAGCCTCCGTTCAGAGATGTCAGCCCATTCTGGGGTAAATCAAATGAAGAGCCGGAAAGGAGGTTCAAAGCACCTCATGACCCTAGGGCCAGAGTGCTAAATAAAAGCACTTTTGCTTTTGAAATGGCAAGAAGAAAAACTCCTGAGGAGATCCTTCAGCTCAGAAATCGAAAGTATCCTTCGGTTCTGCCCAAAAGGACATACAACTACCGGTCAGCTCCAAAGAGGCCTCGAAAACAAAAGTCAAGCAGGTCAAATAATGTTCCAGCTTCTGCCCATCATATTCAACAGAAATCAAGGGTGTCTGTTAATGTGGTTGATACAAGAAGCAACCTCGACCCAGAGTAGCTGACAACTCTGTTGTTCTAAGGAACTAGAGGAGTACTTGAGCAAAATTTGTCAGAAAGACAACGTTCTCAAAACTCAGCTGTAGCCATTTTAGCTGATTTGGATGAAGCAGAATCTTCTAGAACTGTTGAAGCAATAACTCCTGATAAAAAAATTCCGAGGAGAAAAGCAAAAAAGGCTAAGAGCAAAGAAAGAACCCAGAACCCAACTCAGTCGGCTCCAGAATATGATATCAGTGAATCTCAAGAAGGATCAGAACAAGAAGTAACCCCAATAACCTCTCCAAGAGAATTGGGAAGAATCCCTCTAATCGAGGATTATGAATCTGACGAACCAATTGTTCAGTTAGCAATGCTAGAAGCAGTGTCAGGATTACCTCAACGGGTTTTCAATGCACCTAACCCTCTATATCGGATGCCTAGGGCTTATTTCACAGATGAAGAATTTCCCAACCTGTTTCAACTACAGGGACCAACATCTGGACGATCGGTATCGGCCATGATGACGAATTTGGATGGGAACGCAGACCAAGAAAATAATCCTGCAACTTCGGCCCCTCCACCATTAGGTTTATCAAACAGCAGCCTTATAGGCTCAATTATGGTACAAAAATGATGAAATCACGACCATGATGTCTCAAATACAAGAGTTGACTACTCAATTGTCAGCTCTTAAATCTGCATCGACACCAGGACAACATTTCCCATACCAAGGAGATAGCAGTAATCAAGGCATAGCCCTTGCACCTCTAAATCTTCCAATTGCACCCAGAACAGGTCTTGTCCCAGATCAGGCCGCACTCATAGGAGGAGTTTCCCCATCTCTTTTTGCTGCAATTGAAGAGACCGTTCGCAACCAAATGCGAAGGGTCAAAGAGAAAGAAGAAGATGCTCGAATGATTATAAAGCCTTATCTGACTGTCATGGATGCAGTTCCGTTCCCATCAGGCTTCGTTCAACCAACATTTAAAATGTTTGATGATACCGGAGATCCAAGACAACATCTATCCTACTTCCTCTCAAGATGTGGATTGGCATCCAAGATTGGAGCTCTTTGCCTCCAACAATTTGTGCAATCCCTAGAGGGTACTGCTTTCACATGTTACGCTAATCTCCCCGAGGCTTCGATCTCAGACTGGAGTACAATGATGTTCGAATTCAGCAAACAATTCTACAACACTCAAAGAAGAGTGGGTGTTCCAGAGTTGATTGAGACCAAGCAGAGGGACAATGAATCGGTAACAGAGTTCATTGCTCGATGGAGAGCCTTAACCTTCTCCTGTCCTTAGAAGTTCACTCAGCTGGAGCTTATTTGGGTGTGCCTTAACAACTTCAGGCATGATCTGTCAACTGTCCTCATGGCCTAAACCTTTGTGGGGTTTGAAGATCTGTGCACAAAAGCACATAACATGGAAAACCACATCGGAAAAAGAAGGCATGGCCGAGTCATCGACCGCCTTGAATCTTCAACAACTGTGGTAGTTGAAGCCAAGAAAGCTGCACAATCAGTTGCTGGTAGACCAAATGGTTGATCAAATGGTGGGAAAGGGCTCAAGTCGGGACTAAATCAGTTCGGGGTGGATTCAGAAAGCCACAACAGCAAGATAAGCGTGACCCTCTAAAAAGAGTCACCATTGAAGAAAGAATGAACAAAACATATTCTTTCTCCGAGGATATCGTTGAAGACTTGTTCGAAGACCTCTTCACCAATGATCTGATCACTCCCCCAGAAAGCAGGAGATCCTAAGAAATTGGAATGAAGGATGATCCCAAATATTATCCTTATCACCGTATAATCAGTCACCACATCAAGGACTGTTTTATGCTGAAGGATATCATTCAGCGATTTTGGGACAACAAAGAAATCGTCATTGGTCAAGACCTGCAACAGAAGGTTACATTAAATACAGTAGTTATTGTAGAACCATTTGATAAAGGTAAAGCCTTGGCAAATGATGACCATTCTGGTGACAAGCTGTTAGAAGAGGATTGGACCTTTTCGAATGCAAAGGCGCTAAGAAAAAGAAGCAATTGGCTTGAAATGCCAATGCCAAAAAGCAAGCTCAGGCTAAAAGCCAGGCTCAAGCCTAGAAAAAAGGAAGGGAAACGCATAGCCATGGCTGAGAAAAAGAAGAAAAGAGAAAGGGTGAGGAAAGCCAAGAAAAATGGCCCTGTCCAAGATTCTCCTCCGGAACAAAAGCCTTTGGAGGCGATTACTCTGATGGACTTTATCCCTTTAGGATTCTGCTCTGACTGTGACTATGATAGCTTTCAATCGACAGACTCAGGGGATGAATCCAACATCTTTTCCTGCTATATCATTGATGCGGTCCCAAATGAAGACCATTCATGGTTCAATGCCCCAAGGGAAATAATAGCCTGTAGTCCAGAAAGACACCAGACATTCTAGGATTGGCTAGATCAATCTGAAGATATTGAACTCCTAGAGAGAAGACCATCCACACCAGAACGGACACCCACAGGGTTTTCAGATTTCTCCGAAGGATTTTCATCTGAAGGAGAACGAGAAGTAGATGATAGACAAATGTCATCCGACTCTCCCAGGACTTCAGGCAAAATAATCTTTAGTCCAAGATCGACCAGTAGTTTGTCTGCATCAGAGCAAATATCGACACTCAAAAGGTTGTCTGATTTCTTCGATGAATATACATCCGAGGGAGGATACGAAGAGATCAATGAACAGGTTCAACCTGATTCTTCTGAGATTTCTAAATTGAAATCATCAGATTTCATTCGACAGGAAACATCAGCTGTAACTGAAGCATCAGGCCCATTCCATCACAAAACTTGATGGTCAACGCCAACTTCATCGTAGTCTGAAAGCTCAACGGAAGAGTATGCAGCACGAAGGCAACTACCTTCCCAAAGCAAAAAGAGAAGGCTGGATTTCGGCTCCGTAAACATGGTCCAATTCTTAGAAGGAGAGTCATCTGAACCAACAGATCAGATGGTGGCCAAGGTCTATCGACTCAATCTCCGGTCAGGTAGGAAGCTACCACCAAGATTTGTACTAGTTCAGCATGAAAGTCGGACTAGAGTTCAACCAACCCCTGCTCAAACAGCTCCTGATGATGAGAGGGTCAAGTACAACATTCTTGCCCATCTGAAGAAGATTCCCTCCCTACTAAGCGTTTATGATGCTCTCAAGATGTCTCAAGAATTGAGAAGGTCCTTAATATATGCCCTTTCTAATCCAGAGGATTTTTCTGAAGAAGTTACGAGCCAGCTGCCGTAGCCTCCTCAAACGGAAACTTCCTGCCTCTTCACAATCACCTTTGATGATGAAGATATGCGAGTTGAAACTCTTCAACATATCCGGCCATTATTCATCACGGGTTTAGTTAATGAGACTAGTATTTTCCGAGTGATGATTGACGGAGGTTCAGCCGTCAACATTCTCCCAAGAAGAATGCTGCTTAAACTAGGCATACAAACAAGCCGACTTCATGAAAGCAACCTGATCATCCAAGGGTTCAACCAAAATGAACAAAAGCTTATAGGCATGGTTAACTTAAAGACAAGGTTCGGAGACATTGTTGAAACAACAACGTTTTTGGTGATTGATGTTGATACATCATACAACGCCCTACTGGGGTGTCAATGGATGCATAACCATCTTGTTGTGCCATTCACATATCACCAATGCCTTAAATACACACAAGGGAATAGACAAGCAAGGATCGATGTTGATGATGATCCATTCAATGATGTACAGGCATACTATGCAGATGCACGTTTCTATATCAAAGTGCACAAAGAAGCATTCAGCCAACGCCCAAGGCACAAAGAGCCGAAAGTGGGCCGAAAAGTAACCACTGACTTGTTCAAGTTGCAACTCCAAAAAGGGTATTCAAATACACCCCAAAATTGCAGAGAAAAGGACAATCAACCTTGACTTTGGTTGATTCTCTTGCGACCCTCAAAGTGGATCAACAGACAGATCCTCTGTAAACTCTCAAAGCTGATCAATCAATTCCATTGAGAAAAGTGGACTGTACAATGGTAGAAACTATCTCTAGCTGCACGGTTCTGGCCAAGAAAAGAGGACAAAAAAGCCCATACTTTTCAATTCTCTCGGTCTAGATGAGAGAATCAATTTCCCATGGATTGATGAAAAGTATAGAGTAGTCAATCCTTATAGGAAAATGCTAAGTTATGGTAAACCAACTACCACAGTCTTTAAAAGTCAAGGACCGAATCCTGAAGGAGAGCATGTCAAAGGTGCCCTCCTTCCTGCTTATAAAGCTATGCTTGATATGGATCAGCATAAAGTCCTAGACATTGATGGCTACATTGGCACAAAAATAATAAAACTAGGGTATAAGCCCCCAGTCTTCGTGCTTGGAGGAAATCCTAACCGGACTGTAAACATGGTCACGGTTAAAGAAGATTCTTCGTCAGAAGGAGAAACCTCCATGGAATGGCTACCGGAAGATATAAAGTCCTGCCAAGCATCCTCATGGGTTGAAGCAGTACATCAAGAAATGATTAACAGCCTAACTAAGGTCACTCTTGATGCATGACAGAAATGGCCAACAATGGAAGTCACCCCAGTGTCATCATTCCATCTAGGGGAGCATGGCAAAAGCCCATTGTCTTTCATTCCGCAGGGCAAGCAGGCAAAGCCACCCCTGGAACAGCAGAAGAGACAGAAGAATGAACCCTTATCAGAAAAAAACATGTGTATAATCCAACAATCAAGAAAATGCTTGAGAAAATGAATTCAACATTGAAGAAAAAGAACACGTTGAGCACAAACTTGGGCCGACACTCAATCTGGTGCAGAAAAGGGCTTTTCGGACTATTTCCGGCCTGGGAAAATCTGGGGTTGATAATTCTGACCCTTTGCCAAATGAATATCAGGTCTAGATCACAAACATGATTACGGTAGATGAAGACTCCTCTTCAAGAGAAGAAATGATCATGGAAGAACCACCGGAAGAAACGGAAGTATGTCCGGCTCCTCTAGAATTCGAAGCAGGAGGTTAAGCAACAGTCAATGATCTCCTTGAGGTTAATTTGGGTACAGAACAGGACCCAAGGCCAACCTTTGTCAGTGCTTCCCTTTCCCAAACAGAAAAAGAGGAATACCTTTGTCTCTTAAAAGAGTACAAAGACGTCTTCGCATGTAACTCCACTGAAATGCCTGGTCTAGACTCTAAAATTGCAGTCCATCATTTCACAACTCGAGACGATGTCAGGCTCATCAAATAGGCACAAAGAAGAGCCCACCCAGAACTGGTGGCTCAAATTGAAGCAGAGGTAGATAAAATCCTCAAAGCCCGATTCATAAAAGAAGTCCAATACCCTACTTGGCTTGCCAACGATGTTCCCGTAAAGAAGAACAAATAGATTCGGGTTTGTATAGGCTTTCGGGATTTGAATGAAGCATGTCCCAAGGATGACTTCCCTTTGCCCATCACAAAAATGATGGTTAATGTGACAACAGGCTTTGAAGTCCTATCCTTGATGGATTGATATTTTGGATACAACCAAATCAAGATGGCTCCAGAAGATGAAGAACTCACAGCCTTTCACACTCCTAAGTGCCATTCGGCCTCAAAAATGCTGGAGCAACTTATCAAAGGGCCATGACTGTCATATTCGGAGATATTCTCCATGACAAAGTTGAGTGCTATGTTGATGACTTAGTTGTCAAAATAAGGCAACGAAGCAATCATCTCGAGGATCTTCGAGAAATCTTCGACAGATTGAGACAGCATCAGCTCAAAATGAACTCGCTCAAATGTGCGTTCGGAGTCGCATCAGGGAAATTCCTAGGCTTTGTGGTACGTAACCAAGGAATCGAGATTGACCCTACTAAAATAAAGGCTATTCGTGAAATGTCCCCTCAAAGAAATCTACGCGAGTTAAAAGGACTTCAGGGTCGACTTGCTTACATTCGGAGATTCATCTCCAACTTGGCCGAAAGGTGCCAACCATTTTCCCGGCTGATGAAAAAGGGAATTCCATTTGAATGGGATCAAGCTTGTCAAAATGCTTTTGATGACAAGACTTATCTTACCAATCCACCGGTTCTCATGGGCCCTATTAGGGGAAAACCACTTATCCTCTACATAGCAGCACTTGAAGGATCTATTGGAGCCCTCCTTGCTCAGCATAACGATCAAGGAAAAGAGAATGCCTAATATTATTTGAGTAGAACTCTGGTTGGAGCAGAATGCAGGTATACCCCGATAGAGAAAGTCTGTTTGACCCTTATCTTTGCCCTAAAGAAATTGAGGCATTACATGCCTGAGCATTCGGTAAAACTGATATCCAGAGCCGATCCCTCAAATACATTATGTCCCGTCCCAGTCTCTTTGGCATAATGACAAAATGGGCAATACTCTTGTCTGAATTCGAGATCGAATTTGTGCCTCAAAAGATGATAAAAGGGCAAGCCCTCGCCGACTTCCTTGCAGCACATCCAGTTCCTACAGATTCACCATTAGTCATTGACCTCCCTGATGAAGAAATCAGGTAGGTTCAAGTCAAGTCAGGTTGGAAGATGTATTTCGACGGAGCTTCAAGGAGTCCCGATGGAATCAAGCGCGTCAACCCGAAAGAAAAGAAGTCCGGAGTGGGAATTTTTTTTGTCACACCAGACAATGCAATCCTACCCTATTCCTTTGCACTAACAGAAGGATGCTCGAACAATGAGGTTGAATATGAAGACCTAATAGCAGGTCTTGAGTTGGCTCTAAAAATTCTAGTGGATGATCTTACTATCGTTGGGGATTCAGAACTTATCATCAAACAAGTTCGAGGCTATTATGTCGTCCGAAGAGTCAGTCTCCTTCCCTACCACAAGAAAGTAGACCACCTACTTGCCCAGATACAGAAAATCAGTATCTTCCATATCCGTCGAGGACTCAACAGTCAAGCTGATGCCTTGGCAGGACTTGCAGCATCTCTATCCTTGCCATCCGACCGAGTTTTGACTATTATAGTGGGAGAAAGAACTCTTAAACCCCTTTCGGAGATAGACTTCATAGAAACAGCGTTCTTCGTAACAATCAAAGAAAAAGACGAAGATTGGCGATAACCCTTCATCGATTATCTTCAACATTGTCGACTACCTGGATACCGTACCAAGCGCGCTGAAGTCCGTCGACTTGTCACAAAGTTCATGATGCTGGAGGATACTCTTTGCAAACGATCACTAGATGGTATCTTAATGAGATGCCTCTCAGGAAATGAAATTGATCAAGCCATGAAAGAAACTAATGCCGGGATCTGTGGTGCTCACCCAGCTGTGCCCAAGCTTCAAATGCAGCTAAAACGATTGGGCTACTACTGGCCCACGATGATCACTGATTTTCTCAACTATGCCAAAAGGTGCAAGGTATGTCAGTTTCATGTCGACTTTATACATCGGGCTCCAGAGCCTCTTCACATGACAATATGTTCATTGCCCTTTGCGGTATGGGGAATGAATGTCATAGGACCATTCACCCTGCCTCTTCACATGACAACATGTTCATGGCCCTTTGCGGTATGGGGAATGGATGTCATAGGACAATTCACCCTACCATCATCTGCTAGGCATCAATCCATCATAGCCGCGACAGACTACTCAAAGTGGGCCGAAGTCGTCGCTCTCAAAGAAGTCAAATACCACTCGGTGGCAGACTTCATCTGAACCAACATCATATATCGGTTTGGAGTCCCAAAAAGCATTATCACGAATAAAGGGCAACCTTTTTGAAGTGCCCCTATCCATAAATTGTATGCCAAATTTGGTATCCGAGAGAACCATTCCACCCGGTACTATGCAGCCAAGAATGGTTTCACCGAAGTCTTCAACAAGATTTTATGCAAAATCCTCAAGAAAGTTGTGGATAAAAGCGACTGGCATGAACGCCTACCCGAAGCACTTTGGGCATACAGGACTACCTATCGGACTCCGACTCAGGCCACGCCATATTCCCTGATCTTCGGCGGAGAAGCAGTTCTCCCCCTACAAATTCAAATTCCCTCCCTACGGGTGGCAATTCAATAGTCTATCACAAAAGAAGACTCAGCTAAGGTTCATCTTGCAGAGCTTGAAACTCTTGATGAACGTCGTCTTCAAGCCGAACAAAGCCTAGAGATGTACCAACAAAGGCTAACAACTGCCTTCAACAAAAGAATAAGACTAAGGTCTTTCAAAACAGGGCATATGGTCTTAATGGTCATGACTCCAATCATCGTCATCGTAGAACCAAGGGAAAGCTCGAACCAAAGTGGGAAGGGCCCTACATCATCGAGAAGGTATATTCCAATGGAGCGTACCTGCTGACTTCAATGGATGGAGAGCGAATTATCCCTCCAACCAATGCAAGATTCCTAAAGCGATATTACTCGTAGGAATCAAAATAAAATGACTTGCTAAGTTGAAAACCCTAAGGGACGGCTTAGGCAAAAATTAGAGTCAAAATCAAAGCTCGCTAAGTCGAAAACCTAAGGGGCGGGTTAGGCAAAAATTAGAGCACAATGACTCCTAAGTTGAAAACCCTAAGGGGCAGCTTAGGTAAAAACTAGAGTCAGACAAAAGTCCGCTAGACCAAAACTTCAAAAGACGGTCTAGGCAAAATTAGGACAACAAAAAGCTCGTTAGACTAACACTCCAAGAGTCAGTCTAGGCAAAAATAAGAGCAATTTGACAGGCTCCTGAGTATGAGCATAAAAGATTCACTCTCGAACCGAGTTAAAAATGTTTGTTATGCTCCTCGATACGAGCTTAAAAGGTCCAAACTCTCGAACACGAGTTAAAATTGTTTGCCAAATGCTCCTGGATACGAGCTAACTGTTCACCGTGCTTCAAAAGTCTTTAAGATACAAGACCGGAGTTAAAATATTCGCTCTCAAAATGCGAATCAAAGCTTCAAAAGTCCCTGAATACAAGGTCGAAGTCAAAACCTTCCTAGGTATGAACGGAAACTACCTATTCGCTCTCAAAATGAGAATCTAAATGCAATTTCTTGAACTACGTTTTGGCTTGATCCTGTCATGGGTACGTAGGCAGCCTGAGAAAATAAACTTGGGTTCAGCCACTTCTTATAAAAGAACATTACCCCCCTGGGATACAAAACAAAGCCCGCTAGACCAAAACTTCAAAAGATGGTCTAGGCAAAAATTAGGGCACCAAAATACCCGCTAAGTTGAAAATCCGAAAGAACGGCTTAGGCAGAAATTAGAGTCAAAATCAAAATGCCCACTAGACTAACACTCCAAGAGTCGGTCTAGGTAAAAATTAGGGCAACAAAAGAAGTTAGCTAAACTAACACTCCAAGAGTCAGTTTAGGTAAAAATTAGAGCGACTTGACAGACTCCTGAATACGAGCTAAAAAGATTCATCATTTTCGAAGACTTGCCCCTAAAGTTACAAGTCTAAACCTTCCTAGGTACGAACGGAAACTACCTACTTGTTCTTAAAGTACAAGTCTAAACCTTCTTAGGTACGAACGGAAACTACCTACTTGTTCTTAAAATACAAGTCTAAACCTTCGTAGATATGAACGGAAACTATCTACTTATAGATTATGAGTCTAAATTGCCTATACAATGAAACTATGTTTGGCTTGATCCTATTGTGGGTATGTAGGCAACCTGAAAATGGGTTCAGTCAGTTTTTATAAAAGAACATTATCCCCCTAGGATACAAAACAAAGCCCACTAGACCAAAACTTCAAAAGATGGTGTAGGCAAAAATTAGGGCACCAAAATACCCGCTAAGTTGAAAATCCGAAAGGACGGCTTAGGCAAAAATTAATGTAACAAGGCTCGCTAAGTTGAAAATCCGAAAGGATGGCTTAGGCAGAAATTAGAGTCAAAATCAAAATGTCCTCTAGACTAACACTCCAACAATCAGTCTAGGCAAAAATTAGGGTAACAAAAGAAACTTGCTAAACTAACACTCTAAAAGTCGGTTTAGGCAAAAATGAGAGTGACTTGACAGGCTCCTGAATATGAGCTAAAAAGATTCATCATTTTCGAGGACTTGCCCCTAAAGTCTTCCTAGTATGAATGGAAACTACCTACTTGTCCTAAAGTTACAAGTCTAAACCCTCCTAGGTACGAATGTAAACTACTTGTTCTTAAAGTACAAGTCTAAACCTTCCTAGGTACGAGCGGAAACTACCTACTTGTTCTTAAAATACAAGTCTAAACCTTCTTAGGCACGAACAGAAACTATCTACTCGTAAATACGAGTTTAAATCGTCCCTATATCGGAATTGCGTTGGGAACATCAAGAGAGGAATATAAAACAAAGAAAGTAAAATAGAGTCTTTTATTCATGGATAACAAAATGAAGGAATTCTACATAAATTGGAGAACTTACTCGGGGTAAACAAGCAGTATCTTGAGAACATGTTATCAGCCCCAACAAGCTACTAAGTTAAATAAGCAGTATCTTGAATATAAGGTCGGAGGAAGGAACATCATATTGGTGGATGCTATTCAGAAAAGAATTCCTCTTGTGATTGAGTTTCCTACCATCATCTTTGGTGCTGATGTTATGCATCTATCTCCAGGGGAGGATTCTAGCTCATCAATAGCAGCGGAGGTGACTTTTGGAAACGGAGCTGCGAATTGCCTCTGAATTTTGTCAGCTGCAAAACTAAATAAACAACACCTTGAAGTGCATGCTCCTTAACATCGGTGAGGAGGTTGTTCTGTAGCATCAAGCAACCTAGGCGAGCTTCATCGGGACAGACAGATAGAACGCAGGATATTCCCTTCAGCATTTGCTCAAGCTCACCATCAAGAATACCTGCACTTCTGACAGGCTCTACGACATTGAATTCATTTTCATGGTGTCCTATCATTATGCCAATAATGAAGTTGCAGGAAAATATTAGGGCATTTATCTCTGCTATCTACTTTATCAAGTCACACAATTTGACGGCTTTGGTCTTCTCAATATTAAGACCCCTTGTAGTCTTCAGGTAACAAATAAAGGCTGGTCTGGTTTCGTTAATTTCAACCAATAAAGGATGTCCTTTCTTGAAGCATGCTGCGATAAATGGTCTATTCTGTAAAAGAAAAAGAGCATGAAATTAGTAAAGATACATGTATGTCAATTACTGATTTATAATTTGGATAAAAAAGGGGTTATGGACAAACTCTTGGACTTAACCCAAATTAATAAAGTCCAAGTCCACGGGCAGTTTTTGGACTTAACCAAAATAATTAAAGTCCAAATCCGTGGGTAGCCTTTTGGACTTGATCAAAATTGGAAAAGTCCAAATCCGCGGATAGACTTTTGGACTTGACCAAAATTTGGAAGAGTCCAAATCCGCGGACATGTCCATAGACATTATTAATACCTGCGGGCATTAATTAAAGCCTGCGGACATGAAGTCCTTGAGACAATTTAAAGCCCGCAGACAACTTCATTGGGCAAAGTTAGTCCGCAGACAAGCTTGCGGACAAGAGGTTATCTTTTTAAAGATGACCCTTCAGGTTTCCCTCATCGGAAGACCTTAGAACTCCAGTAATGGTACCGGAATTCCACCCAAAAGAAATTGCATGCCCAGAAGGGCACCCCAAGCTTTTCGGGTGAGGACAATCCTCACCCTCTTCTTCTATAAAGTCAAGAAACCCAAAGAAAAGGGTTTTGTTCTCTTCAAAACAGAAGAGGAGATTGATCTCACCTTCTCAAAGGCGTGATCGGATCAGAGAATGAGAATTCTTCTCTGAAAAGAAGAAAATGACGATAACTCTGAAAAGAATCAAGGTTCTTTGATTTCAGAGAAGGAGAAGGTGAAAGTGCCTTCTCCGAAGGCTAAGGGTCCTTTATATAGGGACCCCCTTTACAAGGATCTTGACCATCCATCTCGAAATGGACGGTCCAGATGGCTGGGAATTTCCCCAGCCACTTATCCTTGGTAATGGTAGATCCTCATTATGAGGACTTCTTGAAACCTACTAATGGTTAGTGAGCTGTCCACTAAGGTACAACTCACGTAGTGGGGAGCCTATACGCCTCCACCACACTCACTGCCATATGGTAGGATCTAAATGGCTGAACTATTCTTAGCTGTTCAGATCCTGAGGGGCATTTGTGGGTAGTGAAATCTCACCGCCCGCAAGGCGGGTGTATGGTGCACCTGCCGGCACCAAATCACAGCCCAAGAAGGATTGTTGGGCTTCGCACGTGCTAAACGCACGCGCACCAGTTAGCTGAAGGCTGGCTCATCACCAGCCAACCCAGCATTAAATGCTGGTAGTAGGGCAATAATGCCCCACGAAGACTCCTTTGTGTCAGTCCCCAGAGGACTGACACGTGGTTAGGGTTTGCCCTCGCGGACAGACCCCTAATGAGCCCTTGCGGACTGACTCTATGAGTTAGTCCGTAGATAGACTTCAAAAGTCAGTCCTGTGGACAACCTTATCTCACCTCTACAGACAGACTTTATGAGTCCATTCGTGGGCTAATCAAGGATTAGCCTAGTCCGTGACATAAAGAGCCATGGACCTAACCCAGACCACGGGCAAGACCTAAGGTCCCACCCTGTCTTGGTCCGTGGGCTGACCAAGGTCAGACCCTGGTCCGCAGCCAAAATAGGCTTTGGACCTGACCCAGACCACGGGTGAGACTCATGGTCTCACCCCTTTGATCCATGCATTGACCAAAGTCAGTCCATTCCCCCAGATGGCAGTCAGTTCTTGACTGTCATGCAACAGGGAATCCTTAATAAAAATGACTCTCCGTCAGCTTTAGGGGATCCCAAGATAGAGATCCCCTTTTTTTCTCCAATAATAGAGTGTCATGTGGCACCATATCCAAAAGGGGGAGTAATCTCTCCCCTTTTTCTGGGAAGATAAGACTCTTTCCTCTTTTAAAGAGAAGTCTTATCCTCCCAGGTTTCCTAAAAAGAAAACCAATTTGGAGTCCTTCAAAAAAAGAGACTCCCATTCATACCTAGTTTCTCCAAGATAAAGGAAACCAACTGTCAAAGGACATATGACTCTCTCTAAAAGGAGAGAACCTTTTGATTCCCTCAAAAAGAGGAAATCAAAGGGGAGTCCAAAATGACTCTCCAAAACCTATAAAAAGAGGGTTTCTCAATGGAAATTCTTAGGATGATGCATGCATGCACAAATCAAGATATACAGAATTTGTCACAAAAAGAGAGAGGAGAGAGAAAAAAGACTTTTTTTTCTTTTGCAGGAAAACAGTAACCAAGGAGAAAGAAGGATCTTCCACTAATGAAGAATACAAGGTGAACCCCTAATATGGCCACCTCTCTTTCTATTTTTCTTTTCTTAGTGCAAATACCTCCATGAGGTATCCTGTAACGCCTACATGGGATCTGGGCAACTCCATTGAATAAATACAAATATTTTATTCAAATATATTGTTATTTTATTTATCTTCTTAATCAGAGTTTTTCCACAAATCGGGAAGGTAATTAACAATCTGGGTTTACTCAGATTGAAAGGATAGTCCCCCACATAAAAAATAAACTCCATACAACAATGGAGCTAAGTTCAAGATGTCAAACGACAAAAAAGACTGCTTGAGATTTGCGAGTACAGGGTTGGATCATGAAAGTAAGGGAGGTTCTCTTCAAATTGCGATTTCTGAAAAATCCTTGTTTCCAAATTTTAACTGAGGCCCACTAACCTTCAGTCATAAATCTCACTTGGGTCGAGCTTGAAACCAAGAAAAGGATAAGGAAATCTATGAAGTGCCCCAACAGAGAGGAGAAGGCGGTGTTGCCTCTTTTCCGAGTTCTGAGCTGAGTCAGAACGAAGATGAGTCAGGAATCGTTTATTTACAGCTTCATTGCTCGAGGAACCATGATCTTGGCCGAGTACACTGAGTTCACTGGGAATTTCCCTGCAATCGCATCTCAGTGCTTGTAGAAACTTCCTTCCTCTAACAACAAATTCACTTACAACTGCGATCACCACACCTTCAATTTCCTCGTCGAAGACGATTACTGTAACTGATCAATCTCGATCTCCGTATTTTGCTGTTCTTCCCACTTTTCTTTGAGAATATTTAGGGTTCTTGGTAGTATTTGTGTTTCAACACTGATCAGTTGGTTTGTTTTTGTTATATTAGTTGAATTTTGAGGAATTTGAAGTGAACTCGATTGGATTGTAGAGAGATTAGCTTACAAGAAATTGGAATTTAATATGATTGCCTTATTTGGTTTGGGACTAAAACCCTAACTTACAGAGTAATGACAATCTGTTCTGCTTCGATTACGCAGAGATTCTATTCAATTTTATATGTACAGAGTCTTGAGAATTGTGGAGTACCGAGCTTTTCTCAACGGTCTTAATCTTTGCCTCAGACTTGATATTCAGCATGTTGAAGTTGAATTGGACTCCAAGATTCTCGTTGATGCATGGAAAAGAAGCACAAGTCACTCTTGGAGAACGTGGTATTGGAACAAATTGATTAATCTCTTAATAAATATTTGTTCCTCGATAACTCACATCTTTAGGGTAGCTAATGTGGCCGCGGATTTTCTTGCTAACTTGGCATGTGATAGGCAAGATTCCGGTTCCGTCCTTGCTCATGACTAAATTCCTTCTAAGCTTAGATCTATCATTTTTCTAGTAAAGTTGGGCTAGGTTGTATTCGCATGACAAATTAGCTTGATAGCCAGTCTTCGAGTCAGTTTTGGAGGGGTAAAGTTTTATGCCCCCCCCCTCCCCCCATATTTTCTTATTAATAAACGAGTAGGGGTCTGCCAAACCTTCCCCCCCAACTCCCTCTAAGTGGTATTTAAAAAAAAACTTCGGGTATGAAACCGGCATGTTGGATATATTAGTAATGGTGTCAATGAACATTTAGAACTAGGGCAAAAGCCGGTGGGCACTTCCAAATAGTGTGCTTATTTGATTAAATTACAATTTTCGTTCATAATTGTCCTTAATTTTAAATTTTTCTTCAAGCGTACTTGGCATGGTTGATTTTATAGATGCGGGCACTTCAACTTCAGTGAATTTTTATTATTATTCTTGTGTTTATATGGCTAGAATCTCTTAGTATTGATTCTTATGTAAAAATGTGGTTGACTAAATGATAGGTCATTTGGTCTATTTTTTCCATTCGTTAAGATTGTACCTTCATTAACGCCAACTTTTAAAATTTTAATCTAACCGTTGATGCATATTAGCAACGATCAAAATTCAGTTCTGTATGACACCCAAGAAATAAGAAGAATAAGAAAAAGAAGAGACCAGAAAAAAAAGAAGCAAATGTTGGGTATCTTTACCCCCAACAGGCACTGAAATTAAATGGGCATAAGCAGCTCAAAGTACACATCTTGCTTTTCATCCAGTGGACTGGGACTTTGTGGTGTCATTATTTCCCATTTTTAGGTTTTAAGTTGTATGTATCCTTTTGTGGAATGCGCTAACAAATTCTGTGTGTCTGATGCAGTATCAACAAGAAGATCTGGTTACCCTTTGGGTAAACAAGATTGGCCCTTATAATAATCCACAAGAAACCTACAATTTTTACAGTCTTCCTTTTTGTCACCCATCTGGTAAAATTGCTCACAATTGGGGTGGCCTTCTTGCTATATCCTTCATTTTGTTATTGGAGTATGCTTAAGAAACAATATTTACGTATTTGACGATTCCTTTTGGCAGAAAATGTGGACAAATCCCATTTGTGATCTTGAACTGGATGCAGCAGAGGTCAAACAGTTCGAGGATGCAATTGAGGATACTTATTGATTTGAATGTTCTTTGGTAGGTGATGGGTTTTCAGTTCGTCTTTTCTAATTTTTTGTTGGAATGCTTACCCGTTACCTTCTCCTTCTTCCCCTTCTTCCTTTATTCGTTCCTGCCATGTGCTGAATATACATCAGATGATCTGCCTTTATGGGGTATGCACCTCATCACTTCTTTTAAAACTTTTAGTCCTTATCGTTTCAGATCATTTGATCTGACTCCCTATGCTTGAATTGATTATCTCATTGTTGATCAGGCTTTGTTGGGGAACTACACCCTGATAAAAACAGTGATAACAAGAAGCATTTGCTTTACACGCATAAGATTATCAATGTTAAATACAATGGAGATCAGGTCTGTGGTTTCTAAACTTTCATATGTATCATGTATTGGATTTTTCTCAGGACCTGGTTTTGAGTATTATGTTAAAGTATCTCTTCTTACAGATTATTCCCGTTAATCTCATTCAAGACAGCCCCAAATCGTTGGAAGTGGGGAAAATATTGGAGATGACATATTCTGTCAGATGGATGTCAACAAATATCACTTTTGCACGGCATTTTGATGTTTACCTGGACTACCCTTTCTTTGAGCACCAGGTGAATGTTGGTTAGTAATCGCAGGTTTATTTTGCCTCTGCTGCATCAACTGCGGTCTACGTCTAGTTGTACTCAATATATTAGTATTATGTGAAGACTAAGATGTCAGGCTTCTTCCAGACCAACTTCTATTTTGGATACACTCTAATGTTTTGTCTTGGTATAGGAATCCTTTGTGGTGAGCTTTACATTTCTACTATATTTCTTGTATCAGTGCTCATCTCTCATTGTTTTTTTGTTTTCTGTTTGTTGTTTTTTTAATTAAGGTTGTATAAGGGGAACTCTGACTTTTTCTGCAAAAACTCTTCATAATTGGATGAAGTTCCCCTTAATGGGTGCAGACAGACATGGACACGTTCGGATGTCACTCCTACTTAGCTTCGTGGAGTAGCCACCGCGGCAGATACCGCACACTGGAAGAGGGTCACCGAGGTGACCCTCGGATGTTGAGACTTGTCCACGACTGTGGAGGCTCGTCTTACAGCAGAGATGGATGTGTTAAGAAGTCAAATAGTGAGAATGAACCAAGCACTTGAGAGCTTTGGGAGGCATCTGGGGCAATACATTTCAGACAATTGACACCGACGCTACTCAGCCTTCAAATATACTCAACGATGATTGGGTTGAATTTCCCTTATTTTTTTTGTCCAGACTTATGTTGATACATATTTATGTTGAGAGCAATGGCGGAGCTCTCATTTTTGCCATCTTTTCTTGTATAAGATAAGTAATGGGAGGAGGGTCAGGTGACAGAAGCAAAGATGAGGGGACGGCAGCAATCGTATGAATCGGTCCTCAAATGGCAAATTCTATCAATTCTGGGCTTCGTCGAAACCACGATGCCCCTAAAAAGAAATCAGAAAAATCTAAATGGGAATAAAGTCGTACCCATCATATGGACAGGGTCCATCCATTGAACGGTTCAGATCGAATTGCCGGAGTGCTACCACATTGTTTAATGTGAACCCATCTAATTCTGTGTGTGTGCCTACAAGGAACCCATTTGTTGTTTTGTTATTACAGATGGGCAAATATTCTTATCCGCCGACTTTCTCAATGAATTGAGAAAAGCGAGGTTGATTTCTCAATTCAACATTGATCATCCAACCACGACACTCAAGGGACCTTCCTAAGGAACGTATTCGAAGGGAGACTATTCCAATCGAAACTTGAGACTATTCCAATCGAAACTCCTATCTGGTTCACAGATATAGGCCAGAAGCGTGAGCTGTCTAAAGAAAGGCATATATTCGAGTATTAGATACCGGGGCGTATAGAGGAGTATGAAAGGCACACCTACGCAAGTTATTGTTCTTATTTAATTATTTAGTTACGTATGGCACGTGTGATGCACGTGAGTGTACATTCACTACAAAATAATAGACAGTGACAAAAATGAAAATTATGAATCTCACGAATTTGGCATTCAAAAAAATATAAATAATTGAATTCTAGTGTAAAGTACGGGAAAAAAAAAACAAAAACAAATATAAACTTTGGGATATCAATCCAATGGCTTTAAAATTGATTATTTGTCAAACCAACTAATATAAAGAGACTAATACATACAAAAAGAAATACAAATCCTATAATTTGGTTGCCATTTACTTATTTAAAAATTCAAACCCTAATTTTTCCAGGTTCATCCTAATTCCATCACGTAGGAAAACTTCAAGAAGAGGGAAGAAGAATATAGATGGACCCGTCTAGCTGATCAAAGAAAAGTCAACACCAAATATGGACCCTTCGCCAGGGTAGTGGACACAGCTCAGATATTTAGATATTTAATTTTGATAACTATACCTTATAATTGATTACCATTGAATAAAACTTCACACAGGATTCTATATAAAGCCGACTTTTGTGCCCCCCAACTGTCATTGCTTTCAATTCTCAGAGAATATACTACGGTCTCTATCAAATTTGATAGGGTTCCGACTAGGGCTGTCAATGGACCGGATCATGATCCGGATCCGATCCGAATCCGATCCGATTAGCCGGACTTGGACCCTATATGTGATCCGTCGGATTGGATTCGGATCGGTTCCGTGGAATCCGATTATAATCGGATCGGATCTGGATATAGGGTGATCCGATCCGATTAAAATCCGATCCGATAATAATAATAATTTTTAATTATTTTAAATATATTATTTATATTTTCTATGTATAAAATATTAATTTTTTAAAAAATTAACATTAATTAGTATTAATTAAGGTATTATTAGATTTTTTTATTATTAAAATAGATTTAAAAAAAAAAAAAATAACCTTACTCGGATCGGATCGGATTCGGATCGGACGATATATAATCGGATTGGATTCGGATCGGTTACTTCATGATCCGACGGATCTCGGATCGGATTCGGATCAGTCGGATTCTTAATCAGATCGGATTCGGATCTAGGCAGATCCCGTCCGAATCCGATCCGTTGACAGCCCTAGTTCCGACGGAATTTTATCATTTATGGTTAGATATTGATTAATTTTTTTTTTTTTGGGTAGTCTAGTAAGATATTAATTAAAATAGTAACATAATTAAACTACTGTCGACTTGCATTTTAAATGCTAATAATGGAACCCACTGTTTTAATACCAACCAAAGACCGTAAGGCTAGCCTTGGACCTTGACCGAATTTTCGGTTGATACATGATATACGAAAAAAGTTGATGAGATTAAGGGTAGCAACCGAATATTCTAACCGAATTTAGTTGACTGAGAGTAAGTATACTTTAATCTTAAGGGTTATTGAATCTTAGCCATAGTTAAAGCGAGTTAAAATGGAACATGTTAAGTTTTTTTAACAAATCTAAAAACCAAGATTAGATGCGTTAGTGAATCTTAATCATAGTTAAAAAGAGTTGAAAGGAGGACACGTTAATTTTTATCTAAAAACCAAGGTTAGCTGTTTTAACCCTAAGGATTAGTGAATCTTAACCACAATTAAAGGGAGTAAAAAGGGGACACGTTAATTTTTTAATAATTTTTTTAAAAACCATGGTTAGATGCTTTAACCATAAGCATTAGTGAATCTTAACCACAATTGAAGAGAGTTAAAAGGCTTGGATTCACTTTTTAATACTTTTTTTTAAAAACCATGGTTATATGCTGTAACCCTAAGGGTAGTGACTCTTAACAACAATTAAAGGGAGTTAAAAGGGGACACATGTTAATTTTTTAATATTTCTTATAAAAACCATGGTTAGATGTTGTACCCAAAGGTTAGTGATTATTAAGCACATTTAAAGGAAGCTAAAAGGGGACACATTAATTTTTTTAAACAAAACCAAGGTTAGATGCAGGTGAAGAGTAGGTCCAATCTTCTTCTAAACACCCTTTCCTCTAGCTTTTGTTTTAAGAAAACCCTTGAGATATTGAGAATAGCATGGAGAAAAAGTGAGCAGTAGGGAATCAAACCCTTTATGTTTTGAGAGGATCATGGCTTGTCTTTCATCTATACAGTTAAAACGACTGAAAAAAATTATCAAGTTTTGTCATTGAGGGAGCAAAAACAATTTCCGCCGCTTTTTTTCTTCTCTCAGATCAGGCGCTGTGAGCTCATTCCACCAACTGCCAACCACGTCTTATGAACCCCTTGCCGACACCGTTGCGCACTGGCACATCTATTTTGACTACTGCAACAGGAAGCGCAAGGAAAGAGATGGTTTTTTTGGAAAATTAATAGCGCGATTCACCAATGTCGATACTGGCCATTTATTTCTGACCATGCTCATCCATTCTCTCACTTTTAAGGCTCGGCTCGGCTCGGCTCGGCTCAATGAGCCCAAAGTAAAAGCTCAAGTTCGGTTTATTTCGAGTCGAGCTTCGTTTCAGATGTGCATGGATGTAGGGCGTTAGCACATCTGTTTTGACCAACGCAACATGGAAGCGAAAGGAAAAGACAATGGCGCGTTCATCTAAGTCTGACCATTTGTTGCTGATTATCTCCCTTGTTCCTTAATTACCGATATCTGCCGACCCTCCTCCTAATACTTATCTTATACAGGAAAAGATGGCAAAAAGGAGAGCTCCGCCATTGCTCCTTATCATGTTCTTCATCGTGGGCTCAGGTTTTCTTCAAGCCTATAAAGGTGTCGCTGGCCAGGATGCAACCTACAAGTGCTGCTATAGCAACCATATCACACCATGCGTTCCTGGTACAGATGATTCTACAGATGGTTCCTGCTGGAAGGGTTGCGTCAAGAATTGTGAAAAGGGAGGCCATTGTATAGTCGGTAAATCTTCTGGTATTCAGTACTGTAAATGTCTCTGCTGATTTAAATCGCGGTTAGATAATTTTAGGTTGCTGCTAGGCCATACCATCATTTTCTAGCTAAACACCGATACACCAAAAAACATTACAGAGACAAAAATACCCATGTTTTCTTCCTTTCTTCTCCAACCTCGATAATCTTTAGGCGGTGTTGCTGTTACCGTATTCTTGCCAGGCTTTTGGTGAGTTGAAAGGACACGCCCATTTTAATCCTTATAAACAGACACGCTCAACAGACATCCCACTGTGGTGCAGAGCTTTGGGTTCGAGGCGAAAGGATGTACCTTGGATTGTCTCCGGCGAAGCTAGAAAGCGCTCTTGGGGTTCTGTATAATGTGTGATTGGCTATAATGTGCGCCACTTGGGCGTAGAAAAGTCGCACATTCCGAGAATGATGAGGACATTTTTTTTGTTTCTTTCGATGTATATTAGTGTATCCGGAGTTTAGTAGCATTTATTGGTGTAAGCCTTGCAGCACTCTAATTTTATCCAGAGTAGTTATAGGCGTACCCACATTTGGTGAGTATTAAAGAGATTGTGACAGAGGATTAGAAATGAAATTCATGGGTACGATCAACTATTTCCCTTTTATCTACCGATAATAATTAGTTGCAGTCTTTTTTTTGTTTTTGAATTTTATAAGTTGCAGGACATATGATTTTTTAATGATGTTATTTGATCTTGAATTCGGTACTGGCAGTGTAACAAGTAACAACAAAAACTCCTTTTTTTTTTTTTTTTTTGGTATTGAGACACGCGGTTAGGCCACAACCCCGGTTAGTAGTTAGTATCTGTTCTAAGTTGAGGGCGGGTGGAGAGCACAACACGCTCACCCTCTCGGGAATGGATTCCGGAACCACCCTCCTAAGGAGGGGATACACCTACTACTGGGCTATTCCCACGGTGTAACAAAAACTCCTTTACCCAACAAGAACCATAACTGTGAGTCTCCTGACTAATATATCCAACATGCCGGTTTCATATCCTAAGTTTTTTTTTTTTCTAATAAAAGCCTCTTGGAGGGAGTTGGGGGGGTTGGCAGACCCCTATCGGTTTATTAATAAGAAAAGATGGGGGAGGCATAAAACCTAACACCTACAAAACAGACTCGAAGACTGGCTATCAAGCTAATTTGTCATGCGAATACAACCTAGCCCAACTTTATCTAGAAAAATGATAGATCTAAGCTTAGAAGGAATTTCCTTATGGGCAAGGACAGAACCAGAATCTTGCCTATCACATGCCAAGTTAGCAAGAAAACCCGTGGCCACATTAGCTTCCTTAAAGATGTGTGTCGCGCCTCAAAATACCCCATAGGAGTTAAGGGATACTTTAGGTGTGACTGTACGTACCTGCCAAACCATCCTGTAATAAACAAGGCTAATATGATGTAATGACAATGATAATCAGAGCGCGAAAGCTATAACATGTGTGCAGAAGCGTGAACAACTTTTTCTTTTCTTCTATAACTCCAAAACAGTATTCCAAGTTACCTTATACAAGATATATCAAGTCAAAGGTGGACAGTCCCACCTATCAAAATATCACAAATACAAAATATAAGATCTCGCTATCACTCCCCTCAACAGTAGTCGAGGTATGGCCACACGTCCAAATCCCTATCATCCTGAGACTGCAACGGGATAGGTGGCTCCCTCTCCTTTACGTACTCTTCCTCGACCCAAGGCTCAGGGTCGAGGACATTCACGGTACCTACCGACATAAAAGTACGACTGAGCATGGAATACTCAGCGAGTACAAGCTACTAACTAACCATAGCATAGCAAAAGCACAACGACAGAGGACACAATACAAAATATCAATTTAAAGCAACACTAGCAGCATAAGATAAATAACATTGGACATGGAACAATATAATTATCTTGACATGCGTGCATGAATGCGAAAACTCTGGTAAAACTCATGTTCGGAAACCTTTTTCATGTCTCGGTCTTGCTTGTGAAAATCATGCATGCGTGTCTGTCTTGTTTGGGATTTCATGTCTTGACTTGTATACTTGTGAGCCAGAGGTTAGCACCCGCACATCCCTGGGCTACCAACCTCCTTGACATTTCATTCTCTTGTGAGCCAGAGGCTAGCACCCTTCACTTGGGCTACAACCTCCTTGTCATGTACTTGTTTCCTTTCACTTGTGAGCCAGAGGCTGGCACCCTTCACTTGGGCTACCAACCTCCTTGTCTTGTTTCATTTTCTTGTGAGCCAGAGGCTAGTACCCTTCACTTGGGCTACCAACCTCCTTGACATGTTCTTGTTTCCATGTTTGATTTATCATATAAAGCTACTCGTGGAAAACCCGATTCATGCATGCATGCGTGCTTGTGTGCTTGTCAATAGTAGCAACCATGATGACATGTTTGAATGAGAGGATCACATGAATATAACATTTTGATTTCTAGCATAATCGTATGAAAAAGTTGGTAATATATAGCGCATTTGAGCAATTGATCATTAATAAGAAGATTTACACAATTCCTATTTCCATTTTCTTCATTTAATTCATTTATTCCTAGTTTAGACATTTTGTCAAACACATATCATGCAACATTTTCTTAGTTCATCTTACTCTTTTTAGTGCATATTTTCCATCAAATCATCAAGGTAAGTTCCTTATTTGTAGAGTGCCCTTCCACCATTTTCCATTTCATACATCACACAACATCCATACGACATTCGTCGCCTCAATCAACATCCCATCCATACATTCATACCCTTTACTTTATCTTGTTTATATTTAGGGAAGATGATATATTTCTAAAGGAAGAAAAACATATGAGCAAGATTCCTCATACACAATAGAAAAACCTAGGTTATTGCTAAAGAAGTTAGTAGAGTGTACTAACCTTGAATCAAGGTTTGATCTTGGGTGAAACCCTTGATTGAAGCTCCAACTTGGAAGAGGAGAACCCTTGCTTGAAAGATGCTTGATTTGGGGAAGAAAATCCTTGAGGAGTACCTTGGAGAACGCTGCCCTAGCTTGAGAAAGACTCCCCCACGAGCTTGAGGCTTGGCTTGGAGAAATTCAAGCAAAATGGATGATTGTGGGTCTTCAAAACCCTTGATTCTTCTCTCACAAATGATGCCCTAGGAAAACCCTCTTCTTCCCTCTCCTTTTCTCTCTAAATCTCTCTAAGGATGGTGTGTGGGGACCTAATGCCCGAGCAAGCCCTTATAGGCAAGGGTTTAACGCCCAAAAGATGAAAAAGCCTTTAATGAAATTTCTACAAAACGCGATATACCGATCGATCGGTGGTCAATACCGAGCGATCGGTCAAAAACATGATCTCTGGAATTTTTTCCCATACAAAAAAGTTAACTAGTCGATAGCTACCGATCGATCGGTTGTGGACCGATCGATCGCTAATAATGACCGAGCGATCGGTTGTGAACCGATCGATCCCTAGCGATCGGTGCTCTGCAGGTTCCTATTGTTTTGGCCATATCTTTTGACTCGTTCGTCGGATTTTGACAATTCAACTTGCGTTGGATTCGTCTTTCGAAGATGAACATTTCTAACATTTCAGAATTTTTAATTTCTCCCTTATTTATTACTTAGACTACGTGAAAGGTCAATTGGCTACGAAAGTGCTATTCATTAAGTATAGAAAAGTCTGGGTTGCTACAATGTGAGTTATCGAGGAACAAATATTTATAAGAAGATTAATCCGTTTGTTCCAATACCACGTTCTCCAAGAGTGACTCGTGCTCCTTTTCCATGCATCGACGAGAATCTTGGAGTCTGATTCAACTTCAACATGCTGAATACCAAGTCTGAGGCAAAGATTAAGACCGTCGAGAAAAGCTCGGTACTCCGCAATTTTATTAGAGCAAGACCCATATGAAGCAACGAAGCCAGCAATCAGGTTTCCTGACGAAACACGAATGAGACCACGACCACCTGCTATACTCGGATTGCCTCGAGAAGCACCATCCATATTAAGTTTTAAACTACCTTGAGGAGGGCGAAACCATTTAACAAGAATTGGGCGATGTTTACTTTGCCTGTAAGCAGGCATAGAGTTAAGAAAGCAAATATCAAAGTTTCTTTTTTGATGAACATTACCCAGATCAGCGATCCATTTAATAATACGTTTGGAGGTTTCCAATCAGAAGAGAATCTGCGACGACATCTCTCTTTCTAGATTTCCCAGATTATAATAATAGGAAGGATATCAAACAAGTCATTATGAAATCTAGCAGTAGCTCGGAACCATCTCACCATAAAACACTAACTACTGTCACTAGGAATGGGGATAATTGAGCAAAGGTTTCCAAAATTACTCCAAATATAACCGGCGATGTTGCTATGCAGAAGAAGATGAGACAAAGATTTCAAGTTTCCATTACGACAACAAGAGCAACGGCTAGCAAGGGGAATTCCAATAGATTGAACTTTGAGATCTGTAGCAATCGCCCCATACATACCCTTCCAGGCAAAAATCTGAATTTTCTTGGGAATTGTGGGATTCCAAATGCAAGTAGGACATTCTTTGCAAGTAGTAGAATAGTGAAAAGTATCCCAAGCTGATTTAATAGAGAATTGGCCTCTAGGACACTTTTTCCAGATGAAGGAATCTTCTGAATCTATAAGAAAAAAATCACCTGAATGAATATTATTCTTCATTTGCATAGTGATACCGTTTTCAACCTTAATGAAATCCCAGTTTCCATTAGTATCCAGCAATTCTGAGATAACGGGGAAATGACCAAGATTGATGATAGCATTAAAAATTAAGAGGTTCATCCCCAATCCAACAATCCAACCAAAAGTTAATCTTCAAAACTGTTACCAATCAAAGAGTAAGAGTTCAAAACCACATTTTTACATTGACTGTGATATTCGCTTAAAAGTGTTTGTTTTTCACGATTATCCTTTAGCATTATCTCACTCTTTTACGTAAAACTTGCATTTTTACAAACTTTTCTACGTAAGAGTTCCCTCCATTGCATAACACACACATTTCTGGTAAAAATGGTATATTTGCATAGTTTAAACACATTTATGAAAGTCTAGATACTGAGCCATTTCAATAAACTCTCATTACGTGTTGTAACTGTCTCTAGAACCCTAACTGGATGATTTTCAAGGACCGGAGGCCGTAGTTAAGCATCAAAGCCCATTACTGAAGACTAATGTAACACCCGTGTTAAGAGAATATGGACAATTTTTGACATTTTCCATAGTTAAAATAAGAATATGCTTATTTGATAATAATAATAATAATAATACATAAATAATTTGGGGAAATTCATTGCTTGAGATTTTCCTAAAACCCTTCTTTTCCAAGTATGCCCTTAGCCTATGAAAAGTCTTAAAATATCATTAAGGGCAAACTAGTCTTTTTGCCTCATGGGTTTGATTAGGAGAGAACTCACGTTCTCTTCCTCCTCATTTTTTTCTTTCTCTCTTTCTTCTTTCTTCTCTTTTCCTCTCACCTCCCTTTGATCTCTCCAAGACCCAACCACCTCTAGTAGCAGCTGGTACTGCCGCCAGCCACAGCCCGCCACCAGTCAGCCACCGCTCGTCGTTGGCCAGTCGCAACCCCATCTCCGTCCAGCCCTAGTTTGGGCCAAAACTCACCCCCAAAACCCTCTTTAACCCCCCAAATTTCATGGTTTTCTTAAACCTTATCCAAGACTAGTATTTGGGGAAATTTTTGGAAGCCAAAGCACATCATTTAGAGGTAAATATCACAACCCAAAGTTATTACTTTAAATTCTTGAGAAACTTTGGTGAAATTTTGGTTTAGTATAAGGAAAGTTTGAGTTTCATGATATGGCTATGGATTAAATTGCATTTCTTTGTATCTACATCTTTTACTAGGGTGTTGCAATGTTGAGAAAATTTTTATTTCGAAGTAAAGGGTTGTAAAAAGGGAAAATGAGTTAAATAGGGTTTATGCTAAAACCATAAATTGGGGCTTTGCTATAAATCCATTATTTTGATAAAGTGGTTTTTATAAATGTATAATTGAATGCATAATAGGGTGGAAAATGATTGTTATAAATTTTAGAAATGTATTATGATGGTTTAAAAGTATTAAAGGTATTATGGAAACTTTAGAAAACGCACTAACAAGAATTTTGAAATGACGAGTGTAGTGCTATTTTAATGCCTCTAATTTTGAATAAATCTTTGTGAAATGTACTTAGAAATGACGTGAATGGTTGTGTATGTTATTATGTTTTAGGAGAGGACTTGTTACCAGAAGTTGACCCAATGAGCTTTGGTACCAACTAGGCTCACTTTGTACTCAAATCAGGTGAGTGAATACGTACTATAGTGATTTTATTTAAACTAAAAAGTTTGAGCTATTGAGTATGATTCATGAAATCAAGGATGGTGTGAATACATTGTAGAATATGGGAATTTGAAAAATTCCACGAAACAAGGATTACGTAAATGAAATTATGATAATTGTCAGGCATCTTGATAACGACTAAACAACTCAATCCACTGGGAACAGGGCTGCCCGTAAGGTAAGCGCTCAGATGGACTGATGGTAATATTATCCACTGGGAATAGGGCTGCCTGTAAGGTAAGCGCCCAGATGGAGGGATGGTAATATTATCCACTGGGAACAGGGCTGCTTGTAAGGTAAGCGCCCAGATGGATGGATGGAAAGATTTTCTACTGGGAATAGGGCTGCCCGTGGGGTAAGCGCCCAGGAAGGAGAATCAAGTACCGGGAACAGCGCCTAGGCAGGTAATATGGGTATTTATGAAATATGATGGATGAATTCTACCTATGAAATGTGATAGATGAATTCTACTTATGAAATATGATGGATGAATTCTACTCAGTATTATTGTAGAGGCTACGGACTCATTGTGTAGTGTTTGGAAAAATTTATCGGAGATTGTAAAGTAGTATACATGAGAATTTAGACAATGTGAAAGATCATTTATGTTGTGTTGATTAAGATTTGCTTATTAACAGGTTTTACAGGTGATGTATAAAATATTGAAATCCTCTATTTTTAGAGGAGACTCTGCCAAATTTTTTTAATTTTATATGCCTGCAATATGGTTATATTGTACCTATAGTTGTTATCCACTCACTGAGCCATGTCTCACCCTATTATTTTCCCTATTTCAGATTAGCAGCGTTTTTTGATAGGAAGCGGAGTTCCTCTCAGAGTTACTAGAGATCGTGCTGCGGAGTCTTCTTTGTGTCAGCTTAAATCTAGGTCTCATTTTATTCTAGACCTAGCATTGTTATTAGACTCTTGCCTTTTGGACTTAGATGTAAATGGATGTTCAGATATTTAATCTTTTGAGATGCCCTCATATGAGTATGTGTATGGGCTTTTGGGATTCTATACGTTTGTCCCATATTCCAGAATATCGTAAGAATGCATGTGCTGAAATAGATTCAATATCAGAATTTGGTTGTCCATTTGGCACGTTCTTATCAATGCCTCGCCCTTTGGGATCCACTCAATCCGATAAGGCTTACCTTATTGGAAAGGGTGTGCCCTACCGGAAGGGGTGTGACAACTAAAGAGCCAACAGGCTATACCAAAGTGTGGGCTAAGCCAATAGATCACAGTTACAAAATGAGGCCTAGGGAGCTGAAGAGTCGATTTCCAAGAAAGAGGACTTGAGTAATGAAGATTACTATACAAGACAAAGGAGAAAAGCTTGCTTAGTTGGTGAAATCTATGGGAGACCGTGTTAGAGACTAGGGTTCAAAACCCTTCACCATCATTTTCTCTTTTATTTCTCCAAAACCCTAATCTCTCTCTCCTAATCCTATTCGTCCAACCTTAATCATCTTAGCCATCCATCCTTACTTTTCAAAGCCCTATTTAGTTCAAAACCCTAATCCCATCTCTTTCTCCTAAACCTAGCCACCACCTTCTAGCCTAAATCCTAGCCACCCATTTCACTAAACCTAAATCCTAGCCACCCATTTCACTAAACCTAAAACCCTAATATCTAAGAGATTAGTGGCCACACCTCACTTTCCTACTTTCCTACCTTCTATTCTAACCATTCTTCTTTAGTTAGAAACCTTGTCTAATTCAAAAACTTTCCACTTTCTAAACCCTTGATTAATTCCAAAACCATCCATCCCTCTCTCCCTATATTACTCACATAGGTGGCCACAAGGAGGGCATCTAAGCTAACGTCTACAACAGCCCACCTCTTTTCTCATTCTCTAACCTTCTCTCTCTTTCACCCCACTATCTCTCTAATCTAGGAATTCCAAGAGCCAAAACCTCATTTCTCTTAAGTGGCCGTACACTTTTCTCACCACTTCTCTTCTCATCTAAAAGCTTTCACACCTCTCTATCACATTTCACCACTCTCATCTCTCAAGCCCCCTCTCATCTCACGGCTCTCTCTCTCTCTCACCTAAGGAGTTCTAAGGTCCCCGCAAGCTCACGGCATCACCATTGTCTCGTCCATCTCTTCACGGCCGGCCCTACGCCTAGGGCTCTCACCATTTGTTTTTTTTTCTCTTATTATTTGATGTTATTGCATTTAATTCAAATTTTGTGGGTGACTTTTTAATTCAATAAATAAATTTTCATGTTTGTTATTTCTTGCTTGCCATCTTTCATTGTTTAATTTGATGCTTTTATTTCATTTCATTAGTAGTTCTTGATAACCTCTTAAAAAAAATGTTTTTAAAAAAAAATTAATCCACCCTACTCATCTCTCAACCATTTTAATATTTTTATTATTTTTTTAATTTTCTTTATTGCACTAACCCTACCAACCTCGAGTGAGGATTCGACATCCGTAATACCATTGTGCTAATCTTTGCATAATTCATATTTTGCAGGAATTGAAAGGAATCAGATAAAAAATAATGTTGAAGTAGGAGATTTGTTTCAACGATCGAAAAACCCTACTTTCAAATGGCGCCGTTGCCGCTCGGGTGAAGGAAGTGCATAAAGAAAGAAGAAAAATTTTCAGAAAAAAAAAAAAAAAAATACAGCAAGGGATTTGGGATCCCCTTCTTCTCTTTCTTTTCTACTTGGTTATTTTTATTTTTATTTTTTTTAAGCCTCGGCTAGCCGAGTGCAACTTGTAATAATTTAGGACTTTCTACATTTTATTATTATTATTTTTAGATATGTGTTCAAAGGCTTAGCAACCCTTGAGCAAAAAAAAAAAAAAGTGTTAGGTTTAGATTTACATTCTGTTTTTTTTTTAGATGATTAGTATTTTGGGAATTATTACTTTTGGAGACTTTTCAAATAAGATTTTGTTAATTTTAGGCATTTTCCCATATCTTTTAGAGATTTAGCATATTTTTTTGGAAATTTCTAATTTTCAAAAAAAATTTCTAAATCTTTATAGTGGGAAAATTATATTTTTAACACAATTCCATTTTGGGAAGTTTGCCCTGATTTCATCAATTTAAATTGGAAGGTTTCCAAAACTTGAGGGAAAATTTAGGAATAGTAGTTCCCTACTTTAGGAAACTACTAAGTTTGAATTAAAACCCAAATTTAGAAATTAATTAATCAGCCTAATTCACTGAATGTTGTGTGCAATCCCTTAAAGGCTTCCAAAAATAATTCCCAATCACGTGACCTATATTTTATTGTGCACTAACTTGTGCGTAGGGAAGGAGTGTGAGTAGGGAGTACTAGCTCGGAGTGGGCCCAAGCCCATTACCCCTCCCTACCTCACAGAGGCGACCTCGTGGCATAGCCCACGGGTAGGTACGTGTTCTATACCTCGCTTGAAAGCAATCTCGGGTGTTGACTGAGCATCTAGGTGGTGATTGTTTATTTGCTTTTGTACAACTTTTTCGAACTGCATGGATGGCCGAAAAATACATTAATTAAAGAGCAAACCCAGCTTTACTTGAAACTGGTGGGATTTCATCATCCACCTCATCACTCCAGCTGTGTGAACCCAAAAGCAATTTAATAAAATGAACCAAGATTTAGAGCCAAATTTAGCTCGGTGTTCATAGGACCATCACAAAATTAGTGAATCCTTTATTTTTGAGTTGAATAAGACCACGAGTGCGGGTCCCTGTTTCCTAACATACCCACAGGTCCCTACTACTTTAGTATACTGAGCTCTTAAGTGGCCTACTCAAAATCTTGTTGGTTAACTGTGCTTGTTGACTTAGGAACACAATCTAGCCCAAGTTATTCTTTCGGGAATACACTTGTCAAACTGCTTGACTGATCCGGCTAGTCTGGGACGTACTTAAGCTTGCCATTGTGCGACACGTCTGTATAGGCTACGGATTCTCTTGTAGTTAACTTGTGTTAGTACTGGATGGTTAGCTTGCGAGTGAAACCTTTGTGAGAACCCTAGAGTGCAAGTCAGTCTGGCGGATTAAACAAGATAAAATTAGTGTTTCCGCCCACTGTCATAATCTGCTTGCCCACACAGATAAAAAGATAAAGCCCAGAAAACTGTTGATTGCTTAGCTTTGGCTTAGGGTTATCTTTGTGTTCTGTGCGCATCATATAGATTCACTCAGGTTAGTGTCTCCTTTGGTAATTTTTTGCTAGCTCTAGGGTGTATTTTTCAAGTATATGCCTTGTTGGGTCCGATCCAACAAGCGATTGATTCGATCTGAGAGTCCTTTAATTCTCTTGGAATCATTTCTAGAGTCTTCCCCTCCCTCCTCCCTTCAAATTCCCATGGCAGCAGAAAGGCCCCTCATTGAGACCTATGCACCCATTTCTGCTAACCCTCCTAATTGTATTGTACTTCCACCAACGGATGCGGCTCAATTCGAAATCAGACCACATACAGTACAAATGCTACCTACCTTCCATGGTCTTGCCAGAGAAGATTCATACACTCATTTACGGCAATTCCTAAATATCTGCACATTTTTTAAAAATCAGTACCTCAATGAAGAAAATGTCAGATTAAGGGTCTTCCCATTTTCTCTAAAAGATAAAGCCTCTGCTTGGCTTTACTCTCTTCCTGCTGACTCGATTACAACTTGGGCCAAGTTAGTTGCTAAATTCATGTCCAAATTCTATCCGATGTTTAGGACAAATGAAATGAAACAATTCATTCAAGACTTCCGATAGAAGTCAGATGAAAAATTCTATGAAGCATGGGATAGATTTCAGGATTTTCAAACCAAATGTCCCCATCATAAGTTTGACAAGGGTAGCCTTGTTAACTTTTTCTATAAAGGACTTACTAATGAGTCCCGGAACATACTAGAATCTATGTGTCAAGGAAAATTCATGCACAAGACTCCTACAGAAGCCTACTTATTCCTCACGGAATTAAGAGAAAACTCCCAGCATTGGACGACTAATTCTGAATTTAGTCGAACTACTCTACCCTTTAGGACTTCCATGGGACATGAGGTTAAAAGTGATCCAGAATTGAAATCTCTACTCCTGGAACTCACAAAATCTGTTTCAGCCTTAGCCGTATCGGTTCAGAAACCAATACCTTCCAATACTGTCATGCATGTGGGTCAAGATAACCCAATCATGTATTGTGATTTCTGTCTGCAGAATACCAATTCCACTTCTACATGTCCTTTAAATGAAGGATGTGCCCCACAAATCCAAGAAGAGGTCTGTTACTTCAGTACCTTTAAACCTCCCACTCCAAATTCCTATAGCCAGACTTACCATCCGGATACTAGGAATCATCCAAAATTTTCTTGGAAGCAACAGTCTGCCCCACAGCAGCGACTGCAACAGGGCACTTATCCTCCAGGGTTTCACCAACCCAATAGGCCATATAATGGGCAGTACTTGCAACAGCAGTACCACCAATATCAACAACCTCACCAGAATTCTTATTCTGGACAGCAGAGAGCCCCTCCACATCTGCAAAATCAGCAATTAGTCCCAGTTGCTCCCCAATCCTATAATTACTCTGCCCCTCTGAGCTCCAATAGAGAGTTGGTGGCACAACTTCCCTTAGTTGCACCACAACATCATGCTCTTAAACCTGGTCTAGAAGACCTCTCTCAGTTTATAACAAGGCAAGAACAATCTTACCAGCGTCTCGAGCACCGGCTAGGTCAACTAGAAGTAGAGAGAGAGAAGGGAAAATTCCTTAGCCAACCTATTGCCAATCCAAAGGGAAATGCCAAGGAGGTAGCTTATTAAAGTTGGTTCGCAATCCACGAACCACAACTTTCAGGGTGAGGTACAAGCTGTTACCACACTCCGCTCAGGCAGAAATGTCGACATGGGAGTACAACCATGCCCAGTGCCATCAAAGGCACCAACTGCTAAGGAACCCAGCTCCAAAGCTGATGCCTCTACCTCAGCACCCAAATCTGATATTCCTGTGTAGAAACCTCAGGCTAAGGAGAAGCCAATTTGTCAGTTGAAGCCACCTTTCCCAGAAAGGCTTGTTCAAAATAAAAGGGATCAACAATTCTCAGAGATCATGGAAGTCTTCAAAGACTTGCAGATCAACATCCCATTCCTTACTGCTATCAAGAAGATTCCAACTTATGCTAAGTTCCTCAAGGACTTATGCACTGTCAAGCGGCATACTCATGTACCCAAGGATGCCTTCTTGGCCGAGAAGGCCACTGCATTCATTCAATGCAATGGCATTATAAAATTTAAGGATCCTGGAAGCCTTACCTTTCCGTGTGGAATAGGGAATGATTTCACCTGCACTGCCTTACTCGACTTAGGAGCCAGTGTGAATCTCCTACCCTACTCAGTCTATCAACAGTTAGGCTTAAAGGACATGAAGCCTACTAGGGTCACATTAAAACTTACGGACCAATCTATAAAGATCCCTAGAGGTATCATTGAGGATGTCCTAGTAAAAGTTACAGACTTTTACAATCCGATCGATTCCATCATTCTCGACACAAAATCGTGTCTGGATAATAGGATACCTGTCATTTTAGGCAGACCTTTCCTAGCTACTGCTGATGCACACATAGGGTGTAGGGATGAGAACATGTCGATCACATTTGGAAACCTCGAAGCAGAGGTCAACATCTTTCGCTTAATGCACCAACCTACCAATGTCGACATGGTTGAAGAAATGTGTGCTGTTGAGAGTCTAACTCAAGACTCTCCCGAAGACATACTCCGTCAGTGTCTCGAACACTTTGGGGCTGATTTTCAATCTGAAATAGCCATTTCTGAAGTCAATGATCTCTTAGAGTCTGCTCCTTTGATTTCTACTCCTGCTCCACTCAATGAGTTTGAGCTTTTGATAACCTTGGATAGAGAACCACCTTCCATCCTCTCTGTATCCACTGAGATCAAATCCACTGATACCTCAGTGCCTAGGCTTGAACTGAAACCTCTTCCTTCTGAGCTCACATATGCTTACGTTGGACCAGAGGAAACTTATCCAGTCATCATCGCTTCTGCTCTCTTTGAATTCCAAAGAGAGAAACTTGTAAAATTGTTGAAAAAGTACAAGACCGCCATTGGTTGGACGATCGATGACATTCGTGGGATAAATCCTTCTGTTTGCCAACACCATATCTATCTGGAAGATGATTCCAGGACTTCTAGGGAGCCTCAAAGGAGGCTAAATCCTATTCTAAAGGAAGTTGTCCGGGATGAAATCCTTAAACTGCTAGATGCAGGAATCATCTATCCCATCTCGGACAGCAAATGGGTCAGTCCTATTCATGTTGTGCCCAAGAAAGCAGGATTCACAGTGGTGGAAAATGAGAAGTAGGAAATGGTCACCCAACGACTAAAAAAAGGTTGGAGAATTTGTATTGATTACAGAAAACTCAATACCAACACTAGGAAAGACCATTTTCCGCTGCCCTTTATTGATCAGATGTTGGAAAGACTGGCTGGTCACTCCTTCTACTGCTTCTTAGATGGATACTCAGGGTACAATCAAATACCCATCACCCCTGAGGACCAACAGAAAACCACTTTCACCTGTCCTTTCGACACATTTGCCTATCGACGCATGCCCTTTGGCCTCTGTAATGCACCTGTGACTTTTCAAAGGTGCATGACTAGCATTTTTAGTGACATGGTAGAGAGATTTATTGAAGTCTTCATGGAAGAATTCTCTGTTTTTGGTTCATCTTTTGATGAGTGTCTCCATCACCTCAGTCTGGTCTTAGAGCGGTGTCAGGATAAACGCCTTGTCCTAAATTGGGAGAAATGCCACTTCATGGTGAAGAAAGGCATAGTTTTGGGCCATGTGATATCCGATCAAGGGATCGAGGTTGATAAAGCAAAGATAGATGTTATCTCTACTCTACCAATCCCTAAGTCTGTTCATGACATTCGATCTTTCCTCGGACATGCTGGTTTTTATCGGAGATTTATCAAGGATTTTTCTCATATCACTCGTCCCCTGTGTAGTCTATTAGCTAAGGATAGCCCATTTGACTTCAACACCGAGTGTATGACGACATTTGAGAGCCTCAAATCTGAGCTCACCTCTGCTCCTATCATTCGTCCTCCCGATTGGACCCTTCCGTTTGAAGTGATGTGTGATGCTTCCGATTATGCCTTAGGTGCAGTTCTAGGGCAGCGAGTCAACAAGCTGTCACATGTCATATACTATGCCAGCAAGACTTTAAATTTAGCACAACTGAATTATTCCACCACTGAGAAAGAGCTCTTGGCTGTAGTATTTGCCTTGGATAAATTCAGATCTTATTTACTTGACACGAAGGTCATAGTCTACTCAGATAATGCAGCGCTGCTCTATCTTCTTTCCAAGAAGGATACCAAACCCAGGCTGATTCGTTGGATTATTTTATTACAAGAATTTGATCTAGAAATTCGGGACAAGAAAGGAACTGAGAATGTGGTCGCTGACCATTTATCTCGATTGACTGTAGAGTCCATCTCTGAACCTCTACCCATCCTTGAGACCTTTCCTAACGAACAACTGTTCGCGGTCTCAGATTCTCCGTGGTATGCTGACATTGTCAACTACCTCATGACTGAAGCCATTCCTTCCCACTGGTCCAAACAAGATAAACATCAATTCTCGGCCAGGGTGAAGAACTACTTGTGGGATGACCCTTATCTCTATAAGTATTGTCCAGACTAGCTCCTTCATCTGTGTGTCCCTGAATTTGAGCAGTTGAATATTCTCTTCTCCTGTCATGATCAGCCCTGTGGTGGTCATTTCAGCACTAAAAAGACTGCAGAGAAAGTTCTACAATGTGGATTCTACTGGTCATCTCTCTTTCGAGATGCGCATGTCTACTCCAAGGCCTGCCCAAATTGTTAACATCTAGGTAGAATTTCTCAGTGAAACATGATGCCCCTCACACCTATTCAGGTTGATGAGATTTTTGATATTTGGGGCATTGACTTCATGGGACCATTTCCAATCTCACATGGTTTCCAGTATATTCTCCTTGCGGTCGATTATGTCTCTAAATGGATAGAGGCAATTCCCACAAAAACCAATGACCATAGAGTTGTGGTTAGATTTCTTAAAGAGAACATCTTCGCTTGATTCGGAGCCCCCAAAGCTATCATCAGTGATGGGAGAAAATATTTCTGCAATAGGGTCTTTGAGCATCTTCTAAAAAAGTATGGGGTCACCCACAAGGTCGCCCTTGCTTATCATCCTCAGACAAGTGGTCAGGTAGAAGTCTCCAACCGTCAGATAAAGCAAATCTTAGAGAAAACAGTCAATACTACTCGTAAAGACTGGTCCACTCATCTTACTGACTCTCTTTGGGCCTACCGTACTGCTTTCAAGACCCCTCTCAATATGTCTCCGTATCGATTGGTTTTTGGGAAACCATGCCACCTCCCTGTAGAGTTAGAGCATCGTGCCCTCAAGGCCATTAAAAAACTAAATTTTGACTTAGACTCTGCAGGTGAGGAGAGGAAACTGCAACTCAATGAGTTGGATGAATTAAGAAATGATGCTTATAGTTTTTTGAAGCAATACAAAGAACAAATGAGAAGGATTCACGACAAAAGCATTCTTAGAAAAGAGTTCAACCCAGGACAGAAAGTACTTCTGTATAATTCTAGACTCCATATCTTTCCTGAGAAGTTAAAATCTAGATGGTCCGATCCATTCATTGTTACCGAGGTCAAACCCTATGGGGCTGTCACTGTCACGGATCCAAAGGATAATTCCACTTTCCAAGTTAATGGTCAGCGTTTGAAACACTTCAATGAACTTGATGTTTCACCCATCCAAGCTGATGAGATTGATCTAATCGATCCTGTCTATGAAGATTGATGACTCACTCAGTCTCCGTGTTTCCAACTTGTTTGGGGGTGCTTTTATGTACCCCATTTGTGTCTGGCTGAAGACGTTAAACTTAGCGCTGTAGGAAAGGCAATTCCGAGATTCATGAGTCGCATGATTATTTTGCATATATTTTGGCACTATTTTTCAGGTTGTATGGATCTCATTACTTTTGCAGATACCTATCAGTGTACAATTTCTGCCAAACTGGTAAAACCCTTCCTCAACTTTTGCATCTTGTAGTCCACAGTCATATCTTTTTGTCTCGGTCATAAGCCCCGAGGACGGTGCTATCTTTTGTTTGGGGGTGGTATTTTCCAAAACTCATGTTTTTTCCCTTTAAAAAAAAAATTATTTTCTTTTGCTAACTCTTTGGAGCTTTAGAGACTGTGAAAGCTTCTGGCCTGTCTCGTAGGCCGCCTAGGAGGTAGAACTCTGGGTTTTGCGGGTAGGATATATAGGCTTATTTTCTTTTTATTTTTAAAAAAAAGTTTTTCTAGTACTTTCAAAAATGTTTTGAAGTAACTTTACAATGATGAGACCAAAACTAACCGTTAGTCTACTTATTGAAAGGGATGTCATATTTTGAAATACAAGTTAGCACTTAGTTCAGTACTACTTTGGATTGAGATGCTTAGAAAATTCAGATTCGGCATAAATTGCACAAAATCAATATCAGAGTCATCCAAAGTTTAGATTCTCTAGAGATCCTAGAAGAATATTTTTGGAGACCTAACCCAGTGAGCTTTTGAGCATTTCATCATTTCAGAGGGTTATACAAAGATTCCGAGTCACAAGTTGACTCACAATTTCTTCCATCCCACACATATTCCTTTGAGAGATCTCATTAATTCTTGATTTGATCATTAAACTTGGAATGACATCAAACATTGGGTCATTACAAAAGAACTTTCTCTATATCCATTCGAGACATTAGACATGATAGTGCAACCCTAGAAAATGATATAGGCCATGTTTGTAACCTGTCAGACTTTTTAGCTTACCTAACTTTTATATCTATAGAAAACCCTTTTCAGCCTTTAATGAAAACTTTTCTTGTCAACCCATTAACCGAAAACCCAATCCAGATAAGAAATATGACTCGCGACCCTATTTCTGAGAAGGATAAAAGAGTAAGTGGTTTGGATACACCATGAAAGATAGAAATCAAGAAAGTAAAGAAAAACCAAGTGGTTCGAACTGAAAAAGAAAATATGGAAAGCTGAAAAACAATATTGAGAAATCTCAAAAAGATCAAAAATGAAAGAAGGAAAAGAAAAAGGAACTGGTGTTACTCCCTCAGGAAAAATTGTAAAGAATATTGAGATATCCTCTCAGAACTTTGAATCCCTGTGTCCCTTTTTTTTCCTAAACAGATCCCAAGCCTCAATACAACCTAGTAAAGTCCTACTTGATTCTGGGTTAGCACAATCATAGGATGTGGAGAATGGAGAAAGAGAAACTATAGAGTTTGATTAAACGTTCCGAGTGACATGGTATTCCTATCATGAGATCTTCTTATTTTCTAATGTCCTCCTTTCTAGACAATATATGTGATATTTGCCTGTTTTCATCAATATATCTCTTCACATATAACTTGAGAGAAAAGAAATAAAACCATTTCTGAGTGATTCACTTCTGACTGATATACAAGTGAGAATTGAGGTCAAGACATACAATCTTAGAGGTGATCTGAAAATCTCTACTGTCGAATAATGATGATATTGATCATACACACATGCTGAATTTGACTTTTCTTGTGTTGAGTGTCCATCTGTATTCTTGTTGAAACTTACTGACTGGGTTCTAATTTGTAAATATTTTGTTACATCCTTGAAATAATTTGACAAACGGAGTTTTCTCTGAGTAATGAGAAACAGTGTGTAGCATGTGTCAAACCCTTTCAAGCTCCAATTTTTTGCACTAATTGCCAAGGACTGGCAATATGCTGGTTGGGGGTTGTGATATTCGCTTAAAAGTGTTTGTTTTTCACGATTATCCTTTTAGCATTATCGCACTCTTTTACGTAAAACTTGCATTTTTACAAACTTTTCTACGTAAGAGTTCCCTCAATTGCATAACACACACATTTCTGGTAAAAATGGTATATTTGCATAGTTTAAACACATTTCTGAAAGTCTAGATACTGAGCCATTTCAATAAACTCACATTACGTGTTTTAACTGTCTCAGGAACTCTAACTGGACGATTTTCAAGGACCGGAGGCCGTAGTTAAGCATCAAAGCCTATTACTGAAGACTAAAGAGCCAACAGGCTATACCAAGTAGATGCAGGCCAAGTGTGGGCTAAGCCAAGAGATCACAGTTACAAAATGAGGCCTAGGGAGCTGAAGAGTCGATTTCCAAGAAAGAGGACTTGAGTAATAAAGATCACTATACAAGACAAAGGAGAAAAACTTGCTTAGTTGGTGAAATCTATGGGAGACTGTGTTAGAGACCAGGGTTCAAAACCCTTCGCCATCATTTTCTCTTCTTTTTCTCTTTTATTTCTCCAAAATCCTACTCTCTCTCTCCTAATCCTATTCATCCAACCTTAATCATCTTAGCCATCCATCCTTACTTTTCAAAGCCCTATTTAATTCAAAACCCTAATCTCATCTCTTTCTCCTAAACCTAGCCACCACCTTCTAGCCTAAATCCTAGCCACCCATTTCACTAAACCTAAAACCCTAATAATCTAAGAGATTAGTGGCCACACCTCACTTTCCTACTTTCCTACCTTCTATTCTAGCCATTCTTCTTTAGTTAGAAACCTTGTCTAATTCAAAAACTTTCCACTTTCTAAACCCTTGATTAATTTCAAAACCATCCATCCCTCTCTCCCTATATTACTCACATAGGTGGCCACAAGGAGGGCATCTAAGCTAACGTCTACAACAGCCCACCTCTTTTCTCATTCTCTAACCTTCTCTCTCTTTCACCCCACTATCTCTCTAATCTAGGAATTCCAAGAGCCAAAACCTCATTTCTCTTAAGTGGCCGTACACTTTTCTCACCACTTCTCTTCTCATCTAAAAGCTTTCACACCTCTATCACATTTCACCACTCTCATCTCTCAAGCCCCCTCTCATCTCACGGCTCTCTCTCTCTCTCACCTAAGGAGTTCTAAGGTCCCCACAAGCTCACGGCATCACCATTGTCTCGCCCATCTCTTCACGGCCGGCCCTACGCCTAGGGCTCTCACCATTTGTTTTCTTTTTTTTTCTTTTTTGTATTATTTGATGTTATTGCATTTAATTCAAATTTTGTAGGTGACTTTTTAATTCAATAAATAAATTTTCGTGTTTGTTATTTCTTGCTTGCCATCTTTCATTGTTTAATTTGATGCTTTTATTTCATTTCATTAGTAGTTCTTGATAATCTCTGAAAAAAAAATGTTTAAAAAAAAAAAATTAATCCACCCTTCTCATCTCTCCACCATTTTAATCTTTTTATTATTATTTTTAATTTTCTTTATTGCACTAATCCTACCAACCTCGAGTGAGGATTCGACATCCGTAATACCATTGTAGCTAATCTTTGCATAATTCATATTTTGCAGGAATTGAAAGGAATCGGATAAAAAATAATTGTTGAAGTAGGAGATTCGTTTCAACGACCGAAAAACCCTACTTTCAGACAACATATTTGATTCCAAGTTTTGGAAGACCCAGGTCTCTTGGAGGCATTCCAGATGTGGTCAAAATGATATTTGTTTCTGAAGAATTTAGACCAAAGGTTATTGGACTAATACAGGGTCCAAGCTTGTTTCGTACGGAAGGCACAAGAAATATCATACATTTTTTTGAACCCCAGACCTCCCTCATGCTTGGGGAGAGAGCAAGTGTTCCAATTAATCTAGTGGCACTTATGAGAATCCGCTTTGTTGTTCCAAAAGAATTTTGCCATAATGGAATCAATATGGTTAGTAACACTTTGTGGAACATGGATCCCTGCTAACAGATGGGTCATAATAGAAGTCAGAACATGCTTTATAAGAATTAGCCTACCACCTGCAGATAAACGTTTACCTTGCCAACCCTCAACTCTACGTTGGATTTTTTCCACAAGAGTGAAAATGTTCTTTTTTAACCGGCCTTTATAGAGGGAAACTCCAAGATAGATAAATGAGAAGTTCTTGTTAGGAATCTCCACCTTGTTCATAATGGTGAGAATTCTAGATTTGGATAGCTTGGGAGAGTAGAAAAAAAGAGCTTTTAGCATGATTGAGCAGTTGGCCAGAGGATCATTCATAGGAGGTAACGGCCTCAAAAATTTTCTTGATATTGTTAAGCTTTCTGTTACAGAAAATTAAGGTGTCATCTGCAAAAGGAAGATGTGAAACAGGGATGCCATTCCTGCCCAATTTATAAGAGGAGGAGATGCTTTCAAATGCAACTTTAATACCTTTGTTGAGAACTTCTTCTGCCAAAATAAAGAGCGCAAGTGATAAGGGGTCACCCTAGTTATAAACCCCAGGAGCTTTGGAAGAATCCTTGCAAGCTACCATTGATAATAACAGAGAAAGATTGGTTGTTCAAGCAACCTTTAATCAACATGGAGACTTTATCATTAAACCCCATCTTCCGAAGAACAGCAATCAAAAAGTTCCACTCCATTCTGTCAGAAGCCTTAGCCATGTCCAGTTTAAATATAATATTACCACCTGGGACTTTCCGGTCAATATCCTGAATCATTTCTTGAGCTATGTTTACATTCTCAATAATATTTCTGCCTTTAACGAATGCACTCTATTCTTCAAATATAAGATAAGGGGGAAGACCCCCAATTCTATCTAATAATAACCGAGAAATTTTTTTATAGAGAACGTTGCATAAGCTAATAGGCTTGAACTCAACAAAAGAAGTGGGGAAGCTGCATTTAGAAATTAATGCAATAGTTGTAGCATTCACGGCTCTGGGAATATGACCTATAGAGAAAAAGTGAGAAACGGCTTGGAGAAGGTCAGCATTAATGATGTTCCAACATGATTGAAAAAAATGCCTAGAGAATCCATCCGGCCCTGGAGCGCTATCTGCGGATAAACTAAAAACAACTTTCTTGATTTCTTCCAACGAAGGAGATTTGGAAATATTGTCATTCTCCACCTCCATGAAAAGACATGGAATACTATTAAGAAGATTCATATCAACTGAGCAATTAGATGAAGATAGAAGGGAGCTAAAATAAGAAACAACTTCGGTGCCAATTTCCTCTATATCTTCCAACTAGTCACACTGAGCGTTTTTAATCCTCGTAATTTTGTTTCTACCTCTTCTAGCTTTGGAAACTGCATGGAAGAATTTAGAGTTGTTATCCCCTTAAGCCAAGTAATCCTAGACTTTTGCCGCCAGTATATTTCTTCTTGAATAAGGACCTTTTGTAAGGCTTATTTAAGATTTACCATGAGCAGATCTTTACCAGCATCCCAGTTATCTTGAATTTCAATATCAAGGCTACAAATTTGAGTTTCAAGATCCTTGATTTTCTGAAAGATATTCCCAAAAACTGACTTGTTCCAATCCTTTAAAACTTGCTTGAGACGTTTGAGCTTGAGAAAGGACATGATCGGGTTAGCACTAATAGGGATAGCCCAAGAATCTTCCACAACTTTGAGAAATTCCAGATGGTGTAACCACATCTGTTGGAATTTGAACATAGAAGGACTAAGGATGTTGTCATCACCGATATTTAGAAAAATGGGGGAATGATCAGAAGCCACCTTTGGTATATGAGAGACCTTGGTAGCACCAATCCTAAGGCTCCATTCCGCATTAAAGAGAATATGATCCAGGCGAGCCTAGGTCCGATTGGAACCAGATTGATTATTAGTTTATTACTCCGTGTGAATTTAGTGCCTACAAATCCCGTGTCCAACATCCCCAGAGTATTAATCATAATGTTGAAATCCTCCATCGAATCAAGGTTAGTATCCCTACCACCCAATTTTTCATCAGAGGATGAGATAGCATTGAAGTCACCGCCAATCATGAAAGGACCTGTAAAAGTGAAGAAAGCAGCACACAAATCCAACCAAAGACTAATTCTTTCCCTTCTAGTGCATTTAGCATAAACAAAGACACATCTATTGTCAGTAGAGAAGTAATTAACGTCAAGAATATGCAGTTGATCCGAAGATGAGACAAAAAAAACTTTAATAGAGTTTTTCCAGAATGACCAAATTTTATCATACTTCATGTGAAGGTCCGAGTGATGATCCATGTCAATAGTTCTACTAATAGCATGCAGAGAGTCAGCGTTCTTTTTAGGTTCCAGAATAGCAGCTAGACAAACTTTATGGTTATCAATCAAAATTTTCAAATGAGATTTAGAAGCAATAAGCATCATGAGGAGGGTTAGAGATAGTACCCAAGGGGAGAACCGTGTTCGTGAACGAGTTATTCTATCTGAAGGAATGCCCCCTTTGGGAGGTTTGGCTTTAGGCCTAGATTCCTCCTGCATAGTGTTTTTAAAAGCCTCTGATTTGCGTATCCGGTTAGAAAAAGCTTTACCTTCGTCAATGAAAGTGTCCCTTTGAGCAAAGTTCCAAGGATCCACCATAGGATGATATTCAAATGAAAGAGATCTATCCCATAGAGTGAGAGATGGATGAGCTTTGTTGGGAGGGACAGATGCTGAACTCTAATGTTTCGGATTCTTTTATTTCATATGGGCAGAAAAGAGGGCTTACCAATCTCCCCGGTAGATAAGGCACGGTCTTTTACTTGATTACTATCATTGGACTTATGGATTTCCTCCAAGAGATGAAGAGACTGCTCCATGAGATCTGAAGTAGAGTTTCCTAGAGTATGGGGGGGCTGAGGTATCCCAACATTCTTTGGATTCATCCAAGTCAAAAACGCTGGCCTCTTTCTCTTTACCAAATCCTATAGGAATATAATTAATGAGATCAAAGGAGTTAAAAGAATTACCTCGGTCTGCTGCAACTGGATGTTGATATTCGATGTTGGGATCCTCTGGGCTAGAGATAACAAGACCATCCGTATTGGTGATTAAAATATTTGGGACTTAATCCGAAAAAGCCTTGTTGATGCTGCCCAATATTGGTGATTAAAATATTTGGGACTTAATCAGAAAAAGCCTGTTGATGCTGCCCACTATTAGAGACAGCTATCTTGGTGTTGGTGCCGCCTTCCCTATTGTCTGAGAGATTGTCCAAACCCTGTAGGATCTGAAATAGGGGTGTTTTGAACTTCTACAGAAGGGACTTCATTAAGAGCTTGATGATGGACTGTCGTAGCAGTGACCATGTACCTTCAATTCCTCAAGAAGAATGAGGGTTTTAAGGATTTAACTAACCCATCCCACGTGGGAGTGAACGGGCAGTGATGAGAAGAAACCCAAAAATCATTAAAAATAGGAAAATGCTTAACATACCCATGGTTTCCATTATGTAATGAAATGGCCGGTCCTCATTGGTCCACGCCCCACATTTAAACACTTACCAATTGTGGTTAAGATTCCCTCACCCCTAGGGTTATGCAATCCAACCTTAGGTTTTTCGAAAATAAAAAACAAAAATCTTAATTTTAATTTAGTTAAGCTTAACCAGGGTTAAATGAGGGTTAAAAGGGACATGAGGACGCAGCGGTGAGTTAAGTAGCAGACCCATGGTTCGACTAATCACTGCTCTTAAAAATATTGAGGGACAAATATCTTCATCGACGACAGCCAAAGCAAGTTCACACAACTTCCAAGTCCAGCCAGAGGACATGTTCGGAAAATCATCCATATCAGGACTCCTGCCCTCGACTACTCTATTTTTATTTGGATAATAAGAAAGACCTAATACTCAAGTTCTAGTATTTATCGAAAAAGAATCATTTTAGAAACTGGATATCTGTTATTTTCTTTTTTGTCAGAGACCACTGGCCCTTAGGTCCCTCACCCAAGACTATAAAGCCTGGAAAACCCAGATGAAAATTCAAGTACTTTGGACAAAAACTGCAAAAAAGAAAAGAAAAAAGAAACACATTTAATATCTTATTCATTATTTTCAGCAATACCCAGAATCTAATTTTCCATTTCTAGCATGGATTCCAACTTGTCTAAGCTCCAAAACCAATACAACATCACAAGAAAACAAAAGAGAAGTGCATATTATAATGTTCCATATGAATATTTAATATGAGATGCCATGCTCTTTCCCCCAAGAACAGCTGCAGCAGTACATAATGCTTGTCCTCTGCAGAAAATTAAATTAAAAATAAGATACTCATCAGTACTCATATAGTATATGCCCATCAGTAACATTAATGTGTTTTCACACAATATTTCTAAATTGCAATGTGGAGGTGGTACACAACATATGAATCATCAATCACTGTCATGCCACAATCGAAAACACAATATTTCTAAATTGCAATGTGGAGATGGTACATGTTGTTAGTATATTCTAATTGTATAGAGAGATCGTAGGGATTCTAATTTAGGATCCGAATATTTAGTTTCCTTATTTAATTCTTGATTGTAATCTATATATTGATACCTCCTTGAGAGAAGAATACACAACTTTTCTAATTCTTCCTAAATACCCTTCTGTCATGGTATCAGAGCGGAAGATCCGCCTGTTTTGATAGTCTTCTCTTTCATCGCTCCTTTCCGGTGGGTGGCCCTGCAATGCTGCCCGCCGGATTCAAAGATTCTTAGTATTTTAAGAACGCAGCCACTGATCTGCTGTTACAGTCGCACTCGGTTTACCACAAAAGGCATCTCGTCATCTCGGCTCCACCATCAGCCTCTCGGCTCCACAAACCAGGCTCTCAAGCCACTTGACAGCACCACCCAGGGCCCCTAGGCCACTCGGATCCAACACCAGCCCCTCTCGGCATCTCTCGTTCATCTCGGCCTCTCGGCATCTCTCTTTCATCTCGGCATCTCGGCATCTCTCGTTCATCTCGGCATCTCGGCATCTCTCATTCATCTCGTTCATCTCGGCATCTCTCGTTTATTACTCTCTTTGTACCTTAGAATGCTATCGACTCTACTTGTAGCAAGCTGGGAGTTATTGATATCTACTCTCCAGCTTGATGGGGAGTGTTGTTAGTATATTCTAATTGTATAGAGAGATCGTAGGGATTCTAATTTAGGATCCGAATATTTAGTTTCCTTATTTAATTCTTGATTGTAATCTATATATTGATACCTCCTTGAGAGAAGAATACACAACTTTTCTAATTCTTCCTAAATACCCTTCTGTCACTACACAACATATGAATCATCAATCATTGTCATGCCACAATCGAAAACACAATATTTCTAAATTGCAATGTGGAGGTGGTACACAACATGTGAATCATCAATCAATGTTAGGCCACAATCATGTCTCATGTTGTACAGAGATATAATCATGGCTAACAATCTAGAATGCCAATTTTATGGAGCTGCCCTTGGGGAAAGAGATCAACTTGCCGAATGCCTTTCCAACTCAACCTTGAATCAATGATTTCATTCCCTACTAAGATGCCATATAGAATTTCCATCCTTGAACGAAAGCATCTTCGTAAGCAAAATAATGGATCCAAACACCCAACGGAGACACTCTCATATCTCTCTCAGTGATTGGCATACATTTGGGTTGCCAAGTTTGGGTTTCAAAAGCTAGAATTTTCTGATCCAAGGGGTTGATTGAAACTATAAAAGCATTATATATGGACCTAGCTACTTTGTAGTGACTTGCCCTGATCAAGCGGGTCAACGGTTCAATCGACAGGGTCACTGGGTTTGTTATTTCCTGGTCAAGGATCAAATCAAACAGGCAAGAGGCCCAGTTTCCAAGTCAAATGGTCTGATACAGTCCGGGATTTAAAATGTTGATATAGTAAAAGGTAGTCTGAGTATGCAAACCAACTTCAGATGTTGAAAATGACTAAAATGCACATTTGGTAATTCATAAAATGTATAGGCATTTAGAACAGTTCGCTTCAAGCACATAGAACAATCTTCTTCCAATCCCCTCCACCCTCGTACTCCACACACACACACATGCACGTATATGGTAACAAAACTTACATGATTCCACCAAGCACCATTCCTATAGGGTTCTCAGTTGCAGCCAATCCAATTGTAGCTAGCTAAAAAGGCAGTTATACTCATTTTAATATGGTGATGAAGCAATACCAATTGTGATCCTAAATGTATGCACGTACATGGAGCTTCCAATGTGCTGCTTACCTGGATCTTGTCACCCCAGTTGCCAAAGAACCTAATGGAAAATGGCTGCATAGTGGGAAGATGAAAATAGTAAATTGATTTTTATACTAACCTAGCTTAGATTAAAATGAAATAATATTTATGAATTAAAACCTTGAAAAAGATGTTGGGATTTTAACTACGTGTTTAATCCCTAAAGCCTTTGGATCTTGAAAACTATGAATCACAGAAATCACACAGCAAATAGAAAGGGATTGTAGAGAATAAAATAGAGACAAAACACAAAGATATACGAGGTTCGGCAACGTGCCTACGTCCTCGGGAGCCACACCAATTCACTATATTGAAGATACAGAGTACTTATAGTTTTTTCTTCTCTTAGAATTACAACCACTTCTCACATACAACCCTAAAGAATATGCACACTACTATAAGTCTAGGGTTAAAATTGTAAGGCCAAAATACCACTGCAGAAACACTAAATATCGTTTTCGCCGCAATCTGGGCCTATAAAGCCCAGATTGTAGACACACTTCGTGCGTCACAAGGGGGGCCCGCGCAATCTACTGAAGGTTGCTTATATTCCCAACAAAAGATGGGGGAGAAGAAGTGTGTGAGAAATGGCCTCCTCTCCTTTTTCAAATCTTCATCTGCCTAAAACCAAACCAATTGCTACGGTGATAATAGATAAACCCAACAAATTATAGATCTTGAAAGCTCATACACAAAACAGCAAAATTAATAAACAAATGAAACACATTAATGAAATGTTCAACTCTGGTAAGTAAAAAAGGAACACTGAAACTCAAACTCGAATTCAACAATAGAGAAAACATCCCAAGAAAATCCAACTAACTGAAATCGGAGGACCTAAATCAAAGACGCAGGAAGCAACTGAACAAATCATCAAAGAGCAAGCGCAAGGGGGAGCTAGTATAAATAGAAATTCTACATAGTAGAAAGAACAAAATCATGATGGAACACATAACATCATTGCAAATAATACCCATCCATGGCTGCAAGTTATAGATCTAATCCAGGTAAAGGAAAAAAATTATGTAGATGAGGTAAGAGAAAATCTGATCGAAATAAACAGAAAAAACCTTAACCGATGATTAAATCGGGAAAAAAATAAATCAGTATCTCTCTTAGCTTTAGCTATGGGGTGTATTGGATGTGGCCTGTGGGTGCACTCACACCCAAATCACTAACCATATATTTTTTTCTCTCTCGTCACACAATATCTCTCATTCTCAATATCATTACCACCCACATTTCTACTCTCAAATCTCCTCTCTATGAATTTGATTCTAAGATATTTTTCACATATGAATATTTTCTTTACTATTATTTTATTTTTTAAAATTATTTTGATTTAACATGTGGCCTCTAGTGAACCAAAAAAAAAAAACCCAGTGCCCAAAAGAACATAATAAACCCAATATACTACAATTTCCAAGTCAACCTCAAACACAAACGGGAATAAGGAAAAACAATCATAAACCAATTTATTCAAACTCCAAATAAAATTTAAAAGAATCAAAATGAAATAGAAAAAACCAGTAAGAGTAAGAAGAGCAGGAGTTAATGTCTGTTTTCTGCAATCGAGCAGAACAGCAAGAAGATTCAGTATAGAAATTGTTGAAGATGTATCAGCCAAAATTTTAAGTACTTCAATTACCAAAGCACAAAGCATACATATCAAGCAACAAGGTTTCACTATAGAGAAGAGAGAAGAAGTAAAACTTTATTAATAAAAGGAATAAAAAAACAGCTACACTTTTTTTACATTTTCACCTCTCTCACTATATATATAGGGCAAAACTCTTACTTTAGATAAGATAAGATAAGGACAAAGTAAAGATAAAGTAAAGATAAAGACTCCTAAAAGATAACTACAAAAGACTCTTATCAAGATAAACTATTTTAACCCTATCCAACTAGACTCTACTTATCTTGTGGATAAGTTAGAGTTTGGTGATGACTCTTAACACTCCCCCTCAATGCCAAATCTCTACTAATGACGCCAAGTGCATCTCTGAACTTTGTAAATTTTGACGAACAAAGCCCTTTCGTGAATATGTCCGCCAACTGCTCATTTGTATTAACTGGCATAAGATCAATTTCTCCTCGAAGCACTTTTTCTCGAATAAAATGATGATGAACTTCAACATGCTTCGTTCTAGCGTGAAATACTGGATTTTCTGCCAGTCAAATTGCGCTTTCATTGTCGCAATATAGTTTGATCTCATAATTTGTGGTTTGATGCAAATCAAACATTAACTGCATTAACCAAGCACTTTCTTGCGCTGCCATAGCTGCAGTCCGATATTCTGCTTCTGTTGTTGACAAAGACACAGTTGGTTGTCTTTTGCTGCACCAAGAAATAGCACCTGAACCAAGACTAAATATATAGCCTGTAGTTGATCTTCGAGTCGAGAGATCACCTACATAGTCTGCATCACAGTATCCTACAATTTTGCATTCGACAGCTCTTCCATACCAAACACCATGATCCATTGTTCCTTTTATATATCTTAGAACTCTTCGAACAATCTCAAGATGTGGCTTTCTTGGACTATGCATAAATCTGCTCACGACCCCTACTGCTTGAGAGATATCAGGACGAGTTAGAGTTAAGTAGATCAAACTTCCCACTAACTGTCTGTACATGCAAGAATCTTCAAGTTCTTCAACTTCATCTATACGAACTTTAGTGTTGACATCCATCGGCGTAGCCATCGGTTTGCAATCAAACATTCCAAACCGCTTCAACAGGTCACTGGAATATTTTTGTTGATATAAAAATATTCTATATTTATTTCGATCTATCTCAAGTCCGAGAAAGTGCTTCAGCTCTCTAAGTTCCTTCATCTGAAATCGAATTCCAAGATTCATGCGGATTCTTTTAATTTCTTCTAGATCATCTCCAGTAATAATCAAATCATCAACATAGACTAGCACAACTACAACTTTGTCTGTTACAAATTTTACAAACAAACTTGAATCAGTTGGGGCTAGAATATAACCACTGATTGTGAGAAACTCAACAATCTTTCCATACCATGCTCTCGAAGCCTGCTTCAACCCATATAGAGCCTTTCTTAATTTGCAAACATATTGAGGATAATGAGGATTTTCAAATCCCTTGGGTTGCTCCATATATATTTCCCGATCTATTTCACCATGAAGAAATGCATTCTTCACATCCATTTGCCACAACCTCCAATCCTTACTAGCAGCGATAGCAATCAGAACCCGTACTGTTGTTATCTTAGCCACAGGACTGAAAGTCTCATCATAGTCTATTCCATACTGTTGTGAAAAACCCTGGGCAACTAATCGAGCCTTGAATCGCTCCACTGAACCATCTGCTCGGGTCTTGATCTTATATACCCATTTGCAAGAAATAGGTTTTACATCATCTGGTTTTGGCATTAGATTCCAAGTCTCATTCTGCTTTAAGGCTTAAATCTCATCTGCCATAGCTTCCTCCCATTCAGGAACCCCTTGAGCTTCTTCAAATGACTTTGGTTCTTCAATCACCAAATCTTTGCCAATCATTACTTGCGCTAGATCTGCATTCACATTCTTCAGTTTCGCCTTTTCAGTTGCATACTTTGGATTTGGCTTTGGTACTCGTTGTGACCTCCTTAAGACATGCTCATCTTCTTGTTCAAACTCTTCAAGTTGTGAAGGCCGATTTTCTTCTAAAACAGACTGTTGATAAGTTCCAGTTTTCCAAGGGCTTGCACTAGATGTCATCTGTGACACATCCTCATCAACCTGTACAATTGGTTCAAGTGTCTTCTGATTGGAAGTCTCCTCTTCTAGTTCCTCTTCAAACTTTTGATCAACTAGAAGATCGACATGATCGACCGACCACCATGATGATGACTCATCGAACACAACGTTTCTCGACACATGTACTCGATCTGAAGTTGGATCAATACACCTCCAGCCTTTCCTTTCCGAATCGTATCCTACAAAGATACATCGGATCGCCTTCTTATCAAACTTGCTACGAAGATGGTTAGGCACAAATACATAACATACACAACCAAATACTCGAAAGTGACTTACTGTAGCCTTCATCTCGTACAGCTTCTGGAAGGGTGAAAGGTACTCGAGTTTTGGTTGTGGGAGGCGATTAATAACATGATTTGCAGTCATCATGCATTCAGCCCAAAAACGAGCTGACACATTTTTCGAATGTAACAGGTTCCTGCATGTCTCGGCTAGATGCCGGTTCTTCCTCTCCGAGACCCCATTCTGTTGTGGTGTATAGGGACAAGTCAGTTGTCTTCGGATACCATGCTCTTGTAGATACTTGTTGAACTCTTCTGAAGTATACTCTCCCCCGTTATCCGATCTTAGACATGTTATTTTATGTCCAAGCTCATTTTTCACCTTACTGTTAAGATCCTTGAATTTGTTGAGTACTTCCCCTTTCTCTTTTAGGAAGTAAATCCAAGTGTATCGTGAGTAATCGTCGATGAATGTGAGCATGTATTTCATACCTCCAAGTGAAACATCTTTCATTGGACCGAACACATCTGAATGCACCAATTCAAGAGGTTTCTTGGCTTGAAACTTCGACTCAGTATAGGGAAGCTGATGTGCCTTGCCATACTGACATCCTGCACATACTGAATCATCTCGGATCTCCAGATCAGGAAGCCCTTTCAACATGTTCTTGTTCATCATAGCCTTTTGATCGTCAGTCAATCTTAAATTATTCCTTCTTAATAATAATTCCGTAGAATAGTACTAGTAAGGGTATCGTTCCTCTGAGGACTGCGCTGGTTTCGTTGCTTTTTATTCAGATTAATTTTAAACTAATAATTGAGGCAATTGAATTTTGATTTGATTAAACTAAAACAATGAATTAAACTAATTTAAATGAAATTTCTAAATTAAACTAAAAACAATTGGGTTTTTAAATCCTTTTGGAGAGAAAATCTAGGGTTTTCAAATCCACCACTAACCTAATAACTAATCCCTATTTTAAATTTATTATAACCTCTTAAATTGTAAACATTCCAGTTAGAGTGACAGCACGTCCCCTCTCAACTGCTCAAGAAAAGTTCAAGGGATTATATCCTTAGAATATCGTATCTTCGGTTAGCACGAATGATACACACTAATCTACGGTTGTGTAATCACTCGTCTTCTCTTAGCATAAAATATCTTCAGATTTAATCTCTCGATATTTTAAAACCATTGCATAAAACCTATGTTTAAATTCTAACGAAAATTAACACAAGTGATTTTAATTCCAATTTCATAATACCTAAGATAAGGTTGAGAATTCCATTGAAATTAAATATAATTCAAATAAATCCGGTTGTTTGAAAACAACCCTCTCATTATGCAATCAATGTTTTACAATGCAGAGAATTAAAATAAAAACAAAATAAATGACACAGTTACTTGGCTAGGGTTTCATCGAAACCCTATAGTGGAAATTAGTTCATCGCGAGGGAGGAATGCAACATCTTCATGGACAAAGTTGCAGCACTTCTCTTCATGACTTCCTTGATCTCCAGAGCTTCTCTTCTTCAGATCCAAAATCTCTACAAATTTTTCTCTCTCTCTCTCTCTCTAATGATAATGGCTAAGAATTCTCCTTTTTATAGAGAAAGATAGAAAGATAGAGTCCTTCTAGAATAAGGAGTTCTAATTGAGGTACAACTCTTCTTTTTCTCTCTCTAAACTCTCTTAGGGTTGAATGAGGATTAAACCATCATTTAGGAAGACAATAATAGAGTTGGAAAGTGTTTAAAAGTACTAAAACACTATTCACGGAATATTATTTCACCCTATTTACAGTTTTGCCACTGAACTTCAAATAATTCTAGAGAGCTCAATTTTAATCGGATTGACCCGAAATTTTAAACATAGCTCCTTTAGGTCATCTAGAATCTACCCAAAAAGTTTCATAAATTTTGGATAAAAAAAAATTACCAAACTACCCCTCTATTGATAGAAGTGCGATTTTGGCCAATCGATTTATCAGGGTAGATTTATGCGATTTCGCTCTCTTTTCTTCTTCTTTCTTTTACTCTTCTTTTTTTCTGAGATTTTTGGAGTCTTTGAAGCTTGTAAATCTTCCATTTTATCTTCTTTTCCTCGTACGAACCTGAAATAAGAATAAACAATCAAGTAGCATAAAATAATATAAATAATTACTCTAAATGATTAGCAAGTTAAGTTTGAGGTGCTTTTATGTATAACATTTAGCACCGATCACCTTTAACTTGACAAATCCAACATGAGCAAGCCGAACATGCCACAAATCAGCTGTTTCACTCTTTCGAGTCTTGTCTACATAAGCAGCCTCAGCTGACATAACATAGACGGATTCAGTTCTTTTGCCTTGAATGATGGGAGTACCTTCGATCTGCATCTCTTGGTAGATCTTCACATCATTGGGTCCGAACACTACGGTGTTTCCAGATGTCGCCAATTGAGAGACAGACACGAGGTTCTTCTTCATCATTGGGACATGGAATACGCCTTGAAGCATGGTTGAATCCTCACTTCCTTTTGGTATATATACAGCACTGCCTACATGAGTGATTGGCAGCTTCGCATTATTTGCTGTCACTATTACTCGTTGGCCATTATATTGTTTCTTTGAAAGAAACTTTTGATCATCTCCAGTCATGTGATTTGAGCAACCTGAATCAACTATCCAATCAGTAGAATAGTCTATTCGATTATTATTGCTTGTAGGCATGGTAACTGTAGTAGTCAATCCGAGTGTATCGGATTGTTCTTCAGTGATTGACAAATAAGCACTCCACTCCTCTTCCTCACCATCAATCTTCTGTAGTAGGTCTTCTGATGTTGCTGCATTACCTTCATCTTTCTTCTTCTTGGGTGCTCGACAATTTCTGGCAAAGTGACCTGGCTTGCCGCAATTATAGCACGTTCTGGTTCTAGGATCCTGAGAATTACGTTCCTTGAAACTATTCTCGCTTTTCCTTGAATTCGAGTTCGATTGATACTTCGAATTCTTTTGTTTTCTCATGTCATTAAAAGACCTTTTACTTTTACCAGTGTACAAGACTTCTTCTTTCTCATTCATAGAAAGACCAGCCATCTGCTTTGCTAGACTCTCCTGGTTTGCTAGAAGGCTTTCAAGCTCCAAGAGTGTTGGTTGAGTCGGCTATCCATGAATTGCTGTCATGAACCCATGGTACTCAGGCTTTAGACCTCGAATGATAATTCTTCTCATACGAGCATCTGTAATTTTCGACTCATCATCAAGTTGCGATATCTCAAGACAGATTCCTTTTACTTTCATAAAGTATTGAAAAATCGACATGCTTCCTTGAGATACCGAACTGATCTCGTTTTCCAGCAATTGCAATCTTGCATCATTAGATGTGGTGAAAAGTGTGGATATCGCATCCCACGCTTCATTCGGAGACTTGGCCTCTCGAATATGTTCGAGCAGTTTTTTCTGAATTGTAGCTTTCAACACGAACAAAGCTTTGTTTGCCCTTATCTTCCACTTCCTTAATTTCTCAGCTTTCTCTTCAGTTTTGGGTGGTGCGATGATATCTTCGCCATTCATTACCTCCCAAAGATCTTGGCCCTGTAAATACGATTCCAAACAGGATCTCTAATACTCATAGTTAGTATTGTTCAACTTCTCTATACCGCTTACAGAATTTGCATGCTCCATTGATCTGAGTTGGCGAATACAAGGTATTTGATGAGATCTTCAGACTCACCGTTTTGAGGTCTTCACGCTCGTTCCTTGAACCAAGCTCTGATACCAATTGTTGAAGATGTATCAGCCAAAATTTTAAGTACTTCAATTACCAAAGCACAAAGCATACATACCAAGCAACAAGGTTTCACTATAGAGAAGAGAGAAGAAGTAAAGCTTTATTAATAAAAGGAATAAAAAAACAGCTACACTTTTTTTACATTTTCACCTCTCTCACTATATATATAGGGCAAAACTCTTACTTTAGATAAGATAAGATAAGGACAAAGTAAAGATAAAGATAAAGTAAAGATAAAGACTCCTAAAAGATAACTACAAAAGACTCTTATCAAGATAAACTATTTTAACCCTACCCAACTAGACTCTACTTATCTTGTGAATAAGTTAGAGTTTGGTGATGACTCTTAACAGAAATAATTTACTTGGGGAGAATCTAAGAGATAACAAAGGAATAAAATGAGATCGTGATGAAATCGCCAAGTCATGTAGAGTTTGAATCACAGCCAATTGCGATTTAACTCAGGGAGAGTTAAATCGCACCCATTTGTCAACTCTTTTTTAACCCTTATTAACTATGGTTAAAAATTTACCAACCTTTAAAGTTCAACAATCTAACCTTGGTTTTTATTTTAATAATTTTTAAAATAATTTAACATTAAAATTAAAATTTATTAACCCTAGGGTTATTTTTAAAAAAAAATATTTTTCTTAAAAACCAAGGTTAGATTATTGAATCCTGATAAGGAATCTTAATCTCGGTTAATAGGGGTTTAAAAAGGATAATATTGAAATGTGGGTGCGATTGAACTCTCGCGATTGGGTGTGATTGGATCTTTATGTATTGAATAGTGGAAAGCACTGATCATGCCATCCAAAGGATACCATCAATTGAAACCAAAGCCGACTGAAAAGCAACAACCCGTGGGAAAAAAACAAAAGAGAGCCGGTGACGGGAAGCAGATAATTGGACGGGAGAGACAGAGAGATGTGTTGGGCCCTGCAAACTAAAGCAACGTAGAAATGGGTAACAGGTTTTACGAAAATTTGTGCAAAAATAATGTGGTGGGTTTGGCTCGATTCAAATTCAAATTGGTTTTAAGAAGTGAATTTTGAACCAAAAAATGGTTTTGGGTTGGAATACCGGATCCTGAAATCGTTATTGTTCACTGCCTTCCCCGGATAATATTTACGGCTTACCAAAGTGGCCGATTGTTGTCCAGTTAGAACCAGCAAGAACTGCATGATCAGAGTGAAAAGAACTCACCAGGAAAAATTAGCACTCCAGTGCCGCTAGTGTGCGGCATTAAGTGAGGACTTTTTCAGAATGCAGAAGCAGTTGTGATTTGAGATTTGAGAGAGAGGTGAGAGAAAAAAAGAGGAATTGAGAATTGAGAGAGACGTGAGAGAGAAAAGAAGAACAGGGAATTGAAGGGATCGTTGGTGGTTAGGGTTGAAATTACTGTCATACCCTTTAAGTATTAGTATCTATCTATGCTTCCTACTATAAAACACAGTTAATTCTTTACATGTACGCCACCTATGTACTTCTTTTTGTGATAGTAAATTCTTTTTGTGAGAGATAGGTTAGTCAGACACATTAACAAAGTAAAATCAATAAATGGGGCCACTCAATCTCTCACCTTTTAAAATTCTCTCACATCTCACTCGACTTGCCTGGTGTAGCGGGTTACAGGCTCATGTTGCACCCTCGAGATTAGCCCAACCCAAAGGGTTGGGGACATCACGAGCTCCAAAAAAAAAAAATTTAATAATAAATACTTACCTTTCTTACCAGAACTCAATTTTTGTAACGTCTCAATCATTTAAAACGCCACCTACCCTCTTGCAAATTTAAAATACCACATCTCTACCATTTAATGGTTGGTTTTTATAACACTAACCGTCGGGACACTTAGTTAAGGAAGGAGATGATCGAGGGGGTATGTTTCTAGAGAGATGTAACGGTTTAGCAGTTCACTTCTTTAAAATGCTTCTATTTTTCTATTAATTTCTCCTTATTAATACATTTTTCTTTTATCCCCTTTTCATTTTCTTAGGAGAAAATCTCATTGACGCCTTTTCATAAAAGACAGTGATTAGCTCACTCCGCATTAGAATAAGTAATCTAATGCGATGGCCACGTGTCTTTTTTAATACTCGTTTAACTATAGTTAAGCTTAATAAAATTAAAGTAAATATTTTAGTTTTTCTTACTTTTTAAAAATCAAGCTTAGATTGTTTAACTATAAGAGTGAGTGAATCTTTAACTACAGTTGATGTGTGGTAAGAAGGGATTGACCAATGAGGACTATACATTAGAATAGGTAGTCCATTGCAGCAGTAAGTCAAGTATTCCCCTTTCATAAAACCAACAATTCTTAATTATATTTAGAGAGAATCAAACGTGGTGGGATGTAACGTTTAGCGCGTGTTCGATATCCGAGACATCTCCACCTCTTTAAAAACCCATAGTCAGGCAATCAAGCAACAATAATTTCCAGTTGTTGATTTCATGATTCAAAAATTGTTTGACAATATCCCTCAAAGAGGCTACTCACTGTCCATTGTCGCCAGCGCCGATGCAGTTTGTCATCTTTATTCGGCAAAAGCTTATCCCAACCAAGGATCAGTGGTTTCATTCTCTTCTCCTACTCTTCCATGTTCGGAAAGGATAGTGTCTGCATGTACTTCAACTATAGTGCTGGTGTCATTCCAAACCCCAAATAAGAAATGAAAGGCATGCTATTACCGGCCCAATTGGGAAGGAGAGTGTTGATCTGTGTCAAGTATCTCGCAAGTGTGGCGAACGCTATTGTTTACAAGTCCAGACGCCCAAACCTTTGGGTGGTTGATCCTTATCTTTTGTAAACAAAGGTTTATGCTTTCTTAAGTAGAGATTGTAATTTAGTATTATCATTTAAGGTTATTGCAGCTATGATGACCTGCAAATAGTCTGTGGAGAGTTGTTACAACGTGGTTAAAAGAATGATAATAGAAAGAGATGGTTGAGACCATGTTTTACTTTTTTTCTTTGAGATAAATTTTGAAAGGTTTGTGTGTGTGTTTTTTATTTTTTAAATTCTATTCTGTCAAAGTTTTTTCTTCCCTTCTAATATTAGATGCAACCATGACTTATAGTGTTATACAATAGTATGTAACACAAATTGTAGACGGATTGATACATAAGCAATAGTGACATCCTATGGGTAATGTATAGATACCTATGGCAACACATACAAAGCTCCAAAGTATCCATATAATACAATATATGGATGCGGTGACGAGACTTCGCTTTCTGTGTGTCCTACAAACACTGCATCTATTTACTGCCATTGTATGTATTTCACCATATATAACAGTTCACCTATCACTCTGCTTCATTTTATCTCAAAACTCGACTCATTAACAACTCTCCTGGTTATTGTGGGGTCCCTCGCGAGTTGTGGTTTGGTAATTGAGAATCAGATGCACTGATATCCCGTAATAAGGAAGAGTATGATTATTGATTAGGAAAAGGGCGGGAGTGATAAGCAAGAAGAAGATTGTAAGATGATTACATGGTTTTTTTTTTTAAAATTTTTTTATAACCATTTGAGTTTTTTAAGTGAGGTTTTGTGAAGTCTTTTTGCATAACCATTGCACTGCTTTAATTTTGAAAGTGGACATATGATACGAACCCATGGGTAGAACTCATCCTTGAAAACCGGCTTACAAGGGGAGGGTGCCCAGAAACTTATATACACAAGGCCAAGCCCATACTTAACTGATATGAGACTATTGGATCCTAACATACCACCACACTCCACAGCCGACATCCACGGTGGCCTTCACTCTGAGGCGGGGCATTTCTCAGGGACCTTTTTCTCGTAGCCCTCCACAGGTAGCCCTTTTCGAGACGGCGATCACAGAACCGCAACACATATTGCATCCGAGTCTATACTCGACGAGGTGCTAGCTCTGATACCAAATGATACGAACCCATGGGTAGAACTCACCCTTGAAAACCGGCTTATAAGGGGAGGGTGCCCAAGAGCTTATATACACATGGCTAAGCCCATACTTAACTGATGTGGGACTATTGGATCCTAACATACCACCACGCTTCGCAGTCGACGTCCACGGCAGCTTTCATTATGAGGTAGGGCACTTCTCAGGGACCTTTTTCCTGTAGCCCTTCCCACGTAGCCCTTGCCCTTTCCGAGACGGCGACCATAGAACCGCAACACATACTGCATCCGAGCCCATACTCGACGTGGTGCTAGCTCTAATACCAAACGATATGAACCCATGGGTAAAACTCACCCTTGAAAACCGACTTACAAGGGGAGGGTGCCCAGGAGCTTATATACACAAGGCCAAGCTCATACTTAACCGATGTGGGACTATTGGATCCTAACAACATATGGTTTGCATGTTGATAGTAGTAAATGCCTGAGAGTAGGGTAGCATTCCTCATGTATTCGTAGATGTTGCATGAGGGTGAGTCCTTAGGTTATCAGTGCATGGTCTACATTCCAAATTTTGTTGCCCAAGAATGGTAACCGCTAAGGTGCCATTAGGGTGAGTCCAAGCACCCACTCTAAACCCCTCATCAACCCCTTCCAAAGTTAGCGAGGGGTTGTACGTTGGTTGTTGCAGAATACACACATTCCTACCCACCCACCTACCTATATAATTGCAACCGACAGCAATTCCCATTTGCCGGTATGAGGTGAAGTTATTTGGTGAGAGGGGCGGGAAATTAAATGACGCTTGCAGGCAGGCCCACATCTCAACACAAGGTTAAAAAATTAAAATTGAGGTGAAATAAAAAAATTTGACAAATTAAGCCAAGTGAAATCTAAGGCAGGGCCCTGCCTTAGATTTCTTTTTAACCTTGTGTTGAGATGTGGGCCCTGCCTTAGATTTCTTTCTTTTTTTTGGGACAAATTAAGCCAAGTGAAATATAATCTTGATTTCAGCTATCGGCTTGTGGTGTAGTTGAGTTAACAAAAAAAAAACAAAAAAAATTCTAATCTTGATCCTTAATATTTAAATTAAAGGGTTAAGATTCAAAGTATATTTGGGAGTACCCTTTAATTCAAATACTTCCAACTTACTCATTTGTGTGCTACTGTCCTTCCCTTAAATCACTACAATGGCTGCTTTCATGCTAATAAATTGAGAAAATAGAAGGCGGAAAATTATTTTATTTGGATTCTTCCATACTATTACTTATTCTTATCTTTTCTAATATTTCTGTGCATCGCACGAGTTCCTTACTAGTTAGTATAATAAGTTAAAATTAAAATGAGATTTTATGGGGATATAAAAGAGATAATCAACCAACGCTTCTATCATCCCTTCTTGCATTATAATAGTAGAGATTTGATTAAAGGCCACTTCACCGAAAAAGAAATGCCTTATATTTTTATTACCTAAAAGGGCATGCTTTGACATATTTATCAAATAAGACATCTTCTGTATTTTTATTAGTAGAAAGGGCATGTTTTTGACATATTTACCATTAAGTTATGCATAAAAGCCCAACACTATAAGGGTAAAATTGGAATACATACCCTATTTGATAAAAATTTTCAAACCATGCCCTAAGCAGTGATATTTTTAGTTTAGGATGACAAAACGGTACTTAACTCTTAATTAAATAATAAGTGGATGAGGAGACCAATTGAAGAGAGAAAGAGGTCTATGTGGCATGACATAGAACTCAAATGGAGGCTTTTGGAGAAGCCACTTGGAGATCAACTGGGTTATAGTAGTATTAGCAACAACCTCGTGCGATGCATGAGAAATGAACATAAGGAAAAAAAAATGTAATATGAGAATAATGAAATAACTTATTGTAGGACTAACGAACACCTCATGCGATGCACGAGAGAAGGTCAAACTACAGAGAATGAATATGTTAAAAGAGAGAAAATTTACTAATAGAAACAAAATATTTTACAAATAAAAGTATTACCATTTGTCAGTTGTTGTGTTCCACAATAGGTATATAGCGTATAAAAACATAATTCGCATATAATCATCATCAAAAGAGACTAAATTGCATCCTTGATGTAAATATGAGGTTGTGGACACAATTTATCAGTCGTATGTTTGTCAATTTTAGCTTCATTAGTTTAAGAAAAAAATAAAATTAAGGAATTCACTTTAAGATGCATTCTATTTTTTTTTATATACTATTTTTATGTTATCCATTCCATCCATTTCATTGTCCCATGCCTAATCTGGCCCTTTGACACCCCTAACCTCAAAGTGCCAATGTTTATTGTGACATAGATGGAATGATTTCCAATTGTCTAAATGCAATGGTGGGTCTAGAGAGGGCGGTGGATGACTGTAGAGAATATTGGTACAGCGCTTAAGAAGAGTGGTATGGGTTGGGTTTTATTTATAAAGGGTAAGAGAATGGTAGAGAATGAGTTTAATGAGATGTTGATGTATGGGAAGGGGTAGGGGTGTAAACGGATATCCGTATCCAATTCGTATCCGAATCCATTTAGTCAGATAATTATCCGAATAGGTATCCGGCGGAGCGGATTTGGATAGTAATTTTACTATCCGTTTATAATCGGATACGAATTCGGATACTGGTATATCCGATCCGATAAATATCCGATCGATTATATAGTATACATACATAATATATTTAAGTTTATAAATTAAAATAATCAAACTATATATATAAAATTTAATATTTTAAATTGTTATTTTAAATATAAATAGGGATAAAATATTAATTTATTATTATTTAAATAAAATCTATATATATATTTTTTTCATTTTTTAAAATATTAATTTATATTTTTTTAAAAATTTTAAAAGTAATCGGATAATTCGGATATTATCCAAATTCAAATATTTTAATCAGATTTGGATACGGATATCATATGTCACTATCCGTCGGATATTTATTCGGATTCGGATAGTCAAATATATTGGATATGAATTCGGATATAGTACTATCCACTCTGTTTACAGCTCTAGGAAGAGGGACTTTGTTAGGGTTCCTTCTTCCTTTAATTAAACCTAGAATATGCAATTAATTAAAAAATTGTACAACATTAAGTAGGTACTATCGAAAGTTCTTACCGCCCGATTGAAAATCGAAAGGCGCGAAACATTAAGTGGGGCCCACCATTAAATGCACTTGCATCTTGGGGCCTTTGGATTTTTCATTTGAATGGCCCAACTCTTGGTAGTAACTACTATCGAAAGTTTTTGAACAATTTCCCAACATTAATTGAAAATGTAAAGTAAGGTATGGATACACTTGCCATTCCATGCATCTCATTTAGATCACATTACCAAAATGGAACACAGTCAATTGCACTCATAGGTCAACATGTCCCTTATAACCCTTATTAACTGTGGTTAAGATTCACTAACCCTTAGGGTTCATCAATCAAACCTTCGTTTTTAGAAAAAAAATACTTAAAAAAAATTTAACCCTAGGGTTAAAAAATCTTAACTTTAGAGTTAATATTTTTTAATATTTTTTCTAAAAACCAAGATTAGATTGTTGAACCCTAAGGGTTAGTGAATCTTAATCACAGTTAATAGTAGGGGTTAAAAGGGAAACGTGTTGTCGCACCCCAAAATACCCCCTAGGAGTTAAGGGATACTTTAGGCGTGACTATACTTAACCTGTCAAACCATCCTGTAATGAACACGGCAAAACATAATACAATAGCGACAATATTCAGAGTGCAGAAGCTCATAATAGTGTGGAAGCTATTATGAAAATCAGATCACAAAAAAAAAACAGATATAACTCCTTCTCGTAGGAGTTCTCTCAAACCTCAGATTTTCTGGTGATCTGATTTCATTAATAGATATAACTCCTTCTCGTAGGAGTTCTCTCAAACATGCAAGTTTTCGACGTATTTGTTGAGATTTCCTATTATACTGTGTGTTATTAGCTCTACCTATTGCAACATTGCAATCACAGTTAATTTTAATAGTCGGGACTGGTTTATTTCATAAAGGAATATCGAACAAAAAGTTTCGAAGCCACTCTGCTTCTTCTCCTGCTAAAGATAGAGCTATCAATTCTGATTCCATAGTAGAGTTTGACAGAATTGTTTGTTTCTTGGATTTCCAAGAGACTGCACCACCACCAATGGTGAATATATACCCACTTGTACCTTTATATTTATCAGAGATAGAATTCCAATTAGCATCACTATATCCTTTTAGTACAGCAAGATATCTACCATAGTGTAATCCATGATCCATAGATCCTTTTAAATATCTAAGAATTCTGCTAATTGCATCCCAATGCTCCTTACTAGGATTACTAGTGTATCTACTTAATTTCCCGACTGCATATGCAATGTCCGGGCGAGTGCAATTCATAGCATACATCAAGCTTCCAATGACACTAGCATATTCATTTTGTTTATACTATCTCCTTTATTAGGTGATAGATGAACACTAGGATCATATGGAGTATAAACATAACTACAATCATAATGATTGTATTTTAATAATAATTTTTTAATATAATGAGATTGAGATAAAATTATCCCATCATCTTTTCTAATAATTTTAATTCCAAGAATTAAATTTGCTTCTCCAAGATCCTTCATATCAAATTTGGGATGACAAAAATTCTTTTGTCTCATTTATGATTTTTTGATTTGTTCCAAAAATCAATAAATCATCTACATATAGACAAATAATTATTCCACAATCACCATTAACTTTATATATATACACTTATTACTTTCATTTGTACTATATCCATGAGTTATTAATACATTATCAAATTTCTCATGTCATTGTTTAGGAGTTTGTTTTAAACCATATAATGATTTTACAAGATTACACACTTAATTTGTTTGTCCAGGGGTAATAAATCCCTCTGGTTGATCCATATAAATTTCTTCATCTAAATCACCATTTAAGAATGCAGTTTTTACATCCATTTGGTGAATGATTAAATTATATATGGATGATATGACAAATAATACTCGAATAGATGTAATTCTTGATACAGGTGAATATGTATCAAAATAATCTATTCATTCTTTTTTCTTAAAACCCTTGGCTATCAATTTGCTTTATATTTTTCTATTGATCCACCAGCTTTAAGTCTCTTTTTAAATATCCACTTACAGCCTATAGTTCTAGTTCCAGGAGGAGGATCAACTAATATCCAAGTATGATTGGACATTATTGAATCCATTTCATTTTCCACAGCTTCTCTCCAAAAGGAAGAATCATGTGACTCAAATGCCTCCTTTAAAGAAATAGGATCGTTCTCTACCATATAGGTATAAAAATCAGACCCATAATCTTTACTCTTTTTAGCTCTTTTACTCTTTCTTGGCTCAATTTCAGTTTCATCTGAATTAATTGATTCAAGATTTGTAGAACTAGGATCACTAGATTCATTCGGATTTTTGTTTATTAAACCCCTACTATTTGAAGAATTAAAAGGAAAAAGATTTTCAAAGAAATCAGCTTCCTTTGATTCTATAATTACATTATTTTCAATGTCTAAAACTCTATATGCTTTACTATTTATTGCATAACCAATAAAAGCACATCTCCTAGATTTGGATCCTAATTTAGTTATTTTAAGATCATTAAATCTGACCATAGCTAGACATCCACATGTTCTAAAATAATTCACATTTAATTTTTTCCCTTTCCAAAACTCATATGGAGTTATTTTAGTTTTCTTATTTGGTATTCTGTTTTGACTATAAATAGCAGTAATAAGAGCTTTTTCCCATAAATTTAAAGGTATGTTTGAGCTATTAAGCATTGCATTAACCATTTCTATTAATGTTCTGTTTTTTCTCTCAACAACTTCATTTTGCTGAAGGGTATAAGGAGCTATCACTTGGTGTATTATTCCATTTGATTCACAAAATTAATCAAATTCATTAGATGAGTATTCGCCTCCTCTATCACTTCTTAAAATTTTAATTTTTAAATTTAATTGATTTTCAACTTCTGCTTTATAAATTTTGAACATATTCAAAGCTTCATCTTTAGATCTAATTAAATACACATACGAATATTTGGATTTGCCATCTATAAATGCAATAAAATATTTTTTACCACCTCTAGTTATTGTTTCTTTTAAATCACAAATATCAGTATGAATAAGACCTAAAATTTCTGAAGTTTCATCCAATTTGTGGAAAGGTTTTCTAGTTAATTTTGATTGACTACAATGTATGCATTTATTAGAATTATCATTATTTAATTTAGGTATAATTCCTAAATTACTCATCCTTTTCACATAATTTTCGTTAATATGTCTTAATCGACTATGCCAAATATTCACAGAACACAATATAAGCAGAAGCTGAAACTTTATTAATCAATTCAACATTTAGCTTAAACATGCCATTGGCAGCAAAGCCTTTTCCTACAAATTTTCCGTATTTGGAAATTACATAGTTATCAGACTATATTACTTGCTTAAATCCAGCATTGTCCAGAAGATAGCCCGACATCAAATTTTTTCGCACATCTGGAATGTGAAGAATGTCCTTTAAAGTCACAAACTTCCCTGAAGTGAAATTGAGAATAATATCTCCAACTCCAACAACTTTAGAGGTTGAGGAGTTATCCATCTGGACATCATGGTTGCTTTTGACAGTTTCATAGTTTTTAAACCAATTTCTGTCATAGCAGACATGCCTCGTCGCACTTGTGTCTGCCCACCAACCTTCACTGAAACTCATCATGGTAATTTCAGTGATCATAGCAACTAGAGGTTCTTCTATCATATTTGCTTGAGAAAAATTCCTTTTACGGAATTGACAATTCTTAGCAAAATGTCCAGATTTCCTGCAGACGAAACATCCACTTGATTTTGAGCTTTCTCCTGTCTTCTGAAAAAGTTGAAAATACTTTTTATTCTTCATAGGCTTCTTGTTGGTTTTCAAGAATTTCTGTTTTTTCTTCCCCGAAGAATCAACAAAATTTACCTTTGAAGTTATCTCAGAATTCTCTTCCTTTTTTGTCTTGAGTTCTAGATTCTTCTTCAATCCAAATTCTCATTACTAAGTTTTCAATTGAAAATTCCTTTGATTTATGTCGAAGAGAATTTCTGAAATCCTTTCATAAAGGAGGCAATTTCTCTATTATGGCAGCCACTTGGAATTGTTCTGGAATTTGCATTCCTTCAATAATAATCTCATGAATTATTATTTGAAATTCCTGAGTTTGTTTTACTACGGATTTATCATCAACCATTACAAACTTTAAAAATCTGCTCACTGCATATTTTTTAGACCCAGCCTCTTCAGTTTGATATTTCTTCTCTAAAGCTATCCATAAGCTTTTTGCATATTTTTCAGTGCAATATAAATCTTATATAGCATTTGTCATGCCATTTAAAATGTGCCCTTTGCAAAAAAAATATACAGATTCTCATCTTTCCTTATAATGAGATCTACCTGGTTCTTCTTCTTTTTCATTAGGAACATCAGTTAAAACATATGCTAATTTAAGCGATGTTAGCAGAAAAAACATTTTCTGTTGCCAACGCTTAAAATTAGACCCATCAAAAATTGCAATCCTAATCACAGAATTATTCGTCCTAACATTTACAGAAGTCATGGCGAATTGTCTTAAAATTATTGTACCAAAATACCTGTAAACGATTATTCCCCGGAAAATCTGCAGTCTCACGAACAGAACAACTTTGATTCAGAAATTCCTACACTTGAATATATATTAGAATCGTCGGTAGCTTTTGTGGAATGAGGCATGGATACTTCGTTTTCTTTAAGACAATTCGTGCCCCCATAGGTGCATTGGGTTTGCTGGTCACGATGTCTCTAGGATACAACAACCCCACAAAAACTATTCTTGATTATAAGCGTGCACTGCTTATAATCGCACACCTTACTCCCGCTCTTTACCCAGCAAGAAAATAGATAAGAGAAAACCCAGAAGCAAGAGACCAGCAGAAGAGAGCAAAACCGTGTAATTTTCTGTGTCTGAAACCAAAATATAATCTTCTATTATATAGAGTAGAGAAAAAGACATTTGGTTTCCAAAACTGTCAAATTAATATCAAATTAATCTCACTTAATTACTACTAACGGGAATAAAACAGTAATTAGTAATTAGAGGTATGTCAAACGGTGATAAAACGGTAATTTTTTTATTTGGTTAAATAAAATATTAATGGACTTTAAATAAAAAATAATATTTTATTTAGTCAAAGACCCAACCCAGCCGACTCAACTCGACTCGACTCGGCTCGGCGCTCGTGTGAGTTGGAGCATAGCATATTCACAAGAAGCAATGGGTGGGTAGACAACAAATTCTAATGCCCTTGAAGGCCCAAGCCTTTTACCAACACTCCATTATATAAAGAGGTAAAACATTTCATAGTTTTCCAATGTAGGACTAAACAAAAAACACCCAAAAACCAAATAACAAACCAGCAAAGAAGCTTGTGCTTCTGTTCTTCTCTACAAAATCCATATGAATTAGTTTACTCATCTCCTTCTATGCAGCTTCTTTGGTGGAAGAAAATAAATAAAAGATACTTCTGCCTTTATCGGCATAAAGTTTTGTGGCTCGATTTGGGCTGTGAAAGTGGCCACCGGCGGCAACTTGGCAACATTCACGGATGTTTGGATGTCGTAAGAATTTTTAATTTAAGAAAAAAAAAAACAAAAATTGGGATATGTTGAGGAGCTTCTGGAGCAAACGGCTGAGGTTGTCGGTTACGTCGTTGCAGAACAGCCGTTTGCTCATGCTATAGAAAGTCACTCCTCAGAAAGTGCAAAGGAGGAGATAAGGATTAAAGGGTTTCTAAGGTGTTAAGCAAATACATAGATTGGTTGGGCGTATTAGCTTTAACACTTTTCTCCTGCCTAATTTAAGCTCTCTTGGCAAACGTAAGCAGGAGAAAAAAGGAAAGAAATTTAATGAGGTGTCAGTGGGCTATTAATGGAAGAAGGAAAAAAGGAACCTTTTGTTTTCTTGGTATGAATGCATATAGTTCTCAAGCCGAAGCCGAACCGAACCGAGCCGAGCTGAGCCGATCAGATTAAAATAAATCAACCAACAGTAGGGCTGTCAACGGATCGGATTCGGATCGGATCTGGCTATATCCGAATCCGATCCGATTACAAATCCCATTGATCCGAATCCGATCCGAGATCCATCAGACTATGAATTGTCCAATCCGAGTTCGAATCCGATTGTTTATTTAGGATCCGAATCCGATCCGATCCGGATATAGCAGGATTTCAGTTCAATCGTATTTATTTGCGGAATCAATACCAAAACGAGATCCAGAACAAATGGGAAATGCTGAGAAAAAATTGGGGATAATTTACCTTTCCATTCGTTCTTGCATGTTCTTCATCTGAGCTCTGTAGTGGCTCTCGATAAACTGTTTGGCTGCAGCCACCTTCTCCATGGTTAAGCTTGAGCCCAGCGCCTCCTCCACCGATGGCTCGCCGCCCTTGTCCTCCTCCTTGCGATCCTCCATTTCTCTCTCTAGATTCTCCCTTTGAAGTTCGAAGCCCTCATACAACAAAAATCTCTTTCTTTCTCTTTCACTCACTCTCTTTTACAGTGAAGCTAAATCAAATGGTTGAGGCAAAAGAGATTAATGAAACCTCAAAACCCCTCTAACTCTTTCTCTCTCTATGCATGTACTTAACTCATACAAGACATGGTAGGGCCACCTTCTTCTGAAAAAGAGAAAGGGGTTTGCTGCTTACCTCTTAGTTCCGCCGGCGGTCAGGTGAAGGCCGGATTTCTTCAAGCCACGAAAGCTGTTGATGGCCGGATGTCTTCAATCCACAAAAGCTGTTGATGCCCTAGGTTTTCACCAAACCGTATGAAGAGAAATTGGTTTCTCACTTCCGTGCTACAGGATATTAGTAGGGTTTTAACTTTAAGTATAATGAGAACTTAAGTAATAGGGTTCCACTTTTATTGATATTACATATATGCCATTATAACTATTAACTTTCAAAAATAAGTTATTTGCTAACCGGATCGGATTTTAAACGGATCAGATTACTCTATATCCGAATCCGATCCGATAATAATCGGATTCTAACTTTACGATCCGAATCCGATCCGGTGGATCATTACTTGGGTCCAAAATCCAGCTAATCGGATCGGATTCGGATCGGATCCGGATCCTGATCCGATCCATTGACAGCCCTAACCAACAGCAATGTCTAGGAAGGAGACTTAGTTGGCGGGCCGTTTTAAGTCGAGCCAAACCAAGCTAAGCCGCCCGCTCTATTCAGACAAGCTATTTCGACTCAAAGAAAATAATCGTGAGTTGACCGGATCGGATGTAATGCGTTTTCTCTAGCTGATTTTTTATCCCAGGTGTGCTCCTGTGAAGACGTGGTGGATGAGTTGAAGTCAAATCTGGAGTTGCATACGTATCGGTAATACTACAAATGAACGGTCAAATCTCTTAAATTCAATTTTTATATTACTAGTTGATTGAATACTTGTGAAATTACATGTTATATTTTATTGTCATATATAATTATATGACTTCATAAATCGCAATAACGGTAAATGATTGGACATAAGTAAGAGGATAAATTGACTGAATATATGAAAATTGGAGAGTTGAAATCCTAAGTTACATTATTTTAAGATGCGTGATTGTTTAGTTATTGTAAAGACTAAATAATTTTAAAATAATATTATTAGGACATGACTGAATGAGATGTGCCTTTATAATGAGGCATATAGAATTTATATCTTGATCTATAAAGTCAGTTAGAATTAAGAAAATATTTTTTGAAAATTCTTTTCATTTTAATTCTAAAAATAGCGGGGGTAAAAATTCACTTATTTCAATTGAATGAGAGAGTGTAAAGCAGAATATGAAATATGGGAATGCAGAGAGCCAAATTTAAATTATTTCAAAACTTGAGAATATTAAGCAATGATTAGATTTAATTATCCTAAAATAATTAAATTAGGACATAAATCTAAGAGATATGGTTATATTAGTTATGTGATTAACAATAAAGCATATAGATTCTTAAACATTGAAAATAATGTTATAAGTGTATCAAAGGAAACTGATTTCTTTGAAAAAACATTTCCTTTTAATTCTGCAAATAGTGGAGGTTTAATAAACCAAAATCTTAATAAAGCTAATTATGAGCTTAGTTCTAAAACTCTTGAATTAATTAATTTAGATGAGACTGAAATTGAACATTGAAAGAGTAAAAGAACTAAAAAGATTAAAGATTTTGGGTCTGACTTTTATCCCTATATGGTAGAGAATGATCATTTTTCTTTAAAGGAGGCATTTGAGTCACATGAGTCTTCTTTTGGAGAGAAGTTGTGGAAAATAAAATGGTTTCAATAATGTCTGATCACATTTGGACATTACTTGTTCCTCCTTCTGGAATTAGAACTATAGATTTTAAGTGAATATTTAAAAAGAAACTTAAGGTTGATAAATCTATAAAAAAAAAATATAAGGCTAAATGTAACCAAGGGATTTAAGTAAAGAGAATGAATAGATTATTTTGATACATATTCACCTGTATCAAGAATTACATCTATTTGAATATTATTTTTTATAACATCCATATATAATTTAATAATTCACCAAATAGATGTTAAAACAACATTCTTAAATAGTGATTTAGATGAATAAATTTATATGGATTAATAATAAATCATGGATATAAAACAAATGAAAGTGATATGTATATATTACAAATATAATAGTGATAGTGGAGTAATCATTTGTATAATGGTGATTGTAGAGTAATCATTTGTCTATATGTAGAAGATTTACTGATTTCTGGAACAAATCAAAAAATCATAAATGAGACAAAAGAATTCGTGTCATCCTAATTTGACATGAATGATATTGGAGAAACAAATTTAATTATTGGAATTAAAATAATTAGAATGAATGATGAGATGAGTTTATCTCAATATCATTGCATTAAAATTATTATTAAAATACAATCATTACGATTGTAGTAATATTTGTACTCCAAAAGATCCTAGTGTTTATCTATCACCTATTGAAGGAGATAGTATAAACTAAAATGAATATGCTAGTGTAATTAGAAGACTTAATGTATGCTATGAACTGTACTCATATGCAATCGAGAATTTAAGTAGATACACTAGTAATCCCAATAGGGAACATTGGGATGTAATTAGCAAAGTGATTAAATATTTAAAGAAAATCATAAATTCTGATTTTCATTATTGAAGATACCCTTCTTAAATTAAAAGGTACAGTAATGCTAATTGAAATTCTATTTCTAATGAATATAAAATAACAAGCGGTTATATATTCATTATTGCTGGTGTTTCCCTTCCTAATGATGCCATGTGCCTTACTTGACTTCACTCGTGTCTTACAAAGTGTGCGGATCAACGTCTTGGACAGTTGCACCCACATCCAAATCCTGAATGGCCCTGTCCTTCCTATTGCATCAACAGTGGTCATTGAGTCCACCTCTAGGATGAAGTCTTCGACTCCTAGTTCAATGGCCAACTGCACTCCATGCCATAGGGTTCAACACTCATGCATATGTGTGGATGTATAATGAAATTCCGACAAACTGTAGAATTAACACTGTTTCAATTCCAATTTTTTTAATCATGGCTACCCCTTCCATTCTCTTTAAAATAGTAGAAAGTCACTGCAAAATATTTTCAAAATATAGTCTTGCCTCAATTTAGATTAGTAATTTCATCAAAAGATGATAAATATGTGTTGCATGGGTTAAGGTTTTTAATTTTAAATAACCCAAATTCAGAATTTGTTCTAATTGTCCAAATTCTGTTTCACTAAGAAACGACTGCAATATTCACGCTAATATAGAAAAAACGAAACCAGATTTCTGCACCAAATAGGAAATGACAGTAATGCCAATTATCAAATAACAATACAGCGGATAGACCAATCAATCTGATCTAGAATACCACATCACAAGGATTAAATTCTGCGAGCAAAAGCTCCAAGAGAAGAACAGAAAATGAGAGGAGAGACAGTTTTGAAGGGGAAAGTCATGTGAAAAACCTGAACAAGGACTTGTTTCGGCAAATTAGAATCCTGAAAGAAGGCAACCGATTCGTCTGCATCTGTATACTCAACCAGTTATGAGGCTGCGTGTGTGGCCAGTCTGCATGTGTGTCGTGTGTGTGTGTTTGCATGTGGGGTGTGAGTGTGTGTGTTTCCCTTATTTGCCTTCAGTACTCACCTTGTGGTGTTACTGAGTTATGGAATCTATATATAACCACCCATTTTTGCACCTCTATATTTCCCCTCTTTCTTCCTAAGCTTCAAGGCCTAAGGCCCAAGCCGATCAACCTCAGGTCAACCCAAAGCCCTGGTCAAACCGCACCTAATCCAACCCTTTACCTAATCCTAAGTCCTCAGTCTTAGATAAACACCTAAGGCCAAACTCAAACCCAAACCCAAACCCAAGCCTAATCTCTAGAGCTCAAGCCCAAAACCCGAAATCAGGGTCCTCAGGTGTGATTCCTGAGTTTTTTTTTTAAGAAAGTACTTATCTCTACCATCCTGACTAATCTTATAAGAATTATCCTAAACATTGGGTTCTTATGGAGAGTGATGGTGGGGGTGAGTACACTAGCTCCGCATTTAAAAACTTCACCACCAATAATGGCATTATTCAGAGGTTCTCTTGTCCACATACCCCCGAGTAAAATGGATTGGTAGAACGAAAGCATCGTCACCTCATTGAGACTACCAACACATTGCTTGCCCAATCAAGCACGCCCAAGAACTTTTGGCTCGAAGCCTTGTCTACAGCAGTATTTTTAATCAACAGAATGCCATCGGCTACATTACAACATAGTGATAAGAATTATCCTAAACATTGGGTTCTTATGGAGGACTCCTTGGATAACTCTCAAAGAGAGTCCTGATGGTATGTAACAGTATGTAACACTTATCATAATCCATACAGAAAGAGGAAATAAACATATGAACACAGATATCCCATTTTGATGCTTATACATATTTGAGGAACAGTCAACTCAGCATGCTTATACATATTTGAGATGTTTTAACTCCTAGTCTTGAACAGTCTACTCATTACAGTCTAAGCGTCAAGAGATACTATCTACCATATGTATTTTGATGCAAAAAATTTTATATAATGCTAAAAAGGAAACAAAAAGATGCAGAGAATGACCTAGAAATGAATTAGCTTTGGATGTTTATTATTCCTGATTCTTGAAACACTCTTATTAGACTCCAACAAAGGTCGTGCCTTTGTTACACTAGGTTACATAGTGCATTGATTATTCCAGTTGCATTATGAGTTGGAAAGATATATAGGTCTATATTGTATATTGAAATGCTTTGCAAATGATTCTTTGCCCTGTGAATTGTGGATGATAATTATAAATTGGTGAAAATTAAATGAGATTTTTCAGGAGTACTGATTTCTACTAGTCAGAGAAGTGTTGAATGTTCATTTAACATTGGTGCATTCAAGGACACCATTAATTGGTTGCAGATTTTTAGAGTGGTTACTTGGACCATATTTTTATTTAGACTAGGGCTTAGGAATTCTTATTCTTTATTGCTTTGTCTTTGCATCTTTGTCTTCAGCATGGTTATAAGCATAAATGGCAATGTGACATCTATTGTTATTTCGAATTGATATTTCATTTGTCAGTGTATTTTAAGGGAAAATTCAAAATTGAGAGTGAGGACACCAAGAAATGGGTGGCCCAAGAAATGGGTGGCCCAAAAACTCGGTTCTTGTTGAAGGGAGTAGAAGCATACCAACAAGAAACATTATTTTGATCCAGACATGCCAAAGCAGTACCACCATTGTGACTCTAGAGTGGATCCTCAACAGTGGAGGGAACTTGTTGACAATAACAATCTGAGAAGGGGAAGGTATGGAATTATTAACGACGACATCATTGATAATTAAGCTCATTTTAAACACCTTTATCTATGCGCTTATGTAAATCTCTTGTTTTTGGGAAATTCAGTATGTTGATTAGATGCATTACTCTAATATATATAGGCCATCAGTACAAGAAACAAAGCCAATAGGTTGAAGCTAAAAATGACTCACACCTTCAGAACGAAGCCTTTCGCCCGGTATCGCACCGAGGAGGTATATTCTTTGACGTTCACATCTTTCATTTATTGATTAATGCGTCTTGTTGACTATTAATTTGAACATTAACTATATAATTTACTAATATCATATATTTTTCATGATGATAGCGAGTTGCGCATCCAAAGGCCAGAGCCTGATAGGATGCATATGTTTAAGATCACCCATACACGACAGGATAGATCATTCGTGGATGCAGAATCGAAGCACAAGATGATATGTTTACGCCTCTAACACAAGATGATATGTTTACACCTCTAACAACTTATCATCGAACAAAAATGTTATTATTTTTCTTTTTCGCTTAACTTCTCTGACTTGAATCATTGACTATGAATTAAAGACATAGATAGAGGAAATAATCAGCCAGCATACCACGGACAATGATAGTAACACTGCTCGGAATGAGGTCTTCACTCAGATCATGGGTGCAGACGGACATGGACGTGTTCAGACATACGGGTTGGGTGTCACTCCTACTCAGCTTCGTGGAGCAGCGTCATGGTAGATACCGCACATTAGAAGAGGGTTGCCTTAGATGTTGAGGCTCGTACCTAGGGTGTAAAGGCTCGTCTTACAATAGAGATGGATGCATTAAGAAGCAAAGTGGTGAGAATGAACCAAGCACTCGAGAGCTTTGGGAGGCATCTGGGCAATATATTTCAGACCCTCGACACTGACGCTACTCAACCTCCAGAGGATACTAAGCGATGATTGGGTCGAGCCTCCTTTTTTTTTTTGTCTAGACTTATACAGACTTATGTTGATACAAACTTATGTTGATATCCCTTCATGGATTTACATTGGGGTGTTTAATTTTATGGTTTTTTAAGTTAATCTATTTTTATGGCATTATATTTTGCTAAATGTGAATACAAACAAGTAACAGGTTAAGTGTTACTTTTTCAAATAATATTATATATATATAAAAAGCAATAGCAACGGTTTCTTGTCCGCCACTAAATCCTTTTATATATATATATATATAAAGGGTTTTAACAATGGTTTTCATCCGTCGCTATAAGTCAATTGCTAGTGAGTAGTAATTATCTGTCGGTAATAATGTTTCACCGATGGTTATAAAATTGTCGGTAAATATATGATTAACTACGACAGGATGCTTACCATTGCTAAAACATGTTATACCGATGAAATTTAAACCGTCACTACATGTTTATGTAGGGACGGAAATATTACCGTCATTGATGCAGTCATTACCGTCGCTACTGCCTGTGTGTTTTAGGCTATTTAACGACGGAAAGGGTTATCTATAACGAAAGAAAAAAACCGTCGCTACGTGAGCGATGGTTTGAAATTACCGTCGCTAATACCTTTACCCACGAAATTATTTGCCATGGAAGGGTGACAGTTTATTTTCCGTCGTTAATGATAATAGCGACGGTAATATGATCAATAGAGATAGTTTATTACCGTCGCTAAAAGTGAGATTTCTTGTAGTATTAATATATAAATATGTATTTATTTTGAAGGGTTTGTGGGTGGATTTGGCTCGATTAATAAAAAAAATTGGTTTACACTTTTGACCTATCTAAACAAATTGGGTTTAGATTTACTATTTCAACCCTTTATCTTTTGGAAGTCTGCAATCGTCATAGTTGAGTTATATCTCTATGAAACAAACTTCACCCCAAGAGTATTAAATTGACATGATTAATCAGACAATCAAAATTGTTAGTGCATAGCACCTGAAAATAAAACAATTTTGAAATTCCTATTAATTCCAAATACTTGCACATACATGACGACAATAATATTTATATGATTAAAATATACGTGAATCACTCCACTGAAGATGCGCTTAGTTGAAAGTCTTTCTTGATGTAGCAAGCGGCACTTAGTCAACAACATCAGCCCACAAAATATCAGTTCGGTGTCTCTTCTTTGTTGTGCACCACAAATGAACTCTTGAAGGATATTGCAAATGTGAATGAGCATTTTGACAAGGAGATGAAGTTTTGTCTCCAATGACATACATTTTTCATCTATTATTCACTTCTTTTGAAGATTAACCTTTACTACCAGGGTTATGTCGGACATTGCCAAAGGAAGACCTTCATCTTAATTTCTTATTTCAATCTATGATTTTGGTGGGACAGAAAGACAGGAGCTAGCTAGTGCAGAATTACGTCCCATTTTTTCTTCTCCCGTAAATGGTAGGAAAATTGTTGGGTGCCATATCAATTTATCCTATCCACCTAATAGGCTATGGGGAATCATTTGTATCAATTAATCATCCTCATATGGACAATTCAGTAAACTCTTGGGGTTGCTTACGCTACCTTTGGCTAGGCAAGTTGATGCAATTTTATGGTGTCGCCACCATTCAATGGTCCCACCTACAGATTTCATATCACTAAATTATATAATAATGTCAAAATTTTTTAAAATGAGTGTAAACCTAAATATGACGTGAGGCCATGGCAATGGTATGAGCATTGAACCATTTCAATTGGAAAAACAAAGCCCAATGTTCACATGCATAGCTAACTGTTATGACATTCACCCAATCCAATTATTCAAGAACAAATACAGCTAGTTACATACACGGGTTGATAGTATTTTTGTTTTGAGAAAATCACCCAGTGGGGGTGGGGTTTAGGCTAACCCCTACCAGTTTATTAAATGAAGTAGGAATAATACAAAAACTAGAGGGGGGCATAAAACCTTACCCCTAATCCAAATTGGCATAAAACTTAAAGGCTGACATTAAAAATAGAGGATTGATTAATGCCGGTTGATAGCTTGTAAATAGTGTAAGAAACATGAATGGATACACGTGTCAATAAGATCGAACCACATGCGTCGCCAATAAGGATTAATATAGAGAATAGCTGCAAATCCCAACAAGAAAATGATGTATGATCCAGCAAAACTTGCAGAGAAGGACCTAAAATCAATGTCAAACCTGTTCTCATTGCCTTTGATGAAAGGTATTGTTGGCTTGTGCAGTGATTCAGCATGAGTGGTGCAGATCTTCTCTAATGGTGGTCCACAAAGTAAAGGGTTTCCCTCATAGCTCTTGTTGTCAAATGTCCCAAACTGAGCTTTCATATCTAGTGTCTTTCCGGATAAGTTGTTGTAAGCCACGGTGAACACCTCCAAATTATATATCCTAGTCAGTTCTGAAGGGACTTCACCACTCAGCTTGTTGTGGGAAAGGTCCAAACTCTCAATATTCTCAAGGTTTGACAAAGTTTTTGGGATTGATCCGGTTAAATGATTTCCAGACAAGTTCAATGCGTGAATCCCAATTAGTTCTCCCAATTCATTTGGAATTTCACCTGTTAAGTGATTGCATGACAGATCTAGTCCAGACATAAAATTCAGAATGTCACCCTCGTACAAGCTAGGAATACTCTTTGTTATGAACTCCACATGCTCTTGTTCAGCAACTTCATTCAAAAATGGAAGATTGTTGAGGAAGTTGGTAGAGTCTATAAGATTTTCGAATGGATAACTCTCAACGATCTCGAAAAATTCGGTCCTTAATTTCCAGATGTCCATTTTTCCTATTTTCCCAAATGTGATGTTGTTGAAGCACGTAGGTATGGATCCCGAAAATGAGTTGTGAGAGAGATCTAGGATTCCTATCTTGTTCATTTGGCACAAGTGATTAGGAATTGGACCATTCAAATAATTTCCTCTCAACAAAAGAATCCTTAACGTAGAAAGGGAACTAATTAAAGAGGGAACACTACCAGATAAGCTGTTATCCCTAATGTCCAATGTCAATAGAGATGAACTGTTGAGAAAAGACTCTGGTATTGGCCAGATGAAACCATTTCCTTGCAAATGCATATAACTTAAAATTGTACAGTTTAACAAAGAAGGTATAGGGCCTGAAAGATTGTTGTGAGAAATGTCCAAAAAGCGTAGAGAAAAAAGTTTGGATAATTCCTTTGGAGTCTGACCTTCAAGAAAATTATCTCGAATTACCAATGTTTGAAGAGATGTGAAGTTACCAAGCCAACTAGGAACCTTTCCAGATAAGCGGTTGTTTTCAATATTCAACATAATAAGTGTAGAGCTTTTGGACAACCCTCCTAAGATATTTCCCTCGAATTTATTGTTGTCCAAAAATAAATATTGCAACTGAGACAAGTTGAAATATTTTGAAAATATTTGGCCTCGTAAACTGTTATTTGACAGTTTTAAAAACTGTAATGAAGTGCAACTTGCGACCAGGTGCTCTGGGATTTTTCCTGAAAAATTATTGTTGGACAGATCTAAAGACACTATTTTTCTCATGTAGCCAATTGAGGAAGGAATATCACCTTGAAGAGCATTTCTTGATAAATTGAGGTGCTCTAAATTCGGAAGTATCTCGCCCATATTTTCTTGAAGCTCCCCATCAAAGTAATTCCCAGAGAGGTCCATCCAATATATATTGATATACTTATATGGTGGTAGTAAAAAATGGCCTTCCAACAAATTTTTCCTCAAATCCAATAAATTTAACCTTGTATTATTCTCAACCAGCCAAGTGGGGAACCTTCCATTCAACATGTTATAGGAGAGATCAATTGCAATTAAGTCATACTGGTGAGAGAGAAATTTGGGAATCTTGTTTAGACCGCAGTTTGATAACAAGAGGATCTTCAACTGAAATTTTGGTACCCAACTTGGACGTTCTGTTTCTACCACCAATTTGTTAAAACCATTTCGAAGTGCAACTGCCTTAAGCATAGAATGGTTGGCAAATGCACTAAACAAGAATGTACCCTCAAAATGATTATGACTAAGATATATGTACTCCAGGGATGCAAGGCTCCTTATGAGAGATGAAGAAATGTTTCCTCTTAATTGATTGCTAGAGAGGTCAAGCTTTCTAAGGGACGTCATATTGCTGAGACATGGAGGAAGGATCCCACTAAAATGATTATTATTAAGATCTAACACTTGGAGGTTCTTCAATTCACATAGGCCTGCAAAAATGATTCATGTTAGTAAATTTAATCATGATTTTGTACTTAGGTGGTTGTTCTACATCTGAATCACGTAAGATGATTTTTTACCTTGCATGTCTAGGGAGCCGTTGAGTTCATTATCACGCAAATGTAAAGCCTTAAGAGAAATCAATCCCCCCTTAAATGGAGGAATAATTCCAACGAAAAAATTGTAACTCAAATCCAGGATCTCCAAGTTGATCAAATTTGCCAATTCTATAAAATGAAAATGGCATAAAAGAAATATTTATGAGAATTTAAAAAGGAGGGTTGAACTTCAATAGTATCTCTTTTCCACTTTAACAATTAAGATCCTGGCCAATTAGAGTCACAATTTTTTTAAAAAAATGACAATTGAAATGAAAAAACTGTTTTCTTACCTTGGATGCGTAAGGAGCCACTTAAATCACTTCCCGCCAAATTTAGGACCTTCAAGTTGCCTAGCTTAGCTGAATTTGCACCAAAGTATGGGAATGAGAATCGGGTTATTAAAGTTTTAGTACTGAAACTAATGAAAAACAAAATAATTAAGGGATTAGAGCGCACCCAAAAATGGTAGGATGTTGTGGTCTAACGCATTATTAGCTATTTCTAGGTGTTGTAGGTTCCTCAACCTAGAAAATTCTTTTAAACCTGTAAAATGTAGAACACGTCATTTTCTGGTTATCAAAAAGATTATTCTCGGGTCGTTCCCGTCGCAGCCCGTTTAATAAATGGGTTTAAAGGTAGGCCCAAGCCCCTGGAGCCTAGATCGGGCTTTCACGGGCTTGGGCGGGCCAATTTTACCAGGCCTTGTACAGGCTTGAACGGGCCAACAAGTTTTATGGGCGGACTAATTTTAATCGGGCCTTAGACAAACCTTAGGTAGGCTCAAGTTTCAGCACTGTTTTTGAAAAAAAAAAGTTCATTTTTCAGCGTTGGTAAGCACTTTGCACAAAGAAAAAATTGTCCAATTGTTCATGTGTACTTAGAAGAGATTAACTACTCAAAAAAATCAATTTCACAAATCGATTGAAAAAGATTGTAAATAGCCAACATATCAGCCATTTCTTACTGGGGACATCGGATTACCTCTGGCGGACACCCGAGGTGGGCGCTCAGGCAACCACACACCATCCGACATGTGGGGATAAAAAGGGAGAAGTCATTTCATTTTCTCCCCATGTTTTTGATTTCTCCCCACTTGATATCTCTCCCCATTTTTATCGCCACATGTGGGATGGTGTGTGGATGCCCGAGTGCCCACCTCAGGCGTCCGCCAGAGGTAAACCCAAGTCTTTCTTACCATCCTGCAAAGTACGCACAATTTATTTACAAGAAAAGATAGGGTTTCTGTGGTATACATTTATAAGATGGTCTCTTCATCTCTTTTTATTGACCTTTATTATAAAATACAAATGAAGGTAACCAAAGTGGGGTTCAACTAGGGCTGTCAAAGGGCCGGGTAGAGGTAGGGTCGGGGTCAACCCTAGCCCTACCCTTCCCTATAAGAGTAAGGCCCTAGCCCAACCCTAGCCCTTCAAGGGCCGGAATTGATTGGGCCCTAACCCTTCAAGGGCTAGGGCCGGGTCAGGCCAAAGGGCTGGAAGAGAGCGAGATTTTGTTCAAGAAAACCATTCAAATAGGTGATACAATCATATAACATATTGAACTCGTGAAAATTTTTGTGATGAATTTTAAGAAAAATTGCTATATAAAGAAGTTTGGTTATGAATTTATGAATATACCTCATGTTAATATCATTAATGGAGGCTATATTAGTAATTTTAGAACTTAAATTAAGTATTCTTAAAGAATGGAGGACGGGTCGGGCCGGGAAGGGCCGGGCAGGAGTCAGCCCTAGCCCGACCCTATTGAAGAAGGGCTTTTTGGTTTTGGGCCCTACCCGGTCCAAGGGCCGAAGAAGGGTCGGGCTTTGGTGGGTTTGGAAGGGCCGGGTCGGGCCGGGTACCCTTTGACTAGGGCTTTTTTGATAGGCCTAGGTTCAACACACCATGGGCCTGTCCCAGTGGTAGTGTATCTCCCTTTGGGGAGGTGTGACTCGTGGTCGAGTATTAGTGTGGCTGTTGGCGCCACCATGAGTGCTAACCCTTGGGCAGCCTGCGAGCAGAGAGAAAGAGGGGCTGAGCCTGAGCAAGGAACAGGATGAGTTGGGGGAGAGATGAGTTACTTTTAGGGCTTTATTTTAAGGGAAAACGAAGCCTTTTGGGAGGGGGTGTTATTTAGGCTTTAGGTAGAGAAATCAGTCCAGAATGCAGTCCGAACCCCGAACCCACCGGAATTTACAGCCCTCCGAAAACCCTATTCAGATTTTCAAAACCCAATTTCTTTCCTCTATTTCTTCTCTCTATATGCTCTGAATATCAATCTCAGAACTCTTTTCTCTGTCCAGAAGTCCGACCCATCTATCTATTAGAAGCAACCCAATTCGACAAATCGGAGAGAAATCAGACCTTTTGTTCACTACTGGTCTTAGAGCTTCAAAAGTAATCTTTTCTCTTCCATGTAAGAAACCCAGTTCGAATCTTACAGAGATTTGAGGGAAAAAGAAAACTCAGAACTCAGAACCAAGTTCGAATCTTACAGAAATTTCAAAGCTTATTTGGTGGTATTTGTAATAGTAGAAGCTTATTTTGATAAAAAAAAATATAAAAAACCAGAGAGAGAGAGAGAGCATACCATGTGCAGGGATGGGCACTTCCAAACGATTTGCTCTAAGAAACAAAGTTTTAAGAGATGTGAGTGCACCCAAAGACGGTAGGATGCTGTTGTTGAAAGAATTTTCATTAAGGTTTAAGGTCTCCAGCCTTTTCAATCCAGACAGCCTTTCAAAACCTGCGAAGGGTATGTGAATACATAAAAACTAAGAAAAATGGCAGAAAGATTCAAAGTAAGAAAGATTATACCTTCATTCATCAGCCAACCATTAAAATAATTATTAGATAAGTCAAGCTTTTGAAGTTCTTCAAAGGGAAGAAAGACACTGACATTTAAATACCATATGCTTTTATATCTATAATAGTCCATAAAGCTTTCCCTTATATCGTCGAGGGAGAGTTGAATCACCCGCCCGGTGGTAGGGTTACATTTGACACGCTCCCAAACGCAACAATTACTACTCCCTCCATCTTCAACCCATGAATGGAGAAGAGGCATTTCCACATTTTTCGTCCAATTCACGGAAGCCTTAAATTGTAGAAGAGCCATCCTCTCCTCTTCCAAGCACCCATTATTTTTGTGAAATTTGACCAAAATAAATAGAACCCACAAGAACAAACACTTAGATAGACGACCCTTCATTACGACTCCAAACTCCACTATCCTCACAACTCTCGGCTCAAAACTTCACTATGGCAACCTTCACTATCCTCACAACTATATCAGCTAACTTGTCTAGTCTATGTATTTATAGAAGATCCAGCGAAGAGCAGTCGTTGATTAATGTTTGTTAATTTGGATGTCTTTTACAAAGGACCATTGGCAAGCGAGAAATCACGTGGTTTTAATGGACCATTGGCGAAATAAGGGAAAGTTTCCATGGGGTGAAGAGTTTGCAAAACACGCGGTTTGAAACTTGTTCTACATTGGAAAAATTGTAAAGGTGTTTTACCAAAAAAATAAAAAAAAATAGGAGAGGAAAGGTGGCATGACCTGGATTCTACATCACCAACAAATTAATATGTAAAGAACTTTTGAATTTTGAATATCTCACCGAATCAAAGTTACTCCCTTGAATGTCTTTTCACTATTATATAGACAATTCAGTCAAGGCCTCGGATTGTCTCTGGCGAAGCCACAAAGGGCTTGTCTCGGGGTTCCATAGAATAGGGGACAAGTGGTGGAGAAGTCAAAATCACAGGGCCCGTGATTTTGATTTCTCCATACATAATAAGAAATGTGGCGATAAGTGTGTGAGAATAAGGGAGAGAGGTATCAAGTGGGGAGAAGTCAAAATCATGGGGAGAAAATGAAATGACTTCTCTCCATTTTTATGTCAACTGTCGCACAATGTATGGAACCCCGAGAGCCCTTTCTGGCTTCGCCAGAGACAATCCGTTACAGTAGAAAGGGATGGGTTTCCATTTTTAAGTAGGAAACTATCCATAATAAATACATTTCAAGGAGTAATCCATATGTTAAGATTGACAAAACCATACATTAGGATTTTTTAGAATTCTCTTGAGAATGAAATTCTTGTGTGTTTCCATGTTTAGCATGACTCCAATCTGTGTTGGACACGTGGTGGGATGAGTTGGGGAGATTATGGACTTGAGTCTCTCCTTCTACATGCCCCCTCAAACAAGGTCGAGGCTTGGACCAGAGGCCTAGTTTGACACGCAAATGCTCAAAAGTTTGTTGAGGTAGTGACTTGGTGAAAATAATTGATTATTAAACTATACGAAATGATAGTCGATTTCGATGTACTTAGTACGTGCGCTGAACACTAGATTGATTGACATATGGAGGGCTGAGATGTTATCACAAAACAATGTTGGTGGTTGTCGCAAATATAATCCAATATCACGCAAAATGAAAGATAAACATGTGATCTCAGCGGCTGTGGATGCAAGTGCCTGATACTCTGTCTCTATACTGGATCATGTGACTGTGGGCTGTTTCTTGGCAATCCACGATATACAATTACCTCCCAAATAGATACAATAGCCTGTAGTAGAGTTAGCGGGCATCCTGCCCAATCAGCATCGCAGAATCCGTAGAGCTCCATCGAGTTACGTGATAGAAGGCGAATACCATGATCAAGTGTTCCTTAGACATAGCGAAGAATACGCTTGACAAGTTGATAATGATAGGTGGTTGGATTTGCATGAATTGGCACACATAGTTCACGCTATATGATATATCAGGCCTCGTGAATGTGAGATATTGTAGGTCACCCACAATACTACGATAGTGTTATGGGTCATGGAACGCTGGATCATCATCAATAACAGGTTGTATCTTAGACATGAGAGGAGTAGCTATGGCTCAACAGTCCTTCATCTGTGCCCGTTGGATGACGTCTTTGGCATATTCATTCTGATTAAGAAAGAGTCCCTTGTTGAACCGGCTTACTTCAACTGCAAGAAAATAATGCAAAAATTCAAGATCTTTCATCACAAACTCTTGTCCCAACTGTTCGATTAATTTGTCAAGTAGAACTGAATTGCTTCCCATGAGAATAATATCATTCATGTAAAGCAAGAAGAGTAATGTACCAACCGAGCGATGACATATAAAGAGGGATGAGTCCACTGAGCTACTAAAGAACCCTACAAACAAGAGATATGTGCTAAACTGGTCTAACCACACCCTTGGGGCTTGACGAAGTCCATAACGGGCCCGTTTGAGATGGAAAACGAATGTGGGCTGAGTTGGGTCTTTGAAACCTGGCGGTTGTTCCATATAGACAGGTTCAGCGAGTCTCTCATGTAGAAAGGCATTTTTAACATCAAGTTGCCTTATATCGCAATTATGAGCTAGAGCGACAATCAAGGCAACTCTTATGGTCGTAGGCTTGATCATGGGAGAAATGTCTCAGAGAAGTAAATACCGGGCTGTTGATTAAAGCCTTTTGCAACAAGACGAACTTTTAGTCTTTCAAGTGAGTCATCTGATTTTAATTTGATCTTGTACACCCACTTGCACCCGACCACATTTATGGTGGGTGTTCGGGGGACTAGTCCCACGTACAATTAGTTTGCAAGGCCGCGATCTCTTCTTGCATAGCGGACAACCAACCTAGGTGCTTCATTGCCGACTTGATTGTTTTGGGCTCGGTGGGAATAGCATCTGCCATGAATGTATAATCAGGTGAAGAGTATTTGGGGTTAGGTTTAAGTGCGCCAACACGTGACCGAGTCTCCATCACATGTTTAGATTGTGAATGTTCTTTGGTGGATGTGTCACGTTCAAGTGAGGAACGTTTACACCAGAAACTTGCGGCCCACATTAGATGGGCAACCAAGCCATGGACGAGGCCCATCAAGGCCAGGCCTCCTTGAACCCTACTGAAGCCTAAAGGCCAAAAGCCGATGACGGTTTCTCTTCAAAAGATGATGAGTGGCCCAACCAAGACACGTGGGGATTTGACACAAGGGATAACAAGCACGTGACAGTGTGTGCCCAGACACGTTTGGAAAAAGACAGGTGGCTAGACTATTATACCATAAAATAGGATCAAGCAAGACAGTTATGATAACTACCAGGATGATGCCCACGACAGAATATGCTTCAAAGGAGAGCAGCCATCTCAAGGATACATGACTAAGATCAAAGCTTTGCATCAAATTGGAGGGAATGGTTATCATAACCATTTTAAGATGTATAAGACCCCTAAGGCGGAAGCTCTCTCGCACAATCAACCAACCAACACACCCAACACTTTGCTCCACAGCAACTTGCCCCACGGCGCGCAACCACACTCCTCCTTAGGGAGAGTTAGTTTTACAGTCCTTGGTAACCGATCCTAAGGGAACTTATCTCGACTTACTTAGTTTTACACTCGGTGCAACAGCCAGCTCTAAAACCCAATTGGCTAAAGATAGAACTAAACAAGGACTTTTCGCGTATTACATGAAAATACTACTAATTAACCTAGTGCAACTTAAGCCCTATATCAAAGAGAGGCAATTCGTTGTTCTTTTCATTTTTGAATTCTTTTAGGATTATGACTTCCTCTTAGTAAGTGAATGAAAAATTTATAAGTTGTAATCCTCTATAGTTATAACCGGAATTCGAGAGAGTCCTGTTATGCCACTGAGGTTGCCATGTGTCCCTTTTAATACCCCTTAACTGTGGTTAAGATTCACCAACCCCTAGGGTTCACCCTCTATTCTTGGTTTTTAGTAAAAAATATTTAAATTTTTTTGGTGAATCCTAGATATGGATGAATCTTAACCACAATTAAGGGATGTCAAAAGGGACATGTGGCGACCTCTGTGGCGTAACAGGACTCCCCAACTGCAGTTATAACAATAGAATTCAGATTACAAGTGCACATAAGTCGAGCTAGCTCGAAGGCTTAGCTCGGCTCAATCAAGCCGAGCAAGAGCAAAAATTATAGGCTCGATCGAGTCAAGCCAAGTTTGGAGCTGAGCTCTAAATATTAAACAAGCTGAGCTCAAGCTAGCTCGTAGCCCCTGTTTGATTTGACTCAAAGATTGGCTCAGCTAAATATATTTAATATTATATATATATCTATATGTTAAAATTTATAATATATATCATAAAATATAAATTTTAAACTCCACAGAGTACATAGACACTTTCATAAAAAGTTAAATTATATATTGTATTTTATAAAATTTAAAGTCCTGAAACCTATGTTATATTTAATAACTTTTTAAGTCCATAACTCCACATAGTGTACCACTTCCTCCCTCAGCCTGCAATGGTTTTCTGACATCAGCGTGCGTAATACTTTCTACCTAGGATGGCGGGGATGGATATAAAGCACCGAGATTTTTGTATTCACGGTGGTGGTGACGGTTTCACGCCAAAATATTTACCTTCACGATGGTGTTGGCGGTTTCAGGCTGACATTTTTGCATTCACGGTGGTTGTATTCACTGTGGTGTTGGAGAAATATGGAATCAAATGGAGCTCAAGCTTAGAAAACACTGATTGAAACGAGCTTCGAGCCTAATCTTTTAAAGTTCATTCGAGTCGAGCCGAGCTGAGCCTAGTCTAAACATCTTTAAGCCAAGCTCGAGCTCGGCTCGAATACGGTCTTAATTACGAGTCAAAATGTATTAAATGAAGAGAAGTACAAAATAACATTTCCACATACAAGATATTAAATGGAGAGACGTAAAAAATCAGGGGAGAAAATGAAATAACTTTTTTCCTATTTATCATCACATGTGGGACGCTGGACCTAGGCAAGACCGTTTTGGTGGTCTTACCTCGCAAGACCAAATCCGATCCGAACTCCCTACATAAGCCAATGAACCAGGCTTGGTTATGTTTTTTTTTATTTTTAAACTAGGTAGGCTACAGTGTGGCAAGAGTCCCACCAACTCCCTACATACCAATGACTTCTGTCCTTTTTCATGTTGATTGCTGAAATCAATTTTTTTTTTCAAATGAAACATGTGTTTAATTACTAACCTTATACTAATTCTTGATTACATTTATGGAGAAGATTAACTTTAAAGAATAAAAACTCGCATCGTAGGTGAGAATCCTAGTATTGTAGACATAGCTTTGGTTACCTTGCAAATTCTCTCTTAGGCTTCCTTTAAGTCTGTGTTTTATGATGCAAGTGAAGATTTATATAGAGCATATATATATGAAGGGACTAATGTTCCCCTTGAAACTTGGATTGCATTTCACGACTTCCCATATAATTTTCATTAATTAGGGTTTAAGTAGTTTCAGAAACTTCTTGCTTCATTTTCCATTCCTTATTTTATTTTGCTCTAAAAGAGCTTTAATTCTCACTATTTACAAACGACTCGTAATCATCTCAAGTTGTAACCGGAATCGGGGGAGTCAGGTTATGTCACTAATGCTGCCACGTGTCTCTTTTGATACCCCTTAGTTGTGGTTAAGATTCACCCACTCCTAAGGTTCACCCATCTATCCTTGGCTTTTTAGAAAAAAATATTTTAAAAAAAAATTAACCCCAATTAAAATTCACTAACCCCTAGAGTTAATTTTTTTTCTCAAAACAAAGGGTAGGTGGATGAACTCTAAGGGCGGGTGAATCTTAACCACGGTTAAGGGGTTTCGAAAAGGACACATGGCAACGTCAGTGGTGTAACCGGACTCCCCCGAGTCCGGTCACAGTTTAAGATGAGTACGAGTCGTTTGTAAAAAACAATTCGGGAGATACGGCTTGCAATCGAACCAAAGGGTTGCGCCGCTTACAGATTCAATTGCCAACCCTAGTTAGCTTTTCTTTTTTAGATTAGTATTATCTTAAACACTTAGGTATTTGAACAAACTTTGATCTAAATTGAATTATACCTAGGGAGTAGGGAACCATTGTAAAATGGAAGCCTCGGGGTTCCTAACACATTCCTCGGACTTAATCGAACATCTTACCTAAACCTCTACCGTAGACTAATACCTTATCCACATCCAGGGGACTTATCCCTTCTGAATTAATAGGTGGCGACTCTAAACATAAACCAGTGAGGTACCCATCACGGAAGAAGCATACAATGCAACCTCTACTGACAGTCAGTCGGAATCAATGGCAGAACCATCCGATCAGCATCAACAAACCAGTGAGATCCTGTAATCTAACGAGAGAGATAACACAGTCATGCAAGCAAAGTTAGACAGTGTTCTGGAATCCCTGAAGATTCTCATTGGTGCCCGAACCGAAGAACTCTCCATCTGAAACCCTACCGGAGAAACTCCTGAACAGCCTCATCCAAAGCCACATCAGCCTATTCCTTTCATCATTCCTAATCCTATGCCCGTAACAGGCGAAGGTGAAGCAGAATATGATCGGTATGATGAGCAGCCTAAGGCTTCGCACGACAATCAGGATAGGCCATCATCGTCAGACCCCACTCCGTCCCTCAGAGACTAGCACGAGGAGATCTAGCAGATGAAAGAAGAGATGAGACGCATGAAAAGAGCATCTGTGAGCCCCAGTCTATCTCTGGAAGACCTGACTTTCTCATCTAGGGATGTTATACCCCCAGGCTTCAAAGTACCAGACTTTGACAAGTACGATGGCACAGACTATCCTAAGCAACACCTACAACTGTATCTGGGAGACATGCTCCAGCACAACAAGAACCAGCTTTTGCTCATCCAATACTTCCAGAAAAGTTTGAAGGGAGCAACCCTTACTTGGTGGATGTCGGTTGACAAGTAGCGAATCAAGACCTGACAAGATGCCTTGGACAGTTTTGTAGAGCAGTACTTCTTCAACCAAGAACTTCGACCACAGAGAAACCAGCTAGAACAGATGAGTCAGCACAACAATGAGTCATTCTTAGAGTCCCGCTGGAGGGAAATTGCTACAAAGATCTCTACCTCGATCCCTAAGGAAGAGTTGGCAAACATGTTCATGGGTACCTTGAAGCAGCCCTACTCCACCCTGATAGTAAACTCTACCAGTCATAGACTTTGGTACTATTGTCAAGACAGGTGCCCGCATTGAAACGGCCATCCAAAGCGGTGTCATTCATTCCAGCGTAGGGCTTGCTCCCCTAGAACAGTAGCTCCAGTTAGTAGAAACAGCGGTCCTCAGGACCAGAGAATGAAGAAAAATGTTCAGATGGTGACTCCAGTAGCACCCATTAGATTGTCGGCTCTAGCCGCTCAATCTCAACTAGCATCCGAAAACACCCGGTCAGTTAGATAAAACCAGGGGTAAAATCTTCCCCCCAAAAACTCCACCCTTCTTCCATACACACTCATCCAATTATTGAACTTCTTGACCAAGCAGGGTCTTCTCACCTTGAGAAGCCCTACCCCTCTCTTACCACTAGACAAACATAACAAAAACTACCGAGCCAATCATCACTATGCCTTTCATTAAGGCCCAGGCCATGCTACTGACTATTGCATCGGTCTGAAATGTACCATCCAGGATCTCCTAGATGAGGGTAAGGTTGAATTGGCCCCTGTAAACATCAGTATCAACCAGACACCATTGCCCCCGCACCACAATTAAGTCAATTTCATTGAGTGGGAAAAGCTCAGGGCAGGGCAGTCGAGACCCAGCACACCCACAGTTGATGATGACATTATCAGGCCTTCTTACCAACCTCCTGTCATAATCCCCTTTCCCTGATCAAACATATAGACCATCCAGTCTCTGGTGCAAATCTCTGTCCCTGAACAAATCATCTACACCATCCCTTACCCTGTAAATTGGCCCACGGCCCCAGCTCAAGCCTCCACCACTACAGGCCCCATTTGGATCCCTTACATCCCCTTTCCACCTTTCAACTTCAATCATGTACCCCCTCCTCACTCTCTCATCCTTGAAAGCAAGAGCATAGCCTACCTCACCGATCTGGCCGGGTATATCAACCTCCAGCGACTGAGTTGGTGAAGGAGAAATGAACAAAGAAAGAGAAAGCAAGGGTATCAAACCCTGAGAAAGAAGCAATGGACTCAGTAGTTCTACTGAAAATCCTGAAAAAAGTAGAAGAGTTCAATATCATTCAGCAGTTGAGCAAAACTCCGGCACAGATTTTCATTATGGGTCTTCTTCTAACTTCCGATCATCATCGGAAGCAACTGCTCCGGGTATTTAACAATGCCCATGTAACTCCAGACATTACGCCCGAGAAACTGAGGCATATGGTAGGGCAAGTACTCGAATCAAGAATTATATCCTTCATAGAAGAATATCGGACAGCTACAGGGATCACACCCAGGCTCTCTACATTACAGTTTAATGCATAGACAGAACTTTATCTTCAGTGCTAATCGACAACAGCTCCGGCCTCAACGTCTGCACATTATCAACACTGAAAAGTCTGGGTCTAGATCTCAGTCAAGTAAAGAAGAGACTCATGACTATCAGGGCTTTTGATAACTCCATTAGGTAGAACCTATTGGCATTGACTTGACCATCGGGGTCAAACCTGCTCAATTCGTAACAAATTTTCAAGTCGTGAATGTGCCAACTTCATTCACTTTGCTCCTGGGAAGGCCGTGGATCCACGCGGCTAGAGCCATTCCCTCCTCTCTCTGTCAGAAAATCAAGTTCATTCAAGATGACCATCTGATCGTCATCCCTTCAAAGGAGATGGTTAGTTCATTCGGTGACATCCAAGAGTTGGGGCAAGGTACCACCTTCATGACATACCAGTTTGAGTAAGTCAGTTCTATCGCCCGGGTAGAAGAGCAAAGCAAGCAAACAGTGTCGTCATTTGTCAAGATGATGGCCAAAATGAACTATCAACTGGGATCAGGCCTAGGAGTCGAAAATCAGGGGATAAAGAAGAGATATGTCCCTCCTCGCTACACTCCGCCATTCGGATTGGGGTACAAACCCAAGTTCGAGGATTATCTCTCCAAACTTACAAAGAAAAACAGCCTGTTGGCGAAACCAGAACCCCGACCCCACATCTCTGTAACCTTCTCGGTAGGGACATTCAAACCTTACCCAAATACCCCTCTTGCACCAGTTGCTAATATCTCAAACCTCCAGCCCAGTGTTAAGTCTTCAAGAATTCTAGATCTAGAAATATTCAGCATGGCACAGATGTTTGATGAGCTAACTGTCAAAGCCGCAGAAACAAAAGATCCAGTGGGAGAGCAGGTATGCACCCTCTCCAACAGCGCCGAGACATCATCCAGTCGTCGACCACTAATCCGTTGATGGACCGAGGCTCTAACCATCGAGGCCATTCAGGGCCGGGGCAAGCAAGTTATAGGGCAGGTTGGTTCAATCAAGCAGTGATCGAAGTACCATTCTTCTCCTCCTTCTATCTTCTCTTTTGCTTGCATCGCAAAATCCAAATGTCGGCCACTGTCGGCCTCTTTTTGTTGAGTCAATTTTGTAAACAATAGTCATGTTTTATCTATAAAATCTAATGTTTTGACTCAGAAACATGTTTTGCATAAAACATTTCATCTGGCTGATGAAGAAATTACACGGACTCTTCCCCTAGAAGGCCTAGTGTCCTAAAGCCAACAAAAATAACAAATAGCATGTTAAACTAAGCTTAATGATTTATCAGAAAATCGTCTGTACTAAGGCTACCCCAGAAACCCTCCTTGAACTTTCGGAAGTTGAGTACGACTCAAAATAGGAAGAGGAACCGCTTCAAGAGATTTTGGACCTCCTGGAGCACAGTGAAGGGATCCTGCAGTCTAACATCGAGGACACCGACACCATAAACCTTGGATCCGAAGACAAACCCCAACTTGTCAAGATTTGTACAACCATGAGCCCGCAGCAAAGAACAGACATGATCAGCTTCCTGAAGAACTTCAGTGACGGCTTCGCCTGGTCATATGCCGACATGCCCGGCCTAGACCCAGCATTGGTGGTGCACAGATTGCCCCTAAATCCCGAAGTCAACCTACTTAAGCAGAAACTGAGATGAATGAGGCCCAAATGATCGCAGAAAGTCAAAGAAGAGGTAGAGAAGTATATCAAAGAAGGCTTCCTAGCAGTAGCAACCTATCCTGAATGGTTAACTAACATCATACCGGTACACAAGAAGGATGACAATGTCCGAATATGTATTGACTACCGCAATCTGAACAAGGCGAGCCCTAAAGATAACTTTCCTCTCCCGCACATCAACATCCTGGTTGATAATATCACAGGGCATGAGATACTCTTATTCATGGATGGTTTCTCCGGATACAACCAGATCAGAATAGCAGAAGAAGACATGGAGAAAACCTCCTTCATAACACCTTGGGACACATTCTGCTACAAGGTAATGTCCTTCAGGCTCAAGAACGCAAGGACAACCTACCAGAGGGCCATGATAATACTGTTCCACGATATGATCTACAAATCAGCTGAAGTCTATGTGGATGACATGATCATCAAATCGCCTACTGCCAAATAGCACCTTGAAGACCTGAAAAGACTCTGTGACAGACTCAGAGAGTTCGGCCTGAGACTGAATCCGACCAAATGTGTTTTTGGAGCCTCATTAGGAAAGCTCATCGGCTTCATAGTCAGCAAGAGAGTCAATGAGATCGATCCAGCCAAAGCCAAAGCTATCATCGAAATGCCAACTCCGCAGACTGAAAATGAAATCCACAGATTCTTGGGCAGAATTCAGTACATCAGTTGATTCATCTCTCAGCTCACTCTGATAGGCAGCCGATCTTCAAGCTTCTCCGGAAGAACGTACCTACAGTCTGGACAGACGAGTGTCAGGAATCCTTTAACAGAATAAAACAATATCTTCTCCATCCTCCAATACTTGTGCCTCCTACTCCAAGAAGACCCTTGTTACTCTACATCTCAATACAAGAAACCTCCATGGGGTGCGTCCTGACACAACATGACGAGACAGGTAGAACAGAGTAAGTCATCTACTACATCAGTAAGTATCTGCTAGAGTATAAAGAGAGGTACAGCCTGCTCGAGAAAACTTGTCTGGCACTAGTCTGGGTTACTCAGCGTTTGCGGCACTATTTGCTTTCCTGCCCGACAATCCTGATCTCCCTGATGGACCTACTCAAGTACCTACTGGAAAAGCAATCCACTACTAGGAGAACAGGTCGATGACTTATGATGTTGTCTGAATTTGACATCGCGTACATGACTGCGAAGTCAATCAAAGGGCAGGCAATTGCAGATCACCTGACCCACAGTCCAGCACAAGATTACGTCTCAGTATATGATCAGTTTCCAGATGAAGGCATCCTGTATGCGGAAGCAGAAGAGCAGCAATATCTCGGCTAGGAGTTATACTTCGACGGAGCCACTAACAGTCATGGGCATGGGGAAAGAGCAATCTTAATCTCTCCTAAGGGAGCACACCTCCACATCTCAGTCAAGCTGCAATCCAGATGTTCAAACAACGAAGCAAAGTATGAGGCGTGCATAGCCGGACTGAAAGAAGTCTTGGGCATCGGAATCGAAGAGATAGACGTCTACGGTGACTCATCCTTGGTAATCTGTCAGGCAAATGAATCCTGGGCCATCCGAGAAGCAAGGCTAGTCTCATACTTGGCCTACCTCAACATGCTAATTTCAGTTCAGAAGAATCAGCTTTAGCCACAGGTCAAGGAACCACAACAGATTCGCCGATGCACTAGCCACTCTCGCTTCTATGGTACAGATTCTCAGTGGCATTATGCTCTAGCCAATCGAAATTCAGCAACAGGATCAGCCTGCCTACTACCTTCAGATCGAAGATGTATCAAACAACAAGACTTGGTATACAGACATCAAGCAGTATCTCGAGAACGGGACCATCCCACTCGATGCCACCAAAACAGACCGTCAGACAATCAGAAGGCTTGCCATTCAGTTTTTTCTCTCAGGAAGAAACTTGTACAAGAGATCGCCGAACTTAATCTGGCTCAGATGTCTCAACACTCGTGAAGCAACATAGGTAGTTGAAGAAGTTCATGGAGAAACTTGTGGCCCCGTATGAACGGGCTAATGCTTTCCAAAAAGATACTCAGACTGGGTTGCTACTGGTATACAATGGAATCTGACTATTGCCTGCATGTACAGAAGTTCTACCAGTGTTCAATCTATGCCGACAGAATCAATGTACTGCCTACTGGTAGTAATCGATTACTTCACGAAATGGGTCGAAGCAGCCTCTTATGCCAACATCACAGCGTCCATGGTTCAACGTTTTCTGAAGAAGGACATCATCTGCCAGTACGGTGTCCCATTTGAGATTGTGACAGACAATGCTCTTAACTTTTGCAACACAGGGATAACAGATCTCTGCCAAAAATTCAAGATACAGCATCACAACTCCACGCCATACAGGCCACAGACCAATAGTGCAATTAAAGCCGCCAACAAGAACATAAAGAAAATCATAGAAAAAATGGCAACCAATTACTCTGCCTGACATGAGATGCTCTTATATATACTAATGACCTACAGAACGTCCATCCTAACCTCAACTGGGGCAACACCATTTTCTCTGGCATATGGTATAGAAGAAGTCCTCCCAATCAAAGTAAAATCTCATCACTCCGTTTGTTAATGGAAGTAGAAATCTCATAACCAGAATGGGCAGACCCGGTATAAACAGCTGAATCTGATCGAAGAACAGCGACTGAAAGCCATCAACAATTCTCAGGCTTATCAGAGGTGCATGGTTAAGGCATTCAAAAAGAAAGTCAAGCCATAAAGCATTGAGATCGGCGACCTGGTTCTCCAGAAAATATTGCCAAACCACCCTAATACAAAGGAAAAATTCACGCCCAACTATGAAGGCCCATACATCGTCCGAGACAGATTCTTCGGCAGTGCCCTTCGACTCATATGCATGGATGATGATGAAGGCCCAGATCCAGTCAACATAGACAAAGTCAAATGATACTACACTTAGTATATAGATTTGATAAGCGCTTTACACTCGTAGATTCTCTGAGAAATGACAGGAGGTCATTCTTGGCACACTCCTTATCCCCTACAATGTAAATCCATTTATCAAATCAATGAAATTCACTAGTTATCCCCCTTGAGCCTAACAACATTTCATTCACAAAACCTTTTTAGGGACATCTTCCTTTGATCTCTGCGGTATTTGCATGAACTAGGTCATGACTTGATCCCGCAAAGGGTACGTAGGTAACCTGACAATCAGGTATGGTCACAAAAAGGATCCAGACATCCCCGAACCATCCTCAGTGAAATCAAAGCCTCTCTAAAATATCTACCCATAGAGTCCAAACAGAGCAAGAATCCTCTCGACTTCCCCAGTCAAGTCAACTCTCAAAGGTACAAAATTTTTATAAAAGAAAAGCCTAAAATGGAAGTTGAAACATTCTCAAAGTCAGAGACAACCTCTCTGGACTCTTTCCCCAGCAGAAACCTTTCAGGGACAATCTCTCCCGAAAAACAATCCCCAAGCAAAGACAACCTCTCAAATTCCCCAATAGAGACAACCTCTCTCATATTCCCAGTGGAGCCCAAAAAAAAAAACTCTGCCGGAAATCCCAAAATACAAATCCCTAGGAGAGTACAACGGGAGAGGTCCCAAAAAGAGTAAAAATCAACTGCAAACAGGAGAAATCTCAGGGTGTCCCAAACTTTGGTCCCCTAGCCTACATTTCGTTTTACTCTAATCCTTCTAGATCCCCTAGAAATTACGAGTACAAACGCAGTATCACATCTACATCCTCAGCGAACATAAATCGTTAGCAGAGCGTTATTCAAGGCAATGAAGGGAGAAGACCTATTTTCCCCCAACAAATCACGGGCGTGAGTGAAAATAGGTAACGGTCTCATTGAGCAAAAATTACGCGACCCCAGACCTAGTCTTACGACTAAGGGCAAAAAAGGGACAAAAATCAACTAGTTCGCAGGCATGAGTGAAAATCAGTGAAAATCGGTAGCGGTCTTATTGCGTAAAAATTATGCAAACCCCATGACTTGGTTATTCTAAGGGTAAAAAAAGGAGAAAAGCTGAATACCAGTTTGGCAACAAGATTCGGCAGTAACCAGTCTCACCGAACTCCAAATCATTCCCAGCAGATAACACTTAAAAATCATTCCCCAGCAGATGGTTGACAGTCTCCAGCAAAGTGTCACTCCCCGACAGATCCCTTGCAGTAGTCTACAACAATGTCATATTCCCCAGTGGATCCCTACTAGAAGCCTCCAATTGCTCTCTACAATACTCTCCCCAGCAAGAGTCTAGAAGCATCCAATTTGCTTTTCAGCAAACTTCTTCCCAGCCTGAGTACCCAATCTCCAACGGCAGCAAGATAAGCAGGTCTACCCCCAAACATCCCCAGTGGTGACGAAATCTCTTCTGGGACATACTCCGTTCTCTGAGAGTAAAAGACAGACTACCAAATCCCTTAAGCCCTGACAAAGGTAATTTCCTAACAAATCTAAAAACTAGCTAAGTAAAACTTTTGCAAAAGTTCCAACACTTTTCTATAAACGTTTTTTCAAACAGAGTTTCCGATACCGAGACCTGGTCATACCAACCTGCATCAAGCAGCCCCAGCTAGACAAGCAGAATAAGCCGACACCATGCATCTCCATAAGTCGCAATCAATATAGTAATGGGAAAGCATTCTCGCCTTTACACCCTGCATGGCATCTTCAAAATCTAGCACCCCTCGGCCATTTTCAAAATAATCATGCTAGCGCCTCTGGAACATGTTATTTCAATATCAATCCGGCTAATGCCTCTTGGACAAGCCACAACCCTTTTGACACCCCCATGTGTCCTCGACATCCTGTGTGCCCCTTGACAATCTCGTCATACCGTAGCATTACCTCTTACATGTCCTCAGACATCCTGTGTATCCCTTAGCAATCTCGTTATACCACGATACCTCCCGCATGTCCCCTTCGACACTCCCGTGTGTCCTTGACATCCTATGTACCCCTTGATAATCTCGTCATATCATGGCATTTCCTCTTGCATGTCCTCAAACATCCTGTGTATCCCTTGGCAATTTCGCTATACCGCGATACCTCTCGCATGTCCCCCCTCAGACACCCCGTGTGTCTCGACATCCGAGGTGAGCATTGACATAACACACTTTATCGGCAACTTGTATGTCCCGCTTTCGACACTCTATGTGTCTCTGACATCCCAGGTGAGCATCGACATAACACACTTTGTCGGCACCTCACATGTCCCCTTCAACACTCTGTGTGTCTTTGACATCCCAAGTGAGCATCGACATAACGCACTTTATCGACAATTCGCATGTCCTTCTTCCAACACTCCGTGTGTCCTTCGGTTATTTTAGCTAGGTAATGCCATAACAACTAATCCTGACTAGCGCCTCCGAGGTATGCTATCTTTCATAGCATCCGTTTATCCGCAGCGTAAGTAGCACGGACTACTCTTCATTCCCCAGAGAGTGACCTTAACTGCTTCTACTTTTCCCAAGTCGCATCACTCATTGTACCACTTACATAGCATACATGCATATCATCATCCCCTAAAAAATATGATGATTTTAATCTTTGTAGTTCAATTGCCAAATTGGCACTCTTTGGCAAAGAAGAGCAGCTATAAGCACCCAATTTTTATATCCTGCCTTAACCATGGTTATCCCTAGCTGAGTCTCAGTCAAGCCTTAAACCCTAAACAAACCCTGATTAAACCCTAGTCTAACCCTAGGTAGACCCTAGACTAACCATAGGTAAACCCTGATCAAACCATAATCAAACCTAAGGTAAACCCTAGTCTAACCCTAGGTAGACCTAGACTAACCATAGGTAAACTCTGGTCAAACCCTAATCAAACCCTAACCCTAGGCCTAACCTAGCTAAACCCTAGTATAACCCTAGGTAAACCCCAATTTAGACCTAGGGTCCAAAAAACCCAAAATCCCAGACCCAAAACCTTCTGTGGGCCCAAATAGGGGCCCACAACCCTTTAGGAGCCGTTGGTGTGGGGCCCACACCCTCATTTTCAAAAATTCCAGTAATAGCGGTAATAACTTTGCCACTATTACCCTATATGGCAAAAACTATTATAAGTAATTCAGATTGATTGAAGTGAAAGTAGGTATAGAAGAGTTTGACTAACTCCGGGAACATTGGTTCGTTTGATTCAAGAAATTTATCCCATTTTAGGGCAGAGAAGAGGGTTTTTATGGGTTCTAGGCCAAAGACATCAAGACTTATGAAATTTACGACCTTACCGTAGAGAGGAGAACGGGGTAAGAATTTTTCTCTGAAAAGCTTCTCGAATTTGGCTTCCTTGAATTTAACAACGACTGGAGAGGAGCTTGAAGCTGGTTCTTTCCCTTTGTCCATTCTTGATTTCTTCTTGGGTGGCTCTACCGAAGCATTCTTCATTCTAGGAGGCATCTTCACACAGATTGGAAGTAATTGGAAGATTTGAAAGAGGGTTTTGGTGCGAAAGCAATGGAATAAGAACTTTGGAGGGAAAGATTAGGTTTAAAAAAATCGGATTTGGGGGTTATTATTTATACTCACGACTTAATTCGTCGCTGAAATTGATTTCGTCTCATAATTCGTTGCCGAATTAGAGTCAGGAAATCTACTGATTTTAATTTCGGATTGACTTCGTCAACGAAATGGATGACTTATCCAGGTTCATTGCCGAAATGGGTACAGAAAACATTCTGTTTTCTATATTTCCTAAAAATTCGTTGCCGAAATCACATTCTAGATTGAATTCGTTGCCGAATTCAGTTCTGAATATGAAGAATTGATTTCTCTTAAATTTTTAACCTATTTTCCTTCAAATCAAAGATTCATTAAGACATCTAAAATCATCATAATGTATTTAATTCAATCTATTAAACAATCAAACAAGTTATAGGCATATCAAATTTTAATTTTTGATTGCTTTTGATTTTGATTAAGTTAGATCAATCAGACTAGTCATTCCCAATTCTCTTCTCAAAGCACTAAACCTATCAGATTGTAGTGGTTTGGTGAAAATATCAGCAAACTAATTAATTGTATCCACAAATTCCAAGATAACATTTCCATTTTGCACATGATCTCTAATAAAATGATATCTTATTTCTATGTGTTTAGTTCTTGAGTGTTTAATGAGATTCTTAGTCATGCAAATTGCACTTGTATTATCACACTTAATAGGGATTTTAGTATAAGTTTAAAATCTTCTAGCTGTTGTTTCATGTAGAGTGTTATCACAACAAAGTCCAGCTGCCATATATTCAGCATCTGCTGTGGATAAGGCTACTGAATTTTGTTTCTTACTAAACCATGAAACAAGAGAATGTCCTAGAAAGTGACAAGTTCCACTAGTGTTTTTTCTATCTACTTTGCATCCAGCAAAGTCTGCATCTGAATAGTTTATTAGATCTAAGTTTGTGTTTTTAGGATACCATAAGTCTAAATCAATTGTTCCAAGTAAGTATCTGAAAATTCTTTTTACAACAGTTAAGTAAGATTCTTTTGGAAATGATTGAAATCTTGCACAAATGCAAACACTGAACATAATGTCAGGTCTACTTGTAGTGAGATAAAAAAAGCTTCCAATCATGCCTCTATAGAGTATTTTATCAATATATTTCTCTTTTTCATTCTTATCAAGTTTGGTTGATGGACTTATAGGAATATCCATTATTTTAGTATTTTCCATTCCAAATTTTTTAAGTAGTTCTTTACTATATTTAGCTTGATTAACAAATATTCCTTGTTTGGTTTGTTTAATTTGAAGTCCTAAGAAGAGTGTCAATTCACCCATCATGCTCATTTCAAATTTTTTTTGTATTATTTTAACAAATATTTTGCAAAGAGATTCATTTGTTGATCCAAATATGGTGTCATCTACATAGATTTGAATTATTAGCGTATCATCATTTTTGTCATTATGAATAAAGTTGTATCAATTTTACATCTTGTGAATCCATTTTCAATTAAGAAGCTACTTAGCCTATCAGATTAAGCTCTTGGAGCTTACTTTAATTCATATAAGGCTTTAGTTAGCTTAAATACATGATTAGGAAATTTATGATTTTTAAAGCAAGGTGGTTGATTCACATAAACTTCTTCATTAATATAACCATTTAGAAATATACTTTTTACATCCATTTGATATAATTTAAATTCTTTATGACTAACAAATACAAGTAGCATTCTTATAACTTCTAGTCTAGCAACCGGGGCAAAAGTTTCATCATAGTGTATCCCCTCTTCTTGGTTATAACCTTAAGCTACTAGTCTAGTTTTATTTTTAACCACATTCCCATTTTCATCCTTTTTATTTCTGAAAACCCACTTTATAGCAATTATAGATTTGTCATTTGGTCTAAATACTAGATCTCAAACTTGATTTCTATCAAATTGATTTAATTCTTCTTGCATAACAATACCCAATGATTCATCTTCAATAGCTTCTAAGGTATTTTTAAGTTCAATTTGACTTAGGAATGAAATGTTCATTAGATTTTTTCTTGTTCTAACCCCTTGTTCCATATTACCAAGTATTAAATCCTTAGGATGATCTATTATTAATTTCCAAGCTTTAGGAAGTTAATAGGATTCTTCATCTATATTTTCTTCTTCATTTTCTATTTCAATAGATTTATCTTTTAAATGCTCATTTTCTTGATCATCTTTGTTTTCTTCAGTAATTTTTAATTTGGATATTTCATTTTGAGAAATTTCAATTTCATCAAAATCATCATTTTTGGAAGATTTATTAAATGGATTAGATTCATCAAATACCACATGGATTGATTCTTCAACAATTAATGATTTCTTATTAAATACTCTATAAGCTTTGATATTTGTAGAATATCCTAAGAAAATTTCTTCCACAGATTTAGCATCAAATTTCTTAAGATATTGTTTATCATTAAGTATAAAGCATTTATATTCAAACACCTTAAAATAACATATATTAGGAATTTTGTTAATTCCAAAGCTCATAGGAAGATTTATTTAAATTGTTTATTTAACAATTCTGTTAATTACATAACATGAAATGTTAATGGCTTCAGCCCAAAAATAATTAGGCAACTTATTTTCACTAAGCATTGTTGTAACTATTTCTTGAAGAGATTTATTCTTTCTTTCTACTACACCATTTTATTGTGGAGTTTTAAGTGCTGAAAAATTATGATTAAAACCATTTTCATCATAAAATAATTCAAGTTCTTTATTTTTAAATTCTTCTCCTCTATCACTTCTTATGTTATTAATAGAATAACCTTTTTCATTTTGAACTCTTTTACAAAACTTTTTAAATAGAGAAGGTACTTCATTTTTATGTGAAAGAAATAGTACCCATGAGTATCTTGAAAAATCATCCACTATAACAAAAACATAAGTTTTTCCAATTAGGCTAGCTACTTCATTTGGACCAAAAAGATCCATATGCAAGAGTTCTAAAGGCCTAGTGGTATAAATTATTTTCTTGGATTGGAAAGAAGATTTTATTTATTTTCCAAGTTGACAAGCATCACAAATTTTATCTTTAATAAATTTAGTTTTAGATAATCCTTTAACTAATTCATTTTTAGAGAGTTTAGACAAAAGATCCATACTAGTATGTCCTAGTCTTCTATGCCATAACCAAGTAGCTTCATCTATAGCTGAAAAACACATCATGTTTTGAGATTTAACTTCATCAAAATCTAAAGTGTATACATTCTCATTTCTATGTGCTACAAACAAAGTATTCAAATTATCTTTGTCCTTAATCATTCAAATATTTGATTTAAGTAAGACGTTCAATCCCTTATCACAAAATTGACTAATACTAATGAGGTTATGTTTTAGACCTTCAACAAGTAATACATTCTTAATAAAGATAGCTTTATTTTTATCAATGTTGCCTATGCCAATGATCTTCCCTTTAGCATTGTCTCCAAATGTCACATGACTGTCATCCTTTGAAGTGATTGATGCAAATAGCTCATTGTTCCCGGTCATATGTCTCGAGCATCCACTGTCCAAGAACCATGTCGTCTTGGAAGTTCTTGACTTGAAGCATACCTACACATCCAATTCAAGTAACTCCAAGATACTTTCCCCCCGGTACCCAAACTGTTTTGGATGGAACTCAAAATGATTTGGGTTTTGATTTTGGATGATTAGTTCCCTTGGGAACCCATATCATTCTTGGTCCTTTATGGTCAGTCTTTGAAAGAGAAGATGTTCTTTTTGAAACCCAAACTTTTCTAATTATTTTACCATTATAAAATGAGATAGATGGTGGAGTTTAGTGATTACTTAATTTTGTAATGAAGTTTTGATAATCTTTTTGTTTTGAAAAAGCATTATAACCATCTCTACTATCCTAAAAATATTTTTAGGTTCTTTTGACTTTTTGTGAATGTAAGGACAGTATTAGTCAAGTCTTTGACTTTAGCTTTTAACTCATCATATTCACAAGTGGAGTCATGAAGAATATTTTGAATATCATTTAATTTCTTACTCAAATCCTCATTCTCAATAGCTAACATATTCTTTTCTATTTGCAGAGTTTCACATGATTGTGAAATAGTGGATTTCCTTTTTAAAAAATTTATTTAATTTAGCTATTCTACTAAATTCAATATAAAGTTCATCAAATATTTCTCTTATTTCATCATATGAGAGAGAATCATTTGGGGAAGAAGTTATCTCATCCTCATTTGCCATGAGGCACAAGTTTGCCACATCTTCATCACTTGAATCTTCTGACTTTTTTTCCTCTGAGTCATCCCAAGTCGTCATCATAGCCTTTTTCTTGTACTTTTAGCCCTTCTTGAGTAGAGAGCAGTCAGTCCTTATGTGGCCTGGCTTCTTGCATTCATAGCAAGTGAGAGGTTCCTTCTTGCTAGATTCAGCTTTGTTTACCTCTTTTGAGAACTCCTTGTATGGTCTCTTTTTGAAGTTTTTCTTATGCTTGAGGAACCTTTTAAACTTTCTTGCCATTAAGGCTATATCTTCATCATCACTGCTGGATTCTTCATCCCTATTTTCAACTTGAATAGTTTTGAGAGCCAGCCCTTTCTTGGTTATGGGTTCATCAAGCAATTGATCTCTCATTATAACTTCATGAGCCATAAGAATCCCAACAGCTCATCCATAGGCAGTTTGGTGAGGTCCTTAGCTTCTTGGATTGCTGTCACTTTCGGAGTCTATTCCTTAGGCAATGATCTTAAAATTTTTCTCACATTTTCTGCATTAGAATATACTTTACTCAGAGATTTAAGACCATTTCAAATGTTAGTAAATCTGGTGAACATATCACCAATAGATTCTTCTTTTTCCATTTTGAATAGTTCATACTTATGAACAAGCATGCTTATCTTTTCTTCTTTAACCTGATTAGTCCCTTCATAGGTGCCTTTCAGTTTATCCCAAATTTCTTTAGCAGAATCACACCCGGAAACTCTGTTAAATTCTTGGGGACTTAAAGCGCAGTAAAGGTTGTTAATAGCTTTAGCATTGATTTGAATAAGTTTAATGTTTAATTCATTCCATTCTTCCTCTACCTTGGGGATTCTAACATTATCCACAGTTTTTGTGGGAAGATGAAGGTCATTGACTATTACTCTCCAGCATTCATAATCTAGAGCTTGAATGTAATACATCATCCTAGTTTTCCAATAGTTGTAGTTTTCTCCATTAAACAATGGTGGTCTAGTTGTGGATTGTCCTTCTCCTAGGCTTGTTGCAAAAACATTGTTTGCTTGTTGCAAAAACATTGTTTGCCATAGTAAAATCGATTACTCAGATTGTTTAAATCTATTTAGAGTATTAGGCTCTGATACCAATTGTTGGTCAGGTAATGACCCTAAAGGAATGGTGAATAAGGTCTATGGCAGATTTAAAAATTTCAAGTTCAAAAGTGCGAAATAAAATTAAATATGCAACAAGCTAAACTATAGAATATTAAAAGAAATGAAGAAGAGATAAGGAGAGTGCAAACTCAAGATTTGTTCACGAGGTTCAGCAAACCAGCCTACTCTCCGCCTCAGCTTCTAGTTAGAGGATTCACCACGATTCCTTAATCGCACAGGCTCCTTCACAGGTGGAGTCCAAACCCTTACAATCTCTCTTATAAGTCGAGATATTACTTTACAAGCTCTCCTTTAGGCCGAACTGAAACCTTTCAAGAGCACAACCCTCTCTTGATATAACTGAAGCAACAGCTTCAGTGCAAGGATCCTAGATTCTTGACTAATCTCAATAAAAGAGTTTTGGATTGAAAATCTGAAATGAAAACTTCTTAAATGAGCTAGATAAGAGTGAAATACAAACTCTAATAAAGTCTCTCAAAAAAAATAGGAGTTGAATGAGCTCAAGAGAGATTTTTTAGAATTTTCTAAGTATGAGAGTAAGTGAGATTCAATAGCAATGAATGGGGGATCAATAAGAGTTATTGCTGTGATTAAGAGTTGTTATTTGTTCATAAATGAACTCCTTTTATAGCATTTGATCCAATAAAGCCGTTATAGGCTCATTAAATGCAATTTGATCCATTGAAAAATAGTCGTTACAACTATTTTTTAGAGTCAGACTACATTTCGTCGACGAAGTGGAGTTTCCACTTGAATTTGTCACCGAATACAAAAGACAGAATTGAATTATGAAAAACCCTATAATGACTTCGTCGTCGAATTCAAACAATCCAAAGAGTTCCATCGCCGAAATCAAGAAACAGAACTGAATTTGAAAAATTCTGTCATGACTTCATCGCCAAATTCATACTACTCAGAGAATTCGTCAACGAATTCAGAGTAAAAAATCTGAATTCAGTTTTGGATCAGACCAAAGGGATGTGATTGATTTCCTAGATCAATTAGCTATACTCTTATCATGATATTATGATTAATTAGAGCTTTAGAATGATTTTCAAAAAACATCCTAGGTTCCTATAGTCAATCTATGATTCTTGAGCTTTTCAATTTACCATTCTTTTGAGGATTTTTTACATATGTCTTATAAACTCTCAAAAATAAAAACTAAATACATTTAAATAGTTGAGAGATGAACTTGGCTTGATATGAGTCTAGTGATTTTGCCTTTAATCTTCAATGGATCCAACTTGAACTATGGTCTAATTTTAAATCTTCATCTTGTATACAATAAGTTGAACTTCCTCTTAGGTAATTTCCATCATTTCTCGTGATTGGAGTGCTGTCATTTTGTGCATTCTGAAATGTTCAAACACTTTAAACAAAATTATCAGTACCAAATAGTTCATTTTATTGTTATGTAATTGTCAAAATTATTTAGAGTACCCATGGTTGTAACCCTGAGGCTAACATTATTATTATTTTCCTTTTTTCTCCAATAAAAATAAGCAATGCATCCTCAATAAATTCCACAAGTTTAAATTAATATGATCCCATTTTGTTAAAATAGGATCATCTAAAATGAGCTAAGTGGAACTTTATGGGTGTTTTTTTTATAGATTATATTACAATTTATCTAGACAATTACCTTAGTTCTTTTTTTGTTATTTTTCTTCTTCAATGGATTCACCTTTTATGACTGGAACTTGAAGAAGGTTACGGAGAACACATCCATTCTTGACGTAGTTTTGAACCCTGGGTCCTTGAAAGGGCTCATTTTCTATAAATCTTTGCATGAGAACTTAAAACTGTTGAAATTCTCCAGCAACTTGGTTACATTGATGGACCCCGAGTGGGTCAGATTCCTGCAACTTTTGGGCCTCCTCATATTGCCAATGGAGGAATTCCCAGGATAGGCAAACCTGTCCGACGTACACCATTTCCAAATTACTCTGCAATTCTCTAATGAACTTCATCATAGCCCAAGGCGGATGGCCAGTTGCTCACTGAAATGAAATGAGTTAAGATTTAAAGCATATACTATGGGCATTGTAAAGCACTAAAGTGGATGATCTCCAAATGAATAAAAGAATAGAAATGAGGTCACTTAAAATATATTTTAACAAATGAGCACCTTTTAAATTTTACGGTCATTTTGGAGGTAGCTCCTCTTTTTTTTTTTGATATATTTCATTTAAGATTATGAACTATTGCTTTTGAATGCCTAGTTTTATGCGCTAAAATGAATCGTTTCATTTAAATAGAGAAACAAACAGGCCCAAAGAATTACAGTATTCACCTCATGTCCAAAACATAATGCCGGTTGCAATAAGGTCTCCCAAAGTGGATCTCTCCCATATATTTGAAAAGAGTCCAGCAGTGGTTTCTAAGGCTCCCGCATCTACGGCTAGCACTCCCCAACATCTGCAATGATAACCACTGATCAATTCATGGGATCTTCATAATATAGAAGACACATTTGCTCATCTCTACACCAAAAATAAAGGGAACTTTCCAAGTATACTCAAGGGCAGCAAGATGATAAATGTTAAGGCAGCAATAACTTGTTTGTTATTCTTCCACATTTGTACTAAGCATATTGCTTGCTTTTCAAAATTCAAAGTATTCCAGCTCCTCTATCCCCCACCCACCTTTCCTTAAAAGCCTAAACATAAGGACTACAGCAACCAAATCAATCCACCCGATCCAAATTAAGGAAATGCAAACAATTTTCTCCAAGCCTGAAATCATGAGCTGCAACCAGATAACGAACCTAACCCTGACTTGGTATTCCTTGGATATTGGCCATGGTGGAGGCTCACTCCTTGGTCCTCTCTTGAAAGAAAAAAAAATCATAAATTACAAGTTACTCCAAAAACCATGTAAATCGTCTGAAGCTTGCTGTGGCTCCATATCATGGCTAAATTCAGAAGAAGCAGTGGGAAGACCCAAATGCAAGCAATGGTCAATTCTCTATTCAACCCAAGCCAGTCTCCTCTCAAGCTTTAACACCCCGGCATGCATATTTTGAACGTCCACTTGGGCAACCCTTGCACAAGCACGAAGCAAAACGTAGTAATCGGCATGTGCAACATAAGTTCGGGCCCCTTCATCGTTCTTCCTCACGTAGTGAAGATTATCCAATCTCTTGATATTGACCCTAGGTGGAATGTAACAAAACCTATTTTCCTCCATGTTTGATTTCATCCATTTAAGGGCTGTCTTTCTGAGTCTCTACTGAATCTTGACCATCGGATACTGAATTTTCTTCTTCTTGTGGGCTTGAGGAGCAGTCACGGCTATCCATACACCACCTCATGTGATCGTCCATATCAAAAGTTCTGTTATCTACAAATGGGATGTTGCTATAAATCTCATACTAAATTTCTTGTTTTCCGTCAAATTATTAACACATCCTTCCTCATCTCTTAATCTCTTTTGATTCAAGCCACCACCACTACATCCCATCTCCGTGTCTGTGTCTCTGTCCATTGATGGTTCCAACTCCTGAAATAGAGAACATAAATTCACTAGCTAATGCGGTATAATATCTCAAAAATTAGAAGTCAGACAGTGATTCAAAGATTTATGGCAGACTTCAGCATGCCCGGTACTCAAAAATCTCCAAGAGGGCCTGGAAACTCATTCATACTAAAATTATATCTGAGGATAAAAAAGTATACATCCAGCAAAAAAGCTTGTTACCAGAGTTATAAGTCACCTACTTGACTCTCGTAAGTATTCCATAATTGCTCTATTATCTTCTTTTCCTCATTAGCCTCAAATGATGGTGCTAGGCCAGCAAAGACAACATCCTTACAGTACTTAAGATAGGTTGGTAAATCCTTGGAATACTCTGCCAACAAAATAAGGGGAAAAGAATCAACAAACATGGAAAGCTTAAAGAAAAATATCCTTCTAGAGCATGGATATTCTTCAAATATATGAAAAATGACAAAGTGGGTTCCACAAAGTTATTGACAGAAAGGTCCAAACTTTATAACTAATCCCAAGGAGCTACCTTGTGAGTCATAGATCTTGTCATATGTTGCTTCAAGGTCACACAGAATTTCCGCAGCATCCAACTCGGATTTCTGAATACGTGATGAGCAGTTAATGGGTTTTGTACCCCTTTCATGCAAGTTACCAGAAGGAGAACAATGTTGGGCATCGTTATTCTTCTTTCTCAAATTGCATTTCAAGTCAGATTTTTCTACCTGGTCATATGAGGAAGAGGAACCACTAAAACTAGAAAAAATTGTTTCCCACTTCCCAAAGCCATTTATATTATAGAGAATCCTTATTACTACCATCAATATTGACATTACACAAACACGAGTTGAAAGCCTGAACTCATTTGTCGACAACCATAAATTTGGAGGCATCGACCACTCATAAATACAGCAGGCATGTGGAAGAATCTTTTCAATGGGAAGGGTTAGCTTTTCAAGATGGCGGTTAGCTATTGCATAGAAGTTCACTGGAGGAAGATGCAAGCCTATAGCCTGAGCAACAGAAGCGGCCAATGACTCTAACCGTTGTACTGCAATGGCTTTAGAAGGCCTAAACATAAAACATGAACTTAATGGGCATGCACTCGAAGGACGTCCAAAGCATTTTTCAATGTCAACAAAAGCAGTTGGAAATGGAAGCTTCCCATCAAGTGACCACTTTAATATATCTGTTGGCAGGATAGCCTCCCTAGCAATATGGCAAGCCAGAAAAGAAACTGTTAAAGAAGATGATATAGGTATTATCTTCTTCAAAGATCTAAACCAAATCATTACTGCCCTCTGCCCATGTATATTCTGTGGTTCGCACTGTATTTAGCACGAGGCTTGCGAACTTTCATTTCATCTGCAATCAAAGATGAAATGGTATTCAATAAATAGGAAAAGAAAATTGTGAAGCACAACAAACCCCTTGAAAAGAAACCACAGAATATATTTATATACTAATTAGCTTGGCATGTGCAGGATATGTTTCTTAATTACAGATATAAAGAATATAAAAAAAAAAAAATACAATCAACAATATTGTCTGAACAATTCATCAACCAAAAATGTGCAAAGCAAGTTTCTTAATTTCAGATTAAAAAAAAAAAGATCCCATTTGGTAGCTAAATTACTAATTGTTTCAATGGCACTTGGGGCTGATTTTGCTGACCCATAATTGTTGTTTTATTGATGAGCGCAAAAGACTGTTAAATAGATCATGGAGCAACTGACATAATAATGCATCAACGAATGAAAATGCAACAGGGTTTCAAATATATGCACAAATGAAAGAATATGTCCATAAGTTGAAAACCTGAAATATTTTTTTCTTGAAAATATGATTTTCAGCAGTAATCATTATGGACTAAGAACCCAGATGGAATATTAAATTCCAAGATAATTAAGAATCAACCATGTAGCATGATAAATCCTTCAAACATGCATGTATTCATGATTGAAAAAATAGAAAACAAAATTGTTGCACAATGGCTTGTCTTGAGGTGCATGTTCTGAAATTGTTAAGGTGGGAAAAACATTCCAAGATCACACCTAAACAGCTAGATATGATGTTCACATGAGCACCAAAAATCAGGCTCACAGCCCATAAATATCATGGCAGTTGTGCACATCATCAATCATCCCCTTCATCCATAAACCAGAATCAGGAGCATTCAGTATTCAAGTTCCATCTGCATTTGGGAACTAAGAGCACTTCTAAATCTGTGTTTCACTGGGAGAAAGATGTTTAAATATACATGTACTCCTAATTTTCATTTAGCCATACAAATAATATCTATGGTGAGACTCTATTAGGTGGTAACAGGTGTTTTACAATAATATGTAGTACATACAACTTAGTAACTGAAGAAAGAATTCATAACTTCTAAGTTACATTTACAAACAACATGCCAACTAGCAATGCCTAGAAAAACAGTACTCTTTAAGCTCATTCAAAATAGTTGGCCAACTAAAAATTTAAGCATGATGCAGTAGATATTTAATCTATGTCACTGTCTTGTTCACAGATTCTTCTATTTCATCCCAATAAAATCTCCAATATAGTGAGCATTCCCAAAATGATATTACCTTTGTTGCCAAAACCCCACAACACCATTCAATATAGGATCACTTAAGCTTCACAGGAAGAACTCAAGCAATTGCAGATAAAGTGAAATCCAAGTTTTCTTTTGATAGATTAACAACCAGGATTGTTAAACATTATATTGTGTATACTGGGCACTTTATCAATGCTATTAAGTATTAACAATGTAAATGAAAGGGTGTAAAAAGCATCCAATTCACACATTCAGTTACCGTCATTACCATAAATGGATACAACAAAGCTCAGTCAAGAGATCCTAAATCACAAGTTCTTTTATCATTACTTCACAACATAGATTACAGAAAGATTCATATTCTACTCTATACACGAAAGAGGGGGAGTAAAATTGTAGAAAAAACTGATTAAAGGGCAAGATCCATTGCGACCTAATAAAAAAAGAACTAAAAGTGACAGAGAACCAGAGAACAATGAGTAGTCCTTAAACATAAACCCTATAATTCTGAAAGTAATGACTTCCGAATTAGCAGCAAAAATACCAGAAAAAAAAAAATCAATTGAGGAGTTTGAAACCTATATATATATATATATATATAGAGAGAGAGAGAGAGAGAGAGGGAAAATGACCTGAAGCAAAAAGCAAGGGAAAAAAGAAATTAAAATGGAAGATGGTTTTGGAGGAGATTTTCAAAGTCAATGAAAATATGAGAAGTCTTGTGTGTTAGTGCAGACTTGAGAGAGAAGAATTGATGGTCCCACATCCGCCGCGAGTGAGAAAATCACACGACTCATAGTTTATAACAGTAACCAGGCAAATAAAGCTCCGATCAAGAAATTCACAGTCCCAGATACCTCCATGGATCAAATAAAATAAATTACCGACACACCACAACTTTAATTATCAATTAAACTATTGCCCAAATACAATAATAAGGAAATTGCCAAAACTTGCCATGAGATGCTAATCCCATCCTCATTCACAGAAATCTATCAGAACAAAACATTTTATGCATCAAAATCATACCGTGTGTGGAATCCGATCACAGACAAACAATGAAAAAATCAGAAGAAGATAAGTTGCAGATCATTAGGGTTTTGGAGCCAACAATCAATCATCTTCATAGCATGAACAGAAGAAGCAGCCATAAAAAAGGCTACGGATATGGACGGAAAGACTTCCTTTAAAAGTTCATCAACCTTCCTTGTTTCTGCTTCTACCTTAGTGCCCACTATGGGAGTTAAGTAGTAAAGTTTAAGCTTTGTAGGATTATGCTAAACAGAAATTATAGTTGGAGCCAAAATTCATTATGAATGAAGTAGCAACATTAACAGGAGATCCTAGCTAAGGGAGAATCGCTCAAATGACTCATTATGACACATGTTTTTTAAAGACCAACGAATCAAAGAAAGAGAAGAAGATAGCAAATACATAAGCCTATTGAGTAGAAGATGGCAAAGATGAAACCAAAAAAATTAAGACGAGGCAAAAAAAGAAAGGCAGGAGAATCCCAAAAAAAAAAGAGAGAGAGAAAACACACACAAAATGATGAGTTATCATCTCTTGACGAAAAGGGAGATTGCCCAAAAATACAAAGATCTTGAAAGGAACTCAAATAAAAAAGAAAAACAAAGCCCCAAAAACAAACGCCAACTTGAAAGGAACCCAAAGGAAAAAGAAAAAAAAAATCCTAAAAATGCCAAAGCAAACCTTGATCTTGAAAGGAACCCAAAGGAAAAAAAAAACCCCACAAAAAAAGGCCATCTTCAAAGGAACACAAAAAAAAGAGAAAAAAAACCCCCCAAAAACAACAAAGCAACTTTTTACTTGAGCAATGATTTTAAAAAGAACCCAAAGAAAAGAATGAAAAAATCCCAAAAAACACCAAACGCATAAAACGCAGGAGAATCCCAAAAAGGAAAAAGAAAAAAGAAACAAAGATGACACAAAAAATAAAGAGAATGAAAGAGGAAAAAAAAAGCACAAAACGATGGGAAAAAAGGGACCAAAAAAGGCCAAACGCAGGAAAAAAAATAAATGAAACCAAAAAACAAAGAGAAGAGAAACAAATAATAAAAAAAACACAAAACAATGGGGTCATCATCTGTTGATGATGTAAAGGGAGATTGCCAACTCAAAGAAATGCCACCTTGAAAGGAACCCAAAGAGAGAAAAAAAACCATAGATCTCATGTCTTTCTTCGACCTGCTGCAGTGAAAATGACCTCGCTTCAAAGACGACCTGTTCACCATTTTGGCGCAGCGAAGAGGAGCTATCTGGAAGAATGGAATCATCTAGATGAGAATCAAAACATGTACGAGTCGATATGATAGCGCATGGAAGGATCAGCATGTGTAATATCGGTGAGGCGGTGGCAATTTGCGAATGGATCAGTGAGCAGTGCTCTTCTGGTTCTTAAGAGTGCGAGACAAAAATAGAATGGCAGCAAGATGCGTGTGAGTTTGAGTAGAAGATAAGGAAGAAGCCTGTGCACTGTTTTTTTTACTTGACCAGGTGTGCATCATGAGAAAGCCAGTAGAGACACGTTGTTTCTCAAACAAAGTTTTCGACAGCCGTTCAACAGCTTAGGAAGTTTTGTGGCGGTTGCATAATTAGCGGACTTAAATGCAGGATACAAAGGGAATAAGAGTAGAAGAAGTTGTGCGAAAAAATTTAGATGAAACCAGCTTGATAGATATATAAGGTGAAACCCATGTTTTCACTTTTCCCGACAGAAAGCAACTGGTTAAAAGTAAGAAGGGAGATGGTTTAATGCCAACGCTTTAACCGGCTGCAAAAGCAGCCTGGAAAAGTGAGGACATGTGTTCCTGCTGTAGAAAAAGTGAGGAAGAGAGCAATGTCCTTTCACTTCTATTTTTTAATTAAATCTGAAAACTCTAATAGAGCACTGCCCTTTCACTTCTTTGGAAGTGTTAAACTCCATTTCCTCACAATGACTCCTATTAAATAATGAATACGCAGCCCCTCTTTATCTCCCTCTCGAGACTTCATTTTCGTTTCCTTTCTTCCTCTCCCTCCCTACCTTCTCCATCTCTCAGTTTTTTTAATCAACATTCATGTTGGCTTGTCTGTTCTACGTAGCCTTTTCGAGGATTTCATCTAAAAAAACAAAGATTCTACAAGCACGAGCCCACGCATCCGAAGGCCAAGCCCAACAAGCGAGCCCCAGGCCCAAACCCTCATAAATATCGAAGACATTTGCTTCAAGTCCAAATCGCGAAGGCTTCAACAAGCATCCCACTAGCATATGTACGACCATTCTGAAATCACTTCCAAGTTTCAAAAGACTCAATCTCCTAAGGAGACTGTTCTTCCTCTAGTTCAGCCCCTGCCCCAACGCCCCATAGTTACGCTGGCAGAGTGGAGTTAGGTACTCATTAAACCCTCCGTGTTTGGATTATTTTGGAATGGTGCTATTAAATTGAAAAATGGTTGTTGTTTTCTTAATATATTTTGGGGTGGAACGTTAATTTTGATACCAGCCAATCTTTCACACCATTAATTACTACCTTAAAAGTTAGAACGTTTGCAAGCAAAAGAAATTGAGTTAGATATTCATACTAAATCTGCTTGGCATAGGTTTGGAGGAAAAACCTGAAAACGTTGGAGAACCAAATGAACCCCATCTAACGTAGGCGCCTTGGCAAAATGACATACTTTGGGATGGGATAAATAACCTCATTCTTAACTATTAAGAAATGTCTAAAGTCTCCACGCCTAAAGCTAGCACTCCTCATATATATGGGAAATCTTATAACATCCACCCCAATCAGGATAAGATAATAACTTCACCTAAAATTTTCAGATCCATGAATCTTACATTTCTTATTTGACCTTCTATTTAGTGATATTGAGTTTACAGGTTTTAAGTGGATAACATCCCCATTGAAGTTTTCAAGAATAATAAACGATCGGATTTAACTATCCATCACAGCAAATGCAAATATAGGCAGCCTTATGAGACTGTAGTGCCACTAATGATGGTGAAATGTTATCTATCACATTCGTGGAAATTTTTTAGGTTCTTTTATTTTAGTTCTACCCGTGTATTTAGAAACAAGTGTCAGACTTTAAATTTTTCTATTTGTACTTTAAAATTTTTCAATTTTTATCTCTGGTAGATAACATCTAATCGCCATGTTTCTTATTGTTACAGATGATTTAGATCTTTAGAAGGTTTTTTTTTTTATCGGTTAGATCTTTAGATTTTTTGGTACCAATGAGAGGGAGACCACAAAAGCCTACATCTTATTTCTTACATTTCTTTTTATTTTTGTTTCATTTTTTTGATGAGTTTTGAGTTCTTTTTTTATCATCTATACCATGACATCTGAATGTAATATTTCGTGGTATGTACAAGCTCGACAATGGCGTCAAGAGGGAGACCATGATAGGTTTTAGCTTCTTTCTTTAATTTAATGTTTTGTGTTGTTTTGTTCCGATTCCCAATTTTATAAGAATTGGTTTTCTTATTAGAATGATTAACACATCATATTTAACAATTATAGTAACCATTTTAGATAATTATTCATAGCTAGGGATTTCAAAGAACTTGCAACCTGTAATTGATTTGGTTCTCACAATGAAAGAGAAGATTCAAAGAATCAATATGGGACTGCAACTAGAACCAACCAACTAGGAGTTGGACAACTTGAGGTCTTGCGATAAAATCAAAATCGACTCAATTTCATGTAATCGATTTCAACTTATTAAAGTTCCACAATAAGTTGCTTTGGATTTCTCATCTATAAGCTATTGTTATTCTTAACCTTTTTTTTCTTTACATAAATGATGTCGAATTGGGAATCTTATAGTGAATACTTTTACCAAATTGTGAAGTTAAACCATTATAGACAACAACTTGAAATGGAGAGAATGAAACCAACAAGTATTATGTGTGATCCTCTATTGTATGTATCAACATTAACGTTGGGCGGCTCAAAACAATATGAAAATTTCAATGCTAATAATAGACTCCAAATCATTACTCTGTTTTAGTTACCGTCACATTGTTTGTTTGATTTTCTAGAGTATAATGAAGTAATATACTAACATAGGCATGCCACAGTAAAGTAATATTTGATTTCATTCTGCTTTAGTTACTTTCTACTTAAGAAGCTGCATCATAGGCATGTCATTAAAAAAAAAAATGAAGTACTATGGCAATATGCAATAGAAGAATGAAGTAACATGGAAACATTGATAAAAAGACATATTTCTTGGTCCCAACACAAGATGAGTACACTCCCAAATAATTTCAACATAATTATTCAAACAAAAAAAGGGATATTTGTATTTACTTTTTATATTAACAAAATAATTTTCTAACTAAGCTAACTTAGGTAAATCTAATTTTGTGAAAATTTAAAACTCTCCTCTAAAGATCTCTTCCCTCTTCCGTGCAAAGCACACAAAGTTTTCACTAATATATTAGGGTGTGTGTACACACACACACACACACACACATATATATATATATGAGGATGGGCAATATATGTGTGAGCATAGGCAGTGTTGTCTATGTGTTACATGTTTCAATGCCATGAGGAGGGTTTTTGGGCCCACAAAAAAAGTAGAAACCTTTAAGGGAAGGGGAGATGGGTGTTGGGCATGGTGACATGGACCTTAGTGTCCAAAATCGCTCATCAAGGGTATCGCTCTCGCTATCAAACCGTGATTTTGTGGTTTAAGAATGGAGAACGTGGTTTTAAAATTCAAAAAGTGCTAACTAACAAATTAGAGAGCACCATTACATTTCTTCACAAAAACAAAGGAAAAAAGAAATATGAAAATTGTTCTTTAGTTCATAAGAGGAGAAGAAACTGAAAAAGGGAAAAGGGAAAAGGGAAAAATAAGAGAAGTGTGCTTTGTCAGAGGTTATAAGTTATAACCCCAATCAACCGGCAAATGGTGTTGCATCAGCTGCGTTTTATGGGCTGATTTGGTCAAGTATAAAAACTGCTCTCTCATCTTCCCTCAATACTTTTCTTTCCCTCCTCCCTCTTCATCTCCTCCTCCTCCTTCATCTCTCTCCGATGTTCTTCGCTGCCATTTTTGCATTTGAGTCGTGTTGTGCGAAAGTGTGCTAAGACAACGAAACGATTCTAAAATAGCAAAACAAACAAATCGAAATAAAGAACAAACTACAAGAGAAAACACGAGATTTACGTGGTTCAACAAGATGCCTACGTCCACGGGCAGCGATGATCAATCAACAAGGACATCTCAACAAAAACCTTCAGAAACCCTATTCATCTTTAGACCCTATTTACGGCTCGGGTCGCATCGGGCCATCAAGAATCTGGGTACAATTCATGACAACTTCCCAACAAGTCAATTGATTTAGAGTTCAACTTTTGACCTTTAATCTCTATTTATCTCTCTAGCTGAGGTTGAATTACAAGAAAAGATCATGTTTATGATGGGTAATTGTTATAGTGTAGAAATCTTTTATGCAATGGAAGACTTCTTGCCTTTACAGACAGAATGGTGACCATTTAGGGTTTGCGGTGATTGTGATTGTGTTAGTAGTTCTGTTCTAAGCATAGTTCTAGTCTACACATACATTTTGTATTTTTATTCTTTTGTGAGAAATAATTAGTTGTTAGAAAGAGTGCAACCACACCACTATTCTTTCAAAATTTGCACCCCACATGTTAAAAGTGAGTAGAGGATCTCTTCTTGCTCTTAAAGATTACTCTTAAATTTTAATTTTCTTTTTAATTAACATATCTAATTAAATATAAAGGGCTTGAAACTTATGGAGAGAATTATTTATAAAAAAAAAAGTAAAATTTGAAGAAAGAAATGATTATATGTTTCAAACATATTCATTTTTGATGAAAACAAACATATAACCCATTATGATGATTCTGAACAACTCACTTCTACCAATTAGCATATGAAATGGTGAAGCACCATTCCTTATATATAGACAAACGCTCTGGATAATAGAGTATTTCTAAATTCGACGCTCTCGTTCCCGCTCTCTCTTCAATTGGACATAAATTTTGTTACATAGAGTGCCTAGGTGCCTCCTTAAAGTGATTTCTTTCGTGAGCCAAAAAACCCTCCACATAGCATTGCAACGTAAGACGCGCATAGGCAACATTACCTATGTGTAACACATATATTACCCATCCTCTCTCTCTCTCTCTCTCTCTATATATATATATATATAGATATATATGTCTCCACGCATGTGTGTGCGCACACGCATAGGTGCGTGTGTGCATGTGTTTTAGTAAAAGAGAAAAATAAATATTCTTCAGCATGTCATCAAGAAATTAAAGAATTAAGGTTCTTAAAATAATAGTCTCTCCTGAAAATTTAAAAGGGAAGAAGGCTTCTGAATACCTAGGAGATCTGGTTATATAGACCATATAACCTGCTTATCACATAGGTTTTGGACTTACCTTGATGAAAACAATGTCTTAAAAAGAGTACAAATTACTAAACAATGTCTGGATTTGATGGTACTCTTTACCATACTGTTTCCATCAAGGTAAGATCAATTCATTGAGGGCTTAATTTAAATACTCTTTACCAGACATTGTTTTCATCAAGGTAGGGGGTTAGGGCAAGGAGACCCTCTTTCCTCGTATGTGTTCCTCTGAATTGTAAAGGTGCTTAGTAGGCCTTTACTAGAGCAATGGATCAAGTCATTGAGGGTTTCTCGATATGTGGAGGAGGGTTGGAGGTCTCTCACTTTCAGTTCGCCAATGATACTTTCCGGTCTTGGAGTCAATTTTGCTAAAAGTGAAATTTAAAGCATTGGAGAAGTGCCTAATATAGTTGAATTGGCTAGTTTCTTAAGGTGCAAGATAGGCTCTTTCCATGTGTCATACATAGTAGTGTTATCAAGCCAACCCGAGAAGTGGTGTGTTCAAGCTTGTTTGTTAATTAAACAAGCTTGGAAATCAAGCTTGGGCTTGACTTGTTTATTAAATAAACGAGCTCGAGTTTAATAAACGAACTCAAGCCGATCGCGAGTAGCTTGGTTCATTAAATATAGCTATTTATATTAGGTAAATTCTACATTATTATTATCCTAGGTAAAGAAATTACGGTGTTAACTAAAATTTTAGTATGAGTTTATAATAGTATAAAGGGTATTCTTATCATGTGAAATAGATTATATACTATTAATCTTTACTAGTATATGATAAATGTACTTAATTTTTTTTATTTTTTGATTGATAATCATGAAGATATATTAATCAAAATAGAGCTACAAAGGTAGGCAATAAAAATAAAAGAGATTACAAGAACATAAACTCAAAACATAAAAAGAAAATACTAAAATACACCCCAACGAGCTTGTTTATTTTCTTTTTTCTGGATATGTGGGAAGGGGGGTGTATTTGTTTGTGATAATAGAATCCCCGTCAAGTTAGGATCTGGTGATGGAAAGAGTTAATAGGAGACTGGCGATCTCAAATGGAGGGAGACTTACCCTTGTTGAAAGCACCCTTGCGAGTTTACCTAATTACCTTATGTCTCCATTGTGCATTATGTGTCAATGACAGACCTTTTTGATAGGTGGCAAAGGATTTTTTGTGGCAAGGTAGTGAAGAAGGCAGAAAATACTATCCGGTCGAGTGAGATGAGGTATCACCAGATCAGGGAAGGAAAGTTGGGCATTGGGTCCATGAGGGCCTTGTTTGGAAAATAATTATGGATATTTGGTGAGTAGCAATGTTTTAAAAAGCGTGTGAGGCTTACGCCTCGAGGCTCGCCTTAGGGCGAGGCTTAAAGAAAATTAGAAAACGCCTCGAGGCTCAACCAAGAGACTTAAACCCCATGAGGCTCACATGAGGCACGCGCCTCATGCCTTGAATCTCGCTTTATGTCTATGACTTACATCTCATACATTAACTAAAATTAGGTTTCTAGTCACAATTGATACTTAAATGTCATTTTTTTAATTTGTTATTTGTTTCAACTAATTTATATAGTATTTCTTATATGAACGCGTGCGCTCATACGAACACACATAATATACACGATTACACACACATGTATATATGTATCTCTCTCTATATATGTACATATATATACTATAATCTTTCATTAACGTTTTGAGTTTTTTTGCAAATTTTCTTATATTTTTTAAAATTAGAGAGCATGAAGCTTTCTTGTGAGGCTTACGTCTCACGCATCTTGAGATCCTAACGTCTCGCCTCCCACTTTCACGTTTTAAAACATTGGTGAGTAGTAGTCTTTGGCACAAGGTGACCAAGGCTAAATATGATCAGGACTCGGATTGGTATCCATCGGTTGTGAAATCCTACCTATAGTGTTAGCCTATGGAGAGGCATCTCTAATAGGATGGAGAATTTCATGTGGCATATCAGATATAGTGTCGGGAAATGAGAGGTGATTAAGTTTTGAAAGACTATGATGCTGGGACATCACATTGAGATCTATTTTGGTAACTTTTTATCTTTAGGTAAGGATAGGCAGTGTTTAGCAGCCTTTTTTTTCACAAGTCTAGTCAATGGAATTTTGTTTGGACACCTACGTTGATAAGTGATTTGAATAATTGGGAGATTGATAACTTAGTGAGGTTGTTGGGTCAGCTTTCAAGCTAGCGGACGACCTTGGGCTCAAATGACTACAAGATTTTGGTTAGGAGTGCTAAGGGTAGCTTCACTGTGAGATCTTTTAACCTAACCTTGGTTGGTCAAGATAGGATCCTTTCCCTCATAGAGTAGTATGGAATCAAAGTATTCCATCTGACATCTCTTTTTTCCTCTAGACAGCTGCTTTAGATAAAATCATCACTTTGTACCACTTAAAGAACAGGGAGTCTAGCCTTGCCAACAGATTTTTTTGTGCATGGCAAATGTGAAATTTGCAGACCATTTAATATTATTTAATACTCTCTAGCTTCCTGGTTTGGAACTTTTCCCTAACTTTTCTAGCTGGTATTTGAAGGAGGTGGATAGTACCTTGGTAGTATGGAGATTGCTCACGGGCATAGTTACCAAGTTCTCCAATTTTTTCAAAAAGTCCCGAATAATAACCGACTTTTTCGTCAAACAATTAATTCATGAAGTATTCGCGAATTTCAGAAAAAATTGTGACTTTTTCAAAAGTCCCGAATTTCGCAAATGAAACACAAATTATTCAGTACCCTTCTTGAAAAAATCCTGAATAAATATCTAATATATGAAATATATTTGTTATAATTAGTAATCTTATTTTATTTTTTTCATTTCTTACCCGATTTATTTTTAAATTTTCCAAATTTTACCGATTTTTTCTGAACTTTTCCCTAGACGAATAATTCGTGAATGCCGATATGGTAACTATGCTCACGGGATGATCTGCTGGGCATTTGGGGTGAAAGTAATAGACGAATTTTTGAACTCTTCTCTCGTTAGAGTTATGGTGTGCGCTAATCTTGGATCATCTTCGCAATTAGTGTTTGATCAGGCCCAATTTTGATGAGCTTCATTTTCAGTCTCTTTTGGGTTTAGCATATCCAGTTTGTCCTGGCCTTTGTGTTTGTTTCTTTGTTTTCTTGTTTTTTTGCTTGTTCAACTATCTCATGTCCGACCAAAAAAAATTCTGATGACTTGAAAACCAGACTACCTCGTGACTAACGATTTTCAATTTCAAAAGGTCCACAAAGATCAGTCATGCCAACTAGTACAAGCACATGAAGTTAAAAATGGGCATGAGGTTCAACCCGGACAGGAAGAATTTTTTAGAATGATGCACATTGTGTTTCAATAACAAACATTGTGTTTCAATAACAAACTAGTGTCATTCTGTGGAATGTATAATTATATATTTTTCTCTCAATGCCACCAGTTCAACACGAACATAAGAACAAGGAACTCTAAGCCTATTCGTGATAATAATATGTGGGATTAATTTAGTCATCTTTTGTAATTCTTTTAGACAAACAAGCAAGGTTTAGCAGATAATAGGGAAGAAGACTGGATTCGGACCCAAGTCAGTGTTATGATATTATCAACAGTGATTGACTTTTTTTTCAGTGATTTTGTCAGCAGTCTTGCCTATATCTTGGATTGTAGTAATTAAATCTTGTTTTAGAAATTATGAGTTTTAACTAGTGATTTGTAGTTTGGTGAATAATTAGATTCCACGATAGATACTTCATATTTTAGCTAAACATCTTATTAACTCAAATTCCAATAATCAAATATCTGAAAAAAAATAATGCTTAAAAAAAATGAGAGGTGATTTAGAAAGTACTGATGACCTTGTTCCTGAACCTCGGAATCCTCAACGGCCTTATCGGCCCACCCATCATCAAAAATCCCAGACACAACAACTAATCGCATCCAAATCACCCCAGCCAACCCACAAATCAATGGACTGACACCAAATTTCTCAACCAAAGCCTGACATTGAAACTGAATCATGAGCTGAATCCCCATAACATACCTTATTCTGATCTCGGAGCAGTATTCTTCCGGACTCAGACACCGCAAACCAGTCAGAACAGCACCAAAATCATTGTAGCCTAGGGTTAGGGTTAGGGTTAGGGTTAGGGTTAGGGAATTCCAAAATTGGGATTGTGGGAATTGTTGGGTATGATAATGAAGGAATTGAGAATGGCAAAGGGGCTCAGTCTTGATTACTCCGCCATGGAACATCAATAGAAACAAAGGGAAGTGAGAGATTCAAGTTCCCACCAGGGTCTTTCTGTTAAACAAAACAGATGGTTAAGAGTTAGGACGGGTTTTGGATCTCTTCTTTAGGACGGACTATCTTAAACTCCGCAGTTAGTCTCAATTCTCACACTTCACGGGCTTTTTTCGGGTTCTATATCCGGGTGAGATGAATGAATCTTATATGAGCGGATAGTGGTATATCTATCAAATCCATTTAATATTAATTGGTATCCGTATCTGCTCCGGTATCCGACGAATACAAGAATGAAGTATCCGAATTCGTCCAATTAAGTAATCGGATACTTGAATTTGGATATCATCCGAATTCGACCAAATTAATATCCCAATTCAGACCGTGAAATTAAGCATTGTTGAAGTTGAGGCAATTATGTTCCATTCAAGGTTCGCTCTAAGTTTACCTTACCTCCCAGTAATGTGCAACTGCGTTGTTCTAAGCATGTCGAATGCTTGCTGTGTTGTAGCTCTTGCGTTGTGGCTTTTCCAAGTTATTTCAATAGAGGAGAGAGGAGAAGAGACGATGGGCCAAACATTGAAGAAGAAAAGGCTTAGGGTTTGGTTTGTATGTCTAAAACATAAATTTATGTTCCAATAATATCCTTATGTACTTGTAGAAATTACCTAACTTTAAAGAAGAACTAGGCGTTACCTTTGGATAAACGGTTCGCATAATTATCGGATCGGATAGGGTACTATCCGTATCCGCTCCGTTTACAAATGAATAAGGCATTTGGATATTCGACTGTAAATTGCTTCTCACGCAATACATATATAGTTCATTTTGTATTGACAGCTTTGAATCAAAGCTTGGATTGGAAGGAAATGGTGGTGATTGAACCAACAGGCAGTGCCGAGGAAGATGAAACAGCACAAAACCATGCCAATTCTAGAATTCCAAAGCCTTCCATTGATTTGACTGAAGAAGCAGCAGCAGCTAGGGAGGCAGAAGGCTTCGAAACAGCCAGTGAAGGTGAAGGTGAAGGTGAAAGCAATGGCGAAGAACAACCTAAAGATGACTATTACGAAGATGCCTTGAACGACGATCAGTTAAAACAGGTTTCTCTCAAAATCTCATATTCTTCCTAAACTATCGTTTCTGGTTACAATTTGATCTTAGATAAGAAATTATATTTTTTTTTATCATGCACTTCGATGATTGTTTCTTGATTTTGGTTGATTTCGATGGAGTTTGTACTTGAATATTGTTGATGGAGAACTTAAATTAGCAATTGATTTGATTTAGAATTTAAATTAGCTATTGGAATTATATATATATATATACTAATAAAGATTTATTACGAACAAAGATTAGTACATCCATAGATCTCAGGGAAAGAATCTGAATCATCAGGAAGAGATAACAGGATATCATTCAAATTTGGGGAACGAGCTCGACAGGCAGCTAATCCCTTCTTTGCTAGAGAATCGGCTTCCACATTAGCCTTTCTTATGATGAGTGAAGTTGTTGCATTAGGAAAACTCCTCCACAGTATCCAAACATCTTCCATAACTGAATAAACATCCCAATGGAGGTCTGTCAATGATGACCATAAAGATCGAAGGAGAATCTAATCATCCTCCTCAACAATAAAGGAGGACCAATTATGATGAAGGGCCAAAAGAAGAGCCGCTTCTAATGCTCTTGCCTCCGAAATTCTAACATAGCTGGCCAAAATTGGATAGGAAATAGAGTGGAGTATTTGTCCTTCATGATTTCGAGCAATAACCCCAATACCTGCTGCGGGAGAGATCATATCCACAGAACCATCAAATTTAATTTTAAGAGATCCTACAAGTAGTGGCTTCCAACAATCTAAAATTGAAGAACAAATATTAGCAAACCAATTAAAATATGGGGATTTATTTTTTCTCTCTGATTGTATGCCTCAATTGTTATCCTTCTGCTCATATATACATACATATATATATACTAGCAAAGCCCCCGCGCGATGCACGAGAGTACAAAGAAAAATGAAAGAGAATAACTAAAAAAGCAGTTGAGATAAACGTGAGAGAACTCTTGGAAAATATTGGGAGGAGTCATGTCCTTTGAGAGAGAGAACAGGGGAATATGAGATACATGAGAGAAAATTTAGGAAGAGATCATTTGAGGTTTCTTGGAGATCAAACAGTTGGAATTAAAGAGGAAAGCCACGGTGGGAATTATAGTAAAGAAGTGAAAGAGGAAAATGAGGAGACTTAATAGGTGGGGATAGAGAGAGAAAAGTGGGAGGAGAGACACATCTCTACATACCCTTATCCGTAAGAGAAAATAGAGGATCACAATTCCCTAAAATCCTTCCAATGGTTTTCGAATTTAGAGGGAAACGTGTGTGTGAGAGAGAGTTAACGGATGAGATTAAAGAAGAGTTCCACGTGGCATCCTTAAAATAGAACTCATAGGATTCCTAGGATTGAAGATTGGAGAGCAACGAGACGGGTTAGGTGGCACTTATTTCTTAATATTATAGTATATATATATATATATATATATTGAGATCTATAAGTTGTAGTCACTTTATGCGATTAGTTTCCACCGTGCTAAAAAAATGTTTATTGCTCACTCAAGAACTGGCTGATGTTTGCACTGTTTCTTGTTAGGATGTGTACAGTTTTGGTTGTATGTAACTTTGGAGTGTAGGTTAAATTATGTATAAAACTGGGGATGCTATGTTAGATGAGTCATTTTACTTCAAAACTTGGTATGAAGGTAAAGGTTTATTAGTATATGGGCATAGAGGCTGCGTTTGGTTGTGTTTCTTTCCAGAAATGTTTTTGTGGACCTTAAACATTTTCGGTTGATTTTTTTTTTTTTTTTTTTTCTGAAAAATAAACCTGTTTGGATGATACAAGAATTGTGAGCTGAAGGTTGTAATTGTAAAAAAATTATGTTTGGTTGTCTATTAGAAAAATGCTTTGATTAATATAATTCTTCTGGTTTCTTATGGATGTTTCTTGTTGCTTTTGGACTACTTGCTTGAGCATAGTTCATCCCACCAAGAAGCTCTTCTTCAGCAACAAAGGGATCCATTGACACATAAGCTTTTCAACCCATATAGATGATTATCATCCCTTTTTTTTTTATCGGTAGATGATATATATCATCCTGGACTTCCCTCAAGAGAAAAGCCGAAAGTGTTGCGATCCCAGCTTCCCCAGGTTATCTGTTGATCAGTGTTTGCTTCTTTAAGCACCACTCATATTTGGTTTAACACGCAGAATTTTGGTGTTAGATGACAACCCTGCTATAGAAGCATGATCTATCCCTGTAAACCTTGAACAGCCTAACCGGCCAAGTACAATACAACTCCACCTAAATAAATAAAACCTCTTCTTTCTCCATTTCCATGCCATTGCCCCTTCAGGAAACCCAACACTCAGTTAAATCTTAAGGCTTCTAATGCCATCTCTGTTTCATTGTACATCAACTAAAGTTGCAGAAAGTTTAACACCAACTGCAAGATGACACTTCTTAAAGGGATCCAATAGCATGCCCACACGAGGTGTGATCTACATAGTTCGTTGGATTGGAAGCGATCTTCTTCCACACCAACAACATAAACCAACAATCCTGTTAAATACCCGCATTCTCCCTCAAGATATAACACCAAGAATAGCCCATAAACGAAGATCTAACATAAAACTAGGGAATGCTAAAACAAATTGAACAAAGCAAGCAAGCCAGACCATAAAGAAGCAAATCAAAAACACATTACCAACCAACCTTAAAAAATTTCAATAAAACCCAAAAAAATCCTCTTTTTTATTGCTAGCAGCATCTACCTTCCGTAGATCCCAGCTAGAGATTAGATCCTTAAAGCTAGATGGAAAGACCCACTGGACACCCAAGCAGGATAGGAAAAAGCCCTATATCCTACTAGCCATAGGGCAATGGATGAGAAATGATGTCTTGATTATTCTTCAAATAAACACATGAAATCCGTTACAAAATCTTCTACCCTGCTCTTTAAATGGTCCAGTGTGAGGGTCTTAGTTAGGAACGTTGTCTAGAGGAAGAAAAAATCTTTGAAGGAGTTTTGGAATTCCACACCAGTTTGTAAGGAAACGGGGAATAAGAATTGGTGCTAAGGTTTTAAAATTCGATTATTATGGGAAATTTTGCAAGTCTGGGAAAACAAAATTTTGGTTGAATTATTGATATTTTGCATTGGATTATGGGTTTTTTCAGTTGATAATAGTTGGTTTGGATAGGTTAAATTTTTAGGGTTTAAGAATTTAGATCTAGGGTTTTGTGGATTAGGAAGGGAGAGGAGAAAGAGGAAGAAGAAAAGTGATTAGGGGAAGACGGGAGACATACTCTACTAATAAAGAAAATACCCCTATTACAGTATATAAGAAGTATTCTACTTATTCTACACTCCCCCTCAAGTTGGTGCGTAGATATCAATCATGCCCAACTTGCCAACAATACTACGATATTGAGAACTACCAAGCTCCTTAGTTAAAACATCTGCAAACTAATCTCCAGACTTTACAAATGGAGTACAAATGTAACATGCCTTCATCTTCTCCTTGATGAAGTGACGATCAACTTCAATGTGTTTAGTTATATTATGTTGTACTAAGTTGTAGTGAGTAATGCTAATCGCCACCTTATTATCACTGTACAACTGTACAAGCTCATAGGATCACTATTTGGAAGCCCAATCTCAGAGAAGATTAATCGAAACCAAAGAAGCTCGCATATTCCATACGCCATGACTCTAAATTCTACTTCAACATTGGATCTTGTAATCACATGCTGCTTTTTACTGCTCCACATTACAAGATTGTCTCCCACTAGAGTGCATTACCATGAAGTAGAGCGCCTATCTAAAACTGAGCTAGCCCAATCTGCATCAGTTTAGGCTTCAACTCTTAGGTTTCCATGAATTGATGAGCATACATCAAACATTTCCAAGTGAGGACTTTAAGTACCAAAAGATTCTATTCACTGCATCTAGATGTCTAGTGGTAGGTGCATGCATGAATTGATTAACTACACTCACTGCATAAGCAATGTATGACATGGCTTACATGACTTACAACCACTAAGTTTGTGGTTTGTATCAATGATACCGTTCTAGGTGAATTAATTGTAGAAATCGACCCAAGTCTAGAGGATGGACATGCCTCCTTGTGCAAACACAAGATTGAATGAAAATTCTTTTCTGCTCATTCAAAACTAGAACCTTACATAAATACTTGTGGCATCCCACAATAATATCAATTCGAATTCCAAACTCAGCTACTACCTAATCGACCTCCTCTTGCAAGGTAGCTAATTCCTTGATTGATGGTTTCTAATTCAATTAAAGCAACTACTAAATAAAGCATGACTAATTGATGGATTCCTATTCAAATAAAGCAACTACTAAATAAAGAACTTGGGTACTCCACGTTTCTTACTTCTGCATGGGCCCACTGAGCACAATTTTCCACGTCGGCCACCTGCTACATCATCACTAGAGGTTGTATCAATCAATCGGTGTATCACATGACTTACAACCCATCATACCTGTCTCCTTGACAAACAACATAGCTAACTGCGACTAGGCCAACAAATTAGTCTTATCTTGCTTTACCGTAGTAATTTTGAGGTTTGGGGCATCACTTGGACCTACCCTCATTCACAGGGATACTAGAGGACTAGCTAATCTCTGGCTCATCCATCATGCTTCACACATGGCTGATTTATACAAATTAGACCTAAAAGAGTTACAACCAACCTTCAACACACCAAAAAATCAAATTAGGGTTCCACAAATCTTTCAATCAACCGAGGCAAGAAAAGATTTTTCACTCATTAAAAACAGCACCACAATCTCTCATAATACCCTTCTAGATCCAATTAATAGCAGAGGAGTTAGATTCAAAAAAAAGTACAAAATAACATGAACAGTAAAAAAGGTAGATATGGGGGTAGGGGAATCATCACCATGTGTTCAAATCTCCTTGTTCTTAGTGAAACTTGTTTCATGCAATCAACAATTTTTATTTGAACCAAACAATACCAACTTGCCATTCCAAAAACCTCCCAATCAATCACACCAATCCGTTTTCTATAAACTATTTTTTTCGTAGTGTAAAAAAGAATCATAAAAACACACCTCCAAGCTCCAAAAAATTCTACAATTCTTGTTAAATGACAATCTATCAAATGGTATGAAGAACAATAACTGTTTGAACCTACTATAGTGGTCGTACGACTGACGTCATGTTGACATCAGTAGGGATACAATGCTTCAAACTCTCCTGGATGCAACTCCTTAACTTAGCTCCCTGCTTTGATACCGAGTTGGTTTGAATATGTTAGGTTTTTGGGAATTAAGGTTTTGGAGAAAGAAGAGAAAGAGAAAGAAGAAAGAAGAGAATGGAAGATTAGTTCGAGTTAATTATCTCTCTCTTATTCCTTTATTATATATATTCTTCTAATGAAGAGAAATAGTAAAAAGTCTAAAATACCCCTATTACATATGTACTTATTCTACAATAATTCACAAAATTCAAAAAGATTAAAAAGGAAAACTCGGAATTTTTCTTTGAAACTTTAAGGAATGCTAAGCAAACATAGATAGCAGTGTTTTGAAAACCAAACCAGACCGACCAGCTGAACCGATAAAATTGGGCACGGGTCAGTCAACTGGTCCCTAAAGGCTAAAACCACAAAAAATAGACTCTTTTAAAAACCGCTCTTAAAACAGGGAATTGGAATAACTGGTCAGTTCAACTGGAGAATTACTGATATAACCGGGAAAATTGTAAGAACCGGCCAAAAAAAAATATATATATATATATATATATTTTTAAAGATAAAGGCCACGGTTCAGTCGGGCCGGTCGAACCAGGAACCGGAGACCCAACCGGTTCAATTCTGGAAACACTGTTAGATACACACTTCAAAATAAAAAATAGTATAAAACTAAACCTAAGAGCTGCATTTGGCATGAAGGAAAGACATGTTGGTAGCGTCGTAGCGGTGTATAATATTTGATTCATGAATTGTAACATATGTAAAACAGTTTAATACATCCCAATACTCAAAATAAAGAAATATAAACTCAAATGGATGTCAACATCCAACAAGTACATGTACATAGGTGATAGGGTCGTACATCATAAGTGACTCTATTCCATTAGTACCACATAGAGTTGTGTGGAGGCGCAAAGTCGTCTCTGTCCTGATAATGATGCCAATGGTATTGGTTTTGTACGTAGTCAACAATATTGGGCCCAACTCATCAGACGACGTCACATGGCCGTATACTCTTGAATATTGTGTTGGTACTCAATCATTGAAACATCCATCAGAACTCCCATCGATGGATAAAGGTAATGGTTCATTCTGGTGCACTTCCATGTGAGGTTGCACATATCCACCATAACCATATTCATATGACTCATATCCAGAAGTAATCCATACGAACCATGCCCTGTCTGTATTCTAGATCATACCCATAATTCTGGCCTTGGAAACTCGGTGTCTAGGACTTCGGGTCAATGCATGAGGAATTTTTCCCACATTCATGTAGGGTGCCATATGTTGCTTGGAAACTAGACAAGTTCATCAATCCAAATCTCTCTATAATGCCTGGATCCTCACACGGCCCACATCTCCTTCAACAAGAGAACTTCCTAGTTGGTTGTGATTGCGACACTGGTGGATGTGAAGCTAGGTCACCATGATTTGGGTCATAAGTTGTGTGATTGAATGGCACATCTCCTGTGAATTGACTTAGAGGCTTTGAAGTTTGACTCTGCCAGAGTTATTTTAATAGTGAAGATTACTAGTATAAATTAACTAGCGATAAAAAAAATAGTATAAATTAACTAACAAAGAATAAGTTAGATTTTTGTAATTTAATTATTTAATAATATATATTTAGTATTTTTTAGATGATTTATACTTATTTATAAGTAAGTATACGATTTTTAAATTCTTTAATAAATAAAAAAAATATTTAAAATTGACAAAAAAATTTAACTCTAGCCAATCAATAGAACAGCCGGTCATATATATCACACTAAAATTACACATAAGAAGGACTAGTAATAATCAATTTATATTAGTAGAAAACTAAGAATAGTAAACTAGGGTTTGTGGAAGAGAGAGAGGAAGAAAGAAGGGGGATAGGGTATGGAAAAATTAATGTCTCCACCCCTTTAGTTTTTCTTTTATATTATATTACTAACAGAACAAAAGGACATAAATGCCCTTAGTTACATAAAAGAAAATAACCACTAAAACATAATAAAGTAACTAAATAATAAAACTGTAATGAGCTTATTTAAATGACTCATTACGACAATAATGAAAGTAAGATTCAGATTAATACCGAACAAAAAAAAGATTCAGATTAATAATTTATAATTGTTTTTTATTTGTAAGAAATTTAATGAATAAATTTAAAGTTAGAAATTGCAATTTTTTTAAGCCAATTAAATAGATTGGCTGAATAAACATAGAACATATTATAAGTTCACATGATTTGAACTAATATTAACCCTAAAAATAAAATTTAAAAAACTTAAGAAGTTACATTTATAAAGCAAATCTCCCAAAAATATTGTTCTTCGTGGAGTTCTGGCATCGATTCTCACCTTCTTTGGGTTGATTTTTACCAAAACAATTCAAATCTCATTGAAAATGGGGAAAACATTGAAATCTAAGAGTAAAACTCGAAATCAAGAATTTTGCTGCCGAAATTAACATTATAGAAACTTTGATAGTTTAGATTATCTCTATTTCTTGCGAAAAATTGTGAATTATGTGATTTTTACAAATAATTGCGAAATACTAACAAATTTGACGGACTTTTTTGTGAAAATAAGTAGTACTTTAATGCAAAACTTCGCTACTCCGAATTAACGATAATTTGGCCATAGTTTGAAACCATGATTGGCACCAAATAAATGGTCAAATAATCTCGCGGTAAACATGCCCTTGCTGTCTCTAAACCATACCTGCTATCAATATCAACAGTGTTAGGCTTTTTCTGCAAGAGATGCCTCAAAAAATTTAGTAGCTCTGCCATTTCCCATTCGTTCAAGGCTTGTCTCAACTTAGGCTCCTACTATCTAACCATTCCTAACCTCGAAGCAAAAGGCGAGCTTACACTTTGTATCTAAGGTCAAAGAGTATATATTACTGCAGTCATCCTTTAGCAATTGCTGACCTTACACTTCAATTTATTAATAGGTAATACATTATGCTTAATTTCAAGTGCATTAAAAATATATGTATCAGAATTATTAATCATAAAGGAGTGTTCAATTTCGACCATAAAAACTTGAAAAACATTTGGGGGGAGGGGGTTCAATAGTTAACACACATCCATCTTCTTTAATATAATCTTCGGCTTACCAATTAAAAATAAGTAATTTCACACACTTAGGTATGAATATGTTATCGTCAGCCGGTCAACATTTCTATACATTTTAAGCAAAATGTATAACCAAGATAGTAACATTTTGGTACGAATGACAAAAAATTACCATAACATTAAAAAATAGGTAAGGAAATATTGTAATTTTTAAATTAGTGGTAGGATTCATGAAAGCGAACACATTTTATATGAAACCTTCGGAAATGTGCTGGTTTTTTAAATTATATGGTGCTATATTTGCATAAAGCCAAAGTTTGCCTTTTCGAAATGTAGCTTGCCTTAAAAATTGTTGAGGGAAGGCCAATGAAGATTCAAATCAAGTAACTCATAGCTCTCAAGAATTTGTGTGTGAGGTCCACCAGTATCATCGCATTTCTTCTTGCCATTCATCTTTAGGAATTTATCAATCCCTTTCTGAAGATTATTACAAATTTGATTGATTTTGTTATAAACTTGGCTAATGAATAAATGAATGAGAGGTCAGGCATATGATCCTTATTATGAAATCGTCATCAGGCTTTTGAGGCACCATGTGAGGCGCTGATGAGGGTTTTGTAATCAAAGTAATTTCTATATCTATATCTGAGAAATGCTTTTCCTTTTGTGTAATTTTCTGTGTTTTGGACTTAAACGCAATGGAAGCTGCAGAATTCTCTCTCTGACTTGCACATTCTTATGTAAAACAATAAAGATAGGTTGATAGTTTTGGTCCTATGATAGAGTTCCATGTTCCTCTATCCAAAAAATCTAAGATCTCTTTTGTTTTCTTTTGAAGCAGAGAGCTTTAGCTCAAGCAAATGATGCGAAAGTAGAAGGCAATAAACTGTTTGGAGATGGGCAGTATGAATCTGCATTATCACAGTATGAACTTGCTTTACAGTTTGCTCCTGAGATACCCTCTTCTGAGGAAGTACGTGCCATATGCCATGCGAACCGTGCTATATGTTTCTCAAAATTGGTATGTTCCTACTCTTGATGCCTATAATAAAAACGTTCCATATAAAGAGCTTTCTAGTAATCTTCTTCAGCCGATGTGAACCTTTAAGATTCGAAAAAAGTCTTGCAATTTGGAACTTGAAATTTGGTCCAGACAGCTAAAAACTGAATTTTAGCCTTGAACTGGAAATTTGATTCTTGTAGAAGTTAAATTTGAATCTTTTAATGAATTTAAATGACAGTACCCAGCATATACTTAATTTTTGTTTGTAAAACTTGAATGTATAAGTCCATTTTTTTTTGTAAAGCTTGAATGTGCAAGTCTTTTTATGTTGAACTGTTAGTTGACTTTTTAACCTTGTAAATGAAAATGTTTTTAAAGACTAAAATTTGAGACCTTTTTTGGTAGGCTTTTGGGTTTTAGTAGTATTTTGATACTGTAGAATTTATGAAATCTTAAGATTTGAGAAATATATTAGCATTTGAAAATTAAAATTTTGACCTAATCTCTAAAAAGCGGATTTTGTTTTAGCCTTGTAGGTGAACCTACTCTGATACCAATTGAAATTACCCTTTTTTAATGATTCATTTGACCTAGGGGGGGTGGGGGTGAATAGGTCTTCCTAGCAAATGTCTACCAAAATTAATTTTGCATGATAATTTATCAAAGTAATGTTAATCAAAGTAACAATCAAGTGTAGAAATAAAGAAGACAAACAATCAACAACACAAGAGGTTTTACATGGAAACCCGTTCAAGAAAAACCATGGGACCTAGTCCAGCACGAAATCCACTAAGAGAATTGTTATCAAGTATAAGACTCGAATCTTACCAAATGGTAGGGTTATCAAAGGGTAGGGCCAAGGCAGGGCCGGGATCAACCCTAGCCCTACCCTTCCCTATAAGAGTAGGGCCCTAGCCTAGCCCTAGCCCTTCAAGGGCCGGGATTGATTGGGCCCTAGCCCTGCCCTCAAGGGCCAAGGCAGGGCCAAAGGGCCGAAAGAAAGAGCGGGATTTTTTTTGTGATTTGAGATGATGAGATTTTTTTTCTACACCGACTATCAACTTGACTTGGAAATGGATACCCTCCTCTTTTATCCGGGTTTGGGACCGACATTGCAACAAAAAGAGCAATGACAAAGTCAATTTTTTTCCCTTGTCAACGACAAGCATACACGATAGAATAAAACAAAGTAAAACAAAGTAAAACTATATACAACAAATTTATATATCAAAATCCTCTAAGCAGGAGGAGGCGAGGATGCGATTTCGCATACGAGATTAGGGTTAGGGTTCGTAACGATTATCGAGGCCTCGAGGGGTTTTATAACGATGGTCATGTGAAATTACTCATTTAACCCTACTATTAAACCTTTTGAAATGGTGAAATGAGTAATTTCATAAATATAATATATAAGTATATATGATATACTTTTATGGTTTATAGACCTTAGCTACCGTGTAGCAACTAAGAAGAAGGACAGGGCTTTAAAGGGCAGGGCCGAGGTGAGCCCTGGCCCAGCCCTGTGAAGCAGGGCTTCCGGATTTTGAGCCCGGCCCAGCCCAAGGGCTGGGAAGGGCAGGGCTTCAGAGGGCTTTAGAGGGTAGGGTAGGGCAGAGCCGGGTACCCTTCTACGTGGGCTTTTTTGACAGCCCTAGACATACACACTGTTCCTCGGTACAAATTCTTCGTCTTGAAGTCCACAAACCAACTGTTCGATCTCTGCCATAGCAGCTCCGGTTCCTCACTGGCCTAACGCTTCTCGTAGTTTCCAACCACGATCTCCAAAGATCGATCTCCGTCCTCGATGGCTTTGGCTCATGCCAACCAATACTCACAACTGAGCAAACACGAGGTTTTGAAGGTTTAACAAACCTCTAGAGGGATCTCGATAAAGATGGAGATCAACCAATGCAAGTTTCAAGTTTATGGAGTTAAACTTACATCACTAGAGCTTGAGAGAGGAGAACAAGAAGTATCCACCAAAAGGGGATTGAGAAACCTTAGATAACTTAGAGACGTCTCAACTCTCTCTCTCTCTCCAAAACCTTAGAACAAGCTATGGGATCATTAATTAAATAGTCATTTCCAAAAAAGAGTTTGAAACCGAATTTAGAATGGAAATTCACGCAGTCCGTTCGAACAGTAAGAGGGGCGTTCGAATGGCCTGAAAACGGTATTGCGAACGGATGCGAACTGTGCCAGGGAGGCTACTATAATCACCATTCTAATGAACCATTCAAACGGCCTGATGGGCGTTTGATACTGTTCGAACAGCCTTGAGGGCATTCGAACGGTCTGTGCTGATTTTTATATAATTTTGCACATAACCCATTCAACTTGGCTATAAATTTACTTGGGTCAATTTCTAGTCACCTAAGGTATATGATAACATTATGTAGGACAATTCCACATATGTTAACAACTAGGTATCTTGGTCACTTACCATCCTACGGGCGTGAGCAAAGCTTTAGCGGAATGTACTTCACTTGTGTCTTTGGAGCTTCATCTTCTCATGTCTTCAACAACCCTATGAACAATCACACAAGACTTATATTGACACCATTTTGACATCGGAATTAAGCCAATACAAAGTTTGACTTACGATTACAAACCAATGGACAAAACATTTTATTACAATGGTTAAAACGACCACCTTGCGAAGATTCATTATCGTCATGACGATTTTTTTTTGAGATATGATTTTATCTATAAATTTTTTCCTATTGCATTTATGAGATGGGTTATGTTATTGGGATGTTGTTTGGGGCAAAAAATCCAAGCCTCTTTATTATTTAGGGTAAGGAACCAAGACATATGTTATTTGAAAAGAAAGTGGGTGAAAGGAAGAAATAAAAAATAGGATACGACCCCCAAGATGTCGAGTCCACTTAGGGTGTGTTTGAAAAGAAAGTGGGTGAAAGAAAAAAAAAAGAATTGAAAAAGGAAAGAAACTTAAAATTTCTTTAAAAATTATCATAAAAAGATAATTTTCTTACACACAAACGCAAGAAAAGTGCACGAAAATTCATTTTTCTTTTATTTTCCATAGCCAAATGACCACACCCTTTACTGAATAGGATGTGGCCAAATGAGCTGCGTTTGCGAGGATTTAGCTCCATCACAATATTATTGTATGTAGAAAATTCAATAAGTAAACGGTCAAGATATCCTCTGTGCTTGATATATGGTCGTTTGGATTCTGTATACTACGGTCTGGGATGCACGGGAACATTTTCCTTTTCAAAACTCAAAATAAAAGCAGATAAACGTGGAAAAGATAACAACATGCTTTTGGAGAAAAAGCTACTGGACATTTTACTTTCTTCAGGAATTTGGATCTAGAATAATTTTATTGAATTCAAATGGCGGTTATTACCTTATTTACGTATAAATATCTTAAGTAAATGAAAGTAACTATTAACTTAAATGATATTTATATGTTAATAAGGTGTTGTAAATAAGCAGATGTGTAGCCCTAGTCTAATAGATCACCCATAGACTGCTCTCATATAATTATTTCAAACGAAATTACTTAGTATGTAGGTTAAAATCAGTAATTTTATTCTTAGAATGTTAATTTTAATATTTCCAATATATTTTTCTAATATTAGGGTTAGTGTCGGGATATAATAGATAACAAATTAGCACACATATATAATTATATATCGCAACTAAATTAGTAGTATTAATGGCCTAAATCAATAATTTTATATATTTTTGTATTTTAAAAACCAAGAAAATATAAAATCTCCTTGATGGAGGTCATTGATCAATGGATTTGGCTAAATATCTATAGATCTTTGATCTACAAGCATTTTTTGACCCATTTCAAAGGATTGCTAGAAGCGAATACATTAAATAAAGAAAAAAAAAGGTATCGAAGAATATCGATCGTTCGTTACTCTTTTTTTTCAAATAAAGAAAAAAACATATCGAAGAGTATTGAGTATTATCGTGTGTATTGGTCCGAATGCACGATACACATCAATACTCGGGATTGTTTATATGTATCCGTGTCAAACGTATCGGGTCCCTCAAAAAACCAGTACTTAGCGGCCTGATACACCCGATATGTATAGATTTTTGCAACCATGGCTGTGATAGACAAGAAGAGGTGGGTTGATTTCTAGGAGAAATGTCATTGACTTGCAAAGAGTTGATTAGTTGTAAGCAGAAAAATCTTGAATTAAGTGGCTTTGAGCGGGGGGACAAGAACACTTGGTTCTTTAGCATGTGCATTAATGCAAGTTGAAGGTTCAATTGTATTAGTTATCCAAAAGTGGGAGAACACACAGTGGATGGAGCTATCGACATTAGAAAGGATATGGTTGATTACTATAAAAATCTTGTTCTTCATATTCCTAATCCTAATTCTTAAATGGAATTACAGATCCACAAAGGAAACAGTTGGACAAGAACACTTGGTTCTTGCGCATGTGTTTAATGCAAGGAGAAGTGTTAATTGCATTAGTTATCTAAAAGTGGGAGAACACGTGGTGAATGAAGCTATAGACATTAGAAAGGAAATGGTTGATTACTATAAATCTTTTTTTTGCATATTTCTATTCCTAAATGGAACCTGGGGTATGAATTTCTTTAATGCCCTAATTTAGGATGTAGACCGAACAGTTATGCTACACATTACAGACACAACATCAAGGAGGAGCAAAGTAAATTCTTTAAAAAAAAGAATAAGGGAAAGGAAGAAATAAAAAATTACATGTGAATTAGAGAGGGCTGATATTGATAGTTAGGGGTTCAGTTTAATACTTGATACTGTTGTTTATGATATTGTGATGTTTGTAATTACACAGAATCACATCCTTATTATAGTCAATCAACTAGGGAGCTCCAGTGTGACACAATTTGCTCTCGTTGCTTGTTATCAAATGAAAAGTTTTAGTCTTAATACCTTGCTGTACAATTCTTTAATTCTTCTTCTTCTTTTTAAGCGTCTGTTTTCATGATATTAATGTCTACTTAGTGCACACATTTTTAAAATTCTTTAAGAATTCGGCTATTGCGTCCCTTTTCGGTTGTGATCATAGTTCCTTCCGTTCTACCACTATTTTCTTTCATTTAGCCCATGGGTTGTTTGGTGAATACGTTGGTTTCTTATTTGAGATACTTTCGGGATATATTGATTTGACTTATCCAGGGAAAGTATGATGACACAATTAAGGAATGCACTAAAGCATTGGATCTGAATTCTACATATATGAAAGCTCTGCTTAGAAGAGGAGAGGCACACGAAAAGCTCGAACACTTTGAAGAGGCTATTGCTGGTATGTTTTGATGTTCATAAGGTTCTAGAGGCATTATTATTACCTATGCCAGTCCTTTTTTTTACCCTTGTTATACAATCTTGCATTTGTATTGTTATTTTCAATTGTTGTTTCCCTTGGTAACTATAGTTATAAGCTTCACAGGCTGACATCTGTAGGAGTCATTTTCGTGTAGGTAATTATTATTATTTTTTCCCTTCTCAGACATGAAAAAAATCTTGGAACTGGATCCTTCCAACGACCAAGCTATAAGAACCATACGCCGCTTGGAGCCTTTGGCAGCAGAAAAGCGAGAAAAGATGAAGGAAGAGATGATTGGTAAGCTGAAAGCATGATTATCTCATATATTTGCATAGTAATTTTTCATTTCTTTTTTGTATGCTCTTGAGCACTTTTTTTCTTTTGGCATAATTTAAAAGAACTATTTTCCTTCTTCGATTATTTGTTTTCTGTTAATAGGATTACAGGAAACATTAGATTGTCTTTGTTTACAATGTCGTTGGGTAAACAAAGCAGTCATTATATGTTTCGTGCTGATGGAACCTTTTATATTGTTTTAATGATCTCAAATTTTACTATGTCAACACATTAAGAGGAAGGGTCTTTTCGCAAGAGGGGACTGATGCAATATATATATGCTACTATCTTTTGAGGGTCGGGTCAGATACCCTCATTGGAGGGCCGTATTGACAGACCTAACCATATCTTTTGTGGCTTTTGTTACCATAGAATCCAACCAAGTCTTATTAGCAAGGATTCAAACTTGACATGATGCCAAACTAATGAAGGGGAAAACCCCGATTGCTGTCGAACCCTAGGTTTCACAAAGGAAAGCCTGTGTAAAACCTCCTGCATGCACTTTCATAGAACCAACTGAAAGTCAGTGTATTTGAAGCGTCCATGCAATGCCTGGGCAATAATCGGGTTCCCTAGATGAGGCATTGCTTAGGTGATGCCTAAGAGACCAAATTTACATTTTTAGAGAAAATTATAAAAATTCAGCGAGTGCTTGCCTAATCATGATCGTGATTAGGCAGTAAGTGTCCTTGCTAGGGGAGGCAGTGTGTCACGGAGTGCTTGCCAACCAAAATGACAAGCTTCTAATGTGGCTAGTCATTTTGGTTGGCAAGCGCTCCATGACAGGTGGCTAGGCATTGCCTAGATGGCATTTTGACTCCATTGCTGAAATTTCTCCCAAGGACTAGACAAATCCTAAAAAGGGATTTTGATACTCGACAACCATCCTTACATTGATGCCCCCTATCCGTGTTTATAGAGATGGTATCCTTCGCTGATGCGCCCCATCCCTATTTATAGAGATGGCAAATTGATTTACTAACTTATCACTTGCATTGTCAAGTGAGTGAGTGACCTAATTTATCACTTCCATTGTCACCTACTTAAAATCTCTACACTGCATAGGCCTATCTGTTGTGTAGACTTGCACAGACCATAATGCATCACATTCTAGTCAACCCGAGACTGCTTTGCCTGCTTATTACCCACTCAACAACTTCTTGCGACATACAAACTATCGACCCTTTTCTTGTCTCATGTAGGCCCCACTCTCCCGAACGTTTAGTCTCCATAACGGTCTCTAATGCAAGCCTCTTTCCATGATGTGTGAAATCAGGAAATTGATGCTCCAACAGAGTCGAAAACTATGTTAAAGAAATGATGTTGTAATGTGTCTCAATCCTTTTAAAAAGTATTTCATATTCTTCCTTCATATATCTTCACTTTGTTCCAAAAAACATAATCTCCACTTGATCAAAATAAGGGGAGGAACATCATAAATAAATCTTGTTTCTTGCTATTGAAGCAATAGCTTCTTATGGGATTCTCTTCTTTGTATATTACAGTACAGTGATGTCATAGGCCTGGTTTACATAATATCATGGCATCACCTCAGGCAATTGTCAGAAGTGGAAGTTATAGCATTTTTTTTTTTTTTAGATTCAGTGGCTTAGATTGAGATGGTAGCATCAATAACACAACCACTAGGGCTCTAACAAAATTAGCCTATTTATACATAAGCTGTTAATTTATAAAGCTTTATGTTGCGTATCGTTTTTTCAAGACAATAGCCAAAGTAGAAAATCTTTTGTGCTGCCTGACTTCTTTAATCCTCTTTAATAAAGAGTAATTGAACAACTTGAATTGTACTGTGTTGCAGGGAAGCTAAAAGAAATGGGAAACTCTGTGTTGGGCCGCTTTGGGATGAGCATCGACAACTTCAAAGCTGTTAAAGATCCAAACACTGGTTCCTATTCCATTTCATTCCAACGCTAGTGAAGTTGCATGTGATTTATCTTATATAGTTCTTTATCTGGAGAAAGGAAAAATGTAAGGAAATGGTTAGTGAAAAATGGAAGATAGAATGTGGGTGAGACATGGTCATGCTTTTATACTTAAATAGAGGGTGTTTTTTTTTGGGGTGAAAACTAATTTCTTTAAACAGAGAGAAAGGCAACAGAACTATCCGACGAATTTCTGTTAATTCCCCTGTTGAAATGCTCCTATTACTTGTAGGTAAGTTGGACTTCTTGCTACAATTGATAGCACTTTTTGCTTGACTGCTGTCATGTTTGCTTGGCCGCGAGTGAACACTACTCTCACCTCTTGGAGTAGGTTAACCTTTGATAAGTTGTCGAGGTTATGCAGTGATGTAGATTCTACATTTGAAATGAACATGTTAACCGTTACTGGTGGTCTATGAGATCACCTTGGATATAATAACTGAGCGAATAGGATCATATCTACAAGTTTGATCAAATCATGTGCTATCAAATCTTTAATAACTTTTTTTTATATGGTCATTATAACTTGATGCAACCCACCTTCATCCAGGCTTCGGACTGCGAATACAGCTTAAAAGATTGTTTATCTGCAGCGTTGTGTTCATGTCCAATCTTTAAAGTTTTTCAGAAAATATATAAGAATGGTCCAGAAATTCAAAATTAGGTGGTTTTTGACTGGGAGGGGATTCTGGGTGGGCTCTTGTGGCAGTTAAATATGTCCAATGCACATGCTTTCTACAACACTACCAAAAGTGGTGACCCTTTGCATCGTTTTGTATGGCATTATGATAGTAGGGTCGGCGGCATCTTCCATCCTTCCTCTTGTCAGGCATAACTTTATGGGGTTTTCGCTGAACCCCTCAAGTTTGGGGTTGTTCCCCAAATACCTACGTTTTAAAAACCCTTATCTGAAGGCCCCCACACATGTGAAGGAGTTCACACATGCCAATTTTTTCCATTTTAGACTATTTTATTCAAACTATTTGAAGGAAAGAAATTTGTATACCCTCCATTTGTTATTAACCATGGAGAGCACTCTTCATTCCTTATCAACAATGGAGTCCCTTCATTGATCAATAAGAGTCCTCAAGCATTTCATTATTGACCGTTTCAACTAAGATATCTACAAGAGAGTTTCGTTTCGCTAAACTAAAGAAAAAAGATTATAGTCATTACATTTAACCTTAAATCTCATGTTAGATGGGTTTACATGTGTTTTCTCTACATTTTTAATGATTTATAATGTGCGGTCGATACTCAATAAGTTGGATCGATACTTCGTATCGATACTGGTTGTGTTCCAAGGTTAAAGACGATCTATCTCCCTGCACATGTCAAAGACGACCTCTCTGGAAAGCACAAAAAGGAAACAACATGAGATCTTCTCCCGTTGGTGCTCGTGAGGAGACCGCTAGCACTTACTTTGCAGGCGGCATATAAGCTTGCATGCTGATCAAGGTGTTGGTTTATGTACACACCTTAGTTAGTGTGCACAAGCTTATGTGGCGCCCTATGAATGGGTGCTGGCAGTCTCCTCGCCAACGCCATTGGAGAAGATCTCAAGTCAAAGGAAACAGGTTTTCAGTTTTTTGTCAACCTTTTTTAACATTTAAGTTGGGTTAGTATCAACTCCAGAGGACTAATGATGGCTTAACCAGATTAATAAGACACGTTTTGTATTTTTGTGTTTACCCATAGATGTCTTTTTATGCTTACCAAAGAGAGGTCTTTACCTAATTTATTTTGAAATAGAATTTAAATGGAACTTGGTATTGGGGTGTTTGACTATTTAAGACTGTTAAGTAGCTCATGCACTTCAAATCATTTTTGCTTGATCAAGAAATTGGAAGCACGAATCTAAAGGCTGCCACCAACATCGTCAAAGAAACTTTTACCAATATATTGGGAGATTCTCTCTCTAGGACCTCCCTCTAATGATAGATATAGCTTCTCCGTAGTAGCTGGAGGGCTAGGTATGGTTTAAATTAAAGAAAATAATTAAGGGGAACATGAAGAAGGCATCAAATCTGATAAAAAAGAGGCATTGCTTGATTTCGATATGCTTTGTTCGCTCATGAAAAATAGGGACTCTTTTTGCCGTGTCAAAGGTCTTTGTTGCAACCAGCAGGGATGGTGTGCGGGCCAAAACCATGCCTCAGGAAGCAGAAGGGATTAGTCAGGTGCTGTAAGAGGCCCTAACACCCTTGTTACCAAAAAAACGAAAAAAAGGCCTTTGTCCCAAAAAATTGGAGTCGCTCTTTCTTGAGGTTGAAGCAAATCAGGTGGGTTATTATCGCCTTTATTCAGAAAAGGAAATATTAACAAATACCCATTTCCTGAAACCACCTTCCTAGCAACCATGCTAGAAACTAACCAGCCAATGGAACCCCATATGGGCATTAGACTTCCACCTAAACAGTAAAAAGATGCCCAAGAATGCCAAAATAGGCAATAGAGCAGTTTTGCTTCGGCACATTATGTACAGCCGAAGTACAGGATAAATCTGCCTTCAGCTATCGCCTTGTGGTGTTGTTGAGTTAACCAAATAAATAAGTACAGGATGAATTGACAATTTTCGGAGCCAGGAGTACCATTTCGATTTCCCTGGAGATCATCTAAGGAGTAATTTTTTAATTTTTTTACAATTACCCCATCATTTTTTCTCTGCTGGTGTATGGCAGATGGATATCAGGTATCTTGATGCTATATCTGGCCCCCAAGAGAGTTAAATCCAACCATGGTGTATGAAATCAAAGAAGGGAACTTCTTCGCATTTGGAAAAAGAGAACATAAGAAAACAATTGTCATAGCCTGACATATACCTGGATCTTATCAAATAAAATCAGAAAGTATATTTCAAGACGGATCAAAATCATCTCATCAATGTTTAGTAGCCAGCAGCTTTTCTTTCTTTTTTTTTTGGGGGGGGGGGGGGGGGTTAAAGTAGCCAGCAACTAGGTTCCTAGTTCCTACTTCTGGAGTTCCAGGGCATGATGAAGATGAGATCATTATGTTTAGACTCATCCTGACAACTAACTTGCCTTCGGATGCAAATGCTGTTCGTCTCGGCATGAAGTCTAGGTCAAGACCACATGGTCTTCACAATATTTCAGCCAGAGGTGTATTTCATTAACTGCACATGTATAATGAGGACATTTTGTGTAGATTACTCTTCTAAAACCTGTTTAAAAGAATCACATTCAACATCCAAAATTATAAGGAATATGCAAAATAGGTTTGAACATTAGCCTAGTCGAAGAGAAATTTTCTTTAGTATTTATTAGAGTGGCAGTTTCAGCAACCATTAAATGTAATCAGCAAATCATCCAAATATTCAAGTGTGCACTTTAAAGAGAATGAAGTACATGGTATCATTAACAGAGACAATTGCATGCCAACATGTATGTCTGAGCACATTAGTGTGCACTGCCGCTGTCCAAAACAAAACCAAATGTTTAGCTATCTCCTTCTCCATGAACATGAACATGAAATATAACCAGTCATAAGATTCGGAAATGGCATCTGCAAGGAACCCATAAACAGCCACTTGAGTGCATATATACCAAAGCAATTAGATTGACATGTATAAACCAGAAAAAATAAATCATTCCTTCTATTTGTTACAAATTTACACAAAAGGCGCAGATATAGGATACTGAAAGTTGGAATGACAAATGATAAGGAATAAACAATTGAGAACAAATAATCCAGGTTCTTTTGCTACTATAATGATTCTTTACATGTTGAACACCTTATCAATCTAAACTGTTCAAATTCTAGGTCACCCCTTGTGTTGGAAAAAAGCAAAAGTTCACGCAGAAACCATCAGGTTAATGCAACATTGATAATTGATTTGGATGGTGCCAAAAGAAGGCTTTTAATTGGACTAATATGATCATCTGAACAGAAATTTTTGGTTATGTCTGTGTATGGTATTACGGTGTACCAGGTATAAGAAATCTTGATTGGTCGAATGTCATCACTTTATATACAGCCACATCTTTTTGTGGGTGTATGCATACAACAATTTCCATTACCACTAGAATGCTTATTTTATTGGTATCAGCTTCGGTCACCTAGGAAGTGAGAACATATCGTGGAAATTAATGGAATATCAAAATATTATAAATTTATTTTGGAAACCATAGAAACATGCATTGATATTTTAATGAATGATATGGTAAGATACGTGTCAATAGTGAAACAAGATTTGTGGCACCGACCCCAAATATTTGAGATGGTCATTGACGAAGATTTTAATGATGATGCTAAGATACGTGTTAATACACACTCCAAACTCATTGCATGATACATAACAACCATTTTGAATAGGAAAATGAAAGCATGTCTCGTGCTTTAAGAGTTAAGTCACCATAATAAATGGTTCACAATCCTAGTCACAAAGTAACACATTCCACAAAAACATAATATGGGAACAGCAATTGTATTATAAGACTCATATCCACATCGACTTACGATGTGGCTCAAAATTTATTTTTCAGTACAGAAATAACTTTTTTTTTATGAACAATGCATAATTGTATAAGTAGAGAAGAAAAGAGGGATGTCCCCCCAAAAAAACAAGAAACAAAATTATTACATACAGTTTTTTTTTTTTGGTTCAAATTATTAGATACAGGTTGACTACAATTGTATAAAGCTTCCACAGCAAGAGAATCCTAAATGATGGATGTCCAACTGAATAATGGTCCAACACATGCCACTGCATATCTGATATCTTCAGGAAAGAGTTCTCCGTCTTTTCGAAAATTATGTGATTCCCTTTTTTCCAGAGTTCGGAATAGTTTCTTAGTACAGATTTATGATTAAAATGCATAGAATATACATGTATTTGTTGATCTTTAGGTTCCATGATTTGTTTTAGTTTTTTTGTAAGTTATTTTTAAACAAATCGTATTTTTATTTTTTTTATTAGAAAAATAATATATATACATTTACATTTTAATAGTAAAAATAGATTAAAAAATTAAAAGTAAATTGGATGTCCTATTCACTTTATTGACTAATTAATCCATTACGCATATTTTTTTAAAAAAATTTACAATACATTTAATTAATCACAAAAGAGTGGTTAGTTTTCCCCATAAAAATCCAAATATGGACTTCAAGATAAAAATAAATGGGTAAAAATCAAGAGTTTTACAAACTTGGGTTACAAAATATTATTGTCCCATCAACATTTCCATACATGTTGAACAGAACATTGTATTCATTATTTCATTTAGTTAAGAATGTAATGTCCTGGTACGAATGACAATTAATGTACTGAAATAATAGGAAATGTGTCAGAAAATATTGTAATTTTCATGACGCATGTAGGTTTTGTGCCAGTATCTATTGAAATGAAATATTTTGTAGGAAACATAAGAAATGTGTTGATTTTTAAAAACTAGAATCAAGATTTTGCATTTCTGACATGAATTAAGTGAGTTATGGACAAAATACGAAGAAAGTGCAGATCCAAGGTATTGTTTGTTTTCTTTATGGTTCAAAAAGGAATTTAGTAATCTGAACGCCTTACATTAGCAAGGTTCATATTTTAAGTAGTGCTTGGTTTTTAGGTAGAGGTAGAACAGTTTTTCCTTTTTAAGTTTAATTGTATTGCTATGATTGAATGTGTAAAGTATTTTGGGAAAACAGTTTGATGGTTCTTCTTCAGCCCATGAGGAAGTGAGTTCCTGGAGATTGGATGTGATGCTCAGTGTGCACATAGATGTTATTTTTATGTGAGGGTAATGTTTCGTATTTGACTACATTGATCCTTATCAACCCATTCCCAGTGCCTTTCATATTCATCTAGATAACCAGACCTGAGACAATAACATCAGAGTTTCTTTCATTTTGTCTTCATTTTTTTTCATTCTTCAACTAATGAAATTTGACAATGAGTTAACTAGCATAACTGTATGAATCTCCCCTTTCTTGGAATCCAAATGATTAAAGAGTAGGAGTTCGACAGAATGCTTGTAGGTTATACATCCAGAAATTGGCCAACCTTCCTTTGCATGGCTTGAAGAAAAGTTGTGTTATAACTTGCTAAGATCACAAAATAGAATCAGATAAACAAGAAAATACTAAAAAGGCAATAGTAAGTTGAAACCAGTTTACAGTTATCCTCTCATATTTTTGTAAATAAAGAAAATAATCTCAACTGAAGAAAAATGTAACAACCGATTGCAGGATTAGACGAAATGGAGGAACAAGAACAGCAAAAAAGGAATGTCATGCATACCCCAATAGACCCCGGCCATGCCATGGTCTCGGTGTCACAGTTAAGTTGATTAGTGCACCCTGCCTCATAACCACTAAAGGTAATGGACGGCCCTGATTTGATTGAGCTTCAGAAGCAAGCCTTGGAAGCAAATCACCACCAGATTCCACATTACCGAATTTCACAATCTGGTCTCCAAGTTGTAACCCATCTTCTGCCGCAGGAGATGCATCAGCTATTTCATCAACCATTGCAAAGGGTTCACTGATAATTACATCCACATCCATGGAACTGGGAGTATCTTCAGGAAGAACATCACGCGAGGATGCAGATGCAACAGCATTAATGGAAAATGAGACTTGATTATTGGACCCTTCGCCATTAGCTTGCATATCAAGGCAAAAATGTAGTCAGTTTGTTTGCATAAAATATACCATTATTAAACTTTGTTATTATTATTTTTTTTGGGTGAAATGTTATAATGTAACTAACACCCACACACACAGCCAGACCTAAGGTAACCGCTAAGGTGCCATAAGGGTAAGTCCAAGCAACTACTCCAAAAGGGCCTGACTTAAGGAGGGTTGAGGGCCCCTTACACACCCCTGCGAAGTCTTGTTCCCAACCGATGTGGGACTAAACTTTGTTATTTCAAGCACAGCAATTTCACAAAGAGATTCAGAAACAAAGGTAGGAGTTAGGACACTATTGTTCAAAGCATACGTTGTTTTATTCCTCCGGGAGAACTTTCTCCTACTAATAACAGTAAAATCATTTATTTAAAATAGCTGAAATATTCATTTCTTGCAGATCATAAATATGAAATTAACTATACATATTAACTTGTTAAAAACTCATGAAAATAAAAGTTTCATACTCATTGACTTATTGCTAAAGCTACTAATATGGAAATGGGAAACCCAGGAATAAAAATCTAAAGCACCTAACCAAAACAATATATAAGAAAATTATTTTAGTACACGCGCATTAACAGGCAACCCCTCCCCCTAAAACATATGGGTGCACTATGGAAGGCAGGCACACACACAAAGACAAATGCAAAAGTAATAAGTGGTTTAGATACTTTGTAAATTGAACTTTTAAGAATTGCAGATGATGTAGCCAGTACAAAATTTCTCCCTTTGGTAGTGGAACCCTCTGCCATATTCATTCACATTGTGCAAATTACAGGAGGGGAAAATATTTTGCTTTTTGGGGTAATGCAGACTATGGTTTGAACTTTGAAGAACCATATACTTACAAAGAAAAGTTTCCACAAAGGTCTTACCTTAAAATTTTTGATAGAAATTCTCTCATTCACAAAGACAAAACATTGCAGCCATTTAGTCAAATGAGACATTGAGAAGAATCTTATAGCACTGGTGCTAATAGCTAGCTCCTCAAATTTTCGAACCACTAAAAACTTATGCCTGAGAGCTCCCTTCTGGAACAACCACAAATCCAGCCCCCAAAATTCTGATATGTATGCAGCTTCAAAATTCCTTACAGGATCAAGTAACCAATCATAATCACTCAATTACAGAATCAGAAAAACTTTTTACAACCTTCTAGGTCTTCATTGCCCCCAATCATGTACCAAAAACCACTTAAACCAAAACATCCCAGCAGGAGCTGCTGCAGGTTCACCTTTGGAAACAGTAGGTGCTCTATGTGATGTACTGACGGTTAACAAAATCCTTATACACGGTTTAAAAAAATTTCTCTAAACACCTCAATACATGGTATATCAATGTTTCATTATCCAAATATCAAGAGGAATCAATAAGATACATGGATACATGTTTGGGATAAAGTAATGGAGCAGAATCAATGAAAGGTATCACCGGCACCTATCACCAAGAACTTTTGAAAAAGCTTATCAGTCATGAAAGCTAGATCTGTAGAGCTAGTGTAAATTTGTGACTTGATCAAAGAAATTACGTTGTTGTGAGCATTACAATTTACAGGCTGTTAAATGCTTCAAATATTGAAAATAAACTAGTGGCATTATGTTTTTTTTTTTATCGGTAAACAAGCTCATAATATTAAAAAAGGCAAGGATACAGGAAAAAACAAATGCAGAATCAAGAGTTTACAAGCAAATAAACTCAAAACTCCGAGAGATAAACACATCCTGACTCCGACCTAGGGCTCCCTCCCAAGCTGAAACTCAAGCCAACACTGCCTCCAGCTCCTCCCCATTGAAGTTAATACCCGCCCATTCCAAGGCCACCAACCGAATACGAGCACAGGTACGGAATTGAGAAGCCGACAAATCTTCAAAAACTCTAAGATGGGAACTCAACGAAGTTCCAACAGTAATCCACCTTGCGTGTTATTTTTTCCTGATAGGTAAGAATCTTGCAAGTGGGTTTTTTTTTTACCTTGCATGTTTGGTATCTATCTTCGTTTTCCATTAGGAAACATGTTCAGGTATGTATCTCTTTTTCCCGTCTTAAAAAATATTATCTGTTTAACAATGAAAAAAAATAACATTCACTTTATCTTCCTACCTGAATCTTTGACGGCTGAAGATACGTTACGAGCAAGCCTTCCTGAATGCAGAACTTCTAAATTTTCATTTATTTTCTCCGTAATATCCTTGTAATCGTTACGCAGTTCTGTAATGGAAAAAAAATATAAACAGGTAAATCTATCAATACAGAAATCAGCTGTGCAAAATTGATATATCACAAGTTTTTTTATTGATAGAGTGAGGCGGCAAAACAGGATTCATAGTACTGGCCCCAAATATTTGGGATAGGGCATAAATTAGGATAATAATTTGTCAAACAATAGGTGTAGTGAACATATTCTACTGCTCGAAAATAAGTTCCCAAACTACATGGATGAAGATTCAGGTTTCAGAAAAGCACACAGGACACAATTAACACAACATTTGCTGATGTTATCTATTGGCAGCTGTCAAATCATTACGATTTACAATTCAAATAATACCATTCTATAGATAGGGAAGGAGTTTGTAGAGTTGCTTTGTTTAGTGGCTTAATTGATGCACTCATCCTTTTCTTTTCATGAACAAAATTCTACGTTTAGCTATGTGTGTGTGTATATACTTACATGCACAGACATGCATATACATACATTATTACATATATAGACCTATAAATTTATTGTCAGATAGAAACCTTGGGATTTTGGTTTATTACATTAAAAAAAATCATTAATCCTACTCCTAAGGCAAAAAAAAAAGAAAAAATATTATTTTTACAAATAAGATTCATTCAAAGAAAGTGGGCAAGTCCCATGTATTAAGAGGCTGCCAATTAACAAACAGGATCAATTGACCCAAAAAAAAAAGCTGCTACCATGAACATGAGCAACCTAATTAGAGCAAGACAATCAAATTTATTTAAAATCCTTGAGGACTGAGGACCAAAGATAGAGCATCATCACTGAGTTATCTGTCAGAACTTGGATGGGTTCTGGTTTTTCTACAAAGATTTGCTGATTTGTTTCTTTCCAAATGCACCAGCGGCTAGAATATCCTGCTTCGATTCTTGAATTATATCCTTGCAGCCAGCTGATAATTAAATCCACGAGCGTTTTGGGGTTTGCCCATGCTACTCCAAAATGCCAAAGTAATTAATTCTATATTTAGCTTGAGATATCGCAAAGAGGGAGACGATGGTTCACCAACTCACCATGCACTTTGTAGTTTGCACATAAAGCATACGTTAGATAATGCCAACTAGTTGGTCACCTTGTGCTGCACATTGTTTGAATCTTATTTTGAAAGATATTGGAGAGATCATATATGTGGTTAGTGTGGCGGATAGGGCAGCGAAAGCCAATACGTTTGTCTATAACCACATATATGTGTTGGCTATGCTGAGGAGGAGACCCGATTGGACGGAGATTATTCATCCTACTTCTACTCGATTTGCTAACAATTTCATTGCATTACAAAGCATACTCCAACATATGCATGACTTACAGAATTTAGTTACGAATAAAGAATATATGGATACTAAATATGGTATGGGCATTAAGGGGAAGCAAGTTTCTACAATTATTTTCGATAATGAATTATCAAAAGGCTGTATTTTCATCGTTAAAATAACATAGCCATTGGTGCAAGTATTAAGGATTGTAGATTGCGACTAGAGACGGGTGAATAGGGTACTTATATGAGGGGATTCATAGAACTCGGGAAGCAATTATGAAATTGTTTCTACTATTAGAATGAGCTAGGTGACGACGTGACGTTGTTCTACAATGACAAAAAAAACCCAATACTATATTATCCTACAACTATTTAGTGAATAGAAATTTAAGGGTATTAAAGTCATTTCAAATCTATTAACTTCAATCCCCTTCGATAGGGCTGATTCCCTCAACTATCTACTCATATTTTTTTCTCTACCACTCTCAATGTGTTTTCAACCACCGCACAACTCACTGTTTCTAGCACATTTTCTCTCTACCACGTCTCCCCTCACATATACATAACGTGGGTCTCACTAGGGTTCAGTGTAGTCAAGGCGATTAGGCCTGAATAGGCGAGGCGACGCCCAGGCAATGCCTAGGCGATAAAAATAATCAAATTATATATATATATATATATACATATTAAATATACATATTTATAATATTAATATATACACATAACAATTTAAACCTCTTAGGGTCTAGGTAAATTATTATTTAATGTTGTAATGCTTGAATGTAAGCCTTTTTTCTACTAAACTATAAGTTGACTTTTTGACCCTTTAGATGAAAATATTTTAAAGACTAAAATATGAGATTTTTTTTACCAGACTTTTGGGTTTTAGTAATGTTTTGTTACCATAGAATTTATGAAATTTTAAGAAATAACTTAACATTTGCAAGTTGAAATATTGACAAAGACGCTAAAAAAGCGGATTTTGTTCTTGAATTGAAAAGTTGACTTTTTATTCTTTAGGAATTTGAATCTAAGATAATTTTTATTAAATTCAAATGGGGGGTTAAGGGTATAATCTTATTTACATATAAATATATCTTAAGTAAATGAAAGTAAAGTGTAAAACTATTTACTTAAATGGTATTTATATGTAAATAAGCTATAAAACTGTAAAGTAGGCTAACTATTTAAGCGTCCAGGTGACTACTGCTCGCCAAGAGAGGTGCCTAGGTGGTGACAGTCCAAAACCGCCTAAGCAACGCCCAAGTGACGCCTTGACTACACTGCTAGGGTTCCTCTTTCCACACTCTCTCCCCCTTCCCTCTCTCACATGCATCGCACGTGCGGCCCACTAGTTTAATTATAAGAAAGGATTATATGCACCTTACACTAATATAATCGAGTGATGCTGGGATAGACAACTTTATCGAAGTCTACCTACAACGTTTTATTTTGTTAACAGTCTTTCAGTATATCCCTGATACATTGTCTAGAGTACCAGGAGTAATGGCTGAACTACTTGATATAATAGAGAAGATGATTGATAATCCATCGCATACAACTTGGATGATGGATGAGATAAAGATCTTCTAGGAATGTCGGTAAATTTAGGTAGCAAGTTGCAATCCATGCAAGTCTATGCTTCTAGGTATTATAATTCGTTAATTTATAGTTATTTTGAGTTATTGTTAGTTGCAATCCATTCATGTCTTTAATTGTTGTAATTGTGTATCTCAGTTGAGTTGTGGAGAATGTTTGGAGGTAGTGCTCCAAGTCTCCAGAAGTTGGCGATTCGAGATTAATTCAAACATGTAGTTCATCTGGATGTGAACGTAATTCAGGCAATTGGAGTGTATTTGAACATATACACTCCAAGAGAAGGAATAAGTTGGCACACCAGTGGCTCAATGACCTTGTGCCTGTTCACTGCAACTTGCGACCTGTTCACTGCAACTTGCGACTGAAGCAGATGTATGATACTACAATATGCAAGTGTGTGTGTGTGTGTTTCCATTAGTTTATTAATTGCCTACTTCTCTGGTTTGCTTACTTTTTATTGTTATTAATGGCTTGCAGGAAAATTAAGAGAAAATTTTTTGATCCTATAGACGTTCAGCAAATTGAAGTCATGGGAGATTGGATCATAGATGATGATGAGTAGCCTCCAACACTTGACACTTATGAGATAGAGCATATTCTTGACTAAGTTGCGATACCAAGGCCTCAAAGACAACGCCATCGTGCACCAGAAAACGCCATCGTGCACCAAAAGGGAGGTATATAGTATTTGCTAAATAGTTCTATAAGTAGCATATTTCTATTACTTATATAGTTGTTTAATGCACTTGCTTATTAATTTATTTTTTGTTTAATGTATGTAAAGAAGATTGTGGTGATGATGTTGTTGTCGATGATGCAGATGAAACCCCTATTGGTATGGGGATGTTTGGCTTCCCAATTGGAGAAAATGAGGAGTATGACAATGGTAGTGATGGTAATGGGAATAACCGGGTGGCTTGGTTACGTTATTCTTATTGAGTTGTTGGGACATGGAAGTTTAAAATAGTTTTATGTTTTTTATGACAGTTATTAAACATTTAAAACTTGAATGGTGTAGTCGATGACGGTAACATGAATGATTTTTGTTTTCATGTATATTGATTTTTTTTTTCATATATATTTCTTATTGCAGCACAAAGTGACCAAAGTCATCAAAGTTTGGTGACCAAACACGGGTTTCTAACAAACCAGTGTTTTCTACCATATTTTCTGCAGGTATTACAATTTTTTTTAAACATTGAAGCAAGCTACGATTGAACTGGACCGGCTAGTCAAACTGGCCAACCAACTGGTTCGATCTCTGGTCTGGTTTTTAAAACACTTAAGGGAGCTAAACCCAACCCAATTATAAATGGATTGTGACAGCCAAACTCGAACCCTACTAATGAGCATAGTTACCAAACACCCGTATAATACTTTTAAGGGGGGTCATCGTTTAAAACTGCATATTTTTATATGTGTATCGCTGTATAATACCCATATAATATGCAAATTACATATTAAAAGCGTACAATACACGTATTTTGCCATACTTTTACTATGTTAAACGCATTTTCTGTATTAAATCATTGTTATTAGTTGATATCATGATTTTTATTTATTTATTTTTAATTTTTAATTATTTTTTAATTTTCCTGTACTTTTGCTTTGTTTTTTTCGTATAACACCCATACTTCCCGAACGGATCATTGTTGTATTATACTCGTACTTGGTAACTATGCTCATAACTCACGAGTCCAAGACTTCCACCCTAACTCATGAAAAGTTGGACGGGTTCAAACGAGTTGATGGGTCAAGTTAGAAATGCCACCCCTAACATCAACTATCACTACTAGCCTACAATGCTCACATAGACCCAATTATTAATAAATATTATTATATTAATTTAATTTGATCTTGAATAAATTTTTATTCGTCCAAAGTCCAAACAATAAAATTGAAATTCTACAACTCAATTCGATCTAATCAATAGTTCATCCAAATGGCAGAATTCTAGACACTATGGAGTTTAGTGCATGCATCCAAATGGCAGAATTCTAAATTCTATGGAATTTAGTACATCCAAATGACAGAATTCTAAACTCTATGTAATTCAATTCAATGGTTTTCAATTCCATACATTTTAATTCTTTGGGTCAATTCCAACTCCACAAATCCAAATGTACCCATAATGTCAAAGGCGTTCGAAGCAATTTCAACCTAAGTATTTTTTTTCCAGTATTTTTTTTTTTTGTGATATATTACTTTTTAGACCAGATTTAGTTTCATTACAAATAAATCAATAAAATCAAATGTATTTACCTAAAATGCATTTACACTATTTTTAATGATTTAATATCAAATTTAGTAATTAGAAATAGAACGCAAGGGTACAAAATTTCATTTTCCACATTAAATCTTAATGTGCAAGGTCATGTTAATCATATGTAAAGCATTGAAGGTAGATCTATAGTTTAGTTGAAAATTTTTTGGGTAACAAAAAATTTAAATTTATGTAAAACAATTAACAAAGATTTGTAATGGATAAAAAATAAAGTATACATGAATGCTATTATGATTTGTAATCATAGATTCATAATAGCAATTATATGATTTTTCAACTAAATAGTTAGCTGAAGTCAATATTTTTAATTGTAGATTCTATGTGTGTTTATTTAGTTATGTTGTATAAATATATAAATAGCATGTTTTTTTGTTTACCAAACTACCACATTCAAATTAAATAAAATTTTCTATCTTTAAACAATAATGATATTACACATATCAGATTTGTAATAATGATCACCTAGGTGGCCAGTTGCCGACTCACCTAAGCCCGGCAGAGCGCCTGGTCGCCTAGGCGATAGCCTGAGGCGATGCCTTTTACAACTATGTTTCAAACCGTGTCCATCCCATTAGCGAGTAGCTATGCCCCCTAAACCTACATAATTATTTCACATGATTGTCTACTTTGGTGTCAAGAGTTCTGAGTGTGAATCCAAATAGTGCTTGGATCAGTTTTGATGGAAGTGCCCATGATTTTCGGGACATGCAGGCATTGTCTGGGTTTGAAGATGATTGTAATGAAATCATTATGGTATTCTTAAGACAAGTTTGGATAGGGGTTTTAAATAACGCATGTCAAATATCTATTTCTAGGTCTAATGATTTTTATAGATCACTTGTACGGTCCTTGGTGGTGGAAGGAAACTATTCCGGGTTTCAATGCCATTAGAGGGGCTAAAAGTGTAGACTGTCACATAGAGACTTGCTAACCCAATTTTTTTTTTTTTATGATGATAGGGAGCTTTGTTAGAGGTCGTATAACATGTCATACTTCGAAAGAGGCTAAAAAGTTGGCAACATTCTAGCAAAGGGTGGTGTAAGCTGAAACTCTTACATAGAAAGTATCTTATAGCAGAAACTCTTACATAGAAAGTATCATATTCTCAATACAACATAACATCATTGAATAACTATTTCACATATATGTATCATGCTAGATATTAGTTATAATGAAAATGAGTGGGACCTACAAGTACTTTCACATATATAATTAGAATTACCGGTTCCTTCATGCAAAATTTCATTAGTACCCAATACCAAAAAAATAATTAAAGAATACAAGTTAAGGTAGTATATGCTTGCATCATAGTTTTCTATTATTGTATACATTCATTGGCATCAGATTGTAGCACCTAGAAGGTAACAATCTTAACAGATAGTCTGTAGCAGCCTAAATGATGTCTTATTTGACACACAATGTTCCATTACAAAGAGTTGAAATGGGTATATGTTTTTTTTCTCAGAAGGTGAAATGGGTATATAATTAAATTGCAAATGAACTGCGAATAAACTAGGAATACAAGTATGATAACCCTATATTTGCGATTAATAAGCATGCTTCATTCAATATGTCTAAGGTTGGCACTAAATTTACATTACTCGCTCTGCAAAAAATTTACCAACAAAAGATTTATGCAATACATACCAAATCCATTACAGTTGAAACTAAATAGAAAGATAACAAACATAATACCAGAAAGACGATGCCTTTCTGCTCGCACAGTAGAAATGTCGATATCTGACCGAGGAAATCCCTACACATAAAGGAAAAAATTAGAGCATCGCAAGCATGAATGTTTACAATAGATATGAAGTTTAAAACCCTAAAAGAATCGATTTGCTGAAAAAAAATTGATTGAAGTTGAAGGTGAAGGAGGATGATTAGGGTTTGAAGAGATTACTTGCCTCAGAATCAACGAGACTGCCTGAAATTCCAGGACCTCCAGGTTGACAGAGACGCTCGATGATGATGTTCATTTCGATCTCAGTGGCGTCCCTTTTATCTATAAGAGACATCGTTTGGGCTTTCAAATTTGTCGCCACCATTTTTGCAGGGTTTCAAGGTTTCAATCTATCTCTAGGGATCCAGAAGACAAGCGGAGGAACGGCAGTAAAACCAATGTTATCAGAATCGGACCGGTCATCGAACCGGCTGAGTGGCCGTTTGGACCGGTCCGATTCGACGGTATCCTTTTTATTAAAAAAAATCCTCATTTTTACTCATTTATGACCGTTCCCGTTCAATCGGCCGGTTCTCCCGGTTTTGACAAAAACGGACGGTTTTTAAATATGTCTGATTTTGGGGGGTTTGGGAACTGGTGAGGGGACCGGTTCCCGGTTTTTCCGGCTCGACCGGCCGATCCGATCTGGTTCTAACAACAGTGGCTAAAACCGCTAGTGATTAGTGGACCATGGGGTCTGTTTCCTATGTTACCCCGTGTCCTCATGTCCCTTTTAACACCCCTTTTAACCCTGGTTAAGCTTAAATAAATTAAAGTTAAGATTTTTTTTTTTTTTCTTTTTTAAAAACCGAGGATAGATTGCTTAACCCTAGGGGTGAGTTACCGTCTCCCCTCCTGTGTCACGTGTCCTCATTTATTAACTGTAATTAAGATCCATTAACCCTTAGGATTAAAGCCTAAAGCATCTAACCTTGGTTTTCATAAAGAAAAAGTTTAAGTACTGGTGTTAAAACTTGTTAATCGTGGTTTGAAAAACAATCACCTCCTCGCTCTGGTGGGGCCAAGGAAGGCAATTTGTACTCCATTTTCTCACCACATAACTCTCTTTAATTATGGTTAAGATTCACTAACCCTTAAGATTAAGCATGATTTTTAGAAGAAAATAAATTAATTACACTGGTTAAAACTTAATAACCTTAGTTCAGGGCAGTTAAATGAGCTTTTCTCGCAAGAGGAGAGGACTATTGCTATAGTGGAATGGGTGAGAAATCTTTTTTAAAAAAATCTATGCCCTGGAGATGAGATGGGATTTGATCTGGCGATAGCCAGACCAAAACCACCCGGTGATGGTTTTAGTCCAACATGTGGTGATAAAAAAGGGAGAAGTCATTTCATTTCTCCCCCCCCTCCTCGCGGGTATTTTGGCTTCTCTCCATTTGACATCTTCTCCCCTTTTTATCACCACATGTCCCACATCAACCCTATCACCATTTGGTTTTGGTCTGGGGATTAGGGCTGAGAGCTAGGGTTCAACCCTAGCGGCTTGAACTGGCCAGCCCATGCCCTAAAATAATTGGTCAGGGGCGGGCGTGCATCTAGTTAAGGCCATGGGTGGCAAAGGGTGGGGTCTGGCCTTGAATTTTGATGATTTTTTAATAGCCTGGCATGATTCCTATACACATCTACAAAGGCTTTGAATCTCAAAATTGGCCTGATTGCCACCCCTAGTTATTTTATTTATCGGTATGGCCTTAGCCCTTTGAATCCCAAACTTGTTTTATTTTGTTTTTCACACACCACCATCAGCTCCCAACCTGACGTTAACCCTCATCCTATCTAATTCAAATTTTGATTTTATTGTCATCAACTATTGAATATTTCTAAGAGTTGCCAGTTTTTATGATTAAAATACTATTAGTATAGAAATGATTTGCATGATATCTCATCTACAACAAAAATCCATATCATACTGTCATTCGAAAATCGATTCATTCCTTCTTTCTTCTGACTTCAGAATAATCAATAGAAACTATGGAGGAAGCTCGTTATCTCGAAATTAAAGAATATCCTCAGCAGGGATGCTGCCCCATCTTACTACTACTATATAGCAGTTGGTGTTTACGTGGCACCCCTCAAAAGCTTTGATTTGAACTTCAAGTTAGTGCCACGTGTCACATATTCTCTCTCCATTTAAAGCTGTTTTTGCTAAGGTGGCACTCTTCAAAAGCTATTAAAGAGCCACATCATCTTTGTCTATTACTGTATCTCCCTCAATTGAAGACACCCCCTCCCAATTAAACCCCTTCTCTATCCATTCATCCCCCCTCTCTATCCATTCATCTCCCCAATTGAAATCATTTATGTTCTCTCTTCTCTCCTCTTCATCTCCCGCAGTTGAATCCCCTCTCTCCCATTATCTCCCTAAAAATATCATTTCTCTCTCTCCCCCCATTTATTCTCCCTCTCTTTGTCTCCCCCAATGAATACGTCATCTTTGTCTCCCCATTCATCTCCCCAACTACACATATTGTGTATCCCCTATAGTAGCCCACCCAACTCAATTTCTTTTGAAGAGATGCAATTCTTCCCAAAAAAAAAATGTGACGCATGGGTAACCAATGCGACCGTTGGGGGAGGAGATCGCAAAGGATGCTTGGGGAACGCGGCTGTTCCGTATATCTTTATCCCTATCCTTTAAAACGCTATGCATCTACTTCCTCCTCAATCTCTGTAATGGTTCCCATTCTTCCATCATTCCACCAATACAAAACAGGAGAGACAAGGTGTCGGAAAACTCCAAATCTTCCATCATTCCACCAGATCTTTTTTCTTACTTGACTCTCTCCGAAACTCAGTAAGATCTTTATTACCGTATGTTTTATTTTTCTTCTCTTTCTAATGCGTACTTTTAACGATTTCTTATGATAAAACAGGAGGGATTCAAGTTAAAACTGTTTTTTTGTGTGTTTTGTTGCAGAAGAATGGTCGCAACTAAAAAAAAAATACGGCATAATGGAAGGGGATCCAATATTCAGGGACAATCGGGTGAGTTCTTCTTTCACTGAAACCTGGATTCCGGTTATGCATCTAGGTTTTTTTTTTTTTTTTCAAATATATATATATATATTTCTTATTTATTTTGTTTTATTTAATTCGAGTTTATTATGGTTACAGCATAACCTTCTTCTGGTAGCGTGCTTCTCCAAATGGAGAGTGGGGCATGATGGAAGGGGATCCAAATATTCAGGGACAATCGGGTGAGTTCTTCTTTCACTGAAACCCGGATTCCAGTTATGCATCTAGGTTTTTTTTTTAAAACTTAATATATATATATATATATATATATTTCTTATTTATTTTGTTTTATTTAATTCGTGTTTATTATGGTTACAGCATAACCTTCTTCTGGTAGTGTGCTTTCCAAATGGAGAGTAGGGAGAATGTTAGGTTAATACTTAATACCCCTGCAGCAACTATTGTTTGGTTAGGTCATAGGTGTTGTGAAACATATGCCTGAGGTAATGTACTTCACAGATAATATGGGTTTCAATGTGCAAGGGTATGGTAATTGTTGAATACCCAGATGGAACTGTTGATGAGATACACTGTTAGCAGGGTCTGATCAGGATTAGATGGTGATTTAGACTTGCAGCGCTGCTGGGTCCTCTCAATAGTTAATTGTAATCTCCGAAGAATGAAAAGATAGTGGGGAGTCCTGAATTGTAATCGCTTAAGACTTAAAAGAGAGTGGTGAATCTTGATTTGTAATCTCTAAAGACTTAATAAGGCGACCCCATTTGTGTAAGGATCTCATATGGTGATTAGTGAAACCTCTTATATTTCTGTTATATATATTTCTGTTGGGTTTAAATCTCAAGTCTCATCTGCGTTCACATATACTGATAAAAACAGTGTCATAATTTTTCCCCGTCGTGTTTAGCTCTCAAGCTTCATCTCCTCGGATTAGATAAAAAAACGAGTGTAAGCATGATATATACGCATGATGACAACATTTTGCTATTAGGAAATATTGGGAAGTTATAAGAGGTGGCCATCAATCATGGGTTTAATGTGGGAGGCTTTGAGAGGACACAGCTGTTACGTCCTAAGTTTGGCATCGAGGAGATCGGATCACAGTCAATCGCGATTGGGGGAGAGTTAATTGCAGCCTTAGGTCAACACGTGTCTATGTTAACCTTACTAACTGTGGGCCTTACTAACTGTGGTTAACATTCTGTAACACTTAGGGTTCAATATAACCTTGGTTTTTTTGTTTTTAAATCATATTTTTTTAACTTTGGTTAGAAACTCTTAACCCTTATGGTTACTATTTTTTTACTGAATTAGTCTAGGGATACTCCAAAAGTGTACTGCCATATAAACTCCCAAATCCTAACCATTTCACTCAATTATTAAACGGTTAGGATTTGCACTGATGTGACATTAGCAAAAACAAAATAACCCAACTCAAATCCTAACCATTAGTAGATGGTTATAAATGGTTAGGATTTGGGAGTATATATATGAGAATACCCATAGACCACTCTTTTTTAATATTATTTTAGAAACCAAGGTTAGATTGTTGCACCCTAAGGGTTAATGAATCTTAACAACAGTTAATAGAGGTTAATAGGTACACATGTTCACAATTGACATGTGGGTGTGATTGAACTCGAAACCTCCAAACGTTCAATGACGATTGCTTTGATCGGATCTCGACCTGGCAAAGCTCTCTCTCCCATATGAATGATGAATGAGCTTCAACTTGATTTTATAATAAGGAGTCAAATCCTCTACGGTGAAAATCATGTTTGGCAAATCCGGTTATCACCCTTTGAGGTGGCCGTGTGTCTCCTTTGAAACCCCTTAATTGTGGTTCAAATTCACCCACTCCTAGGGTTCACCTACCCATCCTCGATTTTTTTTTTTTTAATATTAAGAGGATTTGATTCCTTATAATAAACACATGACATTTTCAGATGACATACAATGTCTCCTTTTGTTGTCAGTTGTGCTGTTGAATACTTTTCCTTTATAACTTAAAAGTTAATAATTAATTTTCTTGGGGGAACTGGATTTATTAGGATTATGCTTCTGAGACCTCTTAGGTCTGAGACCAAACTGAGACCGTGCATATCCCAAACGTGATATGGAACTCAAACTTTTCCCAATCCTATTTATGTGTTTGAGCTCCATGCATATCATGAAGGGTCTCCGTGTGGTCTCAGCTCTATGGGTCTCACTACCAAATTCCTAAAAAAGAAAACTAAGAGATATTTAATGAAATCATATGGTAGAAATGTTTTCTTCTATGTCATCAAATAATTAACATCAGCACTACTAACACCACCATTATGATCATATGGGTCAGTTCTAGGACGTTACGAAAAAATGATCTATCTCACCATTTAACCTTTTTATGTAATATTAAAGATATCATTTTTTTATTGCATCTTTTTTCTTGTCATTTTTCTCTTTATGTTTTTTATCCCTCTTTTTCTATTTTTCTTCAAAAAAGACTAACCAAGGCTATTTTCCAACCAAATTTCTCGAAAATTATTGATGGAGTAAGACTTAAGCAAGCTTAATGTGAGACCAACTTTTACAAAATTTTCACTGTTGTGTTAATGTTGGAAGCATAGTAAGTAAAGCAAAGGCATCTGTGAGAGTGGCAACAAAGAATCGCTAAAATGAAATCTACGTCAAGGACAATAACAAAATCAATAATAGAGAGACAAAGAGGGAGACTGATTTGAGTTGCATAGTCCCCTCTTTAGAATCGAAGATTGTCCAGGTATAAGAAGTCGGGTTTGTTTTGGTTCACGAAAAAAGTACTCTGCCCAATTTAAGAAAAATTAACCAACTACACAAGCTATTGCATACACTTCATGGAAGGTAGATGCAAACATATATACGATTGAGGCACATATAATATATGTGTTATGTTTTTTCATTGAAATATGTCATTTCCAAAAAAACTAACCTCAATTACCTATATGATAATTTCTTCTGCCTATTCTTTCTATCTCAAAAAATAAAAAGATAGACTAATGTCCAATGAGTAGGGGTGGGGGGGTCTGTCAAGCCCCGATTTCTACATACTCACAACTTAGCCCATTATCTATGGTCTGGCCTGAGATCCAGAATTCGGGGGTGAGAGTTAATTAGTAATTAAATTTGGAATTGATGTTTTTGGCACATTAAAATTAGTTTTTATTTATGTATATTTTTTTTTTATTCATACTTATAAGGAAATTAGACTCGATTGCCAATTTGAAAATATTTTCCTATATTGTACTTCAAATAAATTTTTGGTGAGAGAAATGGGATTAAATCCAAGTATTTAGTTGCTAGAATTTTATAGACTAACAAGACCAATGATACTAATAAATACTTTAAAAATTGGATTGTTACTCAAACTAAGTAGAACCATTTTTTTTTTTTTTTGATAACTCCTTAATCAATAGGGAACTCCTTGAGATTTAATTTTCTGAATGAGATGAAATGAACTTCATTAAAATCCAACAATTCAAGTACTGCAACTATTCATTAAATCATCCTCTTATTACCCAATACATGTCAAACACAATAAAAATAAAAATAACAGTAATGAAAAGTCCTCTCTTTCTCCAGTCCAATCTTCATGAATCCTCAATTAAGCATCTGAAATTAATAATAAAAGGTGAGCAATGAAGCCCAGTAGGGAACACACCCTAATTCTTAAAAATTAACACATAACAAGGAGCAAAATCATACATGCAATTAACAAAAATTTATATATAAAGCATTAGGATAATAATATGAAAATTCAAAGCTTCCCGGCCAATTTCTAAAAACTCCTAGCCATCCCAAGCAAGGGATCTTCTCCGGAGGTTTTAGGGCCTTTCACCCAAGGACCCATGGTCCTAGCTTGCTCCTTTAGGGGCTCTCACCCAAGGACCCAATGCCCTTCGTTAATGCACCACATTACCATTCGATCTACTAAACACATAAATCAATGACTTTATATTCAAGCATTCAATCTATCATATGCATTTCTTACAATTTTTTTTTTTTTTTTGCACACTATATATTTCATAACATGCATAAACACACCAAATAAAATAAAATAGATCTAGATTATGCTTTCAATGTCGTGCGTTAATTTAAAGAGAATAAAGGTGAACCTACCTTTGTTTTACTTCGGTGAATTTCTTCAATTTTGATCTCTTCCTTCTTCAAGCTTGTTCTTCCGGTTGATCTTCCTCTAGATTACGTAACTAGGTGTTAATGTTATTTGCAAGAAAATTGATGAGAAGGATAAAATGACTAAATGAAATGAGAAGGGATTGAAAGAGGTAATAGTAGGTGTTCATAGTGCCCACGTTTTTGGGTTTCAAAGGTGTGGCAAGGTACTTTCTCATTGGTCTCTTTGACCACCTTCCTTCTTTCTCTCTCTAATAACTACTCAAAGCCCCTTTTTCTCTATCCTTGACATGTGTTGCAATCATAACCTTTCACCCATCATTTTAATCTCCTTATTCAACTACAAGGAGCCATGTGTCCCTTGACCAAGTCTCCCACAATTTGAATTCAAATTAAATAAGAGAAAAAATAGTTGAGATGTGCTCACAACCTAGGTGGCACCCTATCCAAAATCTATAAGATAAAGATGTCCTCAACAAATTTGGGTTTTGTTGGGCCCACTAAAATTTAATGATTAGGCCCTCACACAATAATTAATAATAAACAAAAAATTAAATAATAATAAATTAAATATAAGAAACATTAATTACCACAATTGCCACTAATACCATTAAAACATTGTGTTGTCTTGAATTTAGTCTATGAGCTTACTTGGGTCCATAATTAGGGTTAGGATATTACAACATACCCCCCTAAAAAAAAAATTTGTCCTCAAAATTTAAAGACATACCTTGATTGATGAATAAGTCTGGGTATCTACTACGGATCTCGGACTCTAGCTCCCAGGTTGCCTCATTCACATCATGTCATTGCCACAACACCTTAACCATAGGAATGGTCCTGGTGCGCATCACTTGTTCCTTGGTGTCTATGATCTGAATTGGTCTCACCTCATATGTTGCATCTTCTCGCAACTCCACTTCCTGCCATTCAACGATGTGTTTTGGATCTGGTACATACTTTCGCAACATGGACACGTGAAACACATCGTGTACTCCTGAAAATTGTGGCGGTAGAGCTAATTTATAAGCTACAACTCCTACTCTCTGGAGGATCTCGAAAGGTCCAATGAATCTTGGAGATAGCTTCCCCATTTTGCCAAACCGAAATACACCCTTTCGTGGTGTTACTCGTAAAAACACATAGTCACCAACTTGGAATTCCAAAGGTCTTCTCTGTCGATCAGCGTAGCTCTTCTGACGACTTTGTGCAGTGATTAGACGGTCTCGAATCAGATGAATCTTTTCGGTGGTTTCCTGAATCAACTCTGGTCCGAGTAATGCGCGGTCCCCAACTTCTGCCCAACAGATAGGAGATCTGCAAGGTCTCCCATATAGTGCTTCATATGGTGTCATTCCAATACTCGCTTGAAAACTGTTGTTGTAGGCAAACTCTACCAACGGTAAGTGTTCAACCCAGCTACCCTTGAAATCCAAAACACAAGCTCTCAACATGTCCTCCAAGATTTGAATAACTCTCTCAGATTGCCCGTCCGTCTGAAGATGGAATGCAGTACTGAAGCTAAGTTGTGTTCCTAAGGCTTTCTGTAAGCTCTGCCAGAATTGTGAAGTAAAGCGTGAATCTCTGTCAGATACGATCGATAACGGAACACCGTGCAATTTTACGATCTCTCGAATATACAGTCTACTTAAAGCATTTAAAGAATCAGTGGTCTTCATTGCTAGGAAATGAGCCGACTTGGTCAATCTATCTACTACTACCCAAACTGCGTTCTCTCCTTTCTGAGTCCTCGGCAACCCAGTTACAAAATCCATAGTGATGTGCTCCCACTTCCATTCTGAAATAGGCAATGACTGCAACAATCCTGCAGGTCTCTAATGTTCTGCCTTCACTTGCTGACACGTAAGACATCTAGCCACGTACTCTGCAATATCCTTTTTCATTCCCTTCCACCAAAATTGACGCTTTAGATCTCTGTACATCTTAGTACTTCCTGGGTGGATGGTGTACTTCGAACGGTGAGCCTCACTAAGGGTATCTTCTCTCAAATGAGGATCATTCGGTACCCATAGTCTCCCTAAAAATCTCAAACTGCCGTCTGAATGTACTACATAATCCTTAGATGTACTTCTTGATTCAATCTCTGTCCGTCCATCCTCCAACTCTCGGTTCTTCTGTTGTACCTCAATCACTCTCTGAACTAGAGTCGATTGAGCTGTCAAGTTGAACACATAGGCCCCAGTATTATGCCTCCCCACATATATTTCAAAGTCCTCGATTGTTTCTAACATTTTTCGTTTTTGCAAAGCTAGTCTAGCCATTAGTCCTTAAGACTTTCTGCTCAAAGCATCTGCCACCACATTCGCCTTCCCCGGATGGTAATGTAGAGTGAAGTCATAGTCCTTTAGGAACTCTATCCACCTTCTCTGCCTCAAGTTCAACTCTTTCTGAGTGAATATATACTTTAAACTCTTGTGGTCAGAATATACTTCAAACCTTTCACCATAAAGGTAATGTCGCTAGATCTTCAAGGCAAACACAATCGGCGCCAACTCTAAATCATGAGTGGGATAATTTTGTTCATGATTCTTTAACTGACGAGAAGCATAGGCCACTACTTTATCTTGTTGCATTAGTACACACCCAAGACCCCTCAAAGATGCATCACTATAGATCACATATCCTTCTCCACTAGCCGGTACAATGAGAACTGGAGCAGAAGTAAGCCTATGTTTTAACTCCTGGAAGGCCTGCTCACATTCCTCGTTCCACTCAAACTTCACTCCCTTCTTGGTTAGGTGAGTCATGGGAGCTGCTAGGCGAGAAAAACGTTTCACAAATCTTCGATAATATCCTGCCAGTCCTAGAAAACTTCGAATCTCGAACACATTCTTCGGTCTCTCCCAGTTCATAACTGACTCAATCTTCGATGGGTCCACTGAGATGCCCTCCTCCGAAATTACATGACCCAGAAACTGCACTTTCGTCAGCCAAAAATTACACTTACTCCTCTTTGCATACAATTTGTGACTTCTTAAAGTCTGAAGTGCAATCCTTAGATGTTGATCATGTTCCTCCCGAGTCTTTGAATAGATCAAGATGTCATCCACGAACACTACTATAAACTGGTCCAAATACTACTTGAACACCTGGTTCATTAAATCCATAAAAGCCGCGGGAGCATTGGTCAATCCAAAAGGCATAACTAGAAATTCAAAATGCCCATAGCGAGTGCGGAAAGCCATCTTGGAAACATCCTCTTCCTTCACCCTCAATTGATAGTATCCCGATCGAAGATCAATCTTCGAAAAGAATCGAGATCCCTTCAATTGATCAAATAAGTCATCTATTCGCTGCAAATGATATTTATTCTTTATGGTCATCCTATTCAATTGACGGTAGTCTATACATAGGCGGAGTGTATTGTCCTTCTTCTTCACAAATAAAACTGGTGCTCCCCAGGGTGAGGTGCTAGGCCGAATAAAACCCTTATTCTGAAGATCTTGGAGTTGCTCCTTCAGTTCTCGTAGCTCAACAGGTGCCATACGATAGGGTGCAATGGATATTGGGGCCGTGCCAGGCTGAACTTCGATTACAAATTCCAACTCTCTCCTTGGAGGCAAGCCAGGCAACTCATCCGGAAATACGTCAGGGAAATCCTGAACAATTGGGACAAAATCTGAAAAATTTTCTTCACTCTCTTCACCAACCACATGAGCTAAGAAACTTGAATACCCCACGTCTTTTGGTCGATGAATTCGGGGTTCCAACACTGGAAGTGGGGGAGAAACATTCTTATCACCAAAAAATTGAATCATTGGTCCTCCACGAATACGGAAAGAAACCCTCTTCCTGAAACAATCCATCGTAGCATGATAGGCTGCCAACCAATCCATGCCTAAGATTACATCATACTCAAACATTCCTAGGAGAACTAGATCAACCATAAAATCTTGGTCCCCTATTCGAATAGAACAAGACCGACATATTCTATCGGTCTCTACACTATTTCCTACTGGAGTAGCCACACACAAAGCTGATTCAAGGGATTCAAACTCCAGACCCAACACAGATGCAAAAGATGTTGATATAAAAGAATGTGAAGATCCCGGATCAAATAAAACTTTAGCCCAAGAATTATACACTAGAAAAGTACCTTCCACCACAGTATTCTGGGCTACGTTGTCCGGCTGGGCTAAAGCAAACACTCGACCCTGATCCCTGGGTCTCCGATTACCATCCTGTTGTTGTTGCTAAGGCCTCTGTTGAAACTGCTGTTGGGGTCTTTGCTGAAATTGTTGCTGAGGTGGTGGTGGCTGATAGGGTAGCCGTTGCTGCTGTTGTTGGGAATATTATGGACGCATAGGCTGTTGGTGTTGAAATCCCTGCCGCTGCTGCATCTGCTGTGTACTTCCACGTGGACAGTCCTTCTTGATATGACCTTTCTGGCCACACCTATAACATGTCAAATCCTGACGTCCATTACGTTGGTCCCAGAGTCCTTGACCAAACTGTTGCTGTGGCTAAATGGTCCTTTGTCTCTTGTTTGGGTCATTTCTCTGTTGACCCTCTCTCTGGTTTTTGTCCTGACTTCTCCAACCGTTGTCTCGAATTTTCTTGATGTCCTCTAGTTCTCCCTCAACTAGCAAGGCTCTCTCCACCATCTCAGAATACATGCGGATATTGACTGCAATGAGTTTCTCTCGAATAGATGGTCTCAAACCCTCTCGAAACTTCTTTGACTTTAGTTCCTCCGTCGCAACTAGGTGTGGTGCAAAACGAGACAGTTCTGCGAACTTTGCCTAATACTGGCTAACAGTCAGACCTTTCTGAATTAGGTCCAAAAATTCTCGCATCCTTTGGTCTCTAGTTGCCTCAGGAAAGTATTTCTCATAGAAGACTACCTCAAACTGATCCCAAGTCATAGTCCTGACATCACGAGTCCTCTTAATCGAGTCCCACCAAAAATCTGCATCTCCCTCGAGCATATATGATGCCAATGGCACCCTCTGCTGGTCCGTCGTCCCCAAGATGTCTAATACCTTACGAATTTGTTTAACCCACTTCTCGGCCTCTACAGGGTTGGGTTCTCCTCTAAACACTGGTGGGTTCAGTCTCCTAAAATCTTTGACCGCTGACATCATACAGTGTTCTTCTGTTCTAGCACGCTCTGGAGTCTGATGTCCCATTGCAGCTTGTTGCAGCATTGCCTCCTGCTGCTGGTGCATAACCTCTGACATGCCCCGTAGAACCTGGAGCATCTCAGCCATGTCATCCTGTCCATGCGAGGTAGAAGATCCAGTAGGAACACCTTTAGACATGTTCTACACACAGGATACACACCATTAGTATTCTCTCACAGACGATATTTATCTATGGGTTATGTATGCTAGTGTCATTATGTAATGTCCATGTATAATTAACAAATTATTTGGTGTCACAAATATAGCACATCATTCGGGGTAATTACAAATTATTTGTAAATTCATTCTTAGACACTACTCTTAGGTCATTCACTCCTTATTCATGCCTTATAGATGGTCTTTGGTACATAAAAAAAAAAATACTTTCAAATTGTTTTTTTTTTTTTTCATGGATCAATTATGACTAGATCCCTAGGATTTACTAACCATGCTCTGATACCAATTTGTCAAGCCCCGATTTCTAAATACTCACAACTCAGCCCATTATCTATGGTCTGGCCTGAGATCCAGAATTCGGGGGTGAGAGTTAATTAGTAATTAAATTTGGAATTGATGTTTTTGGCACATTCAAATTAGTTTTTATTTATGTATATTTTTTTTTATTCATACTTATAAGGAAATTAGACTCGATTGCCAATTTGAAAATATTTTCCTATATTGTACTTCAAATAAATTTTTGGTGAGAGAAATGGGATTAAATCCAAGTATTTAGTTGCTAGAATTTTATAGACTAACAAGACCAATGATACTAATAAATACTTTAAAAATTGGATTGTTACTCAAACTAAGTAGAACCATTTTTTTTTTTTTTGATAACTCCTTAATCAATAGGGAACTCCTTGAGATTTAATTTTCTGAATGAGATGAAATGAACTTCATTAAAATCCAACAATTCAAGTACTGCAACTATTCATTAAATCATCCTCTTATTACCCAATACATGTCAAACACAACAAAAATAAAAATAACAGTAATGAAAAGTCCTCTCTTTCTCCAGTCCAATCTTCATGAATCCTCAATTAAGCATCTGAAATTAATAATAAAGGGTGAGCAATGAAGCCCAGTAGGGAACACACCCTAATTCTTAAAAATTAACACATAACAAGGAGCAAAATCATACATGCAATTAACAAAAATTTATATGTAAAGCATTAGGATAATAATATGAAAATTCAAAGCTTCCCGGCCAATTTCTAAAAACTCCTAGCCATCCCAAGCAAGGGATCTTCTCTGGAGGTTTTAGGGCCTTTCACCCAAGGACCCATGGTCCTAGCTTGCTCCTTTAGGGGCTCTCACCCAAGGACCCAATGCCCTTCGTTAATGCACCACATTACCATTCGATCTACTAAACACATAAATCAATGACTTTATATTCAAGCATTCAATCTATCATATGCATTTCTTACAATTTTTTTTTTTTTTTTTGCACACTATATATTTCATAACATGCATAAACACACCAAATAAAATAAAATAGATCTAGATTATGCTTTCAATGTCGTGCGTTAATTTAAAGAGAATAAAGGTGAACCTACCTTTGTTTTACTTCGGTGAATTTCTTCAATCTTGATCTCTTCCTTCTTCAAGCTTGTTCTTCCGGTTGATCTTCCTCTAGATTACGTAACTAGGTGTTAATGTTATTTGCAAGAAAATTGATGAGAAGGATAAAATGACTAAATGAAATGAGAAGGGATTGAAAGAGGTAATAGTAGGTGTTCATAGTGCCCACGTTTTTGGGTTTCAAAGGTGTGGCAAGGTACTTTCTCATTGGTCTCTTTGACCACCTTCCTTCTTTCTCTCTCTAATAACTACTCAAAGCCCATTTTTCTCTATCCTTGACATGTGTTGCAATCATAACCTTTCACCCATCATTTGAATCTCCTTATTCAACTACAAGGAGCCATGTGTCCCTTGACCAAGTCTCCCACAATTTGAATTCAAATTAAATAAGAGAAAAAATAGTTGAGATGTGCTCACAACCTAGGTGGCACCCTATCCAAAATCTATAAGATAAAGATGTCCTCAACAAATTTGGGTTTTGTTGGGCCCACTAAAATTTAATGATTAGGCCCTCACACAATAATTAATAATAAACAAAAAATTAAATAATAATAAATTAAATATAAGAAACATTAATTACCACAATTGCCACTAATACCACTAAAACATTGTGTTGTCTTGAATTTAGTCTATGAGCTTACTTGGGTCCATAATTAGGGTTAGGATATTACAGGGTCTAACTTTTTTTCTTCAATTTCTTTGCTAAATCTGAATCAAAAGGCAATTTTTTGATGTGGAAAATGTATAATATAACTTAAAAATAGAGGTTTTCATAATTATTGATATTGTACTGACATCAAGGACATTGATTCCTTAATTTGAAACATACATTATTCTTTTTGGTTGTTAAACAAAAAAATAGAGGTTATTGATAATATATATAAGACATCAGCCTTAGGAACCTTTTATTATATATTGGATTATGCAAATGAGATAGTGAATGTGTTCTCATCAATATGAGATTTGGTATTTAAAATAATTTAAATCACTTAGACTAATGGTATTAAAAAGAAACAAACTTCTAACTTTTATTTGTTATATCGTGGATTTGTGGTAAATTGTTAAAAAAAAAGTATATACTAAATATGAATGATAATTTGACCTTTTGTGTTAAATTATTTTGCTTCTATAAGTATGTTTTCTCTCGAGTATGATCTTATCCCGTGCATCGGTGTTCGCTAGTAAGCTATATTTTGTTTAGATTTTTAAATTTTTTTGAAATTAAATAATTTTATTTTCAATTTTTATTAATTTTATTTTATTTTATTGGTAATGGAAGGTGTCCCAATCTTCACAAGGAAGGACTAGTTCCTTCAGATGCACGCAATCACCCGCAAAAGCACGTGCATGGGGGAAGCCCGAAAGGAGTTGAACTCGAGACCTTGAATTTAATTAATTTTCTTTTCAATATTGATTAAGTTATTCTTTTAGCGAAGTAAAATAAATTAAGCACATTAGAGTCAAATATCATTTCAGCTTAATTGAATCACACCATGAAAAATAAGTCATGTTCACTAATTAGAACTAAACTTGTTTTGCTGAATAAAGAAATAACAGAGTATCAACTTTGAATTATTGTGGAGCACTGCTTAGAGATGACTACTTGAGCCAGTTCATAATAATATTAGGATACAGTCTAGGCTTTTCATTTAACAATCTCAAAGGAAATCGTGAAGGGAACAATAAAGACGGAGCATCGTCCTTTGTACATACTTGTGAGTTTTTACTGTTTTTTTTAATGTATGCTAACAATGTACCCCTTAATTAACATTCTTCCCAAAAAGCTCTTCATGTTAGTATGCTTTTTACGGTTGAACTTTCAAAGGATAATGAGGAACAAAAAATGAAAAAAGTGTGACCGGACTCTCATCAAATCAACATACATGGGCAACTCTCACTTTAAGAAATGAATCAATGTATGGGTACTCCCAAGTGTATCCGGAATCTTAATCCTTTAATTCAAATAACTAAGTGTCAAGATTAGATTTGGCTTGACTTATTTGGTCAATTCTAAAGTCATGTCAGCTCTAATCTCGATCCTTAATTATTTGAATTAAAGGGATATGATTTGTGAGTATACATGGGAGTACCCACAGACCGACTCTTAAGAAAATACTAAAGTAAAATCATTAATGTAAGTAAATCACATGGCTATACAACATGTTGGTCATGTTCCCCAAATTACATATATGTTACTCATGTGCATCTTGACTTTGCTTGAAGCCTTATCAAATATGATATTCTATACTAAAAGCAATGTTTAATATATATATATATAAAAGAGATTCATGCATTGCGTGATCTCTAGATTTTCCCTATATATATATTATTTATCTTATATGTGGTATATGATCATATAGAGGAAAACTTCTCTATTGTAGGATTCGAAGGGCAGGATTGACAGTCCTACCTATAATGGGTTGCTAGTGTTGTACTCCTCAGCCCCAATAGTAGGATGAGTGCATCATGGCGCTAATAGGAAAACATTAGTGGGTCCAACCCTTTTTCTTTTTAATTTTTATTATTTTATATATGGTATGAGGCATCATTTATCGAGGTTTGGTTGTTATTGAGTGAGTGAACCCTTGCGACAAATTACCTCGTGGCAACTTCCACTAATCCATTAATCGAGCAGAATAGGAGTTGAGTAGGGATTTGACCTCACTTGTGAGCTACACTTGGTTTGTTAGCTAGTGCAAACTGAACTAAGCCGGGTTCGAGCTTGATCACTTGTAGGCGAACCGATCTCGAGCAAGCTTAATGAGCTGAGCTCGAACAATCCTAATCTAAACTTAACTTGGTTCGTTAACACCCCTACCTACGCAAATAAAGTAAAAGAAGAAAAGGATATACGTAAACAAATACATAATCAAGAAAGAGAAAGAAAGATGAATAAAAGAAAGAAGAGAGCTTTTATAAGGAAGAACCTACTCTGCACAAAGTGAAAAAAAATACAAGTTTTCAAAAATAACCTCAAATGCACTTATAATAAGCTCTTATATTAACGTTTTACCAAATATGTTTTTTAAGAAACAAATATATATATTTTTTTGAAAATTTTGAAGCTACCAAATAGGCTTATTAAATGAAAAGACCTAAAATAAACAACTCTTATTTTATAGACCTAAAATAGACAACTCTTATTATCTAGACTTAAAATAAACAACTCTTGTTTTATAGACCTAAAATAGACAACTCCTATTATCTAGACCTAAAATAGATCACATTATTAGATTTGGTAAAGAGTTTTCAAAATGTTACAATTTTTTTTGGTAACAAAGACTGTCCAAAACCTTTCAAGGCAAGGACTAGTCCCTTCAGATGTCCGCACCGACCCACTCAAAATTTTTCCTACGAACATCAGGGTAAATCAAGGAATGAGACTTGAACACACGACTACATGGAGCAAACCCGAGACGCTAGCCAACTGCACCAACCACGGTTTTATCGAGGATAAACTTATGAGTCATACTATAAAGTTACGAGAGATTGATATAACAAAAATTAAGACAAGTAACAAGGGTTCCCAAAAATTAATTAGATTCATGTCAAGAAGGTCTATAATTGGGGCTATCTTCTTACTTAGATAATTTTGAAGAAATTTAGAATGGAGAAAAAAAGATCTCTATATGGTATTTATTGACTTAGAAAAAGTGTATGATAGAGTCCTTGGATAATTAATCTAGCAGGTAATAGAGAAGAAATGCGTTCAAGAAATTATAATAATAAAATTAAGGACATGTATGAGGGAGTGATAACTTTTGTATTTTCATGTAAGTTCAATGCTTTTCTTAAACTTGTAGTGCAATATCTTTTTTTTTAAAAAATCGCTAAATATGATGACCAAAAAAATAATTGATATACTTTTAGGCCCTGGCCCTTGAGGGTAGGGCTTGGGCCACACCCTTATAAGTGAGGGTCGGGTTTGGAGTTTGGACAAACCCTGAGCCTGAGCAATTGACAACTCTATTCCTAAGTCCTAGCGCTGTTAATGACCTTTAATTGATAGAGGGAGTACTTCCAACTAGGGCTGTCAACGAGCCGAACTTTAGCAGATTTTCTTAGCTTGTCAAGGGAGCCGAGCTAATACAATGAGCTAGTTTATTAATCAAGACGAACATGAGCAAGATGCAGTTCAGATCAATTGGATTACTTTAATATATAATATATTAGAAGATGTTAATATCCTTAACAATATACTTTCCACTTTGTTAATCCATCCGAATAGGAGCTGAGTCAAACTTTGACCTCATTTGTGAGTTGGACTTGGTTTGTTAGCTAGTTCGAACTGAACTGCAACAACAAGTTCAAGCTCAATCACTTGTAAACAAATCAATCTTGAGCAAGCCTTCCAAAGCTCGGATCGACCTAAGCCCAAACATATAACAAGCTAAGCTCCAAAGGAATCGAATCATCGATGTTCTTCCCTATGGCCCGAGAGATTGAAGGTTAGGATCTATCCCTATGGCCTGAGTGTTGGAAGGTCAGGATCTTTGACAGTTGCACACGATTTGATCACTCAAGACAACAGGGAAGAACAAAAGACGATTTGCTTCCACTCCAAAGTCCCCATCTAAAAGGCATCGAATTATCTCTTGTGCACCCCTGAGGCCCACTTCGGGCGTCCATTCATCATCTGCCGTGTGGTGATAAAAAGGGGAGATATATCAAATGGGGAGAAGTCAAAAAACAAGGGAGAAAATGAAATGACTTCTCCCCTTCTTAGCGCCATATGCCGGGTGATAAATGGACGCCCGAGGCTGGGCATCCAGCGTGCGCCAAGGTAATCGGATGCCCATCTAATTGACACCCCTAAACAAATTCATAATCAAGATTTAAGACAGATAAACAAAAACGAATAAAGAGAAAAAGAAGAGTTTGGATAAGGAAGAACCTTGCTTTGGACAAATGCTGTTCCCTCTAAACAAACACATCCATACAAAATGAAGACTAAGAAAAAATAAAATGAATAAAGAAACAAAAGAAAAAGAAGAGCTGATAAGAAAGAAAGAACCTGATTTTTCTCCATTGAGAAAAGCTCATTGGTAGATGCTGATGATGATGACAAACGTTCCCATCATCTCGAGAAAATGGCCGGCATTGCTGTTTCCTTGGCCTCCTCTCTGGTTGGTTCTTCCACCTCTCAATTCTCCCTCCCTAAACTACTCCCCTCCCCTATCCTGCGCTTCTTCGACGTCGCATGGCTCACACTCGCACTTGGGCCACTCTCGGCCTCACCCAGCCTGCTAACATCAATCTTCCCAAGGTTTCTCTCCTTTTACTCCCACCCCTTTTCCTTTTTCTTTGATTGAAATGATTATTATTGGTTAAATTCAAAAAATATTTGATTTGATTGTATTTTTTTTCCTGTGGATTGCAAATGGGTGCTATGTGTTTGTGAAAATTCCCCAAAGATTGTTTTTTCTGCAAAAGAGATCGATGTATTGGAATGGAAAGGAGACATACTAGCAATCGGTGTTACCGAGAAAGACATGGCCAAGGATGAGAACTCCAAGTTTGAGAACTCAATTTTGAAAAAGCTAGATACCCAGTTGGGTGGTTTGTTGGTTGAAGCATCCTCGGAAGAGGGTTTTATGGGAAAATCCGGGCAGTCCATGGTTCTCCGGCTTCCGGGTTTGGGTTCAAAAAGGGTCAGCTTGATTGGGCTTGGGCAGTGCACGCTGTCCTCAGCTATAACTACTTAAAGGGGCCTCGGTGAGGCTGTTGCGACAGTGGTAAAGGCTGCCCAAGCAAGTAATGTTGCTATTAGGCTTGCTTCTTCCGAGGGGCTCTCTGCTGATTCCAAGCTTAGTACTGCTTCGGCAATAGCTTCCGGTATATGTGTGATGATTTCTATTGTGATTTAACAATTTTTTGCTGAAACAGTTGGTGTTAGAACTTTTTGTGGTGGTTTATATTGTTGCAGGAACTCTACTGGGTGCTAACGAAGATAATAGGTTTAAATCGGAGCCGAAGAAGCCAACACTTAGCTCGGTGGATATTCTTGGTCTTGGGAATGGACCTGAACTAGAGAATAAGCTCAAGTATGTGGGTGATGTTTGTTCTGGGGTCATTTTTGGAAAAGAGCTCGTAAATGCGCCAGCCAATGTACTCACCCCTGGTTAGTAAGAGCTATACTTTTTCTTGTTCATCTATGATGCGGTTTATAGAAGTATATTGTGCACGTGGTGCCTATCAACTCATCGATTAGGATTTTCTGATTAGTGGATCATAATTTTCGATCAGCCATATTCCAAATTTAATACCACCTTTTGTTGCTGTCTTTGTTTGTCGCGCCCCAAAATCCCACCTTGGTCTAAATGAGACTTTGGACCCGGCACACTGCATTCCATATCCTTAATTTAAACAAAACTAACATCCTTAATTATCTTATTACATTTCTTTCAACTAAAATTAGAACAAAACTAACATCCAAGTCTACTTCTGCCTCCTGGTAATCAATCACCTTCCGGTTATTTTTGGTACTCTTCCTCAATCCAAGGTCTTGGAGCACAGACATCAAACCCTCCTGAAACTACCGATATAAAAGTACAATTGAGCAAACGAAAGCTCAGTGCATGTAAAGTACAATTAACAATTTAACATATCATATTATATCATACAGTTCCATACATATCTATACTTTACATAATAAGATTGCGGAAACATAAGAGCAATATCCATACCATGATTCCATGCAAGACTTGTGAGACTTGTTCATATGTATGAAAAATCACAATAGTAACATGTCAGTTCCCATGTTCATATCAGGGTTCAAGGTCCATGTCAGTCTAGGTTTCATACCAGATTTCCATACAAAGGTTCATGCCACTTTTTTAGGCAACAAGGTCCATACTAGATTTCAAGATCCATACTAGAGTTATGTTAGTTTCCATATCCATGCATGATCATATGAGACTCGTGTCCTTAACAACTTACCATGCTGTGAACAATGTGCTTGAGTGTCATGATTAAGTTTCATCTAGGTTATTCCTCGGAATTTCACCTTTGAAACCCCACTATAGCCATTAGCCACCCATATAACCATAGTTAGAGAATTCTAGGTTATTAATATCTTCTTCTAAGTATTTACCTTTTTGAAATTCAACCATTATAATGCATAATTACTCATAATTTAGCATACGAATCATCATACCATAATACTTACCAATCATATAGTTTATCATATTTGAGTCATATAAACGAGGTTGTTAACACCTAGGTGTAACAATTCCGATAACCATAATTCATAACTCTAATTCCATGATCATAATTCTATTAACATTACTTGTCAATATTACATCCAAAACCCTAGAACATCATCACCATCATTATATAGCAATTTCCATCATTAATATTAAATCAAAATCCATAAAACAATAGTATATCATGTTCTTCATTCCATAAATAATCCCTAATTCGATTTCCATACCCTTTCAAATCATACAAGAACATACTATTCATTTAAATCGTGAGAACAACATACAAGCATATTCAGATCTTATTCATCGATAAATCTTATTGTAGTATCATTAAAAGTGCAATACATGGTATCTTTCTTTATCGCTTCCCTAGGATCTTTCGCTTTAGAATGACCTTGGAGACGACCTCCAAGCTTTTCCTTATCCTTGAGATGAAAAACCCTTGAGGAAACCTAGTTTGAACTCTCTCTGGGATTTCTCAAACTCTTAGAATGTTAAAAACCCTAATCCTCACAAGTTAGAGGTCCTTATATAGACCCTAGAGTCCCACACACATTCTAATTCTCGGATTTTCAGAAAATAGAAGGTTTTTATGCACAAATAACCACAAGCGGTCGACTGGTAATGGTCGCGGTCGACCGGTGCATATACGCGGTCAACCGGTGACTTAGCGGTCGACCAGTCCTCTGGTCTATCTCTGCCCATTTTCCCCATACATTTATTTCACTTGCGTCGGTCGACCGATTTTGGGAGGGGTCGACCGGTGGGTCTGATTTTCTCTATTTTGGTCAATTTCTTCACTTTAACTCTTAACCATACACCCTAATGCAAGTTTAACCATAGTTAATCATCAATTAACATTAAATAAACATGAATTGATATTAATTGCAATGTTTTGAGATAAATTCAAGGCTTTTTATTATAGTTTGCTTGATCATCAAGATATGAAGTTTTGGGTCTCTAGATTGTTGGTTTTGGATCCCAAGTGGGAGAGATTTCTTATTGTTGATAATATATTTTGATTTTTATATCTTAGGTGTACTAGCAGAAGAGGCTTCAAAGATTGCTTCCATGTACAACGATGTTCTTTCTGCAACAATATTGGATGCAGAACAATGCAAAGAATTGAAAATGGGTTCTTATCTGGGTGTTGCTGCTGCTTCTGCAAATCCCCCTCATTTCATCCACTTATGTTATAAACCTCCAAGTGGGTCTGTCAAGGCCAAGTTGGGGTTAGTTGGAAAGGGACTAACATTTGACAGGTAATTTGCATATATTCCAAATAAGTCCCTTTCCAGATTATGCTTTCTCACTTAAAAAAGAAAAGGCAAAGAGTAGGTTATTGTTGAAGACTAGTTGCTCTAAGTTGGGAGAGGAAGAATCTCTCGTCCTATCTGTATGTATGTGGCAACAAATGGGTCCAAACAAGGAGATCTACTAGGTAAAAATTTTACTGGATTGATGGTTGCAATCTTGCAATTGTCTAATCTATATACAAATTTTCTAGGTTGTTCACTATGTCATTTCCGAAAAAGAATTCAATAGATTTAATGGTTATGATCCATTTTTGTTGGGTTAGTTTTTTTCCGCTTAGGTTGTAACTATGTAAGCCCCATCAATTAGTGGGTCCTTCCTTCTTGTCCATGATACGCTTGTGCCATGTATGCGGCACAGGCATGGACGACGTTTCTCCCTGTTGTATGCAACTATTTTTTTTTTGTTGCAATGGTGATGGAAGTGATACTCGTCAAAGAAAAGGTGATTGGAATGATTATTTCTGTTACCAGCTTTTACACATGATGGATCTATCTTTATGGGTTCTTGAATATTTATCTCATTCTCTTATGTTATCAGTGGTGGCTACAACATCAAGACAGGACCAGGCTGTCTTATTGAACTCATGAAATTTGATATGGGAGGTTCAGCAGCAGTTCTCGGTGCAGCAAAAGCCATTGGTCAAATCAAACCCCCAGGAGTAGAGGCAAGTCATTCTTTATTGTTTTTCATCTTGTGGGGACTAATTGGCAAAGTGATCCATAATATATATATATTAATGTTTTTTACGAGCAATTGAATATGATAATGCACTTGCTTCTGAACATAGTTAAATGTCTTGTTTTCCAGGTCCATTTTATTGTTGCAGCATGTGAGAACATGATAAGTGGTACAGGCATTAGACCTGGGGACATCGTCACAGCTTCAAATGGAAAGACAATTGAGGTAATTCCTTTGATTGTTTGTAGAAAGTGAATTCTAGGGCTACCAACTTATGGATACTTCATTGTATCATGTTGAATTATTTGACATGCATGTTACCTGTTACAGGGAATCTCTTCCTAGACTAGTTACATAATTTCTCTTAACTACTTGCCAAAAGAAAATTTATTCTGAACCTATTAAATAGAGTGTGGAAGGAGGAGTTTTTTTATTTGTTATATTTTGCTCTGTCCCTGCCGGAATACATTCAATTATGGCTGACAATTCTTGAACTGAAGCCGCTCAGTTTTAACTAGGTCCCAGGTTGACATAGTCCACCCCGATTAGATTTGAGCTGGGTTACTCGATCCAACCCGTCTTACTGAACAGCCCACCCTATTTACAAGTTATGGGTTGGCATATCCTTATCTGATTTGGATTTAAACCTGATCTCACACTATGCCACCCAAAACAATTGTCACCCCTATATTCACAGCCAACAAAAAAAAATGATTGGAAGGTAGAGTGGATGAAAGTTCTGCCTTTGCTGAAGTGATAGGACTGCTTTTTAGATTGTAATTTATATTGTTAGTGATTAATGTCTTGCATTGTTCCTGCCAGATAAGCCTGATTTCTACATGTTTGATTATTAGGGACTGCTTGATAGTTTTTTTTATTTATGGATGACTAGTCAAACTGAAAATCTGAACTCCCAAGGGTCATATCTCAAGACATTACTATTTGTTGTTTATGAGATGCGTGCCCTTGTAAGGGTCACTTGAGATGTGGCACACCTTTGACCTTGCTTCTGTCAACGCCTCATCTTTGAAAAATTTAGCATTTTTATCTGACCAATAATCATTTTTTCCTTCAAGTCTGGTAGACAAGGGCTTTGTATGTACAGGGTTGTTGAAAAATAAATTTTTAGTCAATACTATTGTATTTTAGGTTTTTAATCAGACCTACATAGAGAACTTGATTACATTTTAAACTTCTACGTAAATATCTCATAAAGTATGTTTAAGAATGATTTATTGGCTTCTTTCTCCATTGCAGGTCAATAACACTGATGCCGAAGGCAGACTTACACTTGCGGATGCTTTGGTCTATACTTGCAATCAAGGTGTAGAGAAGGTATGGTCCAAATACAAAATCATAATTATATGTTGTTATTCAGAAGCAAACCTTAATCTTTTGGATCTTGGTCCTTTGGAGAGTAGTTCATATTTGAAAATTTTCTGCAAGAGAATTGGTAATGTCACAAAGTTGACTTTTTTTATCTTGTTTGAAAATATCAAAACATTATTTGATTTTTTTCATGGAAAATGTTATTAGCATTTCTTATGTCTAACACATACTTTCGTAATCTCCTAGATGTTCTTGTTAAAAGTTAAACCCCAAAGAAAAAAAAAAAATTTAGAATCTCCTGAGAAGTTTCCTTGCTAGAAAAAAAAAAAATTTAGAATCTCCTGAGAAGTTTCCTAGCTGAAAAAATCCCAAGAATGAGATTTGGTACTCTGATTTCCTCGTTTAATTTTCGGCTATTCTTTGTGGAATGTTTTAGGAAAATACAACATTGTGTATTGTGAGTTTCATATCACCAATTGTCCTGGAAAAGACGTGAAAGACTTTTGTGTGGGCTTTAGTTGAGAGACCTTCGTGTGGTAAGGAGGATGAATTTTTGTGCTGGTTCCCATCTTGAAGGAGGCAAGAAAAAAGAGATTGTGAAGTCGAAGCTGATGCGAAGTAGAATTAGAATTAGTTTGAAGGTGTTTCTCTGCACCCCATTAAAAAAAAAAAAAAAAACCACTCACACAGAATTCCCATTCTTGAAGATAGAAATTTTGAAGTTGAAGGAGCTGATGTGAGGTAGAATCATAATTAGTTTCGAAGGTGTTTATCTGCACCCCTGCCTTTAGGTGGGGCTGTGGGGGTGCCGGGTGAAAGATTATAATGAAGCAGATTTGCTCTGTTGGAAGGTTTAAGAATATCATTTCATCCTCTCCTTAAGGACTGAGATCAAAGGCTTTCCTTTTTGTGTGGTCTCTTGGATGGAAAGATTTTTGTTTGGTACTAAGACTAGCCAGTAGTTGGGTCATCTGTGTTTGGACTTTGGATATTATGATGATAAGATGCTAGAGGTTGTAAATATTGTCGTTTGTAGTTTTTTCTTTTTGTGATTAAGATGGTTGGTAGGACACCTGCCACACTGTAGCCTACCTAGTTAAAAAAGAACCAAGCCGGTTCATTGGCGGTACTTGGCATATGTAGGGAATCCTTGTCTCTGGAAATGTGCTTTTGTATTTTTCTTGATTTAATACATTTGTCATTCACTTATTAAAAGGAAGTAATAATCACAAAAGAAATCAAAAATGAAAAGAACAATGAATTGCCTTTCTTTGATATGTGTCCCAAGTTGAACTAGGTTAAGTTAGTAGTGTTTTCAGGTAATACTCATAAAGTCCTTGTTCAGTTCTATCCGAGTCAACGAGCTGGCTGTTGCACTGAGTTTTTAAACCAATTGTTGCAGAATATGATTGTTGTTTTTCCTGTATCCTACGAATAGTTACCAAGATGGGAAAAAGGCTGCGAGAAATGCCTTTTTTTCAGTTTGTAATGGTAATTTTCTAGGAATGAGAAATGAATGTAAGGCATGGGAAGAAACAAATGTGGGTACTTTTGAGGGAAACTGGTTGTACAGTTGTACTGTAACGCTATATAGGCAATTTCATGTTAAGCTTCATGTGAAAAGTTTATGGTCATAGCTATATTTTTTAAGCTTATTAGTTGCCTAGTTTTTGCACTCCGGGTTTCAAAAATACATAATATTTTGCATTATGCATGGATCCAATGTTCTGCGTTGTACAAGGTTTAGATTTTTGCTGACAACTTTTGGAACTGTTATATGTAGATAGTTGATCTGGCAACATTAACTGGGGCCTGTAGAGTTGCCCTTGGGCCCTCTATAGCAGGTATGCCATTAACAGTTCTTTTCTCCTCATCTTCAGAAGTTTATTTATCAAATTAGTTAATTGAAAATTGTGATATGTGGGGTTCCATGGTGCTAGAAGCCTAGAACCAGTAAGAGTGTAAGACCATTTAATGTATAGTCACTTGTGACCTGCATTCGAACTCTTTTCTAAATATACCGAACTTTTGTGAAGATTTGCAGTTGATTCTTTATTAATCAGTTGTTTCTTGGTGAAAAAACCCTTATTCTTGAAACAGGAGTCTTCACATCCAGTGACGACCTAGCAAAGGAGGAATTTTCGGCTTCAGAGATTACTGGGGAGAAGTTTTGGAGGATGCCGTTGGAGGAAAGCTATTGGGAGTCTATGAAATCAGAGGTAGCTGATATGGTCAACACGGGCAGCCGTCAAGGTGGTGCTATCACCGCAGCCCTATTCTTGAAACAGGTACAAATTCGGTCTCTCTTCTTTCTTTTTCCTCTTCTAATTGGGATTAAATATTTGGTATGGAGTACATTTCTTATCAGAGCAGGGGGGACATCATGTTCACCTAGTGGAATATATGCCATGTGGCATGAAAACATGGTACACTTAGGGTGTGATCCCAATGCTTGATTTGATTTAATGCCATGTAGTACACCGTTAGGCCCATTGACCCCATGAATTATTGGCTGACCTCTTAGTGAACCAGCACGCCAAAAATTAGCCTGACCAGTGAACCTAGCTGTCGGATTGGGGGTTGTTCATTATGAGCTTCATGACAAGGTCCACAGAGTCCATAGACGATGAGCATTCGGGCCAGACCAATGATTAAAAAATTCCTCATATCTTACAGCTAGCATTCACTTATCAGGCCGATTTTTTGGTGTGAGGGTTCACCGAGGGTGGTCCAATCATTCATGGGGTTGGTGGGCTTAAAAGTTATGCCCTGTTGCATCAAATCATGTCACACACACACTTGTGTCTGAGTACGCATGCGTGTGTGGATTTCTTTTTTGGTGGTCCCTACAGGGGCTCTTAGCAAGACGTTTCAGTCTAGACCGCAGCCAGTAGGTAGTACAGGTAAACTGCCACCAAGGCACACAAGCCAGGGATTGGAACCCCAGTTCTGCCCAAGGAAACAGACACGAAAGGCCACTCCTCAAGTAATTGATTTCCAGGCTAGAAGATCAACTAGGTTGGATCCATGGAAATGGTGGTTTCTGATCCGTCATCATTTGAATCGGATGAACACTTGAGGTTGGATGTAACCTGAGATTCCTCTATATGTTATATTTACATTATTGGAGATCTAATGTCAGGAATGTGAGAGTACGAAGCTTTGGATCACTTGTGTTACTCAATGCACCGTCCACTGAAACCCATTTGAGTGGGACAAGTGGATAGTTGTTTGGGCAACTTGATCTCATGAAGACCAAAAGAATCAAGGATTGGTTTCCTGTCTTTAAGGGTGTCCAAATTCCCAATTAAGTTTTTCTTTTGGTTTTAATTTGCATATGAATTTATCTTTGTTCAAAGAAAGCCATTAAGGAACTGTGAATCTGATCCTGGAATTGAAAATCTCCCCTTTTGCAGTTTGTCAATGAGAAGGTTCAATGGATGCATATAGACATTGCAGGCCCTGTATGGAATGATACAAAACGCACTGCAACAGGATTTGGCGTATCAACTCTGGTAGAATGGGTTTTGAAAAACTCTTCTTAATTTGTGTGAACACACTGATCAGGAACAACACAGTTTCCACAAATGGGAGGTGAGAAAAATCACTGAGATCTGATTGGTATGAATAAAATGTGATGATGGAAGAGAAAATGAAAAAATGATGAGACGAGGTATGGTATGATTCTGAGCTTATGATTAAAATAAAGACGATTAGACGATTTTCATGTAATCGAGTAGTTCAGAATGGATTTGAACTAGAGTTATGAAATTTACTGGGATCGGATTTCTTGTGAAGCAGAAGAAAATAAGATCGCATTAGGAACTGGATTTGAACTAAAAGGTAGAAGTTGAGTTGTTATGATTTGCTTTTGTGGTATATATAGTTAAGAGGATTTTCTTTTCTCAATCATCCAACGAGAGACTAATGAGGGTCACTATGAGTTTTGTTTCATGCTGTTCGGGCTCACAAATGCCCCTTCAACTTTCCAAAGCCTCACGAGCTTGGTTTTTTGATCTCTTTTACACAAGTTCGTGGTGGTCTATTTTGATGATATATTGATTTATAGTCGGGGTTTAGATCAACATTGGCAACACCTTGAACAAGTTATTCGCACCTTATGCTCCCATCATCTCTGTGTGAAGTTATCTAATTATACATTTGCTTCACTAGGACTTCATTACTTGGGGCATAGCATATCTGATGAAAGGGGTGTGGCTGCAGACCCAAAGAAAATCTTAGCTATGCTTGACGGCTGACTCTTCACTAAAAGGACTTGGTAGTTTTTTTTTTTTTTTTTTTTGGGTCTGATGGGTTACTATCGCAATTTCATTAAAGTCTATGGCCGGAATTCGGATTGCTTCCCCGTTAACTAAGGGCTCGTTTGGCATCACTCCCAAGGAACAATTCTCTCTTCCCTAATAATGGAAACGCAAGAGTTTCTATTCCCAGGGAATAGAGAATTGTTCCTTGGGAGTGACGCCAAACGGGACTTAAGCTTCTTGAAAAGGGCTCATTTGTGTGGGTAGATACCGTAATTTCATTAAAGACTATGGTCGGAATTCGGATTGCTTCCCCGTTAACTAAGCTTCTTAAGAAGGGCTCATTTGTGTGGGTAGATGAGGCGGATGGTGCATTTGCTTCCTTGAAAGCAGCAATGACTGCTTGCCCAGTTTTGGCTATACCTGATTTTTCACAGCCTTTCTCATTGGATGCAATGCATGTGGGAAAGGTTGCGGCAGTGCTTATGCAAGGCCGTCGTCTTATCGTGTTCTTAAGTAAGGCTCTTGCAGATAGACACTGAGGTAGTGTTGTCAGAACCGGATCAGGCATCGAACCGGTAGAGTGGCCGGTTCCCGGTTCGACAGTGTATTTTTTGAAAAAAAATCAAATTTTTTTTCATTTTTTCCCTAATTTTCCCCCTTCTGACCCGGTTTTGATCGGTTCTAACCGATTCTTAAAACGTCTTGATTTTGAGGGTTTTGGGAACCGGCGAGGGGGGCGGTTCCCGGTTCGACCGACCAGTCCGATCCAGGTCTGACAACACTGCACTGAGGGCTGTCTATTTATGAGAGATGCTTTTCCATCCTTCACGTCATGTTGAATGGCGGTACTCTTGCTTGGACACCACTTTACGAATCTTAATAGATCACCATAGCATAAAATAATGTATGCTTTGTAAGCACGGGATTCCACTCCCTTAGGAAAATGTCTCACGGGGATTTAGAGTCGCCACTTATTAATTCAGAAGGGATAAGTCCCCGGAAATGTTGGATAAGGCTTGGTCCGCGATCAGGGATCGGGGTAAGAGGTTCGGTTAAGTTCGGGGAATGAGTTTGGCACCCCGACATTTCCACACTTCGTGGTTCCCTACTTGTTAGGTTTAAGCCAAAATTAAGATCAAGATTAATCGAATGCCAAAGTGTTTTAACTTATACTAACCGGAAGAAAGTAAAAGCTAACTAGGGTCGGGCCCGTGTTGGACTGCATACGTACTCACATTTGGGTGAGATCAGATCGAGCGTAGTTCTAACACTTGAGCCTGTGCTAAGGCAAGGGGGCGTGTGTGTGCACCGAGAGGTGGCTAATGGACAATCCGGCATATTAGAGTTTTGCTTGACCGAGGTTGGTTAATGTGCAAGTGTTAGGCCCAGTAGGCCGAGGGGTAGTCCCAAAGATAAGAGTGAGGCCCGGTAGGCCAAGGGTGAGGCCCGATAGGCCTAGGGTGAAGCCCGGAGACAAAGGGATGTGCTAATCAAAGGTTAGGGTTGCTAACCGGGGTTAAGAGAGTATTAACCATGGTTAGGGGTGCTAACTTGGGTTAAAAAGTCCAAGAGTGAGATTTTTTGGTCTTTTGTATTTTTATGGATTTTAGAAATTTTTCCATATTTTTTTGTGGAGTTAAGTGATGCTTAACCATGGTTAAAAGTTAATCGGGGGCCGTTTTAACCATGGTTAAGGTCATGGTTAGTCAAGAGTGGACCCAAAGGATATGGCAGGGCCTAGAGTGGTCTCCTACCAGGTTTGGGCCCTGCACAAAGCCCAAAATTGAAATTTTACAGAATGGAGGTAATCGAATTACCTCCATTACAGTGTATTTTTAATCAGGGTTTGTAGGTGATTAACTAGAGTTAGGGATCTCCCCTGGGTAAAGTGAACACATGAGCAGATAGCCTGGATTCCAGGCTTTACAAAGGTCCAGGTATCAGGCCCAGTAGATCAAGGGTATGGGCCCCGCAGGAGGTCAAAGTTTGCAAAAACAATGTTCAAAATGTCGTTAGTCTGACTACCGACACACTATACAGAATCTTAACCTGAGTTTGGGGCCATGCTAACCCTAGTTAGGCATGGCCCCTGGACTTGAAATTTTGCAGGGAGCTAGAGGGGATCAAGGCCTTTCCAACAAGCTTGGGGTGGACCCCAGAACACAAAGTGTGCGGGCCCCACAGGGGCCCAAAGTTGCTGTGAAACTAAGCTCAAAATGTCGGTAAAGGAAGTGCCGACAGAGATTTTTTAGGGTTTTTCAGTAATGTCGGTACTGCTATTGCCAACCACTAGCAGTGTTTTTTTAAAAAATTGTTTTCTCCCCACTGGCCTTGCACCAACAAGGGTCTAAGGGTGTCCTCATTGCCTGAGGGACCCCCAGACCCCCTGGGGAGGCGGTCATGTATGGTGGTGGTGGTGAAACCGAAAATACGCCTCAAGGGAATTCTCCAGGCCTACAGTTGAGGCAAGGGGACCCTTATCCTAAGCGGTAGATACCAAAGCACATGAAAGGAAGCAAACATGGGACCCCTGGAGTAGGACTAGGGGTCCCTTACAGTTTAGTAAGCAAAAGAAGGGGTGAGGGACGATCCCTACCCTCTGGTTCAAGTTATACTGTGGCCGCCGAGGTGGTGGCGACTGGTGGTGACTGGCGAGGGTGGCCCAATAGTCTGAAGACTTCTGGGAAGGTCTAAAAGCAGACTGGGAAGGGTGATTAAAGATGGAGGATGGCAAGTTGAGCTCGGACAGGGTTTGGACGTGGAAAAATGGAGTGGGAAATGCATTAGAGAGGTCTAGGCTTTATAGAAGAAGGTGGAGGACCCTTAGGGATAGTTCGGGTATTAAGGAAGTCGGAGTGGAGTCATGGAAGAGGTCCCAAGTAGTTCAGGTGGCTGCAGTGGAACCTGCATACGCAAAACCTGTAAAGAGAAGGCTTATTTGAGTTACCGACACTTTGGATTTTGTTTCCACTTTGGGCCAGACCCAATCTCACTTGGGCCAAAAGTATGTAGGGCACCCATTTCGGGTATTTCCCGCCCAAACTTGAATTGAGGGTTGTGGGTCCCACCCATGTGGTCCTCATGGGTTGAGGTGGGCCCAAGTGTGGGCCCCTAAAGTGTTTAGGCTTTTAGGGTTTTGAGGGTTTTTTTGGATTTTTAAATGGGCCTTGAGCCCATAGGGTTTATCCTAAGTCTTAGACTAGGGTTTAGCTAGGGCTAGGTCTAGGGTTTGGTCTATGGCTCACCTAGGGTTTGGCTTAGGTTTTGTTAGGATTTGTCCTAGGGTAATGAGCCTTGAGCCCAAGGCTTAGGTCCTAGGGTTTAGCCTAAGGGTTTAGGGGAGTTCTACAGGAAATGGGCTTTGAGCCCAAGGGTTTAGGTCCTAAGTTTTAGGGTTCGGACGGGATGTAAAAATTGGGTGCTTTCATGCTTCATCAATGTGTGCAAATTGGGCTAAATTGTTGTCCAAGTTGTTTTGGGGGGGGGGGAAGGCTGATGACGCAATGTTGTCACTCAAATACGAAGAGGGCACCATGGCAGTTATATCTCTTCTAGTTTTGACGTGGTTGGACCATATCAGATACAACTATCATCATGACTGACTCTATACAATGTCTCCTATGAATCCTTCGGCTTATCCTAAGCATTACGTGTCCTCTGCTACAAGGGGTACATTATTCTCTCGGCCCCGGATTGTCTCTGGCAAAGCTAGAAAGGGCTCTCGGGGTTCCATACATTGTGCGGCAGCTGGCAGAAAAATGGGGAGAAGTCATTTATTTTCTCCCCATGATTTTTGACTTCTCCCCATTTGATATCTCTCCCCCTTATTCTCCCACACTTATCGCCACATGTCCATTTGTGTGTGGAGAAGTCAAAATCATGGGCCCCATGATTTTGACTTCTCCACCACATGTCACCTATTCTATGGAACCCCGAGATAAGCCCTTTCTGGCTTCGCCAGAGGCAATCCAAGGCCTATTCTCTCACCTTCGTCCATTTTATGCGATGAGTTGTTGCAACACCTTCACTCATCTCAAACGATTCGCCATTCCGGGTTCCACAAAACATGCAAAGGACACTGCAATATTTTCTATTGGAAGGGAGTGAAGCAAGCAGTGAAAAAATTAGAAGTTGACGATTATGTGTTTGGTTTGTATTTTTCGTTTGACTTCCCGTGGAAGTAAAAAGTCGTAAGAAGTTACGTTTTTTTACTTCCCGGAAAGCCAGGTGAGTGTGCTTCCCCCTGAAGCAAAATTTTCAACTTCGGCGGGAAGTTGACGGAACTCCCCGACTGAACGATTATAATAACGTATAAACTCCCTCTCCTCCTTTTTATTTGTCTGAGTTTTTTTTTGTGATTTTCCCATCTCTTTCCATCTGTAATGGAGATGAGAGATTTTTTAAAACTTTATTTTCTCACTGCATGCCTTCTCCGCTTTTGAGTGTGGCAACAGCTTGTCCTCGGAGATGACCGACCATTTTCTTTTCTTCTGGATCAACATTAGCATGTTGGTCATTTATTGAATGAAGATCTCTCTCTTCCATCTTTTGATTTCTATAAATATGGGTATGTAAGTGTGTGATTTAGGTATTCATTGGCTAGTATTGTTGTGTCACGGGATGAGGAAAGTTTGGAAGGGTTCTGGAGGTTCTTTAATCAGCAACCATGAGGATTGAGACAAGCCTCTTTAATTGTGGTTAAGTTTCACGGGTTAAGCCATTTAACTTTGGTTTTCGAAAAATTAAAAAAAAATTAACACCCTTTAATTGTGGTTAAGATTCACTAACCCAAGGTGTTAAAAAAATGTTTTGTTTCTTCTAAAAATCAAGGTTAAATGGGTTAACTTTAAGGGTGGGTGAAACTTAATCACAGTTGAAGGGGAAGTTTCCGTTCTTGGTTTGGGGGGTTAAAGGTTGATAATTTTTTTTAAAATTAAGGTTAAATGACTTAACCCTAAGGGTGGGTAAAATGTAACCATAGTTAAAGGGTGTTAAAATGAGGAGACATTGGGTTAGTGAATCTTAACTACAGTTAAAGGGTGTTAATTTTTTTTAAAAAAAACCAAGGTTAAATGACTTAATCCTAAAAGGTGAAACTTAACCACACTTAAAGGGTGTTGAAATGGGGAGAGACGTGACCATGTAAAAGGGGAACATGTCGCCTAATACCGAGTTCCAGAATTAGGTATTAGGCGCTGGCTAGAGGCTATGCGATCTTTTGTAATATGACTATTTTGACAGTAATATCAAAATAAAGACTTTTTCTTGATAATCGTTAAATGTGCAAGGACATGTGTAATGAAATAGAAAATTTGATCAATAGAAAAAATTTAATTAATAGAAATTTTCAGAAATTACTTCTGGTGAGGGTAAACCAAATACAAATTTTGACTTTTAAAATTTTAAAAGTCATTTTTTAGATGTATAAAATAAACGCTATTATGTCTACCAAATGACTTTATCAGACTTTTCCCAGAATTATTTCCTACAAAATAGTTTTTGGGGAAGTACTTTTCTTCTTTGGGAAGTCTATTCAAATGCCACCGAAGTTAATTTGTCAGAGGAATATGGCCGAATTAGTCACCCCACCTGGCCTATTGCAGCTACTACCTATACCGTACGGTACTTGGATGGACGATTCAATGGTCTTAATCGATAGGCTACCCATCTCCCATGACAAAAGTTCAATACTTGTGGTTGTTGATTAGCTCTCCAAATCAGCCCATTTTTTGTGCGCCAGCAGCCCAAGTTGCTCACAAGCATGAGAATATCTTTAAGTTTCACAGCATGCCAAGATCCATTGTGAGCGACCGCGATACCGTCTCTACGAATAGATTTTAGAAGGAGTTCTTCGAGCTTCAAGGAGTGGAGCAATATATGAGCTTGGCCTAGCACCCTAAATTGGACGGCCAAACCAAACTTGTCAACTGGCGTCTCGAAACATATGTACGTTGCTTCTCTCCACATCAATGGGTTCGTTAGCTTCGTTGGGCGGAATGATGGTATAATACCAATTTCCACACATCCACTCTCAAGGTGGTTTTCGACTAACCTCCTCCAACTATCACGTCCTACCTACATGGTTCTACTAGTGTGCACCATGTTGATCAGGCCCTCCGTGATAAAGATCGTATCCTGCAACTTGTCAAAGAATATTTGGTGGCAGCCCAAGCTCGATGAAACAAGCTGGCGACATACACCGCACTAACAGGGAATTTGATGTGGGTGATATGGTTTCCAAACTTCAAACGTTGAGATCCTTCGGATGGAGGCATAAATGATGGCAGATTTAGTAGCTATTATTTTCAATAGCTTATTTTAGTTATTTCTTTTAATAGCTAGGTTAAGGGCATTATTGGTAGGAGACTTATTCCCTAAGTTTAGATTTCATTTGGTTTCATTGGCTTTGCACTATGTCGTGTCAATGCCCCCTTTTACCACACACACATCAATTGTAGTTAAGATTCACTCACTCCTAAGGTTAAACAAAAAAATGTTGATTTTTAAAAAATAAAAAAACAAAAATATTAACTTTATTTTTATTAAACTTAACCATAGTTAAAGGAGTGTTAAAAAAGACACGTGGCCATGACATTAGACTACATAGTCTAATGCGTGGTGTGCTAATCACAATCCTTTTAATAACGACCACTATAACTACTGTTATAAAAATAGTATTGTCATAGTGGAGAAAACATTCTGCCTTAGTATTAGTTAATAGATTTGATAGTTATAACGCATATATCAATTGATATATGCTCCTGACCAGTCAAACTGTCCATAATGGCGTGGCTACATCATTTAGAGAAAGAACCATTGAAATGGGCATGCCCCATCTTTGAAAGCGGAAGCGTCGATATGTAAAGCGGAAGCGTCGATATGTAGAGTCGGTCTCCTAACCCTTTAATTCAAATAATTAAGAGTCAAAGATTAGAGCTGATATGACTTTAGAAAATGACAAACTAAGTCGGGTGATTCATCGAGTTTTTGAACTATGTTTGGGAGTAATCAAGGGCGGAGCCAAGTGGGGCCTGTGGGGGCATGTGCTCCCACTGAAATTTGTAATTGTTTTTTGTAACATGACAATGGGAATGGAGGCCAGTGCAGCATTGTGTCCGAATATGTCTAATTGCGATTAAACTTAAATGGAAGGGGGAGGGTTAAATATTTTTTTTTCTAACAACCAATACTAGATTGTTGAATCCTAAGGGTTAGTGAATCTTAATCACAATTAACTGGGGTTAAAAAGGGCATATGTTCAACTGTGGGTGTCATGGAACTCTCCCGAGTTTAATTGTAATTGACTATGATCCCAACTCTTGATACTGTCCCACTTTAGTCCCACATCGGTTGGGTACTAGGCTTTGCAAGGGTGTATAAGGGGCCTCCACTAGGGTTGTCAATGGGTCGGATTCAAACCGGATATGCCTATATCCGAATCAGATTGGATTACAAATCCGATCTGATATCTGTCGGATTATGATTATGAACTGCCCAATCCAAATCCGATTATATTTTTAAGATTCGAATCTGATCCGATTAATGTTAATTAAAAAACTCAATTTAATAATATAAAAATCTAATAGGACCTTATTTAACTCCAATTAATGTTAATTTTAATATTAATACTTTATGTATAAAAAATCTATGTAATATATCTAAATTTTTTTAAAAAAGTTATTATAATCGGATCAGATCACCTATATCAAGATCCGATCTGATTATAGTCAGATTCCCCCTTTGTGATCCGAATTCGATCCGGTGGATCACTAATAGGTCCAGAATCTGGCTAATTGGATCGGTTCCGGGTCCTGTTCCGATCCATTGCCAGCCCTAGCCTCCACTCCTCCATTAGTCAAGCCCTTTTGGAGTGAGTGTGTGGATTTACTCTTATGGCACCTTAGCGGTTATCATAGATTTGGTTGTGCATATTTAGAGTGTATTACATGATACCTTTAACCAAAAAAAGAAAAGAAAACCTCCTCATTTAAAAAAAAAATATATTTTTTATACTAAGTTATTCAATTATTTAATTGGGTATAATCATGGACAAGGGGTAGTTGTCCATTAAAAATATTGTAATATATTATTTAATTATTTAGTATGTCATAGCCATGAGACAAGGGGACAATTATACCCTAAGCATTTGAAAATAAAATATATCCTTATATCATGTTATTTAATTATTTAACCGGGCATAACTATAAAGCAAGGGGACAACTGTCTCGTAAACAAAAAGAAACAATACCCGTAAGATACGTACAAATACCATGAAATGTTAAGAACTTAGTTGTAAAAAAAAAAAAGGGTCTACATCCTCTAACCCCTAGACCCAAATATTTCATACCCGCCTAATAATATTCCACAAATCTATTAACAATTACTACTATTTTTAATTAACCACCGTATGCCCCGACTATTTCATATCTCTATCGCCACATTCTCTCGCTTTGTAAGGCAAAACAAAGAATTACTTCTTGCAACTATTTTAAATATATAGAGCTGTTGTGAGAGCCCAAATATACCCCCTTGCCTGAAGCAATAGCCTTGATTGGTGGGTAATGCATCTACATGAAAGCCTTGGCTGGCTGGTTTTTTTTGCACAGATTGGGGTTCAACCTGAGTCCATCCCCAACTCCATTCCAATTCCTGTCTTCAAGGGCGTGAGGGTGGTCTTAGGATGGGATAAAATCCCAGCGAGGAAAGCTTTCCCTAAGGTGTGTGTTTGTGTGAAAAGAAAATGAATTTCAAAATAATAAGATGGAGAAAGTTGTTGTATGAATACCACTATTAAGAAAGTGTACGAAAAAGGAAGTGTGTTTTCATGCACACCGAACACTGGAAAAGTACAAGAAAACTAACTTTTCTTTTACTTTCCTTCATTTTCTCTCCCAAACGGATACACATGAGAAATTTTCTTTCTTAACCATAGTTTATAAGATATCTATTTAGCAAGTTCAAAAAGTAATCAAGTTCTTTATGGAGGTTACAAGAAAAGCCTAAGTAAAATACTATTTACTAATAATTAATTTGTTCAATAACACCATAGGTAAAAAGCCCTAGCCCACCAAAACTGGAAGGAAAAAAACATTTACTGGTCATATAAAAGTGCCAACATTTTAATGTTGAGGCTTTGACAGCAGCCAAGTCATGGATGTGCCACATCTCACGTGAACCTTCAGATTTTCGGTTTGACTACTCAACCAAAAAAACCTATCCAAGCGAATCCTAATAATCAAAGAGCAATAGTCCCCTCGTCGACCGAGGAGGGGACTATTCCTCCTCGTTCTCACATAGACGATGCTTCAACTCCCATTAACTTGGGTTAGTTTTTTTTAAGCCTTTAATTATTTTATTTTATTTTACTTTTCTAAAAACCAAGGGTAGATGGGTGAACCCTAAGTGTGGATGAATCTTAACCACCATAGTTAAATGAGACTAGAAGGGGGACACAACAAGAAAATAGGAGCTGAGACGCCCCTCCTCGCGTCACCGGCCGAGGAGGTGATTATTTTCCATAATCAAAATGTAGAGCTCGTTTGATCTGGATTATTAGAAGCACTTACTTGAAACTTAATTTCTTAAGTCTAGATTATGTCCCGATAATTGTGAAAGGTGTGGTTAGGATCGATAAGTCCGCACTATTTTTATATCAGGTGCTAGGTTTTTTTTTTCTTGGGTGTCAGTTTTTGGGTCCAGGGGGAAGGTTTATGTCCCCCCTTTTGGCTATACATTTTGGATTTGTTATTAATAAACCGGTAGGAGTCCTGCCAAACCCCCCTCCCCCACTGGGAGACTTTATTTTTAAAAAATGTCCCGTTAATAACGTTTGATTCGACTCATCATAAGTGATTATACAATATCTGATTATGAAAATAATCGATGATTCCAGAATCTCGTTAGTGGGTGATTATTGTAGTGCATAACCGCTTATGCTATGTAAAAATTATTGTATGCACCCAAATTTACACTCAACAAGGCCGACATTATCCATGATGTTTGAGAGAGAGATTCCTCAAAATATATGTTTTACTTTTTCAAAATAATAAAATATCTTTTTATAAAAATGATAAGATAATCGCTTATTGACAAAGTGACTCTAGAGACTCAAATTTCATTTATGCCATTATCGTAAATGATGAGGGTAAATATGTCAACTAAAAGCTTTAAATGCGTGTTTGATGTTAATTAATGTCTTTGGAATGTTTAAAATGATTTTAATGAGAATAAATAGAAGAAATACAAAAAACAAGGGAAATCTGGGGCCATCGTTCGAACAAAGCCAGTGGAACAATTGGATTGTCATTCCAGAATCAAAATCCGTTCGAAAGAGCCCAATTCGTTCGAACGAAACAACATCCGTTCGAACAAATATGAGTCCATTCGAACAGAACTAGTCAAAGCAATTGAAATGGGTTTCTTGAATGCATTTTCCTGTATTTGTTTGGAGGATCGTTCGAAAGATTCATCAACCGTTCAAACGATCCTAAGTTCGTTCGAATGGTGTTGCGTATTTAAGTTGCGAGAAAACCCTAAGTTCCATATTTTTTTGGTTTTAAATCCTACTACTATAAATAGACCTTCTATTTCAAGACTTTAACTCTATCTAAGATTTTTTAACCTAATTTGGCAAGGGAGGAGAGAAAACCCTAGGTTTTCAAGAGAGATTGCTTGGAGAGGAGAAAAACTTGAAGATCACCCCTTAAGCCCTTCTCAAGCGATTGGATCGTAGGGAGACGATCCCAAAGGTCGATATACTATCTAAATTAACTCTATTATGATTTTGCATGTTCTAATAAGATAAAAATGGAGATTAGTATATGTTTTACATGTTTATGTATGTATTATGGATATTGATGCATAAAATGAGGATTTTACACGTGGTTAGCAATTTTATTAAGTATGACTTGACTATTAAGGTGTTAGTAATGGTTGTTTAATGCTATGGATGCATGAAATGGAGGATGAGAAATGATGGATGAGATGAATGGTTATGGCTTGTGAATGAATGCGTGTGAAGAAGGGGTTATTATTATGGAGGAAGGGTGGTTTATGGGCAAATGGTGGAATGAATGGAATAATGGAATTGAATAGTGATGTTAGATGCTTATAATTATGTCATATAAATTGTACAATCATGATATAGTAATATTGATGACCGTCATGTTAAATTATGCCCTAAATATTTTGTATGGTGATCGACATTTGGGTAGGTCAAAACTTAGAGGATGACCTCCAGGTTGGAATTTTCTAACTATCGTGGTATGAATCATGGTGGAGTTTCCCGATGGAAGATCAAAATCTAAGAGATGACCTATTCGAATACCAATCACGACACTTAAACACATGTTCACATGCATGGTAAAAGTAAAGTCCACAAGTTCACGAGTCTAACAAGATCATGCATTGAACACGAGATATGCCATCTTATCATGAACATACCACTTATCATACGTTGTCGCGATATGTTACTTAACGAGAACATGCTACTTATCTTGCATTGACATGATATGCCTTCTTATCATGAACATACCACTTATCATGCGTTGTCGCAATGTGTTACTAAACGAGAGCATGCTACTTTTCATGCGTTGACGAGACATGCCACCTATCATGAACATACCACTTATCATGCGTCGCGATATGTTACTTAACATGGATACACTATTATCATGTGTTGTTGGGACATGCTACTTATCAAGAACAAGGACCTAATCATGAACACATAGTTTACATGTACAAGCTTCTCACGTGTAAGTCCAAGAGTCACACTAGTACATGAGTCAAGATGATGATATGGTAGGCTTACATGTTTTTCGCACTCTGATTATGTAAATATGTAGTGAATTATGATATCAAATATGTACAGGTGATATTATATTGTTGTTGGACTTTATATACATTGAGTGCTTTTTGTACTCAGCTAGATTGTTGTCGTCAACAGGTCTAGAGCCGGAGCTAGCTGCAGAGCCTCGGGTAGAGGAACAGTACTAGGAAGAAGGTGAGCTTCCCTAGGAGGGAGTTATGGACTATGATCGGTTCCCTTATTACAAGATTTTTATTTTTGTTGTCATTGAAGAAAGGATTGTAATAAATATTTCAGATCATATGATGTTGATTAGGATCATACTTTACTCGGGTATCAAATTACCCAATTACATGGTGGATTATGTTTAATTGGTCTTATGTTATACATGATGGTTTATTAATATCAAATTTTATTATTGTTATTTTTGGAGACTTGCATTTAGTAATGTCTTGTATGCTATGGAGTTAAGCAGGTTTAGGCAATGCCACGGCCCAAGGTCCCATTATGACCAAGGTGAGATTTTGGGGCGCGACAATGTCAACCAAACATGATTACAGCTGTAAGCTCTTATTGACAACAACACTTATTTCACTTATGAGTGCAATAATCTGAACCAACTAAACCTATAGAGATCAGGCTTACTTGGCAGGAACTTGCAAGACATTAATCACTAATTGTACATATTACAATCTAAAAACCAGTCCTATCAGTGAAGCGACGGCAACATTTTCATCTACTCTTCCTTTCAATCATTTTTTTTGGTTGATAGAAGTTAAGAAGATAGCATAAATAAATAAATATATTTGTGAAAATTGTTTGGATGTCATAGTGTAGGGTCAGGTTCAAATCCAAATTGAATTAGGGTATGCCAACCCATAACATGTAAACATGATGAATGATTCAGTAAGACGGGTTGGATCGAGTAACTCGACTCAAATCTAAATCGGGGTTTCTCTGTTGGTTCAAGTCTTGGGAGAGATCCCCAAGGTCTCGAATTCAAATCCTCCCGGGCTTACCAGATGCACGTAGTTTGTTGGTGATTGTGTGCATCCGAAGGGATTAGTTCTTCCTTGTCAAGGTTGGGACTCCCTCTGTTACCAAAAAAAAAATCTATATCTGGGTGAAATAAGGCAACCTGTGACCTGGTTAAAACTTAGCGGCTTCGGTTCAAGGATTGTTGGCCCTACTTGAGTGTATTTGGGCAGGGAAAGAGTAGAATATAATAAGAGATTAACTTTGAACAAGAGCTCCAGTTGAAGTGCCAACTAGAGCAACCCAAAAGTATGCTTTCAGAGGGGTAGTTTGGGAATGACATGAAAAATTTTGTTTATATAAATACCCTTCCTTTGTATTCTAATTTCCAAACTACCTATGCTCAAAGGCATATTTTTGGTTGCTCCAGTTGGCTCTACAATCTGAGCTCCTGTTCATAGTTAATTTCTCATATAATAGACCAGAAAAACAAAATAAAAATATGATTTCTGATACAATTCTTAGTTGAGTTTTGCCCAATTTTATTTCTTTTGTCTCTTTTCACTTATTTTCTCGACAACCAAACATAGGGTAACAAAATTTCCTTTCTACAAACAACCAAAAGAATCACCTTAATAGTCTTTCCGTTTGAAGCTATGACAATGCCCCCAGGTCTCATGCCTGAACCACTTATCATGTTCTCACATACTGCAAGAATAAAATGGACTTGGAAAATAAGACAATATAACTATGGATCAGTTAACTGATTAGTCTCCAAGAGATGAAGAGAAAGAATTACTATCTTGAGGTTGTTGCCACCACGGATAGCGTAGAGGATCAAATAAACAATCAAGAACCCATAAAGACAGATCCATCACATGTAAAAGCTAATTACAAAAATAATCATCCCAATTACATTTTCTTCCATTATTATTATTTCCATCACCATTACAAAAATTAAAAAAGAAGGATTGGATCCTAATCATTAAATCTATTGAATTCTTGTAGACATTCGGAAATGACATAGTGAACAACCTAGAGAAATTGTGTATAGAGTAGACCATTGCAAATACCAAACAAAAAACACAAAAGAACACAAAATTTACGTAGTTCACCCGATGTGGGCTACGTCCACGAAGAGGTCACCTTCTTTACTAGTAAAAAGTAAAGAGCAGAATACAAAGATCACTCTCTCACAGGCTCTCAAACAACTTCGTTCTCTGCAGAATAGAAATCCCTAACCAAATAATATATTATATACCTGGTAGAAATCTAATTTGAAACAAACTCCTAATCCAATTAGGAAAACTCAAAAAAATTGTACGAACGCTCGTGAGCTTGAACAGTAGAGTTGAGTTTGAGTGTAACGAGGGGCACAGGTGAGCAATACTAAAGTTGTAACAAACTGAATGCAAGACAAATTGCACAACAATTGCAACCATCAATCCAATAAAATTTTTACCCAGAAAATCTCCTTGTTCGGACCCATTTTTTACCACATACATACAGGTAGGAAGAGAGAATCTTCCTCTCTCATCTTAGAGAAACTAGTCTTCAACAATAACCTACTCTTTCCCTTTTCTTTATTTTTTTATATATGAGAAAGCACAACAATTGTCGAAAGTTGACTCATTTAGGATATGTGCAATTACCTATCAAATGTTAGTCCATTTTCAACTAATCCCTGTTAGAAATGATGCCCTGAAAAGTCATTTAGATTGTAAGATTCTTATTAATTAGATTAATAGAGACTTCTTCTTTATCTATTGTGAATTCATTATGGGTAATTAACCATGATCATGAGATGATCTATACGATATGAGATATCGACAAAGGTCCTTATGTTATATTGTAGGAAAGCTAAGTGATGGGATTCTCACAGGCAGATATAGCTTTCCAGTTCCTTATACCTTATATAGTTTTAGCTATGGGTGAAGCTAGACACTTCACTTGTATGGCTACCACAATGCTAATATGTTCTTAATAATTGAGATGTAGTTTTATCTCAAACTATTGTAGTGGAGACTATACATTAGTATATGTATGCTTAAATGTACACTGACTGATTGTATGTAATGAGAGACCTCTTGCATAAACATACTATCAGATAGTTGGTCTCTCATTCACATTGAACAATTTCAATGATCTTCAGATCTGATGATTTCATTTATAACTGAGCAGTAATCTGACTGTTTTGATTCCACCAAAGTATTCTCTACCTTAGGGACTACGATACAGTGACAGTTGGATAGTCAGAAAGCTGTTCGAGTCATGATGAATTTCAAACAAGAAATCCATGCTCATTAAGTTGAGAGATTATCCAAGTTCCAGGTAAGACAGTTGATTAAGTTTAAATCCTGTGCAGGTGATTTTGAAATCAAACAAGTTTGAAATATGTTTTATTAAAATATATTATACTTATAAAAATGTTTTTCTCAAAATGTTTTACATGAGAAAATGTTTCTCATGGTTTAATCAGAAGTTTTGAAAACCTGGATGATGTGCAATGGGCTATGAGTTAAATAGTATAAATAATCTTGAAGGCTATTAGGGATAATGTAATTGGAAGTATCAATTAAATTAAAAAGTTCATGTGGTGGGATCCTTAATGGTTAATGTTCTTATACTAAGATTCAATTGCAACATGGATATCTCATGTCACTTACAATTCCGATTCATTCCTATTTAGGGTCAATAGGATAACATTGGGTAAGCCAGGGTTAGAATGTCCTAGAGCAATCTGTGGAGATGCTTATATAAGAAATACAAGCTCAATAATAGATTAAATGTTAATCTATAAATTAAGTGATTAAATGTTAATCATTAATAAAATGGATTAAAAGTTAATCTATGGTTTAAATTAATTGTTAATTTAACTTAAAAGATAATATTTATAATTATTTAATTAACATTAAATAAGGGAAAATGAGTTTGACCCATTTCCATTAAACCCATAAAATATGGACCTTATTAGTGGGCCCAAGCCCATGGATTAAAACCCTAGGGTGGGGCGCCCACTTGATGTTTCCTAATTAGATTAGGATAATGTTAGTTGAATAATTATTGATTATTAACTCCTTAAATTATGAGATTAGATTCCAATCTTGGTAAACAAGAAACAAAAGAGAAAAAGTAGGAGTTTTATTAAAACTTGGAGACCAAGTCACTAGGTCTCACGCCCCCCTATAGCTCACGCCTACCCCATTGTAGGGTTTCCTAATTGGATAATGATTCCTAATTGTTAGGAGTTTGTTAGGTTGTTGAGATCCCTAGAATCTAGGAATTAGTTACACCCCTTTAACTATGGAATCCTTTTAAGAAAATGAATCCCAAATTAGAAGGTTTGCAACAACTAATTAATTATGAATTAATTAGAAGTCTATTATTTAGTAACTCTTTAAAAGGGATAACTTCAAAATTGGATTAGAATTTATTTATAAATACCAACACCCCAAAACCGTGGGAGGCATTAATCATTCAAGAAATTTTTTCCTCCCCGCTCCAAACCGTGAGCAATAGAGAGAAAAGTTCTCTCCCCAAATTTTTGTGAGCCCCCTTGGTTATTTTCTAAAGTTTTAATACTTAGGGTTTTGAACCCTAAGCTTTTGGGTGATAGAAAGTCTTCTCCAACATTCTTCTTCTTCTCTTTGTTTCTTCAAAACCTAGTAAAGATTCAAAGGCTTCGCGGAGATAGCGAAGAACAAGGATCAAGCTTCGAGTATTTCTTCGAGAAATCTCTACAAAGAGTTATGACGGTTCGAGTTGGTTTTTGCTTCACTGGTGAACATCATTCACCGAGCTAATTATCTAAACATGTGGATATAATTATTTGTATTTTATGGTGTAAAGATCATCGGGATTTAGTATTCCGCACAAATATTTATCTGGTTTCCCTTCAATCCCAACTTGTCTTTGACAGGCCATCCTAGAGGTTTATAACACAAGTGGATGAAATAAGGGGGGTTTGCAGAACCAGCAACAACATCCACTTAAGAACCCATTTTCAATTCTTTGCACTATTCTGCATTCAATATTATTGCAGAAAGAACATCGTTGTACATGGAAACAACCTTTGAAACCTCTTCTGCTACAACACCTTAGATATAAAAATCAAAATATATAACCAAAAATAAGAAATACCTCCCACTTGGGATCCAAAACCAACAGAGACAACAACAAAAGATGGTATTGAATTTAGATTATGGCCATTCAAATATTTTTTTTCTGCCAATTAGAAAGTAATCGACGAGTTGGTAGGCACCATATGCACAATTTACAGCTATAAACCGCATCATAGATGAACAAGAAAAGGTATAGGTTTTCCTAACCAGGGGTGAGTACATTTGTTGGCGCATTTTCGAGCTCTTTTCCGAATATGACCCTAGAACAAACATCACCCACATACTTGAGCTTATTCTCTAGTTCAGGTCCACCCCCAAGACCATGAATATCCACCAAGTTAAGTGTTGGCTTCTTCCACTCCAATTTAAACCGATTATCTTCGTAAACACTTAGTATAGTTGTAGCAATGATATATAAACCATCCCAAAAATTTCAACCATAAACTGATCCAATAAAAATTGGTTAAATCAAAATATTAATCGTTACACGTATACTTGAAGCTATTGCCAAAGCAGTATTAAGCTTGAATTGAGCAGAGAGCCCTTCAAAAGAAGCAAGATTAATAGCAACATTACTTGCTTGGGCAGCCTTTGCCGCTATCACAACGGCCTCACCAAGGCCCCTGTAAGCAGTTGTAGTTGAGGACTGCCCAAGCCTAATCAATTTGACCCTTTTTGGACCAAAACCCAAACCCAAACCCAAACCTAGAAGCTAGAGAACCATAGGATTCTCGGATTTTCCTGTGAAATCCTCCACTGAGGATGCTTCTGCCAACATATCACCTGATTGGGCATCTAGCCTTCTCAAAATGGAGTTCTGAAACTTCCAATTCTCATCCCTAGCCATGTATTTCTCGATAACACCCACTGTGAGTATGTTTCCTTTCCATTCCAGTACATCCATCTATCTTGGGAAGGTTGATGTTAGCAGGCTGGGTGAGGCCAAGTGAGAGTGTGAGCCATGCCCAGACTTCAACAAATATAGAGAGGGGACTCGTTTAGGGGGAGTTAATTGAGGAGGCCAAGGAAACAACAATAGCGCCCATTTTCTAGAGATGATGGGATTTGACATCATACATCTACGTTTCAAAAAGATTCTCTATTCGATGACCCACTGGTAGAGAGTTGCTCTTGGACACAATCACTTATTTTTCCTTTCTAAGTTGAAAATAGTAGGCTCAATGACATCTAGCAAAGAGGTACATACCAAGTGAGGTCAAGAGTTGCTCTTGGACACAATCACGTTTCTTTCCTTTCTGAATTAAAAAAATAGGCTCAATGACATCTACCAACGAGGTACATGCCAAGTGAGTCGAGAGTTGCTCTCAGACACAATCACGTTTCTTTCCTTTTTGAATTAGAAAAAGTAGCCTCAATGACATCTAGCAATGAGGTACATGCTAAGTGGGTCGAGAGTTGCTTTCAGACACAATCACGTATTTCCTTTCAGAATTGAGAAAATTAAATAGGTTCGATGACATCTACTAATGAGGTACATGTGAAATGGGGCCCACTATTTAATGATGGGAGAGAGAATTGAGGAGGTTAAGGAACCGACAATAGTAGAGAGGAGGCCAAGGAAATAACAATAGCGCCCATTTTCTAGAGATTATGGGACGTTGCATCATGCATCTACATAAGAGCCAAGTGGGGCCCACCATTTAATGATATTAGGCTAGCGATTTTGGCCTGTTTGATTCTCAATCCAATCATCCATAGGTCAAGAGGTGCACTCGACTGGACACAATCACTTTCCTTTCCGAATTAAAAAAAGTAGGCTTGGATGGAATTGAGATCATAGTCAATTGCGATTGAGCTCGGGAGAATTCAATCGCACTCACAGGTCAACATGTGTCCCTTTTAACTCCTATTAATTGTGGTTAAGATTCACTCACCCTTACGGTTTTACAATCTAACCTTGGTTCTTAGAAACAAAAAAATATCAATCAAAGAGGTTAAAATTTCTTAACTAGAGTCAAAAGGACAATTAAAAGACTTTATGAGTAATTGAACTCTCACGAGCTCAAAATTGGACAGGATGTGGACTTTCTAGCATGGCATCTACCAATGAGGTACATGCGAAGTGGGACCACCATTTAATGCATGTGACTGGCTATTTTGGCATTGTTGCATTGTCCATCTGACAATCTAGAGGTACTCTCGGACACAATCACTTTTTTGAATTGAGAAGAGTAGGCTTGGATGACATCTACCAATGAGGTAGATTCGTTTCTTGCATGTTAGATAGCAATTTTGGCACCGTTGGATTCTCGATTCGACAGTCACAAGACGAGAGTAGGCCAATGAAACAATAATAACGACCATTTTATAGAGATGATGCATCGATATCTACCAATGAGGTAGCTAGATACCAAGTGGGTCCCACCATTTATTGCATGTCAGGTTAGCAATTTTGGTGTCGTTGGATACTCGATCTGACGGTTTCTAGGTCAAGAGCAGGGCAAAGAAAACAACAATAACGACTATTTTCTAGAGATGGTGTATCGACACCTATCAATGAGGTAGATTCCAAGTAGGGCTCATCATTTACTGCATGTCATGTTGACGATTTTGGCGTCGTTGGATTCTCGACTTGATGGCCGACAGGTTGAGAGGAGCTCTCGTCTGGATTGAGAAAAGTAGGCTCAGATGGCATCTACAATGACCTAGATGCCAAGTGGGGCCCACCATTTCATGCATGTCAAATAGCAATTTTGGTGTCATTGGATTCCCAATCTGACTGTCCACAGGTCAAGAGTAGGCCAAGGAAACAACAATAATAACCATTTTATAGAGATGATGCATTGACATCTACCAATGAGGTAGAGGCCAAGTGAGGCTTACTGTTTAATGCATGTTAGGCTAGTGATTTTTGGCGCCATTGGATTCTCGATATGATGGTCCATAGGTCGAGAGCAAGCCAACGGCTACAACAATATTGGCCATTTTATAGAGGTGACGCATCAACATCCGCCAATGAGGTAGATGGAAAGTGGGGCCCACCATTATTGCATCTCATGTTGGCAATTTTTAGCATAGTTGGATTCTTGATCTGATGGTCCATAGGTTGAGAGCAGGCCAAGGAAACAACAATAGCATCCATTTTATAGAGATGATGCATCGGCATCCACCAATGAGGTAGATGCCAAGTGGAGCCCACCATTTAATGCATGCCAGGATGGCGATTTTGGTGCCCTTGGATTCTCAATCTAACAGTCCATAGGTCGAGAGTAGGTGCTCTTGAGACCGGACACAATCACTTTCCCTCCTTGATTGAGAAAAGTAGGCTTTTCTTCTGAGTGGAGATCATACCTAATCGCATCTAGAAGTCAACACATGTCCTCTTTAACTTTCTTTAACAGGTTACAATTTTTTTAACTTTTAGGATTAATATTTTTAACCTTATTTTTTAGGATGAAAAATTCAAAATAAAATAAAAAATATTAACCCTAAAGGTTAAAACATCGTAACCACGGTTTAAAAAATAGTTAAAGGGACTTATGAATGCAATTGAACTCATCGAGTTCAATCATGATTGGATAGGATCCGGACTTTCTTCTTCCTTATCAGCTCTTCTTTTTCTTTAATGCAAGACTAGGTTCTTCCTTATCAAATCTCTCTTTTTTCTTTTATTTGTTTTTGGTTTTTCTTTTCTGGATTATGTATCTGTTTTTATTGGTAATCGTGTAATATATTATCAAATTGAAGAGAATACATACGCTGAAGCAAGGGAAAGAAATGTCCCCGAATCAAAAGGGTATGACACACCCAGATGAGAACAAAGACGAGCAATACCATTCAAACGCCAGAATACAGCTCTTTTTTGCAAAATTATAAACTTCATAGTTTGCCGTTCGAGGAATATCTTGAGAGCACATTTGGGAATGGACTTTGCTACTGAGACCCTATTAGGGTCGAGACCACCGAGACCATGCTCTAAGAGCATTGGATTTCAGGTGGGGCCCATTTCACATGGTAGGCTCCACCTGAAATCCCATGCTCTTAGACCATGGTCTCGGCCCTGAGGGGGTTTCAGAAGCTTTATCATTTGGGTATGTTTGTTTACGAGGAAAATAGGATGGAAACAACTTTCCTCCAATTTGAGGGGAAATTTTTTCCTTACATATGATGGAAAATATTTATTTTAGGGAAAACTCTTCTAAAAAAAAATTGTTTTCCAATACGACAAACATGAGAAATTAAACTTTTCCTCTTGAAATCATTTTCATGATCTGTTTCCCTTGCAAACAGAGCCTTTGAGAATCTATTCTAGATAACTTTTGCATCATTCATAATTGTTTTGACATGGATCTTAGAGGTTTGGTTCAAAAAATCCAAGATCTGAGTAAAATCCCCCTCTAAAACGAAATTGGACCAACATTGACTTTCAACTATGACCAGGCCTATGAGAAGAGCTTTTGCTTTGGAAATACGGGCACTACCAGCTTTTATAGGGAATGAGTTTTCAAATATAGTTCGACCCAATTGATCTCGAAGAACAGCACCATCACTTGCTTTATTGGAAGCCAAGACAGAGGGTGGGTAGACATTCTCTGACTCGGAATTGTCTTTGCAAGATCTTTGAAGGAGTAGATTTCTCTGGCAATGGAAGATTCAGACACCATGCTTTTGAGAGAAGGGGATGTTCACCCTCGAAGGCGCTTCACTTTTGTTTAGAAAAGGAGTAAGGAGACTTTTTTTTTTTGTGAGCCTCTGATTGAGACTATCTTCATACTTCGATAATTCATAAAAAAAATGTAGATCAAAGAAGAAAGATCACCATGTGGTATTGATTGACTTAAAAAAAATATATGATAGAGTTTCTAGAAAATTAAACTGGTTGGCGTCAGGGGTGAAATGCATTCAAGAAAATTTATTAATATTACTAAAGACATATATGAGGAAGCGGTAACTACCATGAGAACAATTAGTGACAAGACAAACCCGTTTTTCATGATAATAGGGTTATATCAACAGTTAATTATAGGTTTATTATACTTGGTCTACCTATTTTTCGTTTCACATTGGTTAGACTCTATATCAATTGGTCTCTATTATCAATTTTACATGCTACAACCAATTTATATGTGCCAGGATGAGTGACTACTATTAAAGGTAGTATATTAGTAGACAATAACTTTTTGTTTTTTGTTTTTTTTTGATAATGCACTTTTGACTCTATTAATGGAGCCGAACAGGAGCTGAGTCCAGCCTTGCCGTCCTTTGAGAGCTGGACTTGGTTTGTCAGCTAAACATGTAACGAGACGAGCTTGAGCTGTCTCCATCTAAAATTGACTTCGTTGAGACACCCTTATTCCCGTGCGCCAAAAAAGTAAAAGAAGAAAAGAGTATAGTACGGATCCTATCCAATCCCGATCCTATCCAATCACGATTGAACTCACTCACAAGTCCCTTTAACTGTCCTTTAAACTTTGGTTAAAAAGTTTTAAACCTTAAGATAATACTTTTTATCTTAAAAATTGAAATTAAAATTATTAAACCTAAGAGTTAAAGAATCTTAACCATAATTAAAGAAGTTAAAAGGAACACGTGTTAAACTTTTGACTGCAATTAGATATGATCTCAGAAAGTGATTGTGACTAATCTCGAGAGCACTTGCTCTCGACATGTGGGCCGTCGGATAGAGAATCCAAGGGCGCCAAAATCACTACTTTGGCATGCATTAAATGTTGGACCCTATTAGACATCTACCTCATTGGTAGATGCCGATGCATCATCTCTAGAAAATGGACGCTATTGATGTTTTCTTAACAGGCTCTTGACCTATGGATGGTCGGATTGAGACTCCAACAGTGCCAAAATCCAAAATTGTAGCCTAATATGTATTAAAGAGTGGGCTCCACTTGACATCTACCTCATTGATAGATGCCGATGCATCATCGCTATAAAATGACCGTTATTGTTGTTTCCTTGGCCTTCTCTCGACCTGTGGACTGTCGGAACGAGAATTCAACAATGCCAAAATTGTCAATTTGACATGCATTAAACGGTAGGCTCCACTTGGCGTCTACCTCATTGGTAGATGCCATTTGAGCCTACTTTTCTCAATTAGAAAGGAAAGTGATTGTGTCCGATGGAGAGCACTATGGACTTTCGGATCGAGAATCCAACAACGCCAAATTCGCTAGCCTGACATGCAGTAAATGGTGCACTTGGAATCTACCTCATTGGTAGATGCTGAAGCATTATCTTTAGAAAATGACAGCTATTATTGTTTCCTTTAGCCTTCTATCGACCCGTGAACCATTGGATTGAGAATCTAATGGCGCCAAAATCATCAGCTTGACATGTAGTCAATGGTGGGCCCTACTTGCCATTTACTTTATTGGTAAATGCCGATGTATCATCTATAGAAAATGACCGCTATTGTTGTTTCTTTTGCCTTGCTCTTGATCTGGGGACCGTTGGATTGTCATGACATGCATTGGTGGGCCTCACTTGGATTGTCTAATCGCCAAAATCACAAGCACATGCATTAAACAGTGGGCACCACTTGGAATTTGCCTTATTGGTAGATGTCGATGCATCATCTCTATAAAATGGCTGTTATTATTGTTTCCTTGATTTTCTCTCGACATGTGGACCGTCAGATCGATAATCCAAAATTGCTATCTGACATGCATGCAATGGTGGGCCCCACTTTGTATCCACCTTATTGGTAGATGAGATCTAATCACAACCAATCGCATCCACAAACCAACATGTGTCCCTTTTAACTTCTATTAACCGTGATTAAGATTCACTAACATTTGGGGTTCAACAATATAACCTTATTTAAAAAAATATATTAAAAAATATTAACCCTAAGAATTAAAAATTCTTAACAAGAGTTAAATTTGTTAAATATTTTTTCTAAAAACCAAAGTTATATTATTGCCCTACTTAACATGTACCTCATTGGTAAATGTCATCGAGCCTAGTTTTTCATGGAAAGAAACGCGATTGAGTCCAAGAGCAACTCTAGACCCCACTTGACATATACCTCATTGGTAGATGTCATCCAACCTACTTTTTTCCAATTCATAAAGGAAAGAAATGTGATTGTTTTCAAGAGAAACTCTCAACCTCACTTGGCATGAGCAACTCTGGACCTCACTTGACATATACCTCATTGCTAGATGCCATCAAGCCTACTTTTTCTAATTCAGAAAGGAAAGAAACGTGATTATGTCGGAGAGTGACTCTCGACCCCACTTGACATATACTTCATTGGTAAATGCCATTGAAACTACTTTTTTCAATTCAGAAAGGAAAGAAACGTGATTGTGTCAGAGAGTAACTCTTGACCCCACTTGGCATGCACCTCATTACTAGATGCCATCAAACCTACTTTTTACAATTCAGAAAGTAAAGAGACGTGTTTGTATCCGAGAGCAACTCTCCACCCCACTTGGCATGTACCTTATTGTTAGATGTCATCGATCTTATTTTTTTCAATTCAAAAATGAAAGAACTGTGATTGTGTTTGAGAGTAGGGGCATATTTGAGCCAAGCTGAGCCGACTTTGGCCAAGCTTGAGCTCAGCTCGAGCTCGAATAAAGTTTAAATATCGTGGCTTGAACTTGGCTTGAACGTGACTGACCAAACTCGAGGTCAGCTCGAGCTCAAACATTATTCAAGCTCGAGCCAAGCTCGGGTTGGCTCAAGGTTGAATCGTTATTTTAAAAAATTTGTAATGTTTTTTTTCTTGATGTATCCTAAAAAGTTGGAACCTAACCCAAGTCTTTAAATCTTGTTTTGTGAAAAATACCATACAAATTTTTGATTAAAAAATATAGAATGGAGAAGATGAACGAGAATGATTAAATAAGAATCATCATACCTGAAAAATCGCGGGTGGTGTTGGATTTATGTGTCCTACTCCGACGGGATTCTTTTTGCATAGAAAAGAGACGGGAAAGCTTGAGAGTTGTAGCTGTAGAATGTACATCAACCTATTTCGCTCCCATCTTTACTTGGCACTGTACTTTTTGTAAGCTTCTCAACGCCATTAACATGGTAAAATCGTGGGTGGCATCGGATTTATGTGCTCTACTCCGGCGAGATTCTTTTCATAGAGAAAGGAAATGGGGAAGCTTGAGGGTTGTGACTGTACAATGTACATTAACCTTTTTTCTCCCATCTTTCGTTGGCACTATAATTTTTGTAAGCTTCTCAACACCATTAACATGTTATTACTAAGCTCACCATATCTTACTTGTCCTTTTAAGTATACGTCTTCCAACAAACATACCTTTCTTTCTTGTCCAGTACATTGAATGCACAAAGCTCGAGACCCCCAACTTCTCTCATAAAATAATATTTTAAATAAAATAAAATAATATGGTTATAAGAAAGGACTTTGCCTTAAAATTACCACTCGTACACTCAACTACTCATTAAAAGTTACATAAAATGGTTTCATTATCAAGAATCATGAAAAGCAAGTAATTATTATTGAACTGACTAAAGAGAAGAGGACAAGCAAGTAATTATTGTTGAAATGACTAGAGATAAGAGGACAGTAGACTGAACATATTTTCAAACTTACTATATAATATAATTTATATTAAATATGATATATAATTTGAGCTTGTTTGAAATTTTGAGTCCAACTTGAGGGTTGGCTTGGCACGATCGAGTCTAAAATAAAATATAAGCTTGAGATTGACTTGATGGAATTGAGCTGAGCAATGGAGCCAACTCGGCTTGAGTTCACCCCTATCCGATAGCAACTCTTGACCCATTTGACATGTACCTCATTGATAGATGTCATGGAGTCTACTTTTTTCAATTAATAATGGAAAGAAACGTGATTTTGTTCGAGAGCAACTCTTGACCCCACTTAGTATGCATCTCATTACTAGATGCCATCGAGCCTACTTTTTTCAATCTAGAAAGGAAGAAAACACGATTATATCCGAGAGCAGTTGTCCACCTCACTTGGCATGTACCTTGTTGGTAGATGCCCGCATTGAGCCTATTTTTTTCAATTCAGAAAGGAAAGAAATTAGGGGTGTATTCGAGCCGAGCTTGGCCAATGTTGAGCTCAGCTCGAGCTTGAATAAAGTTTAAATATCGTGGTTCGAGCTTGCCTTGAACGTAAGACATAGCTCGAGGTTAGCTCGAGTTCAAACTTGAATCAAGCTCGAGTCGAGCTCAAGTTGGCTCAAGTTCAACTTTTTTATTTTAAAAAAAGTTGCAATGTTTTTTTCTTGATGTCTCCTAATGCTAGAACCCTAACCCAAGTCTTTAAATCTTGTTTTGTGATAAATCCTATATAAATATTTGATTTGAAAGTATAGAATGGAGAAGAAGAGTGATAATGATAAATAAGAATCATCATACCTGAAAATTGTGGGTGGGGTTGGATTTATTTGCTCTATTCCGACGAGAATTTTTTTGCATATATATAAAGGAAATGGGAAGCTTGGATTTATTTGCTCTACCGACGAGAATCTTTTTGCATATATATAAAGGAAATGGGAAGCTTGAGAGTTGTGACTGTACAATGTACATCAACCCTTTCCGCTCCCATATTTAGTTGTCACTTTAATTTTTGTAAGCTTCTCAATATCATTAACATGGTAAAATACCACTCGTACACTCAACTACTCATTAAAAGTTACATAAAATGGTTTCATTTTTCCTCTTCAAAAAAAAAAAGGCAAAATTGTGGGTGGCGTCAGATTTATGTGCTCTACTCTGGCGAGATTCTTTTTGCAGAGAAAGAAAATGGGGAAACTTGAGACTTGTGGCTGTAAAATGTACATCAACCTTCACCTCCCATCTTTCGTTAGCACTATAACTTTTGTAAGCTTCTCAACACCATTAACAAGGTTTTACCGAGGTTTAAAATTTCGAAATTTCGGTTGATTTCGGATATCCCATTCGAAACGAAATTTTTCGAAATTTCGAAATTTCGGCCGACATCTCACTGAAATCGCATTTAATAATAAAATATTATTCCGAAATTTCGTCGAAATATTCCGAAATTTCGAAATATTTATATATATATATATAATTTTATTTTTAAAATTAATATATAAATTTTTCGAAATTTCACGAAATTTCAGTAAAAATTTCGAACTATTTCAGAATATTTCGAAATATTTTGGAATATTTCAGAATTTTAATTAAAAAATAATAAAAACAAATTATTTAAAAATAAAATATCAGATTTCGGCCGAAATTCTGAAATTTTTGAAATCCGAAATTTGACCCGAAATTTTCAAAATTTCGGTCAAAATCTGATTTCTGAAATAAACCCAGTTTCGATATCGATAGGATTGTCCGAAACCGAAATTTCGCGAATTCAACGAAATCTTAAACCATGGGTTTTACTGAGCTCTCCCTATCCTACACCCAAAAAACATACGGTTCTTTCTTGCCCATTACAGTGGCACAGAGCTCGAGATCCCAACTTCTCTCATAAAATAATATTTTAAATAAAATAAATAATGTTTTTATAGGAAAAGACTTTGCCTTGAAATTGTCACTCTTACATACACGACTCAACTACACTCTTAAGGCTTTGGATTATCTTTGGCATGTGCCAGAGAGGTGCTCTCGGGCCACCACACTTAAGCGACAAGTAGTGGAAGAAGTCATTTCATTTCTCCCCTGATTTTTGACTTCTCCTCATTTGATATATCTCTCACTTTATCTCACCATTTTATCACCATGTGTCAAATAAAGGCTGGAGAAGTCAAAATCATGGACCCCATGAAATGACTTCTCTAACCAGCTGGCGCTTCATTTGTGGTGGCCTTGAGAGCACCTCTTTGGCATGGGCTAGAGAGAATCCAAAGCTTAAAAGCAACATGAAATAATTTCATTTTCAAGAAAATCAAGTAATTATTATTGACATGACTAAAGAGAAGAGGGTAGTACACTAAAATGACAAATGTTATAATTTTTAAACTTAATATATAATATAATTTATTTTAAATATAATATATAATTCGAACCAAGCCGAATCGAGTTTTGATGAGCCAAGGCCAATCGAACAGGGGCTGACTCGAGCTCAACTTGTTTGAAATTTTGATCCCAACACTAGACTTGTCTTGGCTCGATAAGCCTAAAATATAAGCTTGAGATCAGCTTGATCTAGCCAAGCCAAGTCGAGCAGAGCAATGGAGCCAGTTCGGCTTGTGTACACCCCATATCTGACAACAACTCTCGACCCCACATGACATGTATAGATGCCATCTAACTTAATTTTCTTAATTTAGAAAAGAAAGAAATGTGATCATGTCTTAGAGCAACTCTCGACCTTACTTTGTATGTACCTCATTGCTAGATGACATCTAGTCTACTTTTTTAATTCATAAAGGAAAAAAAAAAACGTGATTGTGTCTGCGAGCAACAATCGACCCCACTTAATATGTACCTCATTGCTAGATAACAACGAGCCTACTTTTTTCAATTCAGAAATAAAAGAAATGCGAGTGTTTATGAAAGCAACTCTCAACCTCACTCACTTGACATGTACCTCATTGGTAGACGACATAGAACTTTTTTTAATTCCGAAAAGAAAAAAACGTGATTGTGGATAAGAGAAACTATAGACCCCACGACATGTACCTCAAGGCTGATTTTTCATTTTCCTAAGGGAAAGAAACGTGATCGTCGAGGAGAGCAACTATGGACTAGTGGGTCATCGGATCGAGAATCCAACGGGCCAAAATCGCCAACTTGACATGCATTAAACGGTTAGCCTCACTTGGCATGTACGTAGATGCATGATCTCAACGTCCTATCATCTCTATAAAATGGGCACAATGGTTGTTTTCTTGGCCTCATCAATTCTCTCCCACTAAACGAGTCCCCTCTCGGTATTCGTCGAAGTCTAGGCATGGCTCACATTCCCACTGATGACACTCTGGGCCTCACCCAACCTGCTGATATCAACCTTCCCAAGATAGAATTTTCCGCAAAAGAGATGGATGTACTGGAATGGAAAGGAGACATACTTGCAGTGGGTGTTACTGAGAAAGACATGGCCAAGGATGAGAGTTGCAAGTTTGAGAACTCCATTTTGAGAAGGCTAGATGACCAGTTGGGTGGTCTGTTGGCAGAAGTATCCTCAGAGGAGGATTTCACAGGAAAATCTGGAAAATCAATGGTTCTCCGGCTTCCGGGTTTGGGTTTTGGTCCAAAAAGGGTCAGCTTGATTGGGCTTGGGCAGTCCCCAGCTACAAATGCTTACAGAGGCCTTGGTGAGGCTGTTGCAGCACAAGCAAAGGCTACCCAAGCAAATAATGTTGCTATTACTCTTGCTTCTGTTGAGGGCCTCTCTGCTTATTCCAAGCTTAGTACTGCTTCAACAATAGCTTCAGGTATATTTGTACCGATTAATACTGTTACAAATTTTTGCTGAAACAATTGGTGGTTTAACTTTTTGGGATGATTTTGTAAATCGTTGCAGGAACTGCACTGGGTATTTACGAAGATAATCGGTTTAAATCGGAGTGGAAGATGCCAATGCTTAAGTGGGTGGATATTGTTGGTCTTGGGGAGGGACTTGAACTAGAGAATAAGCTCAAGTATGTTGGTGAGGTTTGTTCTGGGGTCATTTTTGGAAAAGAACTTGTAAATGCGCCTGGCAATGTACTCACCCCTGGTTAGTAAGAGCTATACTGTTTTTTAGTTCATATATGATCACGGGCTAAATTAGGATAGGATTTTATCCTGGGGGGGGGGCACATAAGGCTGCACATGAGCCGAGCTAGCTTGGTTCGGCTTGGCCCAATCAAGTCGGGCTCTAGCTTGATTTTTAGGCTCAATTAGGCCAGGTTGGGACGAACAACCAAGCTTGAAATTTACTTCGGGCCGAGCTCCAGCCAACCCCTATTTGATTCGGCCCGACTCGAAGCTTGGCCCAGCTTAAATATTAAATAAAAAAAATAAAAATATTATTTATATATATCATTATTATATATAAATAATATAAAATATTTTTATTTAAAAAATATTTTATTAAATAAAACAAGCTAAGCTCGAGCCAAGCCGAGCTTGGCTCGAGCTTGAATCAATTCTCAGTCAAGCTTGAGCCAGCTATTTGAATTCGGGTCGGGCTTTGGGCCGAGTCGTTCGAACACCTTTTCAAGCAGAGCTTTGGGCTGATCCTAGATTACCCCCTTTCAAGCCGAGCCGAGCTGAGCTGAGCTTGGCCAAACCCGGCTCAGCCCGTCCCGAAAACACCTCTTGGGGCAAACAATGGTTGATTGAAAAATTTAGTAATTGTTGATGAAATTATGTCATATTAAATAATTAAACAATATAGTATAATTTTTTTTAAAATTTTGAAAAGTTCAAGGGTAGCTTCCCATGGCTATGCCTTATTTTGGGGCACTGCTGCATATGCATTTCCCCCATATATATATATATATATATATTATGTATTTTTCTAAAGTTGAGGGGGGCACGTCACGTGACCTACTAGCCCCCCCCTTTGCTCCGCCCCTATCTATGATGATGTTTATAGCTTTATAGTGTGCACGTTGTGTAAACTCATAATATGTTTACATTATTTGTTTCTATCGAGATGATTAACAAACAAAACGATTTTTACATTGTATGCATTCCACATAAATATTATAACATCTATCATACTTACCTTGTTGCGACATCACGAAGATTTACCAACAATTTCCTTCTCATGATGTTTAACGAACTAGAAGACACGAATAAGCTTAAATGATCTTCTTTCTTAACCCACCTTCTCTCTTTTTTCTTTTTCTTTTTAAGACATGCTAGGGATGGATCTTAACTTCTAAGTCTTTATGTTGGGAAAAATGTAACCTTTTCTCTAAAGTTACCGGATCAAATAAATCATAAATAACACATACAATACTATGAAATGGAGAAAAATTATAGTAAGAACAAACAAACCACAAATGACACAAAAGATTTACGTGGTTCACCACAAAGGGCTACATCCACGGGCAATCCGATATCAAATCCACTATTGCCAATAAACAAGGGTACAAGAATAATCTTACCTCTAACACCTCGGCATTCCTTCAAGATGCAAGAACACTAACCTTGTAGACACCCTTAAGTTTGGAAGAAGAAAATCCCAAAGAGAAGAGAAAGAAACCCTCACTACCAAGAACCACTTCAAGAGAAAAAACCCTTTCTCTAAAGCTCTTGTGTGTGTGTGTCAAAAACCCAAAAGGAAAAAACCCATTTTATCTCAAACCCTCACACACGAATTGTCTTTTTCCCTCTTTTCACTTTTTTCTTAAAAGCAACTTGTCTTCCCAATAAATCCACTTTATTACATGGCACATGCCCATTGGGCACAAAAAAAGTGATATTTAAATCACCACTTAACACTTTATATGTGAGTGGAGAGTGAGGGCCAAGAGTCTTTAGGCTTATTAAGCTTTCCTAATCCATCAAGGAAAGTTACATAGGGTTAAGTTATCTTTATGATTGGAATTAACATAAGAGAATCTACGCTGATATAGGAAACCAAAAACCCAATAGGGCATGTGGGCCACACCAAGAATTAATTAAAATGATTCTAACACATGGTGGCTACCGACTCATCGATCTATAAGGAGTTTATGATTGGCGGATCAAAATTTTTGATCGCCCATAGTTCAAATTTAATATCACTTTTTGTTGTCTTTTCTTTTTGGTTTTGGACCCTAAGTGGGAATGATTTCTTATTGTTGGTTATATATTTTAATTTTTATATCTCAGGTGCACTAGCAAAAGAGGCTTCAAAAATTGCTCACATGTACAACGATGTTCTTTCTGAGACAATATTGGATGCAGAACAGTGCAAAGAATTGAAAATGGGTTGTTATCTAGGTGTTACCGCTGCTTCTGCAAACCCCCCTTATTTCATCCACTTGTGTTATAAACCTCCAGGAGGGCCTGTCAAAGCCAAGTTGGGGTTAGTTGGAAAGGGATTAACATTTGACAGGTAATTGGATAACAAAAGAAAAAGGTAATAGTAGGTTATTGTTGAAGACTAGTTGCTCTATTTATGTGGCAACAAATGGGCCCAAACAAGGAGATCTTTTGGGTAAAAGTTTAATGGGATTGATGATTGCAAACTTGCAATGGTCCAATCTATATACAATTTCTCTAGGTTGTTGACTATGTCATTGCTGAATGTCTAAAAGAATTCAATATATTTAGTGGTTAGGATCCAATCCTTTTTTATTTATTGTAATGGTGATGGAAGTACTACTAATTGATGAAAAGGTAATTTGAGTGATTGTTTCTGCAATTAGCTTTTACATGAGATGGATCTGTCTTTATGGGTTCTTGAATGTTATCAGTGGTGGCTACAACCTCAAGACAGGAACAGGCTCTCTTATTGAACTCATGAAAATCGACATGGGAGGCTCAGCAGCAGTTCTAGGTGCAGCAAAAGCTATTGCCCAAATCAAACCCCCAGGAGTAGAGGCAAGTCATTCTTATTTATTTTTCTTCATTTCGTGGAGACTAATCGGATAACTGATTCATAGATATATTGTTTTATTTTCCAGGTCCATTTTATTGTCGCAGCATGTGAGAACATGATAAGTGGTTCAGGCATGAGACCTGGGGACATTCTCACAGCTTCAAGCGGAAAGACAATTGAGGTAATTCTTTTGGTTGTTTTTAGAAAGGGAATTATGTTACCCTATGTTTGGTTGCCGTGAAAATAAGTGACAAGAATAGAAAATTGGACAAAACTCAACTAAGAATTGTATTAGAAATCATAAATTTTCTTTTCTTTTCCATCTTTTCACCTATTATCTTAGCAACCAAGCATACCCAATCTGAACTCTCAAGGGTCATATCTCAAGACATTTGTATTTGTTGTTTATGAGATGCATTCCCTTGTAAGGTTCACTTGATATTTGGCACACCTGCACTTATTCTGCTGTGATATGGTTAATGGTTAGCACTAGAGTGAATCTCTTGCAAATTTTCACCCGGTGGGAATGGATCCCTAGACCTCTCTCATAAGAGAGGCCAAACCTTACCATTCGAGCAAGTGGCGGGGCACATACACCTATGATTTTGCTGTTGTCAAAGCCTCAACCTTAAAAAGTTCGCAGTTTTATCTGACCGATAATTGTTTTTTCTTTCGAGTTTTCGTGGGTGAGGGCTTTGTACCTACAATGTTGTTGACCAAATTAACTTATAGTAAATTGTATTGTACTTTAGGTTTTTCTTCTGACCTCCATAAAAAAGTGATTACTTTTTTAACTTCTGTATAAATATATTTTAAACTATGTTTAAGGGTGATTTGATGGATTCATTCTCCATTGCAGGTCACTGACACAGATGCTGAAGGTAGACTTACACTTGCGGATGCTTTGGAATATGCTTGCAATCAAGGCGTAGAGAAGGTATGGTCCAAATACAAAATCATGATTATACGTTTTATTTAGAAGCAAATCTTAATCTTTTGGATTCTGGTCCTTAGGATCTAGTAAACCTTTTAGTACAAATATATCGAGAGCAAATCTTCTAGTCGGTCCCTAATACCAATTTATCTTTAGGATTTTGATCCTTTGGATCTAGTATACCTTTTAGTATAAATATATCGCGAGCAAATCTTCTAGTTGGCTCCTAATACCAAAATTGGTATTAGGGCCCACATGCCCATTGATAATATTACACCTCACACTGCAACTCCAACGCCTCAATTAACCTCAATTAATGCACTGTCTATGTTAAAACATAATTTACACTCTGGCTTTTATTTATTTATAGAAAAACACTCTTGCTAGATGCTGCCAACCTTCCTTCTCATGATTCTGATCCTAAGACCTCCATCAACGGGCCACACTTATGCACCGGCCACACTTACACACCTACCCTTTGGTTCGATTGCAGGCTGTATCTCCCGAATTGTTTTTTTCAAACGACTCGTACTCATTTTAAACTGTAACCGGACTCGGGGGAGTCCGGTTACACCACTGATGCTGCCATGTGTCATTTTTGACACCCCTTAACCATGGTTAAAATTCATCCACCCTTAGAGTTCATCTACCTACCCTTTGTTTTTAGAAAAAAAATTAACCTTAGGGGTTAGTGAATTTTAATCGGGGTTAATTTTTATTTTTAACCAAGGATAGGTGGGTGAACTTTAGGAGTGGGTGAATCTTAACCACAACTACGGGATAGCAAAAGGGATACGTGGCAGCATCAGTGGCATAAACCAACTCCCCCGAGTCCGGTTACAATCGGAGATGATTACGAGTCGTTTGTAAATAGTGAGAATTAAAGCTCTTTTAGAGCAAAATAAAATAAGGAATGGAAAATGAAGCAAGAAGTTTCTGAAACTACTTAAACCCTAATTAATAAAAATTCTATGGGAAGTCCTGAAATGCAATCCAAGTTTCAAGGGGAACATTAGTCCTTCATATATATGCTCTATATAAATCTTCACTTGCATCATAAAACACAGACTTAAGGAAACCTAGGAGAGAATTTGCAAGGTAACCAAAGCTATGTCTACAATACTAGGATTCTCAGCTATGATGCGAGTTTTTGATTCTTTAAAGTTAATCTTCTCCATAAATGTCATCAAGAATTAGTATAAGATTAGTAATTAAAAACATGTTTCATTTGAAAAAAAATTGATTTAAGCAATCAACATCAAAAAGGACAGAAGTCATTGGCTTATGCAGGGAGTTGGTGGACTCCTGCCACACTGTAGCCTACTGATTTAAAAAAAAAAAAAACATAAGTCATGACGTTCCGGGTCATTAGTGTGGGAGTAGGAGGATCTGTTCAGTTGGCAAGCGTTCCATGACACTAGGTCAGTGTCCAACATGTGATGATAAAAATAAGGACTTTGCTACCGAGACCACAAAAGGGCCGAGACCACTAAGACCGTGTATGGATGCACGGGATTTTAGGTGGGGCCCACATGCACATGGTAGGCTCCACTTGAAATCCTATCCATCCCTACACGATTTCGGTGGTCTCGGCCCTTGTGCGGTCTCAAAATCATTTTCCTACGAATAAAAATAAAAAACAGGAGAACTCATTTCATTTTCTTCCCTTTACTTCTCTCCATTTGATACGTGGAAATGTGCTTTTGTACTTCTCTTCATTTAGTACATTTTCACTGGTAAGTAAGACCTTATTCGTGCCGAGCTGAAGCTCGGCTTAAAGATGTTTAGACTAGGCTCGGCTCAGCTCGGATCAATTTTAAAGGACTAGGCTCGAAGCTCGTCTCAATCAGTGTTTTCTAAGCTTGAGTTCGATTTGATACCATATTTCTCCAACACCACAGTCAGTATAACCACCGTGAAGGCAAAAATCTCGGCCTGAAACCGCCAACATCATCGTGAAGGCAACTATTTTGGCGTGAAACCGTCACCACCACCGTGAATGCAAAAATCTCGGTGCTGTATATCCATCCCCGCCATCCTAGGTAGAAAGTATTACGCACACTGATGTTAGAAAACCATTGCAGGCTGAGGGAGGAAGTGCTGCACTATGGGGGTTATGGACTTAAAAAGTTATTAAATATAACATAGGTTTCAGGACTTTAAATTTTATAAAATACAATATATAATTTTACTTTTTACGAAAGTGTGTTTGTGTACACTGGACTTTAAAATTTATATAATATGATATATATTATAAATTTTAATATATATATATATATATATATAATATTTAATGGAAAATAATCAGCTCGGGGTAGGTGATGCAAAGTGGGGCGTATCGGCTCTAATTTTCTTGCCACATGTCCTTTTCTAATCCCATTTAACTGTGGTTAAGATTCATACACCCTTAGGTTCACCCATCTACCATTGGTTTTTACAAAAATAAAATAAAAAAGAATTAATTAAAGGATTAAAAAACACAAACCGGAGTTAGTGGGAGTTCAAGGGTCGGCTATGTGAGAGCGAGGAGCAATAGTTCGCTCCTCGCCAGTGGAGCAAACTATTGCTCATATTTAATATATTTAGCCGAGCCAATCTTCGAGTCGAATCAAACAGGGGTTGGCTTAAGCTCAGCTTGTTTAATATTTAGAACTTAGCTCCAAGCTTGGCTTGAAGCTCGGCTTGATCGAGCCGAGCTGAGCTTTCGAGCTAACTCAGCTTATGTGCACTTGTAATCTTAATTCTACTGTTATAGCTGCAGTTGGGGAGTCCCATGATGCCATAGAGGTCGCCACATATCCCTTTTGACATCCCTTAACTGTGGTTAAAATTCATCCATATTTAGGATTCACCAAAAAAATTTAAATATTTTTTACTAAAAACCAAGTATAGGGGGTGCACCTTAGGGATGGGTGAATCTTAATCACAGTTAAGGGATATTAAAAGGGACACATGACAACCTCAGTGGCATAATAGGACTCTCTCGAATTCCGGTTATAACTATAGAGGATTACAACTTAAAATTTTTTCATTTACTTACTAAAAGGAATTCATAATTCTAAAAGAATTCAAAAATGAAAAGAACAACGAATTGCCTCTCTTTGATATAGGGCTTAAGTTGCACTAGGTTAAGTTAGTAGTATTTTCATGTAATACTCAAAAAGTCGTTGTTTAGTTCTATCTTAGCCAATTGGGTTTTAGAGCTGGCTGTTGCACCGAGTTTTAAAACCAATTGTTGCATAATATGATTGTTATTTTTGCTGTATCCTACGAATAGTTGCCAAGCTGAAAAGGACTGAGAAATGCCTTGTTCTACAATTTGAAATGACATTAATTTGTCTTGCCATGAAATGAATGTAAGAGGGAAGAAACAAATGTGGGTACTATTGAGGGAAACTTGTCGCACTGTAACTCTATATATGCACTTTCATGTTAAGGTTCACGCGAAAAGTTTATGGTCATAGCTATATTTTTTTAGCTAATAATTAATTGCCTAGTTTTAGAACTTCGGGTTTTGAAAATACATAATATTTACATTATGCATGGATCCAATGTTCTGGGTAATACAAGTTTTAAATTTTTGCAAACTTTTGGAACTGTTACATGCAGATAGTTGATCTGGCAACATTAACTGGGGCATGTAAAGTTGGCCTTGGATCCTCTATAGCAGGTATGTCCATTGCGTTGAGAATGTTGAGTATAAAGTGTCATTGTAACGAATTTTTAGTCCTATCTTTTGTTTCCCTTGTTTCTCTTCTCTTTTGTTTTTTGGGCGAAGCTGTAAGGCATTATTAAACAGTTTTTTCTGGGTGAAAAACCATTATTCTTGAAACAGGAGTCTTCACACCGAGTGACGACCTAGCGAAGGAGATATTTGAGGCTTCAGAGGTTACTGGGGAGAAGTTTTGGAGGATGCCGATGGAGGAAAGCTATTGGGAGTCTATGAAATCAGAGATAGCTGATATGATCAACGCGGGGAGTCGTCAAGGTGATGCTATCACCGCAGCCCTATTCTTGAAACAGGTACATATTTAGTCATTCTTCTTTCTTTTTCCTCTTCTAATGGGGATTAAATATTTGGTGGAATCTATATGTAATGTGCCATGAAAACATGGTTACACTTAGGTAGCGTTGTATTGGATTTCATTAGCTAAAAATCAATTGTGATAAAATTGATTATGTAGAAATTAATTGTCAAATAATCACTTTTTCAAATAATAGTGATCGGGGAATACGAGATTGAGAAACTCAACTTTGTTTTCCCCGAACACTATTATTTGTAAAAGTCATTATTTGACAATTAATTTCTACACAATCAATTTTATCACAATTGTTTTTTGGCTAATTAAATCCAATCCAATCGCCCCATTAGGGAGTGATCCCAATGTTTGATTTGGTTTAGTGGGATGTAGTACACCATTGGACTCATTGACCCCATGAATTATTGGCTGGCCAAGTGGCCTCTTAGCGAACCAGCAGGCCAAAAATCAGCCTGACCGGTGAACCTAGCTCCCTGATTGGATAAAAAAAGGCCTTTCTTCTTGAAGCATATTGATTTCCAGATTAGGAGATCAACTAGGTTGGATCCATGGAAATGGTGATTTCAAGTTTTTCTTTTGGTACTAATTTCTATATGAAGGAATTGTGAGTCTGATTCTGAAAATAAAAATCTTTTTTTTTTGTTTTGTTTGCAGTTTGTCAATGAGAAGGTTCAATGGGTGCATATAGACATGTCTGGGCCTGTATGGAGTGATAAAAAACACACTGCAACAGGATTTGGCGTATCGACTCTGGTGGAATGGGTTTTGAAAAACTCTTCTTGGTTTGTGTGAACCCACTGATCAGGAGCAACAAAGTTTCCACCAATGGGAGGCAAAATAAATCAATAAAATCCCAGTGGTTTGAATAAAATGTAATGGAAGAGAACTTGGAAAAATGATGAACTAAGGCATGGTATGATTCTAAGCTTATTACTATAAAAGATGTGAATCAGAGGAAGAATAAAATCATATTAGGAAGTGGATTTGAACTAAAGAGTAGTAATTCAGTTCTTTTGTTATTTCTTTTATTAACAATCTCCTGTTTTAGTTATTTCTTTTGTTAAGGATATTATTGGTAGGAGACTTATTGGCTAAGTTTAGGTTTGATTTCAATGTAGTTGCATGATATAAGAAATTGCAGGTAATCTGGCCCCAAAGGGTTGGACCAGTGGTTCCTGGCCTTTCGCCAAGTGGGAGGTCCTGGGTTCCATTTCCCACTCCCCCTTTGGGGCTAGTCCCGCCTGAATTTTCCGGACTTTCTTGCTGGGGTGGATTGCGGGCCTTCATCATATCTGCAGGGATCTAGTCCTGACCCAAAGGGTTGGGGACACCCCGGGTTACCAAAAAAAATTGCAGGTAATTTCTAAGGGGAGAATAATATCATCTTTCTTTTCTACGTCTCATTCTTCAAAGTTGAAGAAAGAGACAACATGCTACCTTAGCTGGATTTAGGAGAGGAATGACCATAATTTTTGACACGGGATTAGGGATGGCAATGGGTTGGGTTTGGGTTGGGCCACCCCAAACCCTAACCCACCCCTAATGGCAAGACTCCTACCCCGTTCCTGTCCTAAACTCAAGTCAACCCTTCATTTTCAAAACCGCCCCTATTCCGTTTATAAACTTCATAAATCAGTCCCAATAATGGCGAGTTACCCAATTAACCTAGCCCGTTGTCATCCCTACATGGGATCCTCTCCAGTGGTTGTTGGCAAGGACACTGCCAGAATCAAATTTTAAAAAGGTTTTTTTAAAAGACGATTATGTCCTTTTCTTTTTCTTGCTATTGAGTGACGTGTCAAACTGTGTTGGACGCTTTGTGCATAGGGTATGTGGATGACATCGGGAATGGGCATTTCGTAGGTGGTGGTGTCCTCACCAGCTTCAATTGGAGAGGATCCCAAGATTTTTCAGAGTTGAGGACACCCTATAGACACTCTTGCAACTCAATACCCACAAGGCAGTCGCTACACACCCGACACACCATCCAACCCATTGTAGCCCACACTCCAACTGTCCACCATCCAATGGTTGTCGGTTTCTTCTTTTACCCTGTAAACTAGACATAGGCAGGTAGACTTTCTCCGTTTCAATGGGGACGAGTCTCTCAGTTGGATCTATCAGTCTAACTTTTCTTTAGCTACAACCAGACGCTTGTGCTTGAGAAATGATGTAGGGGAAGATCAAAGGACACCAATACTAATGGATCACAATCACTTCATTGATAAATAAAGAGAGAAAATTACAGTAGAAATAGAGTTTAACCCAAAGAGAGGAATCACTCAACTCTCAAATGGGTATATGGGGAATCACTCACCCAAGAAGAGGAAGCACTCTCTCTCTAATGGAAGCTTGAAAGCTCTCATACTGGTTGTAAATGTCTCCCCAAAAACTTCTCTCCCATAGGGTTATAAAGAAAAACTAAGAAATCACCTCTTTCCTATACGTTGGAAACAAACAAAGGATTTAAGGCTTTGTCTCCTTCCCTCCAAAAGAAGCTTTGACTTGGTCTATGAGACATCTTTCCCATGCTTCTCAACCTACCAAAGTTAAAGTGATTCGATCAATCCAAGGGTGCCGACTGCATCATCCTCCCCCTCTTCAAAAGAACTCGTCCTCAAGTCTAGATTAGAAATTCTTGTCCAAAGATTGTTGTCAAGAAGCTTCAATTATCCTTCGCTAAGCCATGTGTCCTCAGATTCAGGTTGGTTCTTCCATCGGACAAGATACTATGTGTAGGTTCCATGGCGAGTAGTGGTTGTTCTTATATCCAACAACATCAATGAGTTCATTTGATTCAGCCGAAGGAGGACTTCCCAACTCATCTAGACTTGGCACAACCTGATTAGGATCCCCATAATAGGGGTATAAATCTGAAATGTTGAAAACTGGACTGATTCCCATTCCTTGAGGTAAATGAAGCCTGTATGCATTTGGGCCAATCTTCTTGAGAACACGACATGGACCAAATTTCTTTGCCTTCAACTTGTTGTAAGTACCGGCTGGAAATCTTTCTTTCCTCAAATATACCATGACTAGATCTCCTTCTTCAAATTCTACATGCCTACGATGAATATCGGCCGCTTCCTTGTATCGGTCATAAGTGTGTTGTACCCTTTCTTTGATTTGCCTATGAATTTCCTTGATATGATCATCAAGTTCTTCGGCTTCCATACTACTTTTGCTAAATTTGGTATAGAAACATGATCATACACCACCTCAAAAGGAGTTCTACCGGAAGACCGATTCTTTGAGCTATTATAAGAAAATTCAGTTTCTGGTATAATGCAATCCCATTGGCGAGGACGATCACTTGCTAGGCATCTTAGAAGGTTTCCTAACAAACGGTTCACTACCTTCGTTTGACCATCAGTTTGTGGATGACAAGTGCTTGAGAATTGGAGTTGAGTTCCCATAAGCTTCCAAAAAGTATGCCAAAAGTGACTTACAAATCTTGTGTCTCGATCCGAAGTGATTGTTCTTGGCACTCTATGCAATCTAACAATGTCTTTGAAGAATAGATTTACCACATGAGAAGCATCGGTCGTGTTCTTTTATGGAATGAAGTGAGACATTTTTGAAAACCGATCAATGACCACAAAGATAGAATCATTACCTCGTTGGGCCCTTGGTAATCCTAGTATAAAATCCATGCTAATGTCTTCCCAAGGATAATTTGGGATGGGTAGGGGTTGGTATAAACCAGAATTTTGTCTTCCTCCTTTGGCTCTTTGGCATGTCATACACCGGCGAACAAATCTATCCACATCTCTACTCATCTTAGGCCAATAATATCTTTCTTGAACCAATGCAAGAGTTTTGTCCCGTACAAAGTGTCCACCAAGTCCTCCACCATGCAACTCGGTTATAAGATAGAGTCTTAGAGACCCCTCGGGAATGCAAAGCTAATTTCCCTTGAAGAAATATCCTTCGATCATAGAAATTTTGCATGTTGCCCATTCTTGCACTCTTCCAACACTCCTCCTATTAGACATTATGCCCTGAAAAGTCATATAGATTGTTAGAATCTTATTGATTGGATTAATAAAGACACCATCTTTATCTATTGTGAATTCATTATGAGTAATTGACCATGATCATGAGATGATCTATACGATATGAGATATCGATCAAGGTCCTTAGGATATATTGTAGGAAAGCTATATGATTGGATTATCATAGGCAGATATAGCTTTTCAGTTCCTTATACCTTTTAAAGTTACAGCTGTGGGTGAAGCTGGGTACTTCACTTATATGGCTGTCATAACGCTAAGATGTTCTCAATGGTTGAGATGTAGTTTTATCTCAAACTATTGTAGTGGAGACTACACATCAGCATATGAGTGCTTAAATGTATACTGAATGATTCCATGCAATGAGAGACCTCATGCATAAACATACTATCAGATTGTTAGTCTCTCATTCACATTAAATAGTTTTGATGAGCTTTAGATTTGATGAGTTCATTTATAACTGAGCAATAATCTGACTATTTTGATTACACCTAAATACTCTATACCTGAGGGACTACGATAAGGTGACAGTTGGATAATCAGAAAGCTGTTCGAGTTATGATGAATTTCAAACAAGAAATCCATACTCATTAAATTAAGAGATTATCCAAGTTCTGGATAAGACAATCAATTAAGCTTAAATCCTGCGAATGTGATTTTGAAATCAAATAAGTTTGAAATATATTTTTAATAAAATATATTATACTTAATAAAAGTTTTTCTCAAAATGTTTTACATGAGAAATAGTTTCTCATGGCTTAATCAAATGTCTTGAAAATCCGGATAATGTACAATGGGTTATGAGTTAGATAGTATATTAATCTCGAAAGCCTATTAGGGATAATGTTATTGGAAGGATCAATTGAATTAAAAATTTCATGTGGCGGGATCCTTATTGGTTAATGTTCTTACACTGGGATTCAATTGTAACATGGAAATCTCACGTCACTTTCAATTCTGATGTCATTCCTATTTAAGGGTCAATGGGATAACATCGGATAAGCCAGGGTTAGAATGTCACAGAGCAATCTGTGGAGATGCTCATAAAAGAAATACAAGCTCAAATAATAGATTAAATGTTAATCTATAATTTAATTGATTAAATGTTAATCTTTAATAAATAGATTAAATGTTAATCTATGACTTAGATTAAATGTTAATCTAAATTAAAGGATAATAATAATAATAATTTGATTAACCCAATATAAGAGGATATGGGTTTGACCCATATCCATAAAAGCCCTCTAAAATGGACCTTATGGGTGGGCCCAAGCCCATGGGATAGACTCCCTAGGGTGGGCGCCCACTTCAAGATTCCTAATTGTTAGGGAGTTGGTTAGTAGATAATTATTAATTAATTAGTCATTATCTAATGGGATTAGATGCTTTATTTGGAAGACAAGAAATAAAGAGATAAAGATTATCCTTATCATAACTTTAGACTTGGGATTTTAACCCCACTCTCGATCAGGATTGAACCTGAGGAAGAATAGTGCTAAAAATACAGAAAAGAGAGAGTTGCCACCTATTTAGATTGTGAGGGAAAATAGGGTCTTTGAAAAGGTTGGATAAGGCTTTAGTCTGGAAATAGAGTTCAAGGTAAGAATTCATTTGAGTTAGGAGAAGGTGTTAGGCACCCCTAAACTCCCATCTGAAGATGGTTACCTACTTCCTAAGTCTGAATTAAAGTGGGATAAACAATAAGAGATGCTTGCATTTCATCTATATGCTTGATAGATATTATATGAACAATAATGTACAAATTGAAATAAGCAGGATAGGATAGGGGCTCTATCCTAGGTGAGTTGAACCCGATCAAGGTTGCTTATATATCCACTATTAGTGGAATCAAGCCACACGTAGTTCCGGATGGGTAGTTGATGGTTTGATTTGGATTATAGGTGTTTGATAGGCTGAGATTTGTCTTTTGGACGTTAGGGAGTTTTTGAATGATTTGGGATCCTATTTAGGAGCGCTTGGGCCTTTTATGCTCTTGTCAGGGAGCATCTAGATAGTTTTAGGTCATGTTAAGGAGCATGGGGTTGGGTTAGGGATTGATAGGATTTGAACCAATGTTTGAAGAGAGGTTCGGATAGAGGTTCGACTAGGTAGGGAGGGTTTGAACTAGGGTTTGAACCGGAGTTTGGATAGAGGTTCGGCTAGGTAGGTAGGGTTTGAACCAGGGTTTGAAACAAGGTTTGGACAGAGGTTCGGCTAGGTTGGTAGGGTTTGAACTAGGGTTTGAAAGACGGTTCGGACAAAGGTTCGGCTAGGTAGGTAGAGTTCGAAACAAGGTTCAGACAGAGGTTTGGCTAGGTTGGTAGGGTTTGAACTGAGGTTCGGATAGAGGTTCGGCTAGGTAGGTAGGGTTTGAACCAGGGTTTGAACTGAGGTTCGGATAGAGGTTCGGGTAGGGTAAGCTAAGTTTGAACCAAACTGGGCAGGAGTTCGATAGGGAAAGCAGTTTAAGTATTTAAAAACAATAAAGTAATTAAAACTATAAAAGATTAAACAAAAGTCAGAGTTTGACGATATTTTACCTTCGGAAAAACCCAAAAGGGTCTCTAAAAGAGGTGCTCTCGAGAATGATTATTTGAAATCAACTCCCAGGATCGCCAAGTCCCCAAGAAAATAAAGAATATGAGTTTTTCTAAAGAGAAGACAGAGAGAAAAGGTTTAAGAGTGAATGAAAATCAAGGAGAGGGGGTGGGGTATTTATAGGGGTCAAAAAACAGGGGGGGCGCTACTTGAAGTAGTGCCCCTATTTAGATATTTTCAAAACAGTAGGTGACAATGAATAGTGAGGCGGTAAAACAAGGTAAAATTGTAATTTAATGGGGCACTGTTTCAAGTAGCGCCCCTATTTAGGGCTTATGGATCAAACCGCACACACAATAGGTCAGCCAGGGCCAATTTGGTAAATATAGGGGCGCTGTTTGAAGTAGCGCCCCTATTTAGGGGTTAAAAAATCAATTTTGTGACATGTGTCACACTCCGATTCGCCGAAAAGCTATTTTTGTAATTTAAGCCCGTTTTGACCCCGAAAAAAGTCAAAATTGAACTGATAAAATCTAGAAAAATATTTAAGATAAAATGTGAACTTTTCAGTATTTTTTAGGGGCATTTTGGTCCTTTTACAGTCCAAGGGCATTTTGGTCATTTTCTACCCTTTTAGGTCCAATTTGATCCAAAAATTAACCAAAATTAATTTAAAAATTTATAAAATTATTTTGGACAAAATGAAAACTTTTCAGAACTTTTCAAGGGTATTTTGGTCATTTTTTTACCTCGGGGTCGTTTCTGAAAATTGAAGCATGTGGAAAGAGGGTTTTTTAAAGGGTTTTTTTTAAGGTGTGTAAAGAGACTAGGGGGTGCAAAATTGGGGTGTTTGCAGTTGCCTCGCTTTGTCGGAGGGTACGGGCACGTGAACGACAAAGGCTGATAACACTTCAATTTTGCGTGCGTGTGTGTGTGGAAAACCTTTAAAGCTTAAAAAAAGATAAATTCTACTTAGATTGCTTGCCATGGATAGGATGATTGAAGGGTGACAGAGGAAGGGTGCGCTCATGCCAAGTTGGCACTTGCTGGGGATGGAGAGGGTGGTCTGAAGCTATTTGCTAATCGATTACACGATCAAATAGTGGGGTCCATGATATAAGTGGGTGAGATACAAATAAATGATGATTGTTGCAAAACTGGCTTCGCAAGAGGTCGCAACTGATGGTTGATCAGACAACCGTGTCAGTTACTCCTTTAAGAGTTAGCAAGTAATGCAATGCAGTGCAGTGAAGTGTGCAAGACTGGCTTCACAAGAGGCCACAACTGATGGTCGATTAGATAACCGTGTTAGTTACTCCTTTAAGAGTGAGCAAGTAGTACAGTGCAGTGAAGTGTGCAAGACTAGTTTCACAAGAGGCACAACTGATGGTCGATCAAACAACTGTGTTAGTTACTCCTTTAAGAGTGAGCAAGTATTATAGTACAATGCGGTGTACAAGACTGGCTTCACAAGAGGCTGCAGCTGATGGTCGATCAGACAACTGTGTCAGTTATCCTTTAAGAGTGAGCAAGTAGTGTAGTGTAGTGAAGTGTACAAGAATAGCTTCACAAGAGGCCGCAACTGATGGTCAATCAGAAAACCGTGTCAGTTACTCCTTTAAGAGTGAGCAAGTATTACAGTGTAGTGTGTGAAGAGTGCATGACCGGCTTCACAAGAGGCCGTAACTGATGGTCGATTAGACAACCGTGTCAGTTACTCTTTTAAGAATGAACAAGTATTGCAGTGCAGTGTGTGAAGAGTGTAAAACTGGCTACACAAGAGGCCGCATGTTGTGACCTAAAATACCCCCTAAGAGTTAGGGATACATTAGCTCGTGACGGCCGTGTCATACTGTCATGCATGACACATAAGGCATACTTATCACCCTGTCAGAGTACACAAGTTATAACATATAGTGGAACAAAGCAGAAACAATGAAGTACTCCTATTATTAGGTTGAAGTTTGAACCAGCAGAACATATCCCAAAATATGAAGTATGGGGTGGACAAGTCCCACTCTCAACATACACAAAATATCTTCTCCTAACTCTCTCAACAAAAGTCTAGCTCGGGCCGTTGATCTAGTGATCCATCATCCTGGTGGTGGTCTATAGTGGGCTCAGGCTTGTAGTACTCTTCCTCAATCCAAGGCTCCGAACCACAGACATCAAAGGGAACACGTACACCTGCTGACATAACATGTACGACTGAGTATGAAATACTCAACGTATACAAACTATTAGATAATATGACATAATATCACATGTTTTCACATAGGCAGTTCATGGAATACACATGCACTAAAAACACATAAAGAACCCTCTTTTCAAATACACATGTGCGATATTTGCAAAACACATACTCTTTTCACTTAACCTTTTACACATAGCTTTACACTTACACTTGGCTCATTTCACTTGATTACACATGACTTTTATACACATTTTCACTTGGGAGGGCGCACTTACACTTGACTAATGCCTATCCTACAAGGAGTAGAGGCCATTAGGATACACTTGCACTTCGCTAATGCCTACCCTACAAGGAGTAGAGGCCACTAGCTTCACAAACACATACACATACACTTTACTAATGCCTACCCTACAAGGAGTAGAGTCCATTAGCACTAATGCCTACCTTACAAGGAGTAGAGGCCACTAGCTTCACATACACATACACTGTACTAATGCCTACCCTGAAAGGAGTAGAGTCCATTAGCACTAATGCCTACCCTACAATGAGTAGAGGCTACTAGCTTCACATACACTTTACTAATGCCTACCCTGCAAGGAGTAGAGTCCATTAGCACTAATGCCTACCCTACAAAGATTAGAGGCCACTAGCTTCACATACACTTAGTTGGTTCACACTTTCACTTTACACTTAACATATACACATGGTAAATCTCGATCATGCAGTGCACATAAACACTTGTGGTGAACATGGTAGGCAATTGTAAATACATAAACATGAGGCACATGCTTTTCTCCTTCATTTAAACCAAATCACATAATCATTTACAAATGGCATATGCTTGAATTTATCATATAATCACTTGGTTTATTTGGTTTGAACTTGTAGAATCATCATAGCATAAATAGTAGGATTTCCGATTGGTCTTTATCAAAACACATAGGTTTTCTTCTTGGTTTTCCCCAAAACTCAGTCTTTTACTCATGTTTTTCTCAGTTGAATCATCACAAAATTACTAAGTAGTAAGAATACACATTTTTCATGCTTTGGGTTAAGGTATAGAAGCATCACAAATCATTGGTTTTCATCTTTGGTTTTCCTCAAAACTTAAGTCATTTAGCATGCTCTTCTTCTTAACATCAAAATATAAACAACATCTAATGAAACTGAACTAATTACCCTTTTTTATTCGTTGGTTTATGTCATAGCATCATCACACTTGAATTTGTAGAATTTCCTTCTAGTTCATAGCATAAGGTAAAGGATTCTATCTTGAATTACAATAAGGATTATGGCATAAAATCTAGTAGAGTGTATCTACCTTAAAAAGGAAGTTTTTACACTTCTGTAGGATAAAAATCAAGTTTGAGGAATAAGATCCAAGCTTTAAGAAAGTTGGAACCGAAATCCTTTTTCCAAAGGCATGGACAAAATTTTCCTTGGAGAATTCCAAACTTTGAGAATCACAGTGGGAATAAAATCCAAACTTTAGAACACCAAGAAGGAAAGAAGGACTCTTCCTTTGGTGGAAGACACGATCTCAAGAACACCCAAGAACTATTTCAGCTTTCTTCTTCTTCTTCTCTTTCAATTCCTCACAAATCCAAGCTTAGGGTTTGAGTAGATCAAACCCAAGAAATCCCATTCTATTTATAGTCTAAAGGTTGCCAAAATATCCCAAAATATCTCAGAAAATATCCCAAAATATCTCCCAAGGTCGGTGGAAAAGTTCTGGACGTTCTTACCATTGTCTGGGTTGAATTCGTCGATGAATTTTAGCCCCCGAGTAACTTCGTCGATGAATTTCAGCCCCCTTTAGCAATTCGTCGCCAAAATTGCATGACAGGCCCTTGGTTTTTCCTGCTTTGGTATTTCGAGCATAAAGTTTGACTCATTTATCCAATTTTGATGATTCAACTTGCGTTGGATTCATCTTTCAAAGGGGAACAACTTTCATGTTGTGTAAAACTTCTAATTCTTCTTTATTCATAGACCAAATTGCCCTTAAATCTGATTGGTCTGAAAATGAAATTCAGCAGCCCAGATTTTCAGCAGACTCGCTTCTGGAAATCTGACGTTTGACCCATCCTCGACTCCAAATCTGGAAATATGATAAACATGAACCTCAAAGAAGGTTTCAATACCTTTCCAAAAATTAAAGAATCACTCAATTCTGATCAGCAGAGAGAATTCTAGAGCTCTTTAAAGTTGAGGGTATGTTTAGGCATCCTTTTCTTTGACACTTGGAGTATGTTATACTCTCATTTTTCATTTATCCCTAACCCCCAAAAACACTTTCCATACATATTTTGATTCATTCAAAAACCTCATTTCATAAAAAAACATGAACCCACAATTTCATTAAGGCTTTAGGCCTTGAAAGCACTATTTACACACTATTCACAGCACTATTCACATGAATAGTGAACCTAAATTTCGGGGCTCTACACCGCAATTGATGGTCGATCAGACAACTGTGTCAGTTATTCCTTTAAGAGTGAGCAAGTATTGCAATGCAGTGTGGTGAAGAGTGAACATGTGGTGAAAGATGCAATTCAGTGAAGGTTGGTTACACAACCAACTTCACAAGAGGCCGTAACTAAAGGTCGATCAGACAACCGTTTAGTTACTCCTCCAAAAAAATGGGTAAGATGCCATTAGTGCTGACAACCATGCGGTTGCCCCACTGGGAACTATGCCATGGTGCTGACAATCACACGGTTGCCTCATCGGGTAAGATGCCATGGTACAGACGACCACACGGTTGTCCCACCGGATCTATGTCATGGTGCAGACAACCACACTGTTGGCCCACCGGATACTATGCCATGGTGCAGACAACCACACAGTTGCCTCAACAGATACTTTGCCATGGTGCAGACAACCACATGGTTGCCTCATCGGGTAAGATGCCATTAGAGTAGACAACCACACGGTTGCCCCATCGGATACTATGCCATGGTGCAAACAACCACACGGTTGCCTCACCAGGTACTATGCCATCAAGATGAATGAAGTCAAATTTGAAGGGATCACACGATCACTTCAGCACAAGTAAGCAAGCAGATGTATAAGTGGAGATAGCCACACGGCTAGTTCACGAGCAAGATGTATGAATGGGGAAAGTCTCACGGCTAACTCAAGAGGAATCAAAATGTTTGGTTAGTGAGGATTGGTTACACAACCATCTTCACCGGGTATGCATGCAAAGCTAGTGAAGGCCGGTTACACAACTGTCTTCACCATGTATGAAACAAGAAAGTAGATGAATGAGATGCAAAATGTATGAGGATGGGGATAGCCATATGGCTAATCCATAAGCAAGTAGGATGTATGAAGGCCACACGGCGTCCCATGAACAAGCAAAATATGTCAGAACGAGGATAGCCACACGACTGCCCATAAAAAAGAAAAGTGTATGAAGACATATTTTAAAGGGATCACAAGACCACTTTAACACAAGTATGCAAGCAAGCACATGAATGAATGAAGATAGCCACATGACTGCTTCACTGGTAATGAAAACTGATGTAATCACATGATCACTTCAACATAAGCATGCAAGAAAGTGAATGAAGATGGCCACATGACCATTTCATCCGAAAATAAGACTAAAGTGATCACATGATCACTTCTGCACAAGAAAGCGAGAAAGTGAATGAAGATGGACATGCAACCATTTCATCCACAAATAAGACTGAAGTGATCACATGACCACTTCGGCACAAGCAAGCAAAAAAGATGAATGAAAATGGCCACACGACCATTTCATCCAAAAATAAGAGATGTGATCACACGATCACTTCGGCATAAGTAAGCAAGAAAAATGAATGAAGAGTATGAGGGATGAATTGAGTGTGACCCTGAGTCACTATTAGTCCTTTGTCTGCATGTCTGTCGCCAGGTTATGAAGGAGATGAACTCAAGCCTACTTTTGCTTCGATTGATCTGCTCATTTTGCACCAGTGATGAAGATCAATTTTTAACTAAGCCAAGAGATATACTAGGACTCTAAAACTTTTAAAGATGAGCTTGTTTTTGAAAATTTTGTTTTGAAATCGATGTTTTGAAAACAAATGGGGATGCTGTCTTTGCTTGCTGATTTATAAAGGGGTCTACCCTTACTGGAGATTGTAGATCTTTTATCCCCTAGAAGACAGAATATAGCAATATGCATTTGCAACCTTTTGAGCCATGGCTAAGAAAGGTACAAACTTAGCTTTGACTTTGTTGCATGTTAGATCAGACCTTGCTTGGAGCTTGGAGCTTGGAGCTTGGAGTTGAGGGCTTCAAGTTGTTATGTTTTCTGAGCGCTTGCAGATGTGATGTTGCTGGGGTTGAGGCTGACTTCCGCCAATATCTTATTACCAACATAGTTCAACTTTTTTCCCTTTTTTGCCCTTGGAATGACCAAGTCTAGGGTTGCATAATTTTTGCGTAATGAGGCCATTTCTGATTTTCACTCATACCTGCGTAGTTGAATAATTTGTTCCCTTTTTTTTGCCCCTGATACCGATATCAAGGTTAGGCTCGCATTATTTTTGCACCTCAGTGCCATTTCTGGTTTTTGCTGGGCCTGCGATTTATTGATAATTTGATATGTCTTCTCCTGTCATTGCCTTGTAGATTTGATAGTGCTGTTGGATACTTATCTGTCAGTCTGCCAGTACTCTTAATCTCTGAGGGATCTAGGAGAACTTGAGATAGGACGAAACGTAGGCTAGGGGGTCGAAGATTGAGGACACTCTATCTGCTTTGGAGCTTTCTTGAGTGCTTCTTTTGAGCTTTTCTCTTTGGCTTTTGTTTCTTTTGATTTTTCTCTTTTGAATTTTTCCTTTTTGGATTTTGCCTTTTTTTTTGTGAAGCAGTATTTTGCTCAACAAAGATGATTGTTTTGTTTTGTTTTGACCGCACCTAATTTTCAAGTTGCCTACGTACCATTTTTAGGATCAGGTCATGTCGTAGTTCAAGAAGGTGATAAAAATTTTGTAGGGGGTGTCCTGGTGTATGATTTTAAAGAAAGAAGGGCTATTAGGCTCGAAGGGCGAACTAGCGGATCTTCTTGATATAAGCTTGATCGGTTATGAATAGGGAAGAAATGATGTGCCAAAAATGGCCTCCTTTCATTTCCTAAAACGACTGAGAGTATAAGCAGTTTCTTGACAATATCTTAAGCGCAGTGATCTCTTGATCTGATACATATTGACTGGCTCTAGGAGGTCTTCATCCTCCATATGACCGAGTTGTAAAATATTGCTAGAAAATCCATTTCTAACCATATGGGCCTTCAAAAGATGGACTGAACGTGCTCCTTTTGTGCGATGAATTGCTGACACTTCCATGAAGATTTAATGCTTCTTGGTCAGTCTTCTGTGCATAACTTTTGCTTCACTTATCTTATTTTGATGAGCGTATTCTGTGATAGGATCTTGCCTAAAGGATGGAACTACCTCCTGTCTCGTGTATTGGCGAGGGTGATACCACTCCAGTGTGCAGTGGATGCTCTGTATGGCTCAATAGTATGAATAATTTGTAACTTGGAATTTTGATAGTTGCCTGATGTACTGTGCGAGACCTTCTTGATGAGATAGCTCATTTTCTCTCTGCCCCCAGCATAGCAAGGTTCCAATTTTTGCATACGTAGGGCCATTGTTGAGTTGTCTCTTTCTCACTTGGCTCTGTGGGTCAAGGGTTTCTTTTGAAAATTCCTCTTTCGGCTCATTGATATATGCTACTTTTGGAAACTCTGGAATTTTAATCACAATTTGAATGATCCCTTTGTAAGCCAGTAGATTAAGTTAGCATTATAAGAAAATATATATATATATATATATATTTTTTTTTTTTTTTTTTGGTTTTTGGTGGCATCAGATCACTAGAGCTCTTTGGAAGCACTAGATCACCATCATACAGGCCTATTTTTGCAAGTTTGAGAAAGCTGATGTTTTGAAAGAAGTATTGGTTTTGTAAAAAAATGATTGTACAAGACTTGACTGAAAAATGTTTTGAAATGTTTTTTTTTTTTTTGACAAAGTTAAAATGACAATTTTGAAATCCTAGGCTAGATTAACTAGACTTGGCTTAGTCTCGATCGATCTTGCTTTAGCATGATGGCTCTCGACCTTCTTCAATTGGCAGGCTCTAGAAATGCTTCAATTGGCGGTTTTGTTTTTTTCGGGCAATCGCTCAAGGTCTGCTATGAATTGAGATGATAATAAAATATATGTATAGGAGGGTCACATGACTGCCGCTATTTGGATAAGATGCTAGATGAATGATGCCAAGTTGGATGTAGTCATGACACAGACATATGATCTAATAAAAGGCATTTGACATAGGACGTTGCCCCTTGTCTGACCATGAATATGAATATGTACAAAGAATGTTGGATGTCTAATGCACAAAATTTGAATTGTTAGCATGTTGAATGGTGTTGATACACACAAATGAAATGAATGAATTGAATTGAGTCAAATGAAAGAAATGAATCTTTAATAAATTGAAGTGAATGAACTGAGTATGTATACTTAGAAAAGAGATGAGTCAGCTCAACGTGTGTGACCCAATGGGGTGAGTGGACAGAGGTCCATTTCACTTATCTGGATTGTAGGGAACCAGAGCCCAATGGGTCAAGATCAAATATGAATCAATGACTTCTTTGTATGAATCATTTAGCGTCTAGGGTTTTAAACCTCACATGATTGAGCTAGCTAAAGAATGGATTAGAGTTAGACCTATCTAGCAATAGAGGCTCACACAAGCTCCGAAAAATGGTTTAGGTATAAAGATACGGTTGTCCCTATACCTGAACAAATGATGTAGGAGCGGCTTAAACCAGTAACAGAATAGGGATAAGGCAGTCCCTCCTGACGAGTGTTCTTGGTTTATGCCTAAACAAAGATCTATAGTCTATATGCTTATGTTGGTGTATGCAAGGTTTTTGTCTAAAAGGTTGATGAGCACTTGACCGTATATGTGACTCTCCGGTATAGAATATACCTTAAAATGGACGATTGGTGCAAGCGAGAAAGACCAGTCGTGTTTACCGGAGATAACCATTCCTTGGTCTACAACCAGTACTTTTCCACAGATCTTTGGGCTCTAGCATCAGGGATAACCATCCCTCGATTGTAAACTTACCGGATCTAACTAGATAGGTGAAGGGTTTTTATTCTATAATGTAATGAATATGAATATATATGCATCAATCAAAATCAAACAATGAATAAAAGAAATGGAATCCTAGGCATGTTGCTAAATTGGCAAACAAATGTCGAGATTCGATAAATGATAGATGCATAAGTTAGCATATGTACAGATGAGTAAAATTAGCCACCTATAGATGTAATTAAAAGTTTCTGATATGGTTTCCCTTGTTCAGTTCAGACTTAGGTTTTGGTTTGAATACTGGGTTACGAAACCAAAGTCCCCAGTAGAGTCGCCAAGCTGTGGACCCAGGATTTTAACCCCACTCCTGATCAAGATTGAACCCGAGAAGGAATAGTACTAAAAATGTAGAAAAAAGAGAGTCACCACCTATTTAGATTGTGAGGGAAAATAGGGTCCCTGAAAAGGTTGGATAAGACTTTGGTTTGGAAATAGAGTTCAAGGTAAGAATTCATTTGAGTCAGGGAAGGTGTTAGGCACCCCTAAACTCCCATCCGGAGATGGTTACCTACTCCCTAAGTGTGAATTAAAGTGTGGGAAACCATAAGAAAAGCTTGCATTTCATCTATATGCTTGATAAATATTATATGAACAGTAATGTACAAGTTGAAATAATCAGGGACATGATAGGGGCTCTATCCTAGGTGAGCTGAACCCGATCAGGGTTGCCTACGTATGCACTGTTAGTGGAATCAAGCCGCGCGTAGTTCCAGATGAGTAGTTGATGGTTTGATTTGGATTGTGGATGTTTGATAGGCCGAGATTTGTCTTTTGGATGTTAGGGTATTTTTGAATGGTTTGGGCTCCTATTCAGGAGCGCTTGGGCCTTTTATGCTCTTGCTGGGGAGCATTTAGACAGTTTTAGGTCTTGTCAAGGAGCATTGGGTTGGGTTAGGGTTTGATAGGATTTGAACCAGTGTTTGAAGCGAGGTTCGGATAGAGGTTCGACTAGGCAAGGAGAGTTTGAACCAGGGCTTGAACCGAGGTTTGAACAGAGATTCGGCTAGGTAGGTAGGGTTTGAACCAGAGTTTGAAATAAGGTTCGGACAGAGGTTCGGCTAGGTTGGTAGGGTTATAACCAGGGTTTGAACCGAGGTTCGGAGAGAGGATCGGCTAGGTAGGTGGGGTTTGAACCAGGATTTGAACCGAGGTTCGGATAGAGGTTCGGCTAGGGTAAGCTAAGTTTGAACAAAACTGCACAGGGGTTTGACAGGGCAAGCAGTTTAAGTATTTAAAAACAATAAAGTAATTAAAACTAATAAAAGACTAAACAAAAGTCAGAGTTTGACGATATTTTACCTTCCGGAAAACCCAAATGGGTCTCTAAAAGAGGTGCTCCAGAGAATGATTCTTCGAAATCAACTCCCGTGATTGCCAAGTTGCTAAGAAAATAAAGAACAAGGGTTTTTCTAAAGAGAAGAGAGAGAGAAAAGGTTTGGGAGTGAATGAAAATGAAGGAGAGGGGGTGGGGTATTTATAGGGGTCAAAAAATAGGGGGGCGTTACTTGAAGTAGTGCCCCTATTCATATATTTTCAAAATAGTAGGCGGCAATGAATAGTGAGGCGGCAAAACAGGGCAAAATTGTAATTTAATGGGGGCGTTGTTTCAAGTAGCATCCCTATTTAGGGCTTATGGATCAAACCACACACACAGTAGGTCAGCCATGGGAAATTTTGTAAATATAGGGGCACTGTTTGAAGTAGTGCCCCTATTTAGGGGTTAAAAAAATCAATTTTGACACGTGTCACGCTTTGATTTGCCGAAAAGCTGTGTTTGTAATTTAAGCCCGTTTTGACCCCGAAAATGGTCAAAATTGAACTGATAAAATTTAGAAAAATATTTAAGATGAAATGTGAAATTTTCAGTACTTTTTAAGGGCATTTTGGTCCTTTTACACTCTAGGGGCATTTTGGTCATTTTCTACTATTTTGGGTCCAATTTGATCTAAAAAATAACCAAAATTAATCAAAAAATTTGTAAAATTATTTTGGACAAAATGACAACTTTTCAGAACTTTTCGAGGGTATTTTGATCATTTTTCACTATAGGGGCACTTTGATCATTTTTTACCTCAGGGCCGTTTGTGAAAATTGAAGCACGTGGAAAGATGGTTTTTTAAAGGGTTTTTTTGGGTGTGCAAAGAGACTTGGGGGTGCAAAATTGGAGTATTTACAATAACTTGATGCTCAAGTCTCCCTCCCTCACGCCCTCTCTAACTCACGCCCACCCCTTGGGGGTTTCTAATTTGATTAGAATCCCTAGATTCTAGGGAGTTAGTTATATCCCTAAATTTATGGAAATCTTTTTGGAAAAGGGAACCTAAAATAGAAGGTTGTTGTAACTAACTTCTTATAGATAAATTAGGAGTTTAATTAATGATAAGAGTCATCATTATTTAGTAACTCTTAGGGATAACAATCATTATTAGATGATGATTAGGATTTGGTTTAGATGTGGATAAGATCCATATCTATAAATACCCAACACCCAAACCGTGGGGTACTCAAGGATTTATTATTTTCTCCTCCAAATTTTCGTGAGCTATAACTTGGAGCCTAAGATTCATCTCTTGGATTTTCATGGGCTTAGGGAGAACACCCCTCAAGGGATTTTTGTAGGGTGGTGGTAACACCCTATATGATTTTGTGAGCTAGGGTTCTGAACCCTAAGGGATTTTGACATCTAGGGTTTTTGAACCCTAAAGGTTTTGTGAGATAGAAAGTTTGCTCCATCATCATCCTTCATCTCTTTATTCTTCAAAAACCAATGATAGATTCAAAAGTTTTGCGGGGATAGCGAAGAACGAGGATCGAGCTTTGAGTAATTCTTCGAGAAATCTCTACAAAGAGTTCTGACGATTCATCTTGTTTTGTGCTTTACCGGTGAACATCATTCACCGAGGTAATTCTCTAAACATGTATTTTATATTATTTGTTTTCTATGGTGTAAAGATCTTCGGGATCCAGTATTCCGCATATTTTTTTATCTGAATTCCCTTTAGGTAGTATCAGAGCTCATGGTTAAGGAGTATATTTTTCATTTTTTAAAGGATAATTAAATAAGTAAAATAATTCATGAGATGAATTTTAATTATTTATTTAAGCTCATAGTTTTTCTTTTATTTGTTCATGAGATGAATAAATAAATAATTATTTATATATTATTTATCGAATGAGATTTGATGATGATAATAATAAAATAATTTTAAAAACTAGATTTATATGTGTTTTAATTAATTTTTGAAAGAAAAAATTTTATTATTAAAACCTTTTAAATGATTTGATCATTGATGAAAGTTTTTCTAATAAATAAATTTTATTTGAAAAGTTTTAAAACTCTATTTTATGATGAGATCATATTTAGGATTTTCCCCTCTCTTAATTTTTTTATTTTAATCTTGAATAATATCATAACCAATCTTGAATAATAGTAGAACAAATCTTTATGAAAGGATCTTGCATTCAAGAAAGGATCTTGCATTCAAAAAAAGAATAAAAGATCGTAGAGATTGAAGAAAATCCTATCCTTATTTTATAAATAATTTTATTAAAATTGTTTGTTGGAAAATATAATGGTTTTATTATTTTCTAGTTTGATCCATATGAGATATAGATTTTATCGAGCCAATTGATAATTGTTATCAATTTTTTTTAATCTTTTGAAATATCCAAAAAAGTACTCCATCACCATGTTGCATTTAATTGTATGAGATTACAGTTATTGGTCAATTATATGCTATGTGATAAATTATTTATCATGCATTCATATTAGAGGAAAATATGTAGTAGGATTTTGGCAAAATTGTAAAGGGCAAACTCATTCGGTTTTCCTGATAAAGGGCAAATGGATATCTAGTTTCCCTAATGCCATTATTTTCTGTATTATGGATTGGCTGAGATGTTGTGAGGAGGATGCTGCAAGGAGGATATCGATAAGATGATAAAGGAAGGGATCGCGAAGGAGTTTTCGAGTTGTCCTAATGCCAAAATTGAAAAGGTCTGATTCATTCAATTTCAACTTGTTCACCATTTCTTTAGCCACCATATTTTCGCAACTACCCGAATCAATCAACACCATGTGCTTCTTGCCATAAGCGGTGCAAAAAGTATGAAAATTATTGCTACGTAACCCTTGTCCTTCATCTTGGGTTTTGGGGGCAGCAAGCACTCTTCTCATAACAAGGCTCTCGACACCACTATCTGGTTCACATACTTCTTGTTGGCCATCATCATCACCCTCAGTGTCGTAGGTAGGCTCCACTTCCTCTCCAACATTTTCATCAATCAAATTCACTCGAGCTTCATTTTTCTTCATACGACACTCATAAGCCATATGTCCTTCTTCACCACATCTAAAACAAGGTTTGGATTGACCACCACCACGGGTTTTATCACGTGAGGTAGTCACACGTTCCCTAGGTCCTCCCCCAACTTGTGGGTTTAGGCATTCAGTAAATTGTGTAATAGTCCTCTCTTCTTTGGAGCCCCCAACATGTGATACATTTTCCATCCTTTTGAAAGAAGTCCTTTTTAATTTTTTTTCGGCTTTAAGGGCCATTTGGTAGGCCTCTTCTAGGTAACTTTGGTGATGGAGAATGATCTCATCATGGATTGATTGTTTCAACCCACTTAAATACATTGCTATCAGTTGATCATCAGTCTCTTGCAAATTAGCCCGACTCAAATACTTGTAAAATTCCTTGGTGTAACCAGCCACACTTTGATCATTCTTTTGCCATAGATGATTAAACTTATGGTATAAAGTTTGAGAATAGTCAATCGGTAAGAACTTATCATCAAACTTCACTTTCGTTTCTTTCCAAGTGTTGATTCGCCGATTTCCTCTCCGTTCACGACTTAGTTGGTATTGTTGCCACCAAACTAAGGCATAACCTTTGAGTTTTGTGGTAACGAACCTTACTTTTCTTTCATCAGCCATTTCTTTCCATTCAAAAAAAGTTTCTAAAGAAGCAATCTAATCACAATAGGCCTTGGGATCGACCTTACCGTTAAAATCGGGTACATCTACATGTACACTTTTGTCGGCATTCTCTAAGGCGCAAGCGAGTTGATCCATTGCCCATGTGGACTGTAATGGAACCTGATTTGAAGAGGCAGTAGCAGAAATTGACGAATTAAATTGTTCATCATCATTTAGCTCACCCGGAATATGAAAAGGCTGTCTAGGATTGGTTGTAGAACCACTTGGATTGTTTGTTGTATCTTGTGATGGTAGCCGACGCAAGATCTCTTCCATCATACATTGTAAATTTTCATTTGATTGTCTCAACTCTTCTACTTCACCTCGGAGATAGACATCATTGATGGGAGCTTCACGTCCACCACGATTCCCACGTCCTCTTGCCATATATAAGCAAAGAACAAATTTTCGGATTATACAGGCAGCGCAAACACTCTTTGGTAAAACGGCAATATCTTCCTCTTGGAAACTCCGATTAATGCACCGTTTGTTGTGTTAGAAACTAGACTTCAAGAGCTTTCTAAAAATGTATGGAACTTAATGAGAAACTGAGTGAGCAGAATCAGATTTGGTGAAAAACAAATGTCAAATTCTGGTTTTGCAACCTGCTCTGATACCACTTGATGTAGGGGAAGATCAAAGGACACCAAAACTAATGGATCACAATCACTTCATTGATAAATAAAGAGAGAAAATTATAGTAGAGTTCAACCCAAGGAGAGGAATCACTCAACTCTCAAATGGGTATATGGGGAATCACTCACCCAAGAAAAGGAATCACTCACTCTCTAATGGAAGCTTGAAAGCTCTCATACAAGTTGTAAAAGTCTCCCCAAAAACTTCCCTCCCATAGGGTTATAAAGAAAAACTAAGAAATTACGTCTTTCCTATACGTTGGAAACAAACAAAGGATTTAAGGCTTTGTCTCCTTCCCTCCAAAAGAAGCTTTGACTTGGTCTATGGCACATCTTTCCCATGCTTCTCAACCTACTAAAGTTAAAGTGATTCGATCAATCCAATGGTGCGGGCTGCATCAAGAAGACTAGATTAGAGGCCTTCTACCTTGATGGAAGATATCATACCTACATGGACGTGGGACGAGTTCAAATATACTATTTGTGTTTGCTTTTGCTCCATGGAGTATACATAGTGGGGTGAAATGTTCTCACATCTGCAACAAAGTGGGAAGAATATCAAGACAAATTTGAGCAACTTGCAAGAATGTTGTCATTGGGTTCGTTGGCTTCATTGGATGGAATGGTGAATAATGGGTTCGTTGGCTTCATTGGATGGAATGGTGAATACCTCATTCCATATGAATACATGCGAGAAAGTCAAGGAAAGTAAAAAAAAAGTGAGTGTTCTTGCACTTTTTCAATGTTTGGTGTGTAAGAAAACACATTTCCATTTTCTTGCATTATCTCAAACAATAACTTTCTCTAAAAATTTTAACCATCTTTTTATGATTATTTTGAAAGAAAAATTTAAGATTCTATTCTTTTTCCATTTTCCTTTTTTTCACCCACTTTCTAACAAAATGAACACATAAGCGATCAGATTAACTTTGATTTTGTAAAGAAATGCCAAGGGATTCTTGCTTAGGTAGAACTTCATTTTCTAGACTTAACCTTGGTCACCTTTTTACACCTTTCATCATATCTAGATCCTAAATTGAGATAAAATGGTATAATTGGATTCCTCTTGAAAAGCTCTTATAAATCGGACACAAATATGACATTATTTTGGGTTTATAGAGATCGTTATGGGCCCAACATTAGGTGTAGGAGTAGGTTTAAGTAGCATTAAAGTGCCAAGTTGATCTAGTAATGTCGCGGAGCAGATATCCAAAATTTCATTAGTGTAGAAATCCATATATTTTATTTTTTTTTAGTCCTTTTTATGATCTGGATGCATGAAATTGAAGCTAACAAAAAAAGTAACAAAAAAGTTATTAAAAAAAAGGGGGGCACCGCTTGAACGCCCATAAGCGTTGCCTGAGTGGTGGAGTCCAGAACAATTATCATTGTTCTGGAATAAGCTCCGCCTGAGCGGTGCGCACAGAGGCACGAAAATGTGCTAATTTCTGACTCTTTTAAAAATAATTTAAGGTTCCAAACCCTATATATATTCATTATTTCGTGGGTCTAGAGTTAGAGAAACATTCTAAGAGTTTTAGAGATCCAAAAAGAGGAAAACCTAGGGTTTCGAAAGGACTCTCACTTGGAGGAGAAGAAAAGGGCTCAAAGATCAATATCAAGGGTCATTCGCAAGTGTGAGATTGTAGAAAAACAATCAAGAGAGGTAGATATGGATTCCTCGTTTTCAATACCATAATCATTGATGTAAATAAGAAGAAATGATTAAGATTTAAAGCAAGAATAAGAACAAGCATGAATGTTTACTGTAGATTTTTCCTTATGTGAATTTTACCATGGCTATTAATGTAGGATGAGAATGTGATTATGATTTGAATGTATGTATGATTGGATATGGAAGAAGGGATGCATTTCGAGGTTTTGATTGAATGATTCGGAGTTTGATTTTAGTTTTTAAAATTTCTGTGTAAATAGGGATCTAGGTTTATTATCTCTATGTCTATATTTTGTGAAATTGATTTAATGTTATGATTTATTTCAGAACCATGATTAGGTATTTCACCATATGAATTATGGGAATGATATGTCATGATGTATGATTTATATGTTTGATCTATTTTTGAGGAAACGAGCCTTGAATTATGGTCTTGTTTGCTTAGTTCTTTTATCGTTGTGATATGGGACACTATAATGAATTTTTGATGGCCCTTGTCTAATAATCTAAGTTGCAATTTAATCGAGAGTTTATCACTTTTATCTCATGAATATGATATTAAGCATGATAAGATCATGATAACAAGTAAGCTAAAAGTAAGTAAATATGAATGTAAGATTGCATGTTTGAGTTCCGTAATGCCCACGTACCATTAGTCTAAGATCATAAGGGTTTATGTACCTAAGAAAGTGAATCATAAGGAAGTACGCGCGCATTGACGAATGTTAAGGTTGATACTTTGGTAAGTAATGTATATTGTAGTTTCTTGACGTATATGGTGAATAGTTATTGCACAAATGTATGTAAGTTGATGACATCCACGAAGAAAGTAAGAAAAATAAGATAAGTACGATAAGATGATCACAAAGTTCCGCACTCTAATTCATATATGTATGCATGTTACATTAGCCCATGATAAATATGTTTATGTTAATGTGTAAGATATTGTTAGCTAGGATAGATGAGGAAGAGCAAGAAGCTGATTACCTAGAAGAGGAGCCAAATTTGGATCGATTTCCATATTACCGAACTCCTAGTTGTATTAGAATTTGATTATTAAAGGGCTATAATCAGATTTTATGATGATGATGTTTAGGTTTACATTTATGATTGAGAATCAATATGGATGATTAAGTTATTATTCCGATTATTAGTTATAGATTTTGAATTAATGTTATTTGATGACTGTAAACACCCAATATTTACACCATGCCTTAACCATGGTTAATATCTTTGACCATGGTTATCCCAAGTGGAGCCTTAGTAAAGCCCTAAATTCTAGGCAAACCCAAATCAAACCTTAGGCCTAACCCTAATCAAGCCCTAAACTTAGGCAAACCCTGATCAAACCCTAGCCCTAACCCTAGTCAAGCCCTAAACCCTAGGCAAACCCAGATCAAACCCTAAGCCTAACCCTAGGTGAAACCTAGGCCTAACCCTAATAGAGCCCTAAGCCTTAGGCAAATCCTGATCAAATCCTAAGCCTAACCCTAGGGGAACCCTAGGCCTAACCCTAATCAAGCCCTAAACCCTAGGCAAACCCAAATCAAACCCTAGGCCTAACCCTAGGTGAACCCTAGTTCAACCCCTAGTCCAAAAACCCTAAATATCAGGCCCAAAGCCTTTTGTGGGCCCAAACAGGGGCCCATAGGCCCTTAGGAGCTGTTGTAGTGGGGCCCACCACCCTAAATTCAAAATTTTCAGTAATGGCGGTAATAACATTACCGTCATTACCATAAACAGTAAAAACTACAGTAGGTCAGTTCAAGTGTAAGGGGGTTGGGCTAATTTAGGAAAATCCTCAGTAATGGCGGTAATGGAATTACCGCCATTATCATTTTCTCTTAGTTCAGGAATGGCGGTAATCCTATTACCGCCATTACCTGTTTCCTGCAAATTCGCAGCTAACACCCCCTTTGGCCACTCCTACTCCGCCCCCTTAGTGTCTAGCACGCCTGGTGACATCCCTAAACTACCCCAAGGCCTGCTCTTACCATATAAATACCCCACCAATCCTTGGGTTCAAACCACTCTAAAACTCCCATACTAAACCCCTATTGGATTACGGTTAGCCCACATCCCAGCCACTCCAACGTTGGTCCTCCATCAAGGCAGCCCCCAAGATATTTAGGAGTTATTGTAGGCCTCCCCTGGGCTTCACCACCTTACACCATGCTAAATAGCCACCATTAGAGCCAAGCCAGTGGGTAGGACGCCTCACATTCTTTCTTCTACTTCTGTAAATTGTTTTAAGACCCCTGGTCATATTCCATGGGTCCTCTTTTCTGTCTTTTTACTTATAAAGTAACTGCAAACCAAGGATAGGGATTCCCCTACCTTCCTCATAAGTATGAGGAATCCCCTTGAGGTTTCCAACACGAGTACAAGACCCCCATATAGCATGAGACCTCCCCTACCTTTCTGGGGGTCCCTCAGGCCATGAGGGATCTCCTGAAATACACTAGTGCAACCCATAGTGGCAAAATCTAATTTTTAGAATTTTTCAGAAATAGCGGTAGAATAATTATCGTCATTCTTGGCCTCCTGCAAAACAACATTGTTACACCCATTTTTAGTGGGCCCTGGTCCAATCCAGGGCCATGGTTGTACTCCTCACTCTCTCTTCTATCAACCATGCTCTTTTTAGGGTTATCATTTTACTTTAACCATGGTTAATTTTCCAGAATAGCAGACTGTCCATAATAGCGGCAGACTATCTACTGCCATTATAGTATACCAAACACAGTGAGTTTGGGCCCACTTCAGACCTTCCCCTGGGCTCACCAAAGGCCCAGAACACTCTCTGGACTTTCCTCTTCAACCCTGTGAGTCCAGCACCCCTTGGATTCACCCCTAACTCAACCCTCTGGCCTGCAAACCCACCCTGGTTAACTGTTAACCATGGTTAAACACCCCTTAACCTTTGGAAAAATCTAAAAAATTCTAAAAAAATTTAAAATATTGCTAAGTGACCAAAATGTTCTGGTTTGACCTTATTTACTATGGTTAGCAGTTCTAACCATGGTTGACCTACCTATTTAACTCCGGTTAGTAAGCCTAACTTCGGTTAAATTCGATTTTTGGCCTACTGGACCTAATCTCTTAGTCTATTGGACCCACCCTTGGCCTTCTGGGCCTAAACTTTGCTACCCTTAACTGTGGTTAGCAATCCTAATCATGATTAGTTTGATCCTTAATCCCGGTTAGCAATCCTAACCTTGGTTATTTTTGATTTTAGCCTACCAGGCCTAAATCTTAGTCTACCGGACTTACCCCTTGGCCTATCGGGCCTAACCTCTAATCTATCGAACTAATCCTTAGTCTATCAGACTAACCCTAAGCCTACCGTGCTTAAACCATATACTTGACCAATCTCTATCATCAAACCCTAACCTCCGGGTTAGACTATTAGCCACCATTGGTGCACACATACACACCCTAGCCTTGGCACGGGCTCATGTGCCAGAACTACGCTGGTCTGATCTCACCCTTGTGAGTATGTAGGCAACCCAACCCAGGTTCGACCCTAGTTAACTTTTTTTTCTTAGATTAGTATTACTTTAAACACTTAGGCATTTGAAAAAACAACTTGACTTTAATTGGCTTACACCTTGAAAGTAGGGGACTATTGTAAAATAAAAGTCTCAGGGTGCCTAACACCTTCCCCTGACTTAACCGAACCTCTTACCTAGATCTCTTTCATAGATCAAGACCTTATTCATAACTCGAGGACTTATCCCTTCTGAATAAATTGGTGGCGACTCTAACTTAAACCTTGTGAGTGACAAATCCTGTGCTCACAGTTCTGGCGACTCTGCTGGGGATGCACCGCCAAGGTTCAACCTAGAGCGTTGGTTTAAGTCAATCAAAATCAAACTTGTTCAAATGCCTAAGTATTTAACTTAATACCAATCATTTCATCTCTTTAATTTAATTGTTTACTGTACATATCATATATTGCATAGTAGTGTACATGTCCTATTAAACCCAGTAGTTAGACTTATTACATTTACGACTGGTGGATGATCATCCTCAGTGTCAGAGGCTTAAAAGTCTTGGAGGCCCACAGAATTACGCCTGGTTGGTGATTACCCTCAAGGAAGGATTCTGAATAGTCCCGCTTACTCCAATTGTCCTTTTTCAGGTATGTTCTATACCGGGGAGTCGAATATACGGTGTTAAGTAACTCCCCATCCTACTAAGAACACACTTGCATTGCACCAACATTCATACATATAGACTAGGTTATGGTATAATTTACAAGCAGCCCATCCAGGGAGAGTTATCCTAAACCCTAACTTACTTGCACCCTATACCTGTCCTCAAACATGGTTGATTATCTTGACACATTTACCCTGATAAGCACCCACCTAGGGGCATATAATGAGTCAAACTTGTGCTTGTAATAAAAGACATCCAACCCTGCATCCCGACATTGCATATGGGGTTCAAATCCCAGGTAAATAGGTCTTCACTGGACCTATCCATCACCTTGACCTAATAGGCCCTCGGTTCCCTATAACCCGGGTAAAAGCACGTCAGACCTCCATCCGTCTGCCCTATTGGATCACATGTGACTTGTCACACCCCATCAAAATCTGAAAAATCAAAAAATACAATCATCATCATCTTTGCATTTTTCATCTGCATACACAGTATACTCACATCGAGTTTGTCTTTTGTCCAGGTAAATGACAGGTCCTTTAGGGATTGCTAGCTCAATTGGTCAGCTGTTATGGCCATGCATTTGAATTCTTAGGTGGCATGTGACGACGACCTTTGATAATCAATTGGAGCCCTTACTCCAAGCCAGTGTCTCATTTGGACTCAATACTACAAAACCGGGACCATCTTAGACCTGTCCATGGTTAACCGGACCTGCACCTCATTAATACTGTTATCTAGTGTTGGAACCCATCACATATGATGTTTCATTTTGGTAAGAATGAACTGTATCCAACATTGGAAGAAATTCAGCGCATTCTGGGTTTAAACATGGACGGCGAAGCCATAGTACCGCGCTATAAGACAACATATCAGGTAGACTTCTCAAGGTTTTTGCTTATCAAGCCTGCCTGCTTGCAGCACGGTCTTAAGGGGTCGTTAGATCGGATACCCATAGAATATGTGGAAAAGCATTACAAGCGCAAGTGGAACCTTGACTCCATTATAGCTGAACTCCCCAGTCTCAACGCCTTTGCACTGATAGTTATGTCTCAGCTAGTATTTCCAAAGTGTCGCACCCTTGCCGAATCTATTCTAGTAGGGATTATCGAAGACATGTTCAGCTCCAGAATAGTTGTACCAGTCATTCATGTCAGTGCACCTCTCTTACATCTGTGGTTGGTAGGACACCTGCCTACAATCATCCCAGTACCCACCGATGACCGTGATGCATACAGTCTACCCTAGAAGATTTCTCAGAATCAGGGACAGATAGTGACTATCGACGTCAAAATGCTCTACCATCTTCTCCAAAGCCTGTCAGAAGAGGAGATCATATGGTAATGTGAGTGGTTTGTCCTAAAAAAGCTACCTCACGTCGTCATAACTGGAAGGCGATGCATGATCCTTGCTGGTCTAACCGGCTCAGCAGTTTATGCACCACTCCGAGTCCTTCGCCAGTTTGGACTCCCTCAACGCATCCCAGTGATAGACTGATAGGAAAATGATTGGATCACCTTCACAGTGCACTTCGAAAGCCTCACTCGTCACTTCCAATTAGGTTGGCGAAGCTCCAGAAAAGAACAATGGCCAGACTTTGTTGTTACATCAGGACCACCAACTGATTCAGTGTACCAACTTTGGGTAGAAAATCCTGACATTCCATCTAGTATGCCAACATCAAGGAAACTGCCCACACCAGTCTCAGATCCATCACACGGAACTATACCCATAGCTGAGATGGTAGTTCCTTGGAGAGACATCTTCCTGGAGAGATAGTTTCAGATCCAGCAGAAGGAGAGAAGGCTATAGAAAGCCCTGCAAGCATTCAGGCAACAAAAAACGGAGCAGAACCGTTAACTTCAAGCCATGTACGGGCAAGTCGAGTAGCTCAAGCATAAAGTAGAAGCTCTCCAGAAGAGACAAAGAGGTGACGCTAGAGAAACAGTCGTCATCAGGCAATTGACAACATGGAGGTTGAGGTCATATCCCTCCAACAGCAAATCATAGACCTTAACAGTGTGCCCCGACCACTTGACTTCGCGATCCCTGACGGACCTGCCTAGGATCGAGTCTTTTTCTTTTTTTGAGTTGCACAGTCCTGTACTCACTTTGCATGCATTAATGAAAAATCATTTTCTAGCATCTTCTTCCTGGCATCATGCATATTCATGTTTAGCCGTTGCATCATTTTCAGTTGTATGAACTGACCCTCAACTCGATCTATAACTGTAATTCTTGAAGAAGCAGCAGCCGTAGACGTAGTACTCATAGAGGTACCAGCCACAGAAGAAGCATACAGTGCAGCCTCTACTTAGAGCCAATCAGAATCGATGGCAAAACTATCCGATCAGCATCAACGAACCAGTGAGATCCTATAGTCTCACGAGAGGGATATTACAGTCGTGCAAGCAAAGTTAGACAATGTTCTAAAATCCCTGAAGATTCTCATTGGTGCCCGAACCAAAGAACCTTCCATCTGAAACCCTACCGGAGAAACTCCTGAACAGCCTCATCCAGAGTCACATCAGCCTATTCCCATCATTATTCCAAATCCTAGGCCCGTAACAGGTAAAGGCGAAGCAGAATATGACCAGTATGATGAATAGCCTAAGGCCTCTCACGTCAATCAAGACCGGTCGTCATCCTCAAACCCTACTTCGTCCCTTAGAAACCAGCACGAGGAAATTAAAAAAATGAAAGAAAAAATGAGACAGATGAAGGGGGCATCTACTAGCCCCTTTCTATCATTGGAAGACCTGAATTTCTTATCCGGGGATGCAGTGCCCCCAGGTTTCAAGGTGCCAGACTTTGACAAGTATGATGGCATAGGTTGCTCAAAGCAACATCTACAGTTGTATTTGGGAGACATGCTCCAGCACAATAAGAACCAGTCTCTACTCATCCAGTACTTCCAGAAAAGTCTGAAGGGTCAGCCTTTACATGGTGGATGTTGGTTGACAAACAGAGAGTTAAGACTTGGCAGGATGCCATGGATAACTTTGTGGAGCAGTACTCCTTCAACTTGGAACTCCGACCTTAGAGGAGCCAATTGGAGCAGATGTACCAGTGTAACAATGAGTCCTTCTTGGAATACGCCAGCCACTGGAGGGAAATGGTAGCTAAGATATCTACTCCAATCCCCAAGGAGGAGCTAGCAAGCATATTTTTGGGTACCTTGAAACAGCCCTACTCAACTCTGATGGTAACATTATCAGTAGTAGACTTTGACACCATTGTTAAAATCGGTGCCCGCATCGAGAAAGCCATCTAGAGTGGAGCTATCCACTCTAGCTTAGGGCTTACTCCCCCAGTACAACAGCACCAGTTAACAGAAACAGCGGTCCCCGGGGTCAAAGAAGAAATAAAGATGTTCAGATGGTATCTTCTGCAGCACATATCAAGTTGTCAGCTCTCAGTCTCAATCAGTTCCCAGAAACACCCGGCCAGTCAAACAAAACTAGGGGAAAAACCATCCCGCCAGAAATTTCACCCCTCTTCCCTACACTCTTAGCCACTTATTGGACTTTCTGACCAAGCAAGGTCTTCTCACCTTGAGAGGCCCTACCTCTCTCTTACCTCCAGATAAACAAAATAAAAATTACCGAGCCAATCATCACTGCGCCTTTCATCGAGACCCAGGTCATGCAATAGACTACTGCATTGGCCTGAAGTGCGCCATCCAGGATCTCTTTGTAAGCGCAAAATTTGTCTTATCAAATTTCCTCCATTGTTGTATGAAATTTATTATTTGTTGTGGGGGACTATCCTTCCAATCTGAGTAAACTTAGATTGTTAAATTACCTTCCCTATATTGAGGAAGAACCTTTGATTAAGATGAAGAATTAAAAGAAGAACAAAGATTTGAATAAAGTATACGTATGTATTCAATGGGGTTGCCCAGATCCCAGTAGGCGTTACAAGTGCCTCATAGAGGTCTTTATATTTGCAGAAAATAAAAGAACATGGTGGTGCCCATTTTTATGAGGCTCACCTGATGTTCTCCATAGCAGGGGAGAGCTTCTTCTTCCTTGCTTTGCTTGCTATTGTACTTGCTATTGCTTGAAGTGGAGGAGAGAATTTTCTTTTTTCTTTTCTTTTTGAGTATTCCTTAGTGTATCTTCGCGTCGGGGGATTTCTTATTAGAAATCCTTCTTTTATAGGTTTGAGAGAGTCCTCTTTTGGTCTCTCTCTTTGACTCCTTTCTTTTAGGGAAGTCAAGATGGGCCCTCCTCTTAGAGGATGCCAGCTCATGGGTCTCTCTTATCTGGGCGAGTCCTCAAGCTCAAAAGAATCCTCTTCTTTTGAGGACTCTTGTACCAGATTTTTGCTTTTTGAGGAGAATCTTAGTTCTTTTCAAAAAGGAGGATGTTTAATCACATCCTTTCCTAGGATATAGGACATAGTCCTAATCCTATCATAAATATGGGGTGCCATATGGCATCTCAGGGGATTTTAGAGAGGGGATCCTTGTCTTGGGATCCCCCACAGCTTGACAGAGAATCCTTTTTATCAAGATTCTCTGCCCTATAACAGTTAGATACTGACTGTTAGCTGGGGACAGACTGACCTTGGTCAGTCCACGGACCAGAGGGTAAGACCATAGGTCTTGCCCACGAACCAAAGGGTAAAACCATAAGTCTTGCCCATAGACCACAGGGTAAGACCATAAGCCTTGCCCTTAGTCCGGGTTAGGTTCAGGAGATGTTGTTTGATTCGTGAGGATTCATCCTTATCGATCAGACATGTGTCAGCCTCTCTAAGACTGGCACCAAATTTGATCCGTGAAGGATATCCTCATGGATTGGACATGTGTCAGCTTCTTGGAGGATGGCACTCAGGTTTGATCCGTGGGGGTTTATCCTCATGGATGGGAAACGTGTCAGTCTCTCGGATGCTAGCACTAAGATTGGATCCATGAGGTTTTGGTCCTCACGGATTAAACACGTGTTAGCCTCTTCGAAGCTGACACTCAAAGTTAGATCCGTGAGGTTTTAGTCCTCACATATTAAACATGTGTCAGCCTCTCAAAGGTTGGCACTCAAAGTTGGATCCGTGAGGTTTTCGGTCTCACGGATTAAACACGTGTCAGCCTCTCGGAGGCTGACACTCAAAGTTGGATCCGTGAGATTTTGGTCCTCACGGATTGAACACGTGTCCGCCTCTCAAAGACTGGCACTCAAGATTGATTCGTGGGGTTTATCCTCATGGATTGGACATGTGTTAGCCTCCTGGAGGCTGATACTCAGGTTGAATCCATGGAATTCTAATCCTCACGGATGAGATACGTGTCAGACTCTCGGAGGCTGGCACTATGGTTGGATCCGTGAGGTTTTGGTTCTCACAGATTGAACATGTGTCAGTATTTTAGAGGCTGGCACTCAAAGGCTATCCATGAGGTTTTGGTCCTCACAGATTGGCGTGTGTCAGCTTCTTGGAAGTTGGCATTTAGGGTTAGATCTGTGAGGTTTATCCTCACAGATCAAACCCCTTTTGCCTTGCTAGGTGGCATGATGACCAGCTATTAGCATTTAATATTGACAGCTAAAGGAATTGTGCGTACCACAGGCACGCACGAACCCAAACCGTCTCTCCGAGAGACAGTGATCAGGTGTGTGCCATTTCACACACACCTGGGCAATGGACGGTGAATTTTCCCTGCCCATAAATGCCCCTCAGAATCTGGCCACTGACAGCTTTCCCACATGACTTTTTTCCGTGAGCTCAAAATTGATCCTTGGATTTTGTTCACGGATGCTCTTAATTTTCATGGACATTTGTTCGTGGATATTTTGAATATCCATGGATATTTTCCACGGACCAACTACCCACAGAACTTTTGTCTGTGAGCTTAAGATTTATCCATGGAGTATCCACGGACTCACTAAATTTTTACAAACTCTTTTCTTTGAAAATCTTGAGTATCTGTGGATATTCCTCACGGATGGGCTATGTAAAGAACTTATAATCCCAGAATTAAGATATCTATCCGTGGACTTATCTACGGATACATCTAATTTTCATGGGTTTTTGTCCTTGGAAATTTTGAGTATCCGTGGACATTTTCCACGAATGGGCTATTCACTGGACCTTAATCCTTGAATTAGAAATTTTATCAGTGGACTTGTCCACGGATTCACAGGACCTTAATCCCTTGAATCACTCTATCTGTGGACTTGTCCATGGATTTACAGGAGTTGAGCATTTGTCCTTAGATATTTGCCATGATAATTACCCATGGACATTTGTCTTAGCAAAAATCCTTAGGAGATTGCTTTTTTTTAAACAATTTTATCCTTAGATGCATGTTCTAAGTGAGGCTTCCAAATTTCACAAACTAGGATTTTGAACCTAAGTCTGGAATTGATTAATCCTCTTCTAATCACATCATAATCATTTCAAATTGTTAGGATGGGTGTATACTCCATCTAAAGGTTCACTTTCAACCGTTTAATCTGAAATTTATAATTTGATTTGATTTTCGTAGACTAAATCATTTCGTATGTCTTGTCTTTTCCTTTGCAGAATGGCTGGAGCACCGAGATATTTTCACGGAACTGAGAATCTTCGTCAAGTTGACATTGATGAAAATGAGAAAAATGGGGTGAGTCTTAATCACCAATTGGAGATCATGAGAGAATTTGGGGTAGAGGATGTCGAGCCACTTCCTATCACAGATCCAAGAGAGTGGGTACTTCATGGAAGAATACCTGTATGCATTTATGATGCCGAGAAAGGTTTAATAGGCAACAGATCGGTCCTTGATGGAAGCTACCGGACACCTTCTCGTGCTGCAATAGACCCACCAGGCGAAGACCCAAAGAGGGTACTGAAGGAAGCTTTTCCCATCCTGATGACCCGAACTGATGACGTTTGCTGGGACACTTCTATGGTTGACAGGAGTTGCTCTACAGTCAACGGTAGAACTTTATGGCCATTATGGGTTCATGACGTGTATGTACACTTTCGCGATGAGTTGATAGCTCTTAGCATTCGGGGCGCAGTTGGGCTCACCAGATATGAATACAAGCGGGATCCCTTTCTATTTCAAAGCCTTCTCAACCGCTGGTGCGCCGAGACCAATACCTTTCACATGGCTTGGGGGGAGATCGGACTTTCGATGCACGTAATGAACCGCATCTCAAGGCTACCGGTCAGTGGAGCCTTTTATGACGAATTCAATCCTTTCACAACGTTTAGTATTCAGAGAATGTCCCTTCTTGCACCAGAGAATTGTATAGGGTTTACAATGCCGTTTTGAAAGCAAATGCCCCCTACTGATAAGGGCAAGACTCCCGCCGCTGAAGAGGAAATCGAAGAAGCAATGCCGAGCAAAGGTGAAAAGGCACGCAAAGTGAGTAGGGTCACTTTAAGGCAATGGCTTGAATATTTCTTCAAGGGAGAGCCATAAGAATATTCCAAGCCGACTTACATCACTCCCTCAAATGATCGAAGAAATCAGAAATTCAGAGATCAAGACCAGTGATAGTGTCCATAGAGAAGGTTATTTGGTTGCCTTCTTATCCTACTGGCTGTGCAGTTTTGTCCTGCCTTCCCGCAGAGGAGAAGTAATCCGTCCTGAAACATTTGTGGTGGCTGGAAAAATAGTGACTGGCATAAAGCATTGTCTGCTTACCCGATGATGGCGTCATTATATAGAGAAATGGGAGTCATCGCCCAGAGCAAATACCTGGGTCATCAACTAACTCAAGCCCCCTTCCAGTACTTGTTCGGTTGGATTGGTCAATATTTTCCTTCTTCTTACCCAAGGCGGATAAGTACCGAAGCCGAGATGGATCTACCATACTTGGTCTACATAGCCGGTCAAACGCCAACCAAGTACTGCTCTTGGGAGACAATCAAACACATGTTTGCCGCTCCTGGTCTTTACAGAGCTCGTCCTTTAAAAGGAGCTTCTGAGCTGGCTGAAAACGATTATCTGATAGATGGCATGAGCCTGGGCTATTCCGGCAGAGATTTTTTGATGATGATAAACCTTCGTCTAACCGGGCTTCTGTGGTGTCTGGGCAAGGAATGCTTCGTGGAACCTTACTACCCGAGCAAGTTTAGCCGGTAATTTAGGTATGACCAAGCAAAACCACCTGTATTGGAGACTTTTGATCGTACTTTAGCCAATTTCCATCAAATCAAACGAGAGTGGAATCATTTGATACGCGTTGACACTCGCTCAAGATTCTTCATTCCCTCTCAAGTGCAGGAAGGTCGACCTTCGTTAAGGTTTTCCACATGGTGCCTATTTAAAGTATGGCAGCCGTGATATTCCGATTGTGGTTGTGAAAGAATACCTGGCGAGGATTGCTGTTACTATTGCCGAGGCCGATGGACCTGCTCCCACTCAAGCACCTGGTGCTAAAAAAAGAAAAAAACCATCAAGGGCCAAAGCACACTCCAAAAGACAAAAGACAGCTGCCGCTACCCATCAACATCCAAGGACTAGACCAGTTCCTAAAGGGAAAGGCAAGCATGCTCAAAGAAGTCCTTCTCCCATAATAGCGCTGACCGAGGAAGAGATCCAGATGGCCAAGATAGCTTCCCTTGCGGCCAAACATGATATACCCATCTATGCTGACACCGAAAATTTTGGGGAAATACATAAAGGACGTCATGGTGCCACAAAATTTATTGTTCGTCCAGAAGACCCTTCGACTGTGACCGCTGTTGGGGTAGCTGTACGGTCTCGCATTTTGGAGGGATTGGGAGAGACCATTGTAGCTGACCCAACTAATAATGTTGATGATGGAGGTGATTCACCAGCACATGACGATCATCAATACACTCCAGACCGAGTTTAAGATGAATTTGCTAATAATAGTCAAGATGCTTCTGTGATCCCGAATCTTTATGGAGATCATTTGGCGACTGCACTAGAAGAAGCTTGTAGAGCCAAAGAGTTAGATGTACATCTACTTTTTGAAGCCCAAATAGTCGAAGCTGCTTTGCTCTCTATCCAAGCCCAGTGAGCTGTCAGGAAAGCTAAAAGACATGCTCTTAAGAGTGGCCAATCATTTGGTTAAAAGGTTACTGGAGAATTCATTCAGACTGTCGGAGTTGTTTCCAAGGTCACGCCGGTTGAGGTTGATCCTGGCTTCACGAGCATTGAGACAGTGGTGACAGTGAACATAACAAGTACTAACCCTGTCGATGAGGTGCCCAATGTAGACCAAGTAGTCTTAGCTAAATCTGAAAGGCCAGTCATATCTAAAGTGACACAAGAGCCAACTAGCATTGCCAAAGCAAGGGCTGAGACAGAGATGAGCTCAGAAATACTGGCTGAAACAGTGACGGAGGCTAAAATACTTATCGAAGCAAGGCCAGAGGCGGAAATGGATATTAAGGTTGATGTAAGACCCGAAGTTGAGGCCAACATTGAACTTGATGTTGAGCCGGATGTGGGGACTGTGCTTGAAATTGGAGTCAATATTGAGGCTCTTCAAGAGCCTGAGCTGAACACTCCTAAACTCCATATCCAAGAAGAAGGCCAAGATACCAATGTGATCAGAATGGAAATAGTTCCCTATTCTGCATCGTTCACTGGTGAAGGGCCTACTTTTGAGGACTTACCTTTTCTTACCATGACCCCCTCACCTAAGTTCAGGCCATCTACTCCTCCGGCTGATCAGTCCCCGGTATCTCCTGTCAGACTCCCTTCGCCCGAATATACTCCATCTACTCCTCCACCTAAATAATCTGGCGAAGGGCCTGAAGGATCCAGAGGCATTCCATCTGATAGAGGGTTGAAGGACATGAATAAATATGATTCCCTTCTTGGGAGAATCTCTGAACTTCCTGGTATGTAGTTGTAGCTTTGATTTTTTTTTTAATCAGATGATTCCTATATCTGCTAACTCCCAAAAAAAATTTGTAGGTACCATCAGAGGAATCATTGATGCCCCACCATTTACTTTCAGAGTACCCAATAATGCTCCAATTCCTCCTCCATCCAAGCTATTGGTTGATGCTTATGCAGAAAATGCTAAGCATGTACCTTGAAGGCTTGAAGAATTCTCTACTCAACAAAACCTTCAAGGATTTTAAGCAGATGCAGGATGACTGTGTCTCAGCTTTCAACATTCTTGATCATCTGGGCATCAGAGATCCTATCATGCAGCAAGAAGCCAAAGCTTGGATCAGTTCAGCCAGGAAAGTGTACCAATTGAATAACATAGACCTAATCAATGGTCTTGAAGTAGAAGCCAGGGGGTGTGTTAGCGACACATCTTTCAGAATAAAAGAATTGGCTGAAGCTGCTAATGATCTTCGCAATAGAATTTATCAAATTGCAGAGCATTAGCGAGCTGTAGACACTGAAGTAGAGAGTCTTCGTCAATAGTTGCAAGAAGCTTTAGTTAGAGCTTCTAAAATAAAAAGTGCTCGTGAATCGATGGAAACATAGCTTGCGACTGTCAGCTCTGACTTATCCGAGGGAGAATCTATGAAGCTTCAAGATCAGAAGACTCTGGGGAAGATCATCAGATTGAAAGAGGGTTTGGCAGATGTCTGTCAGGAAGCTGCACGTCTCCACAAACAATAGCCCACTAGAATGGAAAAATTATCATTTTCAGATATCACCTCTCTAATTGAAGAAAACCCTCTTGATATACATCCTGTCAATGAAGATCTTCCTGATGTAAACCCTCCGGATGTAAATCCCGCGAATGAATGAAAAATTTTCGTTTTATCATTCAGTCCATGCCATTTTTTTTAATTTTCATGACATAAATTCCTTTTCCCTTTTTTAATGGGGGAATGGTGTTCTTTTAGAAGAACTGATTGAACCCAAGTTAATTTTTCTCAGGCTACCTACATACCGATGATAGGATCAAGTCAAACGTAGTTCAGAATGGGGCGATTTTAGACTCATAATTTACGAGTTGATAGTTTCCATTTGTATCTAGGAAGGTTTGAACTTGTAATTTGACAACAAGCCCTTCAAAAAATGATGAATCTTTTTAGTTAATATTCGGGAGCCTGTCAGATTGCTCTAAATTTTTTGCCTAAACCAACTCTTGGAGTGTTAGTTTAGCTAGCTTTTTGTTTCCCTAATTTTACCTAGACTTTCTTGAAGTTTTGGTCTAGCGGGCCTTTTGTTTTAACTCATTGTTTTTGTTTAAGCCATCCTTTTGGATTTTCAACTTAGCAGGCCATGTTGCCCTAACTTTTACCTAAGCCGTCCTTTCAGATTTTTAACTTAGCGGGTATTTTGGTGCCCTAATTTTCCCTAGACCCTCTTTCAAGATTTTGGTCTGGCGGGCTTTAAGAATCATACATTGGTCGGGGGAGATACTCCTTTGTCCGTCCATTGCAATCAGCAGACACGCTTCTGATGGTACAAAGTCCTTCCTTAGAATTGTGGTTTCTTCTTCGTGCACCAGGTAGCAGTTTTCTTCGTCTCATCCATATTGAGGGACAATAACAAGGATTTTGTATCCCAGAGGGATAATGTTCTTTTAGAAGAACTGAATGAACCCAAGTTAATTTTCTCAAGCTGCCTACGTACCCATGATAGGATCAAGTTAAACGTAGTTTAGAATGGGCATTCGCATTTTGAGAGCGAATAGGTAGTTTCCATTCGTATCTAGGAAGGTTTTGACTTTGGCCTTATATTTGGGGGCTTTTGAAGCTTTGATTCACGTTTTGATAGTGAATAGGTAGTTTCCGTTCATACCTAGGAAGGTTTGGACTTCAGTCTTGTATTCTGGAGACTCTTGAAGCACCGTAAACCTTTTTAGCTTGTATTCAGGAGCGTATCAAATCACTCTAATTTTTGCCTAGATTGACTCTTGGGGTGTTAGTCTAGCGAGCTATTTGTTGCCCTAATTTTTGCCGAGACCTTCTTCTTGAAGTTTTAGTCTAGCGGACATTTTATTTTGACTCAATTTTTGTCTAAGCCGCTCCTCAGGGTTTTCAACTTAGTGAGGCATTGTCGCTCTAAATTTTCCTAAGCCGCCCCTAGCGAGCATGACTCTAATTTTTACCTAAGCCGCCTCTTAGGGTTTTCAACTTAGTGAGTAGAATTATGCTCTAAATTTTTCCTAGACCATCTTTTAAAGTTTTGGTCTAACGAGCGTTTTGATTCCTAGGAATAGTATCGCTTGAGGACTCTTGCATTGATTGGAGGGATTATTCGCTCTCCTTCCATTGAATTCAGCAGGTATGCTCCGTTGGCATATACCTTCTCAATGACGTAAGACCCTTCCCACTTTGGTTCGAGCTTCCCCTTGGTTCACTGAATGATGATGATTGGAGTCCTGACCATTAAGACCAAATCTTCTGTTTTGAAAGACCTTAGTCTTACTCTTTTGTTGAAGGCTTTAATTAGCCTTTGTCTATACATCTCTAAACTCTATTGGGCTTGAAGACGACATTCATCAATAGTTTCGAGCTCTACAAGACAAACTTTAGCTGAGTCTTTTTTGTATTATACTGCTGAATTGCTACTCGTAGGGAGGGAATTTGAATTTCAAGGGGGAGAACTGCTTCACCGCCGAAGACTAGGGAATACAGCGTGGCCTGTGTCAGAGTCCGATGGGTAGTTCTGTATACCCAGAGGGCTTCAGGTAGGCGTTTGTGTCAATCCCATTTGCTTTCTTCCATAACCTTTTTGAGGATTTTGCACAAAGTCTTGTTGAAGGCTTTGGCGAGACCATCTACGGCTGGGTAGTACCGAGTAGAGTGGTCCTCTCAGATACCAAATTTTGCCTACAACCTATGTATAGGGGCGCTTCGAAAAGGTTGCCCATTATCCATGATGATGCTTTCTGGAATCATGAACAGATATATGATGTTAGTCCGGATGAAGTCTGCCACTGAGTGGTGTTTGACCTATTTGAGAGCGACGGCTTTGGCCTATTTTGAGAAGCAGTCAGTTGCAGCTAGGATGTATTGATGTCCCACAGATGATGGTGGGGTGAATGGTCCTATGACATCCATTCCCCATGTTGCGAACGGCCATTAACATGTTGTCATGTGGAGAGGCTGGAGCTCGATGTATGAAATCAGCATGGAGCTAACAAAATTTGTATTTTCTTGTATAGTTGAGACAATCAGTGATCATCGTAGGCCAGTAATAGCCTAATCTTTTCAGCTGTATTTGTAGCTTGGACCCAGCTTAGTGAGCACCGCAGATCCCGGAATGAGTTTCTTCCATGGCCTGCTCGATTTCGTTTCCTGAGATGCATCTCATCAAGATACTATCCAAGGATCATTTATATAGTGTATCTTCCAGTATCACAAACTTTGTGACGCATCGACGAACTTCAGCGCGTTTGGCACGGTGTCCGGGCAATCGACCATGTTGGAGATAATCGATGAAGGGTTATCGCCAATTTTTGTCTTTTTCTTTGATTGTCATAGAACAGATGATTTCCAGGAAATCTATCTCTGGAAAAGGTTTGAGAATTCTTCCTTCCCCTACTGTGATAGTTAGCATCCTGTCTATTGGTAGAGTTAGAGATTCTGCAAGACTGGTCAAAGCATCAACTTGATTATTGAATCCTCTGCGAACATGGAAAAGGTTGCTTCTTGGAATTTGAGCAAGTTGCTAGTCTACTCTCTTCTGATAGGGAAGAAGGCTGACTCTTCGTATAGTATATTCATCTCGGACCTGTTTGATGACAAGTTCTAAATCCCCATAGATAGTTAGTTCATCCATCGGGATCTCGAGAGCCAATTTAAGACTTGCTATCAGGGCTTCATATTCAGCTACATTGTTTGAACATCATTCTGTTAGGGCGAAGGAATATGGTAGTATTGCGTTTTCTGGTGTGATAAAAACAATACACCTGATTTGTTCTCCTTCGAGTTGACGCGCTTGATTCCATTAGGGCTTCTTAAAGCTCCTTCAAAATACATCTTCCAACTTGATTTGACTTGAACTCGCATAACTTCTTCGTCCAGGAGGTCAGTGACCAAACACTAGTCCACTGGAACTGGATGTGCTGTAAGGAAGTTAGCAAGGGCTTGCCCTTTCACTGCCTTTTGAGGCACGAATTCAATTTTAAATTTAGGCAGGAGTACCGCCCATTTTGCCATTCTACCAGAGAGAGTGGGGTGAGACATTATGTATTTGAGGGGATCGGCTCTAGATATCAGTTTCATCGAATGCTCGAGCATATAATGCCTTAATGTCTTGAGAGCGAAGATGAGGGCCAAACAGACTTTCTCTATCGGGCTATATCTGCATTTTGTTCCAACTACAGTCCTGCTTAGGTCGTATAACGTATTTTCTTTCCCTTGGTCATTATGCTGAACAAGGAGAGCTCCGAGAGACCCTTCAAGCGCTGTGATATAAAGGATAAGTGGTTTTTCTCTAATGGGACCCATAAGGACTGGTGGATTTGTGAGATAAGTTTTGATACTGTCCAGAGCATTTTAGCAAGCTTCATCCCATTGAAATGGTATTCCCTTCTTCATCAGCCAGGAAAATAGTTGACATCTTCCAGCCAAGTTGGAGATAAACCTTCGGATATAAGCAAGTCGACCTTGAAGTCCTTTCAACTCGTGCAGATTTCTTGGAGGAAGCATTTCGTGAATGACCCTTATTTTAGTAGCGTCAATTTTAATTCCTCTATGGTGTACCACAAAGCCTAGGAATTTCCCTTATGCGACTCAAAACGTGCATTTGAGTGGGTTCATCTTGAGCTGGGTTCATTTGTAGCAGAACACTCTCTTAGGGGTGCAGAAGGCTGTAAGCTCTTCATCTTCCGGGGCCATCTTGATTTGGTTGTAGCCGAAATATCCATCTATGAAGGATAAAGTTTCGAAGCTAATTGTGGCATCGATCATCATTTCTGTGATGGGTAAAGGGAATTCATCCTTAGGGCAGGCTTCATTCAAATCCCGGAAGTCTATTGAAACCCAAATCTATCCGTTCTTCTTCTTTACAGGAACAACATTGGCAAGCCAAGTAGGGTATTGAATCTCCCTTATAAATCCAGCTTTGAGGAGTTTATCTACCTCAGCTTCAATTTGAGCGACCATTTCTGGGCAAGCTCGTCTTTGTGCCTGCTTGATCGGCCTGACATCTTCTCGAGTTGTGAGATGATGAACTGTAATTTTTGGATCTAATTAAGCCAGGCATCTCTGTGTAGTTCCAGGCAAAGACATCCTTGTACTCTTTTAGGAGACAAAGATATTACTCTTTTTCCATTTAAGAGAGAGAGGCACTAATGAAGGTCGACCTTAGATCTTGTTCTGAGCCATGGTTAACTTCAAGAAGGTCATCAATAGTTGCTTGACCTCCTGCTTCGAATTCTGGAGGAGTCGGAGGGACTTCTATTTCTTCCGGTGGTTCTTCCATGATCATTTCTTCTCCTGAAGAAGAGTTTTCATCCACCGTAATAGTATTTACGGTCCAAATCAGATCTTCATTCAGTGAGGGATCAGAGTTTCCTGCTTTAATTTTTTCCAAGTTGGAGCCAACCTGTTTATAAGCGGCTAAAGTCCTGGGTGTTGGCATAATTTCATGCTCAACCTCCTCTTCTTCTTGAGTATTAAATCCATGCTTCTCAAGCATTTTCTTGATTGTTGGGTTAAACTCAAGCTTCTTTTGATAAAGACTTATTCTTCTATCCCTTCTATGATTCCGGGGAGTGGCCTTGGTTACTTGCCTTGCAGAGTGAAAAATAATGGGCTTTTCCCCTGTTCTTCTGGATAGGATAATGACACTGGGAATGGCTTTGGCTGTCGGCCATTTTTGCCATACACTGAGAGTGACCTTAGCCAGGCCATCAATCATATCTTGATGCGCTGCTTCGACCTATAGGGACACCTGTCGAGATTCTGTTTCTTCTAGGAGCCACTCCATGGAAACTTCTTCAGACTATTGGTCTTCTTTACTTGTGATCATATGAGCAGTGCAGACTTTATTTTCATCTAACAAATCATCCGGATCAGATGAGGAATCAGAATTAGGGAACCCTGGTCTTTGATTGTTTTGCCTAATCTGTTTACTGGTTGCCAAAGCCTTCCTCTGTTTGGGAGTGCATGCTGACTCATAAACAGGCATTGGTTCGCCTTCGACCTGCTCTTCTTCTTCGGGATTAAACCCTAGTCCCTTGAGTAGTCTTTTGATTGCCGGTTGATGTGCAATCTTTTTTTGATACCGGTTTATTTCCTTGTTCTGATCGGAAGCATGAGAAGTAGTAACCTCGCTTGATTGCTTTGCAAGTTCAAAGACAATGGATTTTTCCCCTTCCTTTCTTGGGGGAACTATAAAGGTAGGGTAATCTTCAGTCGCTGACCATCCTCGCCACATATTGGGATTGACTCTTGTCAAGTTACCAGTCATTTCTCGATGAACCACTTCATCCCACAAGGGATCTTGTGGAGACTCTACTTCCTCTTTTGAGGACCACCCTACAATGTCTTCTTCGTATCTAATCATGACTGTATTTGTAGTCCGATGGTGGTTTTCTCCAAACACGAAGACTAGGGGCTCATATCCTAGCCCTGGCGTATCTGTATCAACATACACACCGGTGTCTAGGGCTTTATGTTGCTCCATCTTGAGCAAGGCTTCATAAGCCGATAGGAGAGTTCCCTCGACCTACTCTCCTTCAGGACGAACCCTTCACCTTTGAGGAACTGGGTAGTTGACTTGCTAAAGCTTATTTTCTTCCTGTAAGGATTGATAACCCTGCTCTTTTCATTGGTACATGAGGAGTTTATCCTGTCATATGTTCCTAGGGAGTTGAAAAGCATCGGCTTCTATCCTCTTTTCTTAACCGGGACAGAAGACTGGAGGTAGTTTCTACCATTGTGTAATCCATCTTCCTCAAAGGGACTAGATAATCCCCTTTCAGAGCCTGAAGGGGGTCAACTTCTTTAACCTCACAAGTCTGGGAGAGATCGACTGACTTGCCTTTGTTGAGATTGTAGGAAGATTTGACTAAAGACAGGGTTGGTTCTCCTTCTTTTCTCTGAGACTTTGGGGTGTATTTAAATAACCTTTTTAGAATTGCATTTTGGGCAGGTCCATGATTGCCTTTTGGGCCGCTTTCAATTTTTTCCCTTTTGGGCTTCTGCTGAAGGTCTCTTTGAGCACTTTTGATATAGAAAAGCGCATCTGCGTAATATACCTCTGCATCATTAAATGGATTATCATCAGCATCGATTCTTGTTTGTCTGTTCCCTTGAGGGTATTTGAGGCATTGATGATAGGTAGACAACACAACTAGATGGTTATGCATCCACTGGCACCCTAATAAGGTGTTATACGATATATCCACATCAATCACTAGAAATGTCGTGGTTTCAGCAATGTCCCAAAATCTTGTTTTGAGGTTGACCATGACAATGGGCTTTTGCTCATTTAGATTAAAACCCTGGATGATCAGGTTGCTTTCATGTAGCTGGCCTATTTGTATGCCAAGCTTGGACAACATTCTTCTTGGGAGGATGTTGACAGTTAAACCCCCATCTATTATCACTCTAGAGATACTAGTTTCATTAACTAGACCTGAGATGAAAAGTGGCCGGTTATGCTGGAGAGTCTCAGCTCATATGTCTTCATCATCAAAGGTGATCATGAAAAGGCATGAAGTTCCTGTTTGAGGAGGCTGTGACGGCTGACTTGTGACTTCTTCAGAAAAGTCCTCCGGATTAAAAAGGGCATATATAAGGGGCCTTCTTAATTCTGGAAATATTTTGAGAGCATCATATACGCTCAGCAAGGAAGGAATTTTCTTCAGATGGGCCAGGATATCGTACTTGACCCTCTTATTACTGGGAGTTGTTTGGGTTTGGGTTGGTAGAGCTCTGGTTTGATTTTCATGTTGGACCGGCACAAACCTCAGTTGTAGCTTTCTTCCTGACTAGAGGTTGAGTTAATAGACTTTAGCAATTGTCTGGTCTATTGGTCCAAACGACTCACCTTCCAAGAGTTGGACCATGTTCACAAAACTGAAGTTCAGCTTTCTTTTTTTGCTTCAGAAAGACGACTGAGTTCTTCTTTCAGATTACCCTATTGGACTTCCAGATTGAGTTGAAATTTGTTCAAATGCCTGTGAGTTGTCAGTCGACCTTGAGTTTAGGACTGCTTCTCTGTTGAAGGGTCCTTATTTAAACTGACCGCAGCAAACAATCCTTGATTCTCGGGAAGGCCTGAGATTTGTACCGATCGTCGTATCTGACAATGGTTTTGATTTGGAACTTCAGGCGTACTTAGCCTTTCTTGAGGGGAATCAGATTGTACCTATTCATTTTCTACCTCTCTTTCTCCTACAGATGAGAAACCTTCAGAGAGATCTGAAAGCCCTGTAGGGATCCGTCCTAGTGTAGATGGCCTCCTTTATGGGAGTTCAATATCTTCAGATTGATTTAGCCAATCTTGAAATGCTAGATGTCTTTCGGGACTGCAGGCTACCACTGGTCTTGGCACATCCAACCATGATTGGTCTTCATTCAGAACCATATCAATGACATTGCAGGAAAAGATGTTAGATTCATCGCCCAAATCTATTGACTAAAGGCTATCACAGTCGTAGTCAGAGCAGAAGCCATGTGGGATGAAATCCGTCAAGGTGATTGCCATCAATGGCTTTTATTCCACAAGAGCGTCTTGGGTAGGGCCATTTTTCTTAGCTTTTCTCACTCTTTCTTTCTTCTTCTTCTTTTCAGCTTTGGCTATGCGCTTCCCTTCTATTATTTGGGTTTGGGTTTGCCTTATAGTCAGAGCTTCCTTTTTAGCATCGATATTTTGAGCCAACTACTTTTTCTTCTTGACCCCTTTGCTTTCAAAGAGGGTCCAATTCTTTTCGTCTGATGGTTTGTTGTCAGGAAGCTTGCCACTTGAAGATGCTTCATCTTTATCAACCGGCTCTGAAGCCACCACCATATTGGATGTAGCTGCCTGCGGAGATCTTGACCAATGACAATTTCTTTATTGTCTAAAAGTCGCTAGATGATGTCTTTCAGTACAAAGTAGTCATCTATCTTATGATTGATTATACAATGATAAGGACAGTATTTGGGATCATTCTTCATCCCAATCTCTTGAGGTCTCTAGCTTTCTGGGAGGGTGATGAGTTCATTGGCAAGGAGATCTTCAACAATGTCTTCCGAGAATGAATATATTTTATTCATCCTTTCTTCTATAGTGATCTTCTTTAGCGGCTCCTTTTTATCTTGCCATTGTGGCCTTCTAGCTCCACCCTGAGCCGGTTTAGTACCAACCTTAATTGGTCCCTTGTCATTGCTTGTTCGGTTAGTTGATCTACTGGCACTTGGTGCTGGTTGCGCAGTCTTTTTTACTTCAACTACTACGGCTGTTGAGGATTCGAGGCAATCGGTATCCTTGCCTCACCTTCTCTTTCTTATGTGGCTCTCCATGTCATGTGCTTTTGTGCACAAGTCTTCAAAACCAGTAAAGGTTTAAGCCATGAGGGCAGTCGAAAGATCATGCCGAAGTTGTTGAGGCACATCCGGATAAGTTCCAGTTGAGTGAACTTTTGAGGACAAGAGAAGGTTAAAGCTCTTCATCAGGCAATAAACTCTATTACGGTTTCATTGTCCCTCTGCCTGGTTTCAATTAACTCTGGAACACATACTCTTCTTTGGGTGTTATAGAATTGCTTGCTGAACTCAGTCACCATCGTGCTCAAATCAGGGATCGAAGTCTCAGGGAGGTTGGCATACCATGTGAAAGCAACATCCTCCAAGGATTGCACGAATAGTTGGAGACAAAGAGCTCCGGCTTTGGACCCAATCCGCATCCTGAGAGGAAATGAGACAAATGTTGTCTTAGATCTTCAATTCCATTGAACATCTTTTAGTTGAACAAATCCTTGTTGGAATGGAACCGCATCCATAATAGCTGGATAGGGCTTCACAATCATTCAAACATCCTCTTCCTTTTCTTTGGCCTGTCACATTTGATTGTGGACAGTCTCTTCAATTACTGGCAGAAGAGACGGTGACACCCCTCCTATAAGGGCGACTTGATTTGGAATAGGACCTGTTTCGGGCATGCTTGGGTGATTTGGAGGTGTAGGGGTTGTACCTTGATTACTGTTATCTCCTTGGTACAGGAAGCGGGGTCCAGGTGCCGATGCAAATTTGAGGGTTGACAATTGGGTAGCCAACTCTTGTATTTTAGATATTATGACTGTGATCTGATCATCCTTGCACTGGAGTTGAGCCTGTAAGGCTGCTGTTTGATCATTTGATGGCGGAGGTACCGAAGTTGAAGGGTTATTCCCTTGACCTGCATTCCCATCCAAATTTCTCATCATGACTGCTATCGGTTGTTCTGATGTTGGTCCCTGTAGCCGGAACAGATTTAGAAATTCTTCTTCTACAAAATAGGCATTGGGCATTCCGTATAAAGGGTTTGGTGCACTGAAAACCTATTGAGGCAATTCTTGCACAACTTCTGCCTTGATTGACTGAGGAACTGGTTCGTCGAAACCATAATCTTCGGTTGGCAGGGTTTCTCTCAATTTTCTTGGAGAGGTTACTGGGGTCGCTTTTTTGCTCTTGCTCTTGCTCTTGGTATCAGTCGACATCAGGCTCTAGAGCTGATTGAACTAGGTCTTGGGCTTTTTCTTTACCTCTGGCTTGATTTTTGCAGCTCATTTTTCTTCTCGGAATTACTGGACTAGGAGCGACTATTCCAACAACTCTCGAGGATTTTGTCTCGTCCAAAGCGGCTGAAATAGCGGCGGCTGAAATCTAAGAATCTTGCCTCGCTGATATGTTTTGTTCAAGTATTGCCCAAGTTCCTTAGAACACTGGGGTTGTAAGCTCTTCCGGAGCTGGGTTGAGTCTAGTGCCGATCACATTCACGGACACTCTTTTATAACTAGCATATGACGATTCAGTGTTCGTTCCCTCCCGAATAGGATGAACAGAAGTAGAAGGATCAATCTTCTATTTTTGGTGAACAAAGTGGATCTTGTGTGAGGCACTAGTCGACCTTCTTGATTTTTGATCTCTAGAGCTTCTTGGCCATGACCGATAGTTATACACCTTCTTTGGCGGAACCGAAGGGTATTTCCGATTTTTGAGTTGAAGGATTTCCTCGGAAGTCTTCTTCCTGACATCTCAAAAGCGAAAGTGCTTCTATTTAGCACCTTAATACTAGGGTCATATGGTGTTGCTGTTCTTCTTTCTAGTTCAGCACTTGCCCTTCCCCAGAATGGGCTTACATCTCTAGATGGAGGCTGCTAATATTGATGACGAACAGATGTCATCATTGACGTGAAAGTTACAAGGTTGGTGCCTCGAAAAGCCCAGTCTATACAACAAGTTCCTGTCTGCCTGTTCTGGACTTGAAGTGCTTCTTGCATTAACAGTCGGATTAGATGATCTTGATCACGATTGTTAATGCCCCTTGCACTGTCATTAGATGATGAATCCGACTCTAAGAATACCCTTCTTTTGTTGGCTGTGTACTCCAAATTCTTCTCTTTCTTAGAGAGGGAGGTATCCTTGGATGACAGAGTGCTTGTCTGAGGATATCCCCCTCTTTTGAGAGACTTCTGTCCGTGGATCATGTCCACGGATTGGCTTGGGCCTGTATCTGAGGGGACTCATATCCAACAAGTCCTATGGTCGGCCCCAGCGATTATGGCGTTTGCACTACAGACTATTGGGATTTAGGATAGCCTGTTAGGCTTGACCCAGAGTTTAACATAGGCCCACCTTTTGGGCTGACCTGTCATAGAGTGGTTGAACCACCCTACAATGTGTGTACCCGATTGGGTATACTCTCCGTGGTGCACTCTGATTGGGGTGCACTCTGTCCATGGGGCATCCAATTGGATACACACAATTTGTGGTGCATCCTGGGGGATGTATCTGCTGGTGCATCCTCTTAGGTGCAGCCTCTCCATGGGACATCCTGGGAGATGCCCCTTATCCACGGTGCATCCGTGGGGTGCAACTACCTGTGGTGCACCCTTGGGGCTGCACTTTGTCCGAGGTGTATCTTTGGCGATACACATGTTCCATGGGGCATCCTTAGGGAGGCACCCTGTCCGTGGAGGGGCAATAAGACCCTCATTGAGGGTTCGGCCAATAAACCGAGGCCTCGTGATCGGGGCTGCTGTTACCTCAGCACAAGTTAGGGGTGAGTCGCTGGGACATAGACCCTCCTCTTTATGGTCAGCACGTACGTGGGACAAACGTAGACGGTCTTGATTATCCTACACCAAAACCAAAGAGAGATACTGGAAAGGATTATTCACTTTCCCTTTTTGTTCTTCTTTTATTTTTTAATTCTTCATCAAAGATGAGAGGAGAAGAAAGTCCCACCGGGGGTGCCATTAATTTGTAAGTGCAAAATTTGTCTTATCAAATTTCTTCCATTGTGTATGGAATTTATTGTTTGTTGTGGGGGTCTATCCTTCCAATCTGAGTAAACTCAAATTGTTAAATTACCTTCCCTATATTGGGGAAGAACCTCTGATTAAGATGAAGAAATAAAGAAGAACAAATATTTGAATAAAGTATTTATATTTATTCAATGGGGTTGCCCAGATCCCATACAGGCATTACAAGTGCCTCATAGAGGTCTTTATATTTGCCGAAAATAAAAGAACATGGTGGTGACCATTTTTATGAGGCTCACCTGATGTTCTCTATAGCAGGGGAAAGTTTCTTCTTCCTTACATACTTGCTACTGTATTTGTTGTTGCTTGAAGGGGAGGAGAGATTTTTCTTTTTTCTTCTCTTTTTGAGTATTCTTTCGTGTATCTTCGCATCAAGGGATTTCTTATCAGAAACCCTTCTTTTATAGATTTGAGAGAGTCCTCTTTTGGTCTCTCTCTTTGACTCCTTTCTTTTAGGGAAGTCAAGATGGGCCCTCCTCTTAGAGGATGCCAGCTCACAGGTCTCCCTTATCTGGGAGAGTCCTCAAGCTCAAAAGAATCATCTTCTTTTGAGGACTCTTGTACCAGGTTTTTCCTTTTTGGGGGGAATCTTAGTACTTTTCAAAAATGAAGATGTTTAATCACATCCTTTCCTAGGATATAGGACATAATCCTAATCCTATCATAAATATGGGGTTCCATGTGGCATCATAGGAGATTTTAGAGAGGGGATCCCTATCTTGGGATCCCCCATAGCTTGACAGAGAATCTTTTTTATCAAGGATTCTCTGCCCTATAACAGTCAGATACTGACTGTCAGCTGGGGACAAACTGACCTTGGTCAGTCCACGGATCAGAGGGTAAAATCATAGGTCTTGCCCACGGACCAAAGGGTAAGACCATAGGTCTTGCCCGTAGTCCGGGTTAAGTCCAGGAGATTTCGTTTGATCCATGAGGATTTATCCCTATGGATCGAACATATGTCAGCCTCTCGGAGACTGGCACCAAATTTGATCTGTGAGAGATCTCCTCATGGATTAGACACGTGTTAGCCTTTCAGAGGCTGGCATCCAGGTTTGATCCGTGGGGTTTATCCTCACGGATTGGACATGTGTCAGCTTCTTGGAGGCTGGCACTCAGGTTTGATCCGTGAGGGCTTATCCTCACGGATGGGATATGTGTCGGTCTCTCGGAGATTGGCATTAAGGTTGGATCCGTGAGGTTTTGGTCCTCACGGATTAAACATGTGTCAGCTTCTCAGAGGCTGACACTCAAAGTTGGATCCGTGAAGTTTTGGTCCTCACGGATTAAACACATGTCAGCCTTTCGGATGCTGGCACTCAAAGTTAGATCCGTGAGGTTTTAGTCCTCACAGATTGAGCACGTGTCAGCCTCTCGGAGACTGGCACTCAAGGTTAATCCGTGGGGTTTATCCTCATGGATTGGACATGTGTTAGCCTCCTGGAGGTTGGCACTTAGGTTGAATCCATGGGATTTTAATCCTCACGGGATGAGATATGTGTCAGCCTCTTGGAGGCTGGCACTAAGGTTAGATCCGTGAGGTTTTGGTACTCATGGATTGAACACGTGTCAGCCTTTTAGAGGCTGGTACTCAAAGGCTATCCTTGAGGTTTTGGTCCTCATGGATTGACGTATGTCAACTTCTTGGACGCTGGCATTTAGGGTTAGATCTGACAGCTAAAGGGACTGCGCGTGCTACAAGCATGCACGAACTCAAACCGTCTCTCCGAGGGACAGTGATCAGGTGTGTGCCATTGCACACACACCTGGGCAATGGACGGTGAATTTTCACTGCCCACACACTTGGATGAGGGTAAAGTTGAACTGGCCCGTGGCAACACCAGTATCAATCAGGCACCATTGCCCCCATATAACAACCAAGTCAATTTTATTGAGTGGGAAGAGCCCGGGGCAAGGCAGCCGAGACACAGCACAACTGCAGTTGATGACGGCATTATCAGGCATTTTTACGAACCTCCTGTCATAATCCCATTTCCCTAGTCAAGCATTCAAGCTATCCTACCACCAGTATAGATCCCTGTCCCTGAATAGATCATCTACACAATCCCTTGCCCAGCAAACTGGCCCACACACCCAGCTCAAGCCTCCACCTCTACAGGCCCCATCCAGATCCCTTACATCCCTTCTCAACCTTTTAACCTCAACCGAGTACCTGCTCCTCACTCTCTCATCCTTGAGAATGAAAGTATAGCCTACCTTACCAGGTCTGGCCGGGTGTACCAACCAATGACTAAACCAGCAAAGGAGAAGGGAACAGAGAAAGAGAAAGTAGGGATGTCAGACCCAGAGAAAGAAAAAGTGGACTCAGTAGTCCTACTAAAAATATTGGAAAAAGCAAAAAAGTTTAACATCACACAGCAGTTGAGCAAAACTCCGGCACAGATCTCCATCTTGGGTCTCCTCTTAACTTCCAAGCATCATCGGAGGCAGCTGCTCTGAGTATTTAACAATGCCCATATGACACCAGACATCTCGTCCGAGAAACTAGGGCACATGGTAGGGCAAGTACTTGAATCAAGAATTATCTCCTTTTGCAGAAGAGGAAATACCAGACAGCGAAAAGGATCACACCCGGGCTTTATACATTGTGGTACAGTGTATGAACAAGACATTATCATCTGTGCTAATCGACAACGGCTCCGACCTTAATGTCTGCACTTTATCAACACTGCAAAGCCTGCGTCTAGATCTTAGTTAGGTGAAGAAGAGTCTCATGACAATCATGGCCTTCAACAACTCAACTAGACAGAACCTGGGTGACATTGACTTGACCATCAGGGTTGGACCTGCTCAATTCATAACAAACTTCCAAGCCGTGAATGTGTCAGCCTCATTCACCTTACTCCTTGGGAGGCCGTGGATCCATGCGACCGGAGTCATTCCCTCCTCTCTCCATCAGATGATCAAGTTTATCCAAAATGACCACTTGGTCGTGATCCCTTTCAAGGAGATGGCTAGTTCATTCGAGGACATCCAAGAGCTGGTGTAAGGTACTGCCTTTATGACATACCAGTTCGAACAAGTAAGTTCTATCGTCCGGGTAAAAGAGCAAAACAAGCAAACAGTGCCGCCGTTTGTCAAGATGATGGCCAGAATGAATTACCAACCAGGGTCAGGACTGGGAGTCAAAAACCAGGAAATGAAGAAAAAATATGTCCCTCGGGGCTACACGCTGCTATTCGGATTGGGGTACAAGCCCAAGTTTAAGGACTATCTCTCCAAGCTTGCAAAGAAGAACAGCCAGTCGCCGAAACCAGAACCCCGACCCCACATCTCTGTAACCTTCTCGGTAGGGACATTCAAACCTTACCCTGATATTCCAAAATCTCAAACCCCCAACCCAATGCCGAGTCTTCAGGGATTATCTATAAGTATTCACTATGGCGCAGATGTTCGATGAGCTGACTGTCGAAGACACCACAGAAGAGGAAAATCCAGTAGGAGAATAGGTCTGCACTCTCTCCAACAGCGCCGAGGCATCATCCAGTCACCAACCACTGATTTGTTGGTGGACTGAGGCTCTCACTATCGAAGCCATTCAGGGCCGGGTCAAGCACAGTACTAAGCAGGTTGGTTCGATCAAGTAGTGATCGAAGCACCATACTTCTCCTCCTTCTACCTTCTCTTTTGCTCCCGTTGCAAAATCCAAATGTCGGCCTCTTGTTCTTGAGTCATTTTTGAAAAAAACAGTCATGTCTTATGTATAAAAAGCCTATTTTTGAAAAAAACAGGCATGTTTTACATAAAACATTTTATCTGATTGATATCGAAATCACACGAACTCTTCCCCTGGAAGGCCTAGTTTCCTGAAGCCAACAAAAATAACAAAAAGCATGCTAAACTAAGCTTAATGATTTTCCAGGAAATCACCTCTGATAAGCCTACCCTCAAAACCCTCTTTGAACTTTCAAAAGTTGAGTATGACTCAGAACAGGAAAAGGAACCACCTCAAGAGATTCTGGACCTCGTAGAGCACAATGAAGGGATCCTGCAGTCTAACATTGAGGACACTGAGACCATAAACCTGGGATCCAAAGACAGTCCCCAGCTCGTCAAGATCGGCATAACCATGAGCCCAGAACAGAGAACAGATATAATCAGCTTCCTGAAAAGCTACAGTGATGTCTTCGCCTAGTCATATGCAGACATGTCTGGCATAGACCGAGCATTAGTAGTACATAGACTATCCCTAAACCTCAAGATCAGACCAGTTAAGAAGAAACTGAGATGGATGAGGCCCGGATAGTCGCAGAAGGTCAAAGTGGAGGTAGAGAAGCAGATCAGTGCAAGCTTCCTATCAGAAGCAACGTATCCTTAATGGTTAGCCAACATCGTACCAGTACCCAAGAAGGATGATAAGGTCCGAATGTGTATCGATTACCGTAATCTGAACAAGGCGAGCCCTAAATACAACTTCCCTCCCCCGCATATCGACATTCTGGTCGACAATAGAGCGGGGCATAAGACACTCTCATTTATGGATAGTTTCTCCAGATACAACCAAATCAGAATGGTAGAAGAAGCATAGAAAAAACCTCATTTATCACACCTTGGGGCACGTTCTGCTACAAGGTAATGCCCTTCGGACTCAAGAATGCAGGGGCAACCTACTAGAGGGTTATAACAGCAATGTTCCATGATATAATCCACAAGTCAAGTGAAGTCTATGTGGATGACATGATCGTCAAATCGCTTACTGCCAGGCAACACCCTGAAGACCTGAGGAAGTTTTGTGACGGACTCAGAGAATTCGGCCTGAGACTGAATCCGGTCAAATGCATCTTTGGAGCCTCATCAGGAAAACTCCTCGGCTTCATAGTCAGCAAAAGAGACATCGAGATCGATCTATCTAAATCCAGAGCTATAATCATAATGCCAGCACCCCAAACTGAATAAGAAATCCATGGGTTCCTGGGCAAAATTCAGTACATCAGTCGATTCATCTCTCAGCTCACTCCAATATACGAGCCGATCTTCAACCTTCTCCGGAAGAACGTACCTACAGTCTGGACAGACGAGTGCCAGGAAAACTTTGATAAAATAAAGCAGTATCTTCTCCATCTGCCAGTACTTGTGCCTCATACACCGGGACGACCACTACTACTATAAATCTCAGTACAAGAAACCTCCATAGGATGTGTCCTGGCACAGCATGAAGAGACAGACATAACAGAGCAAGTCATCTACTATATCAGTAAGCGCCTACTAGAGTATGAAGAGAGGTACAGCCTGCTCGAAAAAATTTGTCTGGCACTGGTCTGGGCTACTCAGCGTCTGCGGCACTATCTGCTCTCCTATCCGGTAATCTGATCTCCCGGATGGATCCACTCAAGTACTTACTAGAAAAGCTAGTCACCATCAGGAGGATAGCCCGATGGCTCATTATGTTTTCTGAATTCGACATCACGTACATGACCCAGAAGTTAATCAAGGGGCAAGCGATTACAAATCACCTGCCCCATAGTCTAGCGCAAGCCTATGTTTCAGTTCATGATCAGTTTCTAGATAAAGCCATCCTATCCTATATATAGAGCCTGAAGCGCAGCAATACCTCAGTTAGGAGTTATACTTCGACAGAGCTGCTAACAGTCACGGACATGGGGCAGGAGCAGTCCTGATCTCTCAAAAGGGAGCCCACCTCCCCATCTCAATCAAGCTGTGATTCAGATGTTCGAACAACGAAGTAGAGTATGAGGCATGCATAGCCAGACTGAAAGAAGCTCTGGGCATTGGGATTGAAGAGATAGATGTCTATGGTGACTCATCTTTGGTAATCTGTCAGGCAAATGAATCTTGGGTCATCCGAGAAGTAAGGCTAGTCTCGTACTTGGTCTACCTCAACATACTAATCACTTAGTTTAGAAGAATCAGCTTTAGTCACAGGTCCAGGAACCACAATAGATTCGCCTATGCACTGGCCACTCTCGCCTCCATGGTATAGATCCCTAAGGGCATCATGCTCTGGCCAATTAAGATTCAGCAACAAGATCAGCCTACCTACTGCCTCAAGATCGAAGAAGTATCAGAAAACAAGCCTTGGTATACAGACATCAAACAGTATCTTGAGGATGGGACCTTCCCACTCGATGCCACCAAGACAGTCAGAAGACTGGTAATTCAGTTTATCCTCTCGGGAGGAATCTTGTACAAGAGATCACCAAACCTGATCTAGCTCATATGCCTCGACACTCGGGAAGCCACACAAGTAGTTAAAGAAGTTCATGGAGGAACTTGCGACCCCCACATGAACGGGTTAATGCTCTCTAAAAAGATACTCAAACTGGGCTACTATTGGTCTACAATGGAATCTGACTATTGCCAGCATGTACAGAAGTGCCACTAGTGCCAAATCTATGCCGATAAAATCAATGCACTGCCGACCAAGCTTCACAATCTCACCACTCCATGGCTATTTCCAGCTTGGGGCATCGACGTCATCAAACCCATTACCCCGAAAGCATAAAATGGACATCGATTAATCCAGTTAGCAATTGATTATTTTACAAAATGGATCGAGGCAGCCTTTTATGCCAACGTCACAGCCTCAGTGGTTCAGCATTTTCTGAAAAAGGACATCACTCCGGTACGGTGTCCCATTCAAGATTATAACGGACAATGCTTTCAATTTCTGTAACAAGGGGATGACAGATCTCTACCAGAAATTCAAGATACAACATCACAATTCCACTCCATACAGGCCATAGACCAACAGTGCAGTGGAAGCCGCCAACAAGAACATGAAGAAAATTAAAGAGAAGATGGCAACCAACTACTCTGCCTAGCATGAGATGCTCACATATGCACTCATGGCCTACAGAACGTTCATCCAAACTTTAATTGGGGCAACACCATTTTCTCTGGCATACGGTATGGAAGCAGTCCTCCTAATTGAAGTAGAAATTCCATCACTCTAGGTGTTAATGGAAGCAGAAATCTCAGAAGCAGAGTGGGTGCAGACCCAGTATGAACAGTTGAATCTGATCGAAGAGCGGGGACTGAAAGCCATCAACCACTCTCAAGCCTATCAGAGGCACATGGCTAGGGCATTCAACAAGAAAGTCAAGCCCCGAAGCATCGAAGCCAGTGACCTAGTTCTCCGAAAAATGTCGCCAAACTGTCCTTACTCAAGGGACAAGTTTATGCCCAACTATGAAGGCCTATACATCGTCCAAGACAAATTCTTAGGTGGCGCCCTTCGACTTAAACGTATGGATAACGAAGACCTCCCAGAGCTCGTCAACATGGACAAAAGTTAAACGATACTATGCTTAGGTCTAGATTTGATAGGTGGGGAAATGACAGGAGGCCATCATTGGCACACTCTTATCCCCAGCAATGTAAACCCCTTTTATCAATGAAATCCGTTAGCTAGCCCTCTTGAGCCTAACAACCATTCTTTCATATAATCTTTTCAGGGACACCCTCCCTTGCCATCTGTGGTGTTTACCTGAACTACATCATGACCTGATCTTGCAAAGGGTACGTAGGCAACCTGACAATCAAGTGCGGTCACTAAAGGGATCTAGACATCCTCTAAACCATTCTCAATGGAGTCAAACGCCTCTCCAAAGTCTCCCCACATAGTCCAAACAGATTAAGAACCCTCTCGAATTCCCCAACCGAGTCAACTCTCAAGGGTACAAAATTTTCATAAAAGAAAAGCCCAAAATAGAAGTTGAAACATTCTCAAAGTCAGAGACTCCCCACAGAGACAAACCCCTCTGGACTCTTTCCTAAGCAAAAATCTTTTGGACAACCTCTCCCGAAAGCCTTCCCCAAGCAAAGACAAGCTCTCCCCGAAAAATCTCCCCAGTAGAGACAACCTCTCTCAAATTCCCACAGAGCCAAAAAAAAAAATCTCTCTACCGGAAATTCCAAAGTACAAATCCCCAAGAGAGTAGAACAGGAGAAGACCCTAAAAGAGTAAAGATCAACTGTAAAAAAAAAAATAAAAATCTTAGGGTGTCTCAAACTTTGGTCCCCTAGCCTACATTTTGTCTCACTCTAAGTCCTCCTAGATCCCCTAGAAACTACGAGTGCAAGCACAATATCACATCTACATCTTCAGCGGAACACAAATCGTCAGCAGAACGCCATTCAGGGCAATGAAGGGAGAAGATCCATTTTCCCAACAAATCGTGAACATGAGGAAAACCAACAACAGCCTCATTGCGTAAAAATTACACGACCCCAGACTTAATCTTGTGACTAAGGGCAAAAAAGGGACAAAAATCAACCAGGTTCGCAGGCATAAGGAAAACTGGCAACAACCTCATTGCACAAAAATTATGCGAACTCCATGACTTGGTTATTCTAAGGGTAAAAAAGGAAGAAAAGCTGAAGAGCAGTTTGGCAACAAGATCCGATAGCAATCACTCTCGCCGAACTCCCAATCATCCCCAGCAGATGGCACCAAGAAATAGATTCCCCGGTAGTGATCTCCAGTAGATTTCACTTTCCAACAGTCCCCCAACAGAATTCAACTCCCCAGCAGACAGTTGACAATCTCCAATAGAGTTCCACTCCCCAGCGGGATCCCCAGTAGAAGCCTTCAATTTCTCTCTACAACACTCTCCATAGCAAGAGTCAAATAGCTTCCAATTGCTCTACAGCAAGCTTCTCTCCAGCCAGAGTCAACAACCTCCAGCAGCAGTAAGACAAGCAGGTCTACCACCAAATATCTCCAGCGGTGACAAAACCTCTTTTGGGTCATACTCCGCTCTCCAAGAGTGAAAGATATACCACAAAATCCCCTAAGCCCTGACAAAGGCGATTTCCTGGTAAATGTAAAAACTAGCTAAACATTCTTTCTGTTAAAATCGAAAAACTTTTGCAAAGTCCAACACTATTCTAAAAATGTTTTTCAAAACAGAGTTTCCGGTACCGAAACCTGATTGTACCAACCTGCATTAGGCAGCCCTGACAAAGACAAGCAGAAAAAGCCGATACCACGCATCCCCACGAGTCGTAGTCAACAGACTCATGGGAAAGTATCCTCGCCTTTACACCCTGCATGACATCATCAAAATCTAGCGCATCTGGGCCATTTCAAAATCAATTCGGCTAGCATCTCATGGACAGTGCACAACCCTTTTAACATCCCGTGTGTCCTCGACATCCTGTGTATCCCTTGACAACCTCGTCATACCACGATACCTCCTGTATATCCCCTTTCTATACCCCAGAATGTCCTTGACATCCTGTGTATCCCTTGACAACCTCATCATACCGCGATACCTCCTGCATATCCCCTTTCGATACCCCAGTATGTCCTTGACATCTTGTGTATCCCTTGACAACCTCGTCATACCGCGATACCTCATGCAGGTCCCCTTTCGACACCCCCGTGTGTCCTTGACATCTTATGTGCCCCTTGACAATCTCGTCATACTGCAGCATTACCTCTTGCATGTCCCTTTTCGACACCCCCGTGTGTCTCCAACATCTCAGGTGAGCATCGACATAACGCAGCTTGTCGACACCTTGCATGTCCCCTTTCGAGATCCCGTGTGTCCTTGACATTCTAGGTGAGCATTGACATAACACATTTTGTCAAAACATCGCATGTCCCCCTTCGATACCCCATCTGTCTTTGACATCCTATGTATCCCTTGGTAATCTCGTCATACCGCAGTACCTCCTGCATGTCCTCATCTTGACACTCACGTGTCCTTCGTTCTTTTGACTAAAACCTCCAGGTAATGCTATAGCAACCAAATCTGGCTAGCACACTCGGGACATGCCAACTGTTATAGCATCCATTAATCCCCAACATTTGGAAAAATCTGAAAAATTTCAAAAAAATTCAAAATATTGCTAAGTGATCAAAATGTTCTGCTTTGGCCTTATTTACCATGGTTAGAAGTCCTAACCATGGTTGACCTACTTATTTAACTCCGATTAGCAACCCTAACCTCGGTTAAATCCGATTTTTGGCCTACCGAGCTAATCTCTTAGCCTATCGGGCTCACCCTTGGCCTTCCAGGTCCAAACCTTGTTACCTTCAACTGTGGTTAGCAACCTTAACCATGGTTAGTTTGAACCTTAACCTCGGTTAGCAATCCTAACCTTGGTTATTTTCGATTTTAACTTACTGGGCCTAAATCTTAGTCTACTGAACTTACCCCTTGGCCTACCGGCCTAACCCCTAATCTATCGGACTAATCCTTAGTCTACCGGACTAATCCTAAACCTACCGGGCTTAAGCCATGCACTTGATCGAACTCGGTCAATCAAATCCTAACCTCCGGGTTAGACCATTAGCCACCCTTGGTGCACACACACACACCCTCTAGCCTTAGCACGGGCTCATGTGCCATAACTATGCTCGGTCTGATCTCACCCTTGTGAGTATGTAGGTAACCCAACCCTGGTTCGACCCTAATTAGCTTTTCTTTCTTAGATTAGTATTATTTTAAACACTTAGGCATTTGAACAAATAACTTGACTTTAATTGGCTTACACCACAAAAGAAGGGAACTATTGTAAAATAGAAGTCTCGGGGTGCCTAACACCTTTCCCAGACTTAACCGAACCTCTTACCTAGACCTCTTTCGCAGACCAAGACCTTATCCATAACCCGGGGACTTATCCCTTCTGAATGAATATATGGCAACCTAACTTAAACCCCGTGAGTGAAAAATCCCGTGCTCATAATGACATATTAATTAATTTATAGAATTTTTAAGTTCTCGTTTCATATGCCTTATATGTTTTAAGAAGAGTTCAAGATAAGTAGTGTCACAGGCCAAAATTCTATTTTTGACTAGATGAGATTTTGGGGTGCGACAATTAGTATTGAACCTTATTGCAACGATCTAGCTCTTGAAACTTGGAAATTTTCTTGTACTTATCTCTGCAACCCTATAATAGCATATCTGGATCTCTGATTTACCTTGATTAACTATCAACTATCATGGTGGTGTACAACGCTATAATGGACTATCGGGGCACTTAATCGATAATCTAAAGGACTATTTGACCAAGGATTTGTCACTCTTCACTTATGACTAGAAAAATAATGCATGATGATCGAGCTTACCCGTAGTGATGTATTATTGGGAAATAAACTTTAGAATTTCAATCTTGTGAGCCTAAGTCTTTTATCATGATGGTTATGGGACGCATGATGGATCACTTAAGGTACCGGGTTGATAATCTAAGGTTTTTGAGTCACGATTCATCACTCTTAACTAATGATATGACCTAAGCAAAAACATGAAAAAATCACGATCATAAGTAAGAATATAATTACTACACAAGCCTCACCACATGATTGAATTTTGCACTTGCCCAATTACCACCAGTGTAGAGACCTGATTCTTTTTCATACCTTTAATACAAGTATTATGGCTATAATAGTCTTTGTGATGTTTTAATGTCTATGTATTTATATCTAAATGGTGTGGTGTGATCAAGTCATAATCAAAGTTGTAAAGAGAGGGATGCCTTAACATACTCTCAAATTTAGGAAGCTCTAGTTTTGTCACAACTTATCAGAATCGAGTGATTCTTGAACTATTAGAAAGATATTGAAACCCTCTTTAATGTTCATGTTTATCATATTTACTGATTTTGAGTCGTGGTTAAGTCAAAATATTAGATTTCCAAAGTCAGGTGTGCTGAAATTCTGGTCTGCTGTAGTCCATCCCAGACCAGTCAATTTTAGAGCCCATTTAGGCAATTTAAAACTCGGAATTAGAATTTTTTCATTAGCAACAAAATTGTTCCCCTTTGAATAATGAGTCCAACACAAGTTGAATCATCAAAATCTGAAGAGCGAGTCAAAAGGTATGGTCAAAATACCAAACGGGGAAAATCGGGTCTACTCACTGGAATTTGGACGATCGATTGTCCAAACCCAACTATCGATCATCCGGAACCCAAAAGAATGGTTAGTTCACTAGAATTTGGATGATCGATCGTCAGCGCGCGACCCTGTTTTGTTAAAAACGCAGATTTTGGGCTTTTTAACCCTTGGGACTATAAATAGGGGTCCTATTTTGAGGTTTTAGAGTATCCTACCTATTTCTAACCTAATTTGGCAAAAGGGGAGAGAAAACCTAGGGTTTCTAATAGGGTTGTGCTTGGTGAAGGTGAAGATTGCTCTCAGAAGGAGGAGAAAGCTTGGAGATCTTCCCCAAATCATCTTAGGAGCAATTTGGATCCAAGGGAGGATCCCTAAGGTCGATATCCCTTCTAACTCAACCCTATTTAGGTGTTTTGTATGCTTAAACTATAATGTCTTTGGATTATCAAGAGATCTACATGAATATGCATGAATTAAAGAATGAAAATATGAATTTAGGTCAATATTCTCTCTAATTTAGCTCTTGTATTATTATAATTGTTGATTTAGTATGATAAATGATGGATCAGTGTTAGATTTGTACGATAAGTAAGGATATGGATGGATTTGTATTTTAGAAGTTTAAATTGAATTATGGATTATGAATGAATGAAAATAATGGTGGATGGGCTAAAATGGAGAATGGATGAAGGTATGGATTGGTGTAGGGTTTAGAAGGGATGAATGTGGTTTATGAATGAGTAGTGATATGGTTTTGGAATGTGAAAATGAGAAGAGTATTGTATACATAATTAATGCATTGTATGTGTTTGTTGAAATGTCTAAGAACACTAAGTATGGAAAGTGATGATATTGAAAGGCTTGTATGAGTATAATAAGATATGCTATAATGAATTATACTTATAAATGATGTTAGAAAGGTTAGCATGAATATGCGAAGATATGAAGTATGTTTTGATAAATTTATGCTTATTCAAGTTGCATAGTGATTCATATTCGGGTAGGCCAATGCTTAGAAGAAGTCCTCCATTTCGGGATTCTCTAACTAGGGAGATGTAACCTAATGGAGTTTCTTGAGGGAAAATGGAATCTAAGTGATAATCGAATTCGGATGTTAATCACGACACTGAAGCACAAGTTCACATGTGTGGTAGTTTATAAGTCTCACGGGTACACGAGCATGACACGGATATTGCATGGACACGGACACTGGATACTGAATTACAAGAACAAGGACAAGTACAAGTACAAGGACTCTGAACACTAAATTACAAGTATAAGGACTTTGAACACTGAATTATAAGTACAAGGACTCTGAACACTGAAATACAAGTACAAGGACACTGCATGATTTTGACGAGGACCCTGAAATTTAAGTAGCTCCGGTATTCGTTGATGCTCTCCATGGATAAGATTTCAAGTCCTGGATAATTATCATGGACATTTGAGATCTAAGAGCTCTAGAGGCTTACACTTCTGCCGATGCACCTCCATGGATCTAAATACAAAGACCCCGTTAACCATTCTTATGGGAAAAACAAGCATGCATTGCATTCATGGTACAAGTTCAAGAGTTACAAGTCCAGGAGTCACAAGTTCAAGAGTCACTCAAGTACACGAGTCAAGTTAAGTCATGATGTTCACATGTTTACGCACTCTGATTATATTCATGTTATATTAAACTGCTATTGACTTTACAATTGTTACATGATTTGGATATTGGATATATGCATGTGCTATTGTTGGTTAATTTGGATATCCGCTAAGTATTCAATGCTCAGTCGACCTGCTATTGTCGTACAGATTTAGCACAGGATTAGGCAGTAACTCCTTGGGTGGAAGAGGAGTACCTTGAAGAAGGAGAAGTAGGTGAGCTTTCAGAGGAGGGAGCCAAGGATTTTGAGAGTTATCCATGTTAATAGATCGTAGTTACTTTCTGAGGGGTATTGTTTTAGACTTATGTTATTTTTAGGATGTTGCTTAGACTGTTCATTGTTATTTGATGACCTTATTCTACCCGATCATGGTGGGTATGTTAGGCTTATTTCAGTTTATGTTTATGGATTTGGATTATTATCGGATTATTATATATCGGATGGGAGGTTTTTATGGAAACAAATTGTATGGTCATTATTTATGGACAATTAGCTTTTAGTTCTGCCTTATTGCTATGGAGACTAAGCAAGTCCCATTATGACCAAGGTAGGGTTTTGGGGTCGTTACAGAGGTGGTATCATAGCAAAGGCTTTAGGCCCGTATGGGATTGTATTAGGATCATGAGGAGAGATTCACCAAGATAGACAAATGGATTAGTCTTAAATCCAGATTGATACCATGACGGATGTAGTGTCATTAGGTTACCAAGATAGACAAATGGATTAGTCTTAAATCCGGATTCATACCATGACAGATGCAGTGTCATTAGGTTCGCTAGGACTTAGGCCTATCATGACATTGTATGCTAACAAAAGTTATTGTATGTTATTATATGCTACTAGCGGAAAGCACGTGCGATGCACGTGAGTGTCCAGTTCTAATGAGTACAAAAAATTTGACCAAATGACATAATCGAAAAGCATGACTTGAATAAGATTAACATTTAATAGAGCAAAAATTGTCAAAATTATTTTTGCTGAAATACTAGAGTATAACATAGTAATAAATAGTGAGTTTAAATTAAGTAATTTCATTTACCGTTAATATATATTAAAAGGAGATTAAAGTGCCCACCGATGTCATTGATGTAAATATATCCCTAATGCAAACCGAACAAATAGACATATTTAGTTTAATAAAATCCCATCCTGAACGAAAAGGAAAAATGAGAAAACTAATAATGATAAAAATAAAAAAAATTATTGCGGAAGGGATATTAGAGAGATCGTGGAGAATTATATTGTTTTAGTAATTGAGATAGATAGATAAAACTTGTATCAGTTGGGCACACTTAATGAGAGATTCCTAATATATAAATAGCAAATAGTAACGGAATCCATACTGTTAGATTGATATTAATAGTAGTGGTACCAACCTTTAAAACCCTTTCACCTTGAAGAACAGAAATCCCATATACAAACACTTCACCAATTGAATATACGCAAATCTAGCCAAACAATCTCGAGCCCTTGGATTGTGTAAATTATGGCTAGCAAGATGTGAGCAAACACCTACAATCCCAAAAGAATAAAGAAACTATAGTAAAATTTGCAAGATATTGAATCCTTAAGGGCTCGACTTGCAAAGAAACAAAAGCCTACTCCTTGTTGTACCCAAAGGCACTTCAAATCCAACGGTTTAACATCATGAGACAACAATCAGCAAACTGATTAAAGTTGTCCTTAAGACTTTGTCAGGTTCTGCTTTTTGCCATATGTTTCATCAATGTGATCTGCATAAAATTCAAGTGCTTATCAACCGAGTAAATTGTTCTCTTGATGGCAACTCAGGTCTAGGTGTTATGAAGAAGAGCAATTCCAAAACAAAAACAAAAAAAAAGAACAAAAACAATCCAGCTTTCTATCACTCCTTCTCCCATTATAATAGTAGAGATTATGCGTTTTGAATTTCAACCTAATTTGGATTTAATTTTTTAAAAAAAACTTAAATCTAATTAATTTATAATCTAAATTTATCCTTATATTTAGTTGCTTGAGAATCAAGTAATGAGAGTCAGAAAATGATTAAGACTTACAAATGAAGTACTGGCTATAAAAAAAAAAAAAAAAACCTAAATAAATAAATATATATATATATATATAATTTTGGACAAGCTCATGGATATTTGATGCACGTTTCTAGATATAGATGCGTGTTAATTCTGCAGCCAAAATAACCCTTAGGAGTTAAGGGATACTTTAGGAGTGACTATTCGTACCTGTCAAACCATCCTGAAGTAAACAAGGCTAACATAATACAATAAGGACAATAATCAGAGCATGGAAGCTCACAAAAGATGCGGAAGCGTAAAACAAATTTTTCTTTCCTTCTATAATTCCAAAATAGTATTCCAAGTTAACATATACACATAACAAATTAAGTCTAAGGTGGACATGCCCACCTATCAAAAATACCCAAAATACAAAAAGACTATTGAGCCCACTATTCTCAACAGTAATTCAAATAGGGCCAGACGTCGCGATCCCTATCCTCCTACGACTGGATTGGGATAAGAGGCTCTCTCTTCTCAACATACTTTTCCTCAACCCAAGGCCCAGGGTTAAGGGCCTCCTCAGTACCTTCCGACATAAAGGTACGGCTAAGCATGGAATACTCAGCGAATCCAAACTACTAGCTAACAATAGCTATAACAATCACACAAGTCAACAAGATATAGTTCATTACAGCAACTCAAAATAGATAATCGCAACATATGACAATAGCATTGTAAGTAAAGTAATATGATAGTCTTGACATGCGTGCATGAATGCGAAAACTCCAGTAAAACTCATGTTTGGAAACCTGGCCTTGTTCTTGGTCTTGCTTGCGAAAATCATGCATGCGTGTCTTGTCTTGTTTAGAATCACATGTTTTGCTTGTTCTTGACTTGTATACTTGTGAACCAGAGGTTAGTGCCCTTGATGCGACTTGTGAGCCGGGAAATGTAAATTTCCTTGAACGAAATATATACGTATATGAAAAGGCACACCAACCTCCTTGTCTTGTTTTCTTGTGAGCCAGGCATGACATATCTTGCAATATAACCTACCTTTGATGTTCATGCTTGTTTAACTTGGAAGCTAGGTATGACATCTCCTAAGGATATGCCCTACCCTGACCGACCCAATGTCTGGCTTTATCAATTTCATCGTGAATCACATTCTTGGTCTTGTTTGTTTCATTCAAATACATGCACTTGAAAACGTTGGTTCATGCATGCGTGCGTGGGTGTATGCGGCACTTGTAGAATACATGAGGATATATGACATGAGGGATAGAGTATAGCAATTTCAATTCTTAACATAATCATAAGAGAATTTAGGCAATACATAGTGTGCATTTAAGCAATTCATCATTCATAGTAATATTTGCATAAAGCTCACTTCTATTTTCTTCATTAATGCATTTGCTTCTAGTTTAGGCATTTAATCGAACACCCGGCGTGCAACATCCTTAGTCGTTTCCTTTACTCTTTTTAGTGCATATTTTTTCTTTTCATCAAACCATCAAAGTAAGTTCATTATTTGTAGAATGTCCTTCCACCATTTCCATCACACCCAACACACATCATACAACACGGCATCCAATCGCCTTAACCCCTCCTCCATTCATACATTCCACAATTCATTCACTTTTATCTTGTTTAGGTTTAGGGAAAATAGCATATTTCAAGCAAAATGGGAAAATAGGGAAGAATCATACACAATAATCACAAGAAGCTAGGTTAATGCTTAGGTGTTTAGTAAGGTGTACTAACCTTGAAGATCAACTTGATCTTTGAAGAACCTTTTGATTTCGGAAGGAAACCCTTTGATTTGGGGAAGATCCTTGCTTGAAATCTTCAAGCTTGGAGCTCCTTAATCTCAATCCCAAAATTCTCTCTTGGATTTTCCCCCAATTTCTCTTCTCCTCTTTCTCCTTTTTTTCTCTCCTCTAGGTTAGAAATCCCCAAAAGTGAGGACCCCCAATAGATCAAGGGTTTTAAACCCTCAAATTTGGCATCAGTTACCACGTGCGATCGATCGCACACTTATTTGCGATTGATCGCACATTGATTCGATCTATCGCACATGAACCCGAACACTCTATCTGATTTCCCCCTCTATGGGATCGATCGCACACTCTTGCGATCGATCCCAAATCCCTGCGATCTATCGCACCTGGTGTCACGCCCCAAAATACCCCCTAGGAGTTAAGGGATACTTTAGAGGTGACTACGTGTACCTGTCAAACCATCCTGTAATGCAAGAGGCTAAACATAATATAATACAATGATAATCAGAGCGCGGAAACTAAACATAAGTGCGGAAGCATAAGCCAACTTTTTCTTTTCTTCTATTACACCATATAGTATTCCAAGTTAACATATACTAAATACAATCAAAGTAAAGGTGGACATGCCCACCTATCAAAATACAAAAAGGAACTCTCTAACACTGTCCTCTCAACAGTAGTCGAGGTATGGCCACACATCCAAGTCCCCATCCTCCTGAGACTGCCATGGGATAGGTGGCTCCCTCTCCTCTACATACTCCTCCTCGACCCAAGGCTCGGGGTCGAGGACATCCACAGTACCTGCCGACATAAAAGTACGGCTGAGCATGGAATACTCAGCGAGTACAAACTACTAGCTAACCATAACAATAGCAAAAGCATAACAACAGTGAGCAATACAAGATATTAATTTAAAGCAATAGTGAAAGCATAAGATACATAGCCCTATCTTGACATGCGTGTATGAATGCAAAAACCTCGGTAAAACTCATGTCTCGGAAACCTTTTTCGTGTCTCGGTCAAATCATGTATGTGTGTCGTGTCTTGCCTTGTATTTCATGTCTTGACTTGTTCTTGACTTGTATACTTGTGAGCCAGAGGCTAGCACCCTTCCTTGGGCTACCGACCTCCTTGTCATGTTCTTGTTCCATTTCTCTTGTGAGCCAGAGGCTAGCACCCTTCCTGGGGCTACCAACCTCCTTGTCATGTTCTTGTTTCATTTCACTTGTGAGCCAGAGGCTAGCACCCTTCCTTGGGCTACCAACCTCCTTGTCATGTTCTCTCTTGCAATTCACTTGTGAGCCAGAGGCTAGCACCCTTCCTTGGGCTACCAACCTCCTTGTCATGTTCTTGTTCCGTTTCTCTTGTGAGCCAGAGGCTAGCACCCTTCCTTGGGCTACCAACCTCCTTGTCATGTTCTTGATTCATTTCATATACAAATACAATCTTGGAAAAACCCGGTTTCATGCATGCATGCGTGCTTGTGTGCTTGTCAATAGTAGTAATCATGATGACATACTTGAACGGGCGGATCACATGACTATGGCATTTCAATCCTTAACATAGTGGTATGAAAATTTAGGCAACATATAGCACATTTGAGCAATTTATCATTTCTAAGAACAATTACACAATTTCTATTTCCATTTTCTTCATTAAGTCCATTTATCCCTTGTTTAGTCGTTTTATCAAACACATAGCATGCAAGGTTCCTTAATGGTTCATCTTCTTCTTTTTAGGGCCTACTTTCCATCCAAAAATCAAGGTATGTTCATTATTGGTAAAGTACCCATCCACCATTTCCATCACACACATCACCCAACATACACCTCGGCATCCAATCGCCACATCAACCCCCACACACATCCATACCTTTTTCTTATCTTGTTTAGGTTCATTGGAGATGATACATTTTATATGGGAGGCAAACATAATAGCATAAATCACATTTCATAAGGAAAACCTAGATCTATTGCTAGGGTAAGTTAGTAGGGTGTACTAACCTTGAATCGAAGCTTGATCTTGGTGTAGACCTTGATTTAAACTCCAACTTGGAAGAGGAAAGCCCTTACTCAAACTATACTTGCTTGGGTAGGAAACCCTCTTTGAAAATACCGTAGAGAGTGCTGCCCTAGCTTGAGAAGGGAACCCCACACGAGCTTGAGTTGAAATCTTGAAGAAAATGTGCTTGGGGACGATCTAGGGTCTTCACCCCTTTGATTTCTTCTCCAATGGAAAACCCTATTTGCAAATCCCCTTCTCCTCTCTCTCTATCTCTCAAAATCCCTTAAGTGTTGTGAATGAAGCCCTAAAGGCTCGGGCAAGCCTTAAGGAGAAAGGGTTTAACCCCCAAAAGACGATAAAGCCCTTACTGAAATTTCTGCAAAAACGCGAAGACCGAGCGATCGGTGGTTATGACCGATCGATCGGTTGCCTACCGATCGATCGGTGTTTATGACCGATCGACCGGTCAAAAACTCACTCTCTGGAAAATTTCCCCATACAAAATTTCTGACCGCGCGATAGCTACCGATCGATCGGTTATGGACCGATCGATCGCTGATTGAACCGAGCGATCGGTTCTCTATATGTCTGGACTGTTTTGACCATATCTTTTGACTCGCTCGTCGGATTTCAACGATTCAACTTGCGTTGGGTTCGTCTTTCGAAAACGCACATTTCTGACGTTTCGGAATTTCCGATTTCTCCCTTATTTATTAATTAGGCTATAAAAATGGCCAATTAGCTATGAAGGTGGTATTCATTAAGGATGAAAAAGTCTGGGGTGCTACATTCTCCCCCCCTTACAAAAATTTCGTCCTCGAAATTTGGACAATGCGTGCTTTACAATTTAAACAACTTAGCATAACAATTTGAAACAAAATTACAAGTCATACATAAAATCATTCAAACAACTCGGGGTACTTCGCCTTGACTTCGGCCTCACGTTCCCATGTAGCCTCTTCTCGAGCGTGATGTTGCCATTGCACGAGAACTAGCGGAATAGTCTTGTTGCGAAGTACTTGGTCTCTTCGATCCAAAATATGAACCGGCTTCTCAACCAAAGTGAGATCCTCTCGAATCTCAACCGGATCAAGCTCGATGACGTGAGAAGGATCCGGGATGTACTTCCGAAGCTGGGAGATATGAAACACGTTGTGGACCGCCGCCATGTGAGCGGGCAAAGCAACACGGTAAGCCACCTCGCCAACTCGAGTAATGATCTCGAACGGACCCACATATCTCGGGCTAAGCTTGCCTCTCTTCCCGAATCGCATAACACCTTTGGTCGGTGAAATCCTTACAAACACAAAATCACCGACTCGGAATTCAAGATCCCTCCTTCGGTTGTCGGCATAGCTTTTCTGTCTATCTTGTGCGGTCTTTAACCTTTCCCGGATTAGCTTGACCCTATCCGCGGTTTGTTCAATTAACTCGGGGCCCAAAATCTTTCTTTCTCCCACTTCATCCCAATACAACGGGGATCTACAACTTCTTCCGTACAAAGCCTCGAAAGGCGCCATTTGTATGCTTTCTTGATAACTATTGTTGTAAGCGAATTCCACCAAAGGTAGGTGATCTTCCCAACTTCCCTTGAAGTCTAGCATACATGCTCGGAGCATATCTTCAATAACCTGATTCACCCTCTCGGTTTGCCCGTCGGTCTGTGGGTGGAAAGCTGTGCTAAAGTCTAATCGGGAGCCCATTGCACCTTGAAAACTTTTCCAAAACCTGGATGTGAATCTTGGGTCTCTATCCGACACAATACTCACTGGCACCCCGTGCAATCGGACTATTTCCTTGATGTATAGCTCCGCCAACTGATTGGAGTTGAATGTAGTCCGGTACGGTAAGAAATGAGCGGACTTCGTGAGTCTATCAACAACTACCCATATAGCATCGGTCTTCCTAACCGTCTTCGGCAACCCCACGATAAAGTCCATAGAGATATGTTCCCATTTCCACTCGGGAATAGGGAGGGACTGCAAAAGTCCAGCCGGTCTCCTGTGTTCGGCTTTGACTTGTTGGCACACCAAGCATTTAGACACATACTCCGCTATTTCTCGCTTCATGTTCCGCCACCAAAAGTGACTCTTGAGGTTCCGGTACATCTTCGTCCCCCCGGGATGCACTGTATACTTAGACCGGTGAGCTTCGTCCATAATCTCTCTCCGAAGGTCTGCATTGGCTGGGACGCAAAGCCTTCCCTTGAATGTAATAGCACCTCGGCTAGTGAGAGAGAAGTCCGTACTACCCTTGGCCACTGCCTTATCCCGGAAAGCCAACAAGTCAGTGTCTGTGGCTTGATACTCCTGGATCAAGTCTATAAGGTACGGCCGAACTGTAACATTTGCCAAAACCGGACTGCGGACAGAATCGTTCACACTGATGTCTAGATTTGCCAAATCGTCTAACAGTCTCCATTCCCGCACCAACATGTGAGCCAACAACCCCGAGGGTTTCCTACTCAGAGCGTCTGCCACCACATTTGCTTTTCCCGGGTGATATTGGATAGTGCACTCGTAGTCCTTTAAGAACTCAATCCAACGCCGTTGTCGTAAGTTTAACTCTTTTTGGGAAAAGAGATACTTGAGGCTCTTGTGGTCCGTGTACACATAGAACTCCACCCCGTACAGATAATGCCGCCAAATTTTAAGTGCAAACACGACCGCCGCAAGCTCCAAGTCGTGAGTGGGGTAGTTCTTTTCATGCTCTTTCAACTGCCTTGACGCATAGGCAATGACCTTCTTGTGTTGCATTAGGACACACCCGAGTCCAACATGCGAGGCATCGCTGTACACCTCATACCCAAAAGGTCCAGATGGCACAGTAAGGACAGGGGCTGTGGTGAGGCGTTTCTTCAACTCTTGGAAACTTACTTCACATCGGTCACTCCAACTGAACTTTGCATTTTTCCTTGTCAAGTAGGTGAGAGGTGCAGCCAAACTGGAGAATCCCTCCACAAATCTCCGGTAGTAGCCTGCCAATCCGAGGAAACTACGTATCTCCGTGACGCTCTTGGGCCTCTCCCAACTCATGACTGCCTCAACCTTGGCTGGATCTACAGAAATGCCCTCGGCCGACACCACATGTCCAAGAAATGCGACCTTCTCTAACCAGAACTCGCACTTACTCAATTTGGCATATAGCCTATGCTCTCTCAACATCTCCAGAGCGAGGCGGAGGTCTCGTGCGTGATCTTCCCGTGTCTGGGAATACACCAAAATGTCATCAATGAATACAATCACGCATCGATCCAAGTAAGATCGGAACACCCGGTTCATCAAATCCATGAATGCCGCCGGTGCATTCGTCAGCCCAAAAGGCATGACAAGGAACTCGTAATGCCCATACCGAGTCCTGAAAGCCGTCTTCTGAACATCTTCCGCCTTGATCCTTAATTGGTGATACCCCGATCTAAGATCAATTTTGGAGAAGAATCTCGCTCCCTTCAGTTGGTCAAACAAGTCGTCTATCCTTGGCAAGGGATAACGATTCTTGATAGTTACCTTGTTCAACTGACGGTAGTCTATACACATCCTCATAGACCCGTCCTTCTTCTTCACAAAGAGAACCGGAGCTCCCCACGGAGAGACACTTGGTTGGATGAAACCAAGTTGTTGTAACTCCTCAATCTGCTTCTTTAATTCTTCAAGCTCTATAGGGGCCATTCTATATGGTGCCCTTGAAATCGGAGCGGTACCCGGAGCAAGCTCTATAGCGAATTCAATCTCTCTATCAGGAGGTAATCCGGGAAGTTCTTCCGGGAACACATCTAAGAACTCACTCACAACTGGAATAGCCGATGAGTTTTGTGCTTCTGGGTGTGCTATACTCAAGGCTGCGAGGCGAGCAATGTCCCTCTCTCTTAATCCTCGGAAGTGAAAAGGCTTACCCCCTTCCGGCTTGAAATTCACCATCTTTTCAAAACACGCAACATGCCCGTGATGGCTTGCCAACCAATCCATACCAAGAATGACGTCAAAGTCTAAATCTTGGAAACCCAGGACGATAAGGTCGGCTAACAATTCATTCTCCCCCACTTGAACCACACTATCCCTGAATACCTTATCCGTATCAACCGACTTGCCGAGTGGAGTTGCAATGGTCAACTCCCGCTCCAACGGAGTAGCCTCAGTCGAAAAGCCCTTTGCAAAACTTGGGGAGACAAAAGAGTGAGTAGATCCTGTGTCTATCAACACTCGAGCGAGACACTCGTTCACTAATAAAGCGCCTGTGCGATTAAGTAACTAATATAAGTAGATTTCAAATAATAACAAGCATCATACATAGGTAACCCTCAGTATAACTAATCGCATAACAAACCACAAAAATTTTATACAACTTAAAATCAAAATTCTCGCGTACCTTGCACGACATCGTCGGATGCACGTGCGTCTCTTTCCGATAGAGCAAAAACTCGACCCTGAGTGGCTGGGCGAGGAGGTCGGGCAGGCTGTGAGGCCCTCGAAGCCTGAGAAGAGCTAGGCTGAGATGTCTGCCTAATCGGGGGCCTGCTCCCTGAAGACTGAGCTGGCAATAGACGTCGGGGACAATCCCGAATCATGTGGCCCTGGTCGCCACAATGAAAACAGCCTCCTGTAGCCTTCCGACATTCCCCTGCTGGATGCCTCCTTCCACAAAGGGTGCAGACATCATGTGAATAAGTGGGAGGAGTATAACCCGTAGCCTGAGTCACTGCGGGGCGAGGAGCATACGAGGTAGCCGGGCGAAAGGCCGGTGGAGCGAAAGAGCGGGGAGCCTGTGGTGCTGAATACATCCTCTGTGACTGAGCCGGGCCTGCAGACTGATACAAGCTCGTCCTTGCTCTTTTCTCCCCTGAACTACTCGACTGTCCTTTTTCCATTCCTCTTCTTTTGAAGAACTCCTCGGAGTTCGACTCGGCCAATAGTGCTTTATCAACAACTTCAGAATATGTCTCATGTCTAAACATCGAGACTCGGTCCTTGAGATAGGCCTTCAACCCCCTCTCGAATTTCCGGGCCTTCATAGCCTCGGTAGCTATCATGTGTGGAGCAAATCGAGATAACTCTGAGAACTTGGCTTCGTAAGCCGCTACAGACATATTACCTTGCTCCAAGGTAATAAATTCAATTTCTTTCTTTTCTTTCATCCCAACCGGAAAGTATTTCTTGTAGAAAACGTCCAAGAATTCTCCCCATGTCCATTCTTGGCCTTGCCGGGTCAACTCTCGGGTCCGAAGTGCAGACTTCCACCAATGGTCGGCCTCGCCTTCAAGCATAAAGGCAGCCCATGTGACCCTCTCTACTTCCGTAGGTGCCAAAACCGAGAATATCTTCTCAAGTTGCCGAATCCAACCCTCGGCAATAAGTGGATCAATGCTTCCACAAAAAGTTGGAGGCCTCATCCTCCGGAAAGCTTCTATCCCGGCTTGGGCTCGATTAGGAGGAGCCGGTATAAGCGCCGCATTAGGCGGGGTGGCCGGTTGCCTTGCCGCCAACATAGCCAAAGTCTCGGCTATGGATGCAAATGCTTGGGCAAAGTCGGGTTGATCATCACCCGATGGAGCATCACCTCCATTACCCCTCGTGTTGTACCCGCGACCCCGAGTATTGCGTCTCATGATTTCTCCTGAGAACGACAATACAACATGAGTCTAACTTGGATACGCATTTAGTACAATTTCGCAATTCACTTAATACATATTCATCAAGCACATTTAATAAGTACAACACAAATAATGTACACATGGTATATAACACAATAGCATAACATACAATCCGTGTTCCTAGCGTAGGACTCTATGTTCGGTTGAAGTTCAACCCATTTTGACTAAGACTAACTTGTTAGTCTATACTTGGAATACAAATCTCCAAGGTGATTCTAATACCTTGTTCAATCATCTAAGTGACCCTAGGGACTCTAATGCCTAGAGCTCTGATACCACTTCTGTCACGCCCCAAAATACCCCCTAGGAGTTAAGGGATACTTTAGAGGTGACTACGTGTACCTGTCAAACCATCCTGTAATGCAAGAGGCTAAACATAATATAATACAATGATAATCAGAGCGCGGAAACTAAACATAAGTGCGGAAGCATAAGCCAACTTTTTCTTTTCTTCTATTACACCATATAGTATTCCAAGTTAACATATACTAAATACAATCAAAGTAAAGGTGGACATGCCCACCTATCAAAATACAAAAAGGAACTCTCTAACACTGTCCTCTCAACAGTAGTCGAGGTATGGCCACACATCCAAGTCCCCATCCTCCTGAGACTGCCATGGGATAGGTGGCTCCCTCTCCTCTACATACTCCTCCTCGACCCAAGGCTCGGGGTCGAGGACATCCACAGTACCTGCCGACATAAAAGTACGGCTGAGCATGGAATACTCAGCGAGTACAAACTACTAGCTAACCATAACAATAGCAAAAGCATAACAACAGTGAGCAATACAAGATATTAATTTAAAGCAATAGTGAAAGCATAAGATACATAGCCCTATCTTGACATGCGTGTATGAATGCAAAAACCTCGGTAAAACTCATGTCTCGGAAACCTTTTTCGTGTCTCGGTCAAATCATGTATGTGTGTCGTGTCTTGCCTTGTATTTCATGTCTTGACTTGTTCTTGACTTGTATACTTGTGAGCCAGAGGCTAGCACCCTTCCTTGGGCTACCGACCTCCTTGTCATGTTCTTGTTCCATTTCTCTTGTGAGCCAGAGGCTAGCACCCTTCCTGGGGCTACCAACCTCCTTGTCATGTTCTTGTTTCATTTCACTTGTGAGCCAGAGGCTAGCACCCTTCCTTGGGCTACCAACCTCCTTGTCATGTTCTCTCTTGCAATTCACTTGTGAGCCAGAGGCTAGCACCCTTCCTTGGGCTACCAACCTCCTTGTCATGTTCTTGTTCCGTTTCTCTTGTGAGCCAGAGGCTAGCACCCTTCCTTGGGCTACCAACCTCCTTGTCATGTTCTTGATTCATTTCATATACAAATACAATCTTGGAAAAACCCGGTTTCATGCATGCATGCGTGCTTGTGTGCTTGTCAATAGTAGTAATCATGATGACATACTTGAACGGGCGGATCACATGACTATGGCATTTCAATCCTTAACATAGTGGTATGAAAATTTAGGCAACATATAGCACATTTGAGCAATTTATCATTTCTAAGAACAATTACACAATTTCTATTTCCATTTTCTTCATTAAGTCCATTTATCCCTTGTTTAGTCGTTTTATCAAACACATAGCATGCAAGGTTCCTTAATGGTTCATCTTCTTCTTTTTAGGGCCTACTTTCCATCCAAAAATCAAGGTATGTTCATTATTGGTAAAGTACCCATCCACCATTTCCATCACACACATCACCCAACATACACCTCGGCATCCAATCGCCACATCAACCCCCACACACATCCATACCTTTTTCTTATCTTGTTTAGGTTCATTGGAGATGATACATTTTATATGGGAGGCAAACATAATAGCATAAATCACATTTCATAAGGAAAACCTAGATCTATTGCTAGGGTAAGTTAGTAGGGTGTACTAACCTTGAATCGAAGCTTGATCTTGGTGTAGACCTTGATTTAAACTCCAACTTGGAAGAGGAAAGCCCTTACTCAAACTATACTTGCTTGGGTAGGAAACCCTCTTTGAAAATACCGTAGAGAGTGCTGCCCTAGCTTGAGAAGGGAACCCCACACGAGCTTGAGTTGAAATCTTGAAGAAAATGTGCTTGGGGACGATCTAGGGTCTTCACCCCTTTGATTTCTTCTCCAATGGAAAACCCTATTTGCAAATCCCCTTCTCCTCTCTCTCTATCTCTCAAAATCCCTTAAGTGTTGTGAATGAAGCCCTAAAGGCTCGGGCAAGCCTTAAGGAGAAAGGGTTTAACCCCCAAAAGACGATAAAGCCCTTACTGAAATTTCTGCAAAAACGCGAAGACCGAGCGATCGGTGGTTATGACCGATCGATCGGTTGCCTACCGATCGATCGGTGTTTATGACCGATCGACCGGTCAAAAACTCACTCTCTGGAAAATTTCCCCATACAAAATTTCTGACCGCGCGATAGCTACCGATCGATCGGTTATGGACCGATCGATCGCTGATTGAACCGAGCGATCGGTTCTCTATATGTCTGGACTGTTTTGACCATATCTTTTGACTCGCTCGTCGGATTTCAACGATTCAACTTGCGTTGGGTTCGTCTTTCGAAAACGCACATTTCTGACGTTTCGGAATTTCCGATTTCTCCCTTATTTATTAATTAGGCTATAAAAATGGCCAATTAGCTATGAAGGTGGTATTCATTAAGGATGAAAAAGTCTGGGGTGCTACACCTGGGATCCCATCTATCACATATGGTCAGAGAGTTTTGGACCCATTTCACTTGCATGCGATCGATCGCACTTCTCAGATTTTGTTGTTTTCTCTCATTTTTCCCTACTTTGGTATTTCAGCCATAACTTTTGACTCGTTCGTCGGATTTTGACGATTCAACTTGTGTTGGATTCGTCTTTCGAAGAGGAATATTTTTGACATTTCAGAAATTTCAAATTCTTCTTTATTTATTAATTAGACTACGTAAAAGGTCAATTGACTACGAAAGTGCTATTCATTAAGTACGGAAAAGTCCGGAGTGCTACACGTTCTAAACCCAGTACTCAGTCCAAAGTGATAAATATATTATAAACTTCAAGAATAGTTTAGGTCTCAAAGTACAAAAACATTGTATACATCTCATAAGCATCATACATAGCATACACTTCATGCATAACATAAGCATCATGCACATATCATAAGCATCATACACATCTCATAAGCATCATGCATAGCATAAGCATCACACATCTCATTAGCATCATACATAGCATAAGCATCATACATCTCATAAGCATCATACATAGCATAAGCATCATACATCTCATATGCATCATACAGATCTTACAAGCATCAAAACGGGAGACCCACCGGTCAACTGGCCTATTATAAATTCGCCTAGAAACCTTTTAAACTAAAGATTTCTGAATGTAATTTATTTGAACAACCACTAAATTATTATTTACGAAATTCTAAGAGTGTTGATAGAATTCAATAACCATAATGAAATTATGGAGGAAATGTCTCATAAGAACACTGAGATTCTAAAATTAACTTAGTGGATTCCACACTTGAAGAACGATATCCCCTTAGATCGCATATGCTAGAATCTTCTTAATGTATTTAATTTAATTATGAATTTAGTTAATTAATATTCTTCATAATAAATGATGACTACTTATATATCAATCTCTCTATATTATATATGATATAATAAATCAAGAGTATGGTGTATAATCATAGAGCCTACCATGAATTTTTATTTGATAATCTTTAATTAAATTAAAACTACAAAACAAAATAAAAAATTAATAATAATAATAATAATAATAATAATCATTACATGAGATTCTTAAAGTATAATAGGTAAGAACTTCACATTTATAACTAAGTGACCGTGAGCTCTATCCATCCAGGAGGCCATCTCAACTGCCTCGTCTGACCACACAAGGCAAATTATTTATCATCTCAAAATAAAATATTCAAACATTGGATAATATGGTGCAACGTACATCCTATCCTAGGATGACCTTAAATGAGATATCTTAGCAGAATGAGTAAATTTTCAGTTATTTTAGGGTTATTATATTAATTTTAATATGATTGTGTACAATAGATATGTGTACTATATCAGTATATGACTAGTCCAGTTGATTAACACACTAAGACTATTTCAAATATATATATATATCTCAATTGTTCGTTTAAGGTATGTAATTTCGAGGATGAAATTCTTATAAGGGGGGAGGATGTAGAGACCTGAATCTTTTCATACTTTTAATACAACTATTATGGCTATAATAGTCTTTGTGATGTTTTAATGTCTATGTATTTATATCTAAAGGGTGTGGTGTAATCAAGGCATAATCAAAGTTATAAAGAGAGGGATGCCTTAATATATCCTCAACTTTAGGAAGTCTAGTTTTGTCACCGCTTATCGGAATCGAGTGATTCTTAAACCATTAGAAAGATATTGAAACCCTCTTTAATGTTCATGTTTATCATATTTCCTGATTTTAAGTCGAGGTCAAGTCAAATATTGGATTTCCGAAGTCGGATCTGTTGAAATTCTGGTCTGCTGTAATCCATCCCAAACCAGTCAGTTTTAGAGCCCATTTAGGTAATTAAAAACTCGGAATTATAATTTTTTCCATTTGTGACAAAATTGTTCCCCTTTGAATAACGAGTCCAACGCAAGTTGAATCGTCAAAATCTGATGAGCAAGTCAAAAGGTATGGTTCGAAATACCAAACGGGAAAATTTAGGTCTGCTCACTAGAATTTGGACGATCGATCGTTGGGTGTGCGACCCTGTTTTGTTAAAAACCCGGATTTTAAGATTTTTAAACCCTTGGGACTATAAATAGGGGTCCTATTTTGAGGTTTTAGAGTATCCTACCTATTTTTAACCTAATTTAGCAAAAGGGATAGAAAACCTAGGGTTTCTAAGAGGGTTGTGCTTAGTGAAGGTGGAGATTGCTCTTAGAAAGAGGAGAAAGCTTAAAGATCTTCCCTAAATCATCTTGAGAGGGATTTGGATCCAAGGAAAGGATCCTTAAGGTCAATATCCCTTCTAACTCAACCCTATTCAGGTGTTTTGTATGCTTAAACTACAATATGTATGGATTATCAAAAGATCTACATGAATATGCATGAATTAAAGAATGAAAATATGAATTTAGGTCAATATTCTCTCTAATTTAGATCTTGTATTATTATAATTATTGATTTAGTATGATAAATGATGGATTAGTGTTGGATTTGTATGATAAGTAAGGATATGGATGGATTTGTATTTTAGAAACTTAAATTGAATTATAGATTATGAATGAATAAAAATATTAATGGATGAGCTAAAATGGATAATTGATGATGGTATAGATTGGTGTGGGGTTTGGAAGGGATGAATGTGGTTTATGAATGAGTAGTGATATGATTTTAGAATGTGAAAATGGGAAGGGCATTGTATGTGTTTGTTGAAATGCCTAAAAACACTAAGTATTGAAAGTGATGATATTGAAAGGCTTGTATGAGTATAATAAGATATGCTATGATGAATTATGCTTATAAATGATGTTAGAAATGTTAACATGAATATGCCAAGATATGAAGTATGTTTTGATAAATTTATGCTTATTCAAATTGTATGGTGATTCATATTCAGGTAGGACAATGCTTAGAAGAAGTCTTCCATGTCCGGAATTCTCTAACTAGGGAGATGTAACCTAGCGGAGTTTCTTGACGGAAGATGGAATCTAAGTGATGACCGAATTCGGATGTTAATCACGACACTGAAGCACAAGTTCACATGTGTGGTAGTTTACAAGTCTTACGGGTACACGAGCATGACACGGACATTGCATGGACACGGACACTAGATACTGAATTACAAGTACAAGGACTCTGAATACTGAATTACAAGTACAAGGACTTTGAACATTGAATTACAAGTATAAGGATTCTAAACACTGAAATACAAGTATAAGGACAAGGACACTGCATGATTTTTTGTAAGACCCGAATTTAATTTCTCGGTATTCGTGCAATTTATTTAGAATTCCTAGAAATATATGTTTGATTTTAATGCATTAGTTCCCAAAAAAAATAAAAATAAATAAATAAATAAATAAAAGGGTGTTGGGAACATCCTCCTTAGGAATGCTTTAGTAGAGCCATCATTAGGAGAGAGAAAGATAGGCTTTTCAAAATAGGACAAAAACACCTTTTTGCATAAAGAAGCAAGTGGAGAATCTCTCAACTCCTTGTTTTGGAATATTACTTTTTCTATTTTTATGTATTAGAAGAGATTTTTTTTTTAAAAAAAAAAACCCCACAACCCTAAGATTTCTCTTTTGAACGTAGTACCCTCTCCTAGGCAACTATGCTTTTATCTTTATCTTTGTACTTATCTTTTATCTTTATCCTTTATCCTAGGAGATCTCAATGGTGGAGAATAACCATTCTCTATTTCTTATCTATTGGCCGTGAATGCTCTTGCAAAGAGAAACAATTTTCAAATAGGAAATTAGCTACGTGACAAAAGATCATCATTGCATTGAATGTGATCTTCATAAAGGAGAATAACCTACGGCTTGTAGATAATCTCTTGTACGGGGCTTGTTGCCATGAACCCAAGAGACTTTCCACGTGAGATCAAGATTGGATCTTGATTATTTTGGGATAAATCTTGCTAGCCGTGAACTCCATTTTCTCCTCGTGTAGCTGTAACCTTCATCTTTTTTTTGATCTTGGATGTTAGATCTTGCTTCTTAGATCATTGTTGAGGTGTGACACTTTCCTTGGATCAAGACTTGGATGAGATACCATTCTTAAATTCAAGATTTGATTAGAGAAACCTTAAAGAAAGGCTCGAAAATCAAGATCAGGGCCATTCACAAGCGTAAAATCGTAGGGAAGCGATCAAGTAAGGTAAATAACAACCCTAGTCTTCAATATTTTGAATACTAATGTAAAAGATGGATTGAAGGAAGCAGATCTAAGTAAAAACATGAAAGTAAATAAGATGTGCAGAACTTTGATTTTATTTGTATCTTATTATTTATAGATTTGATTAAAATAGGATGTGAAGAACCATGATTTTACTCCTATCTTATTATTTATGGATTTGATTAAAATAGGATGTGAAGAACCATGATTTGATTCTTATCTCGTTATTTATGGATTTATTAAAAAATAGGATGTGAAGAACCATATTTGATTTCTACCTTATTATTTATGGATCTGATAAATTAGGAAGTGAATAACAGTTAAAATTATTTATGGTTGAACGAGGGATTGAGAAATTTTATTGAAGTGTATGGATGATTAAGGAGAATGGATCAATTGAATGGATAAAATTATTATGGGATTTTAATCGTAAGTAAGTTGATTTTAAATTTATATTTCATGAAAATTCTGATTTGGTGAATGGTATTATAATTAGGATGTTAATCTGGATTTAAATAAAAATAAAAATAACAATAAAGGAATATTGATATTTACATTAAAATCGTGATTTATGTGTGCCTTGATATAAAATGAAATTTTATATTGCGAATTAATTGAAAATATGATGTTTTGTGTACTTTGTTTATGTCCCTTATACGTGATATACATTTGTATAAAGGAACCTTTGAGGAAAGTTAAGCTTGCCTAGGCCTGGTTAACATAGTGGGATGGGGCGCTATGGTGAGATGTCCTATGGCCCTTGACGGTTACTCTTAGGTTTAATTTAAACAAAAAGTGTATCATCGAGCACTCATAAATGAAAAAGATGCATAATGATTTAAAGAGAATCTAAGGCACTAGGAAAAATATAAGTAAGACCAAATATAAAAGTAAGAAGAAGAACACACAAAAGCGATAATGTATGTATGTGTTGTGCACCATCAGATACCATCAAAGGGCGAAAAGTATGTCAAAGTAAGTAAGTCGTCGTACTGGAAAATGTACTAAGCCGTCCGTGCTGGGTAAAGTACGAAGGGTGGTATCTTGGTAAAGTAAAGTATAGTAACCCCTTTCCTTATACGGTAAAGTGGTATTTTAAGTTATTAATAATGCATGTGAATGAGTTGTTCCCGAAATAATAAAGTATGTAGTAAGAAAAGTAAGAACTTTAAGAAAAGAAAATAAGAAAAGAAAGAAATTGATACAATGTATTTTGTTGTTTTTTTTGCATTCTGGTTATGTATGTGAACTAATGTATGAATTTGTATACTGCATAATATTCATTATATTGTCCTTTATGGTCTGTTATATACGCGGAGTAACTTGTTACTCAGCCGATGACTTTTGTTGTCGGCAGGTTCAGGTTTAGGTTTTGATATTTGCGCTCCCGGACCGTGGGAAGAAGAGGAATACTTAGAGGAACCGGAAGGTGATTATCCTGAGGAAGAACGGGATCTTGATCGTTGGCCTTACGACTGAGTTCATTTATTAGTAGTTAAAATTCCAGGGAGACTTTAATTGACATTATAGTGATTTATGTCTAGTTTAGTTTTCATGATTATGATCATAATGAATGATCAAGATTTTATTATATTTCGGTATGAATTATGGATTATGGATTTGGTTGATCTTATAAATTGGAGAAAATTTTTAGGTTCATATTTTTAATGTGCCTTAAATGCTTCTAATAGGATGATTATTAAGTGAGTCATGTGCCAAGATCTTACATCGTCCGAGGTGGGGTTTTGGGGCGTGACATTTTTACAAGGACCCTGAAATTCAAGTAGCTCCGGTATTCATTGATGCTCTCCATGGATAAGATTTCAAGTCCTGGATAATTATCATGGACATTTGAGATCTAAGAGCTCTAGGGGCTTATGCTTCTGTCAATGCACCTCCATGTATCTAAATACAAAGACCTTGTTGACCATTCTTATGGGAAAACAAGCATGCATTTCATTCATGGTACAAGTTCAAGAGTTACAAGTCTAAGAGACAAGTTCAAAAGTCACACAAGTACACGAGTCAAGTTAAGTCATGATGTTCACATATTTCCGCACTCTGATTATATTCATGTTATATTAAACTACTATTGACTTTACAATTGTTACATAATTTGGATATTGGATATATGCATGTGCTATTATTGGTTAGTTTGGATATCCGCTAAGTATTCAATGCTTAGTCAACCTGTTATTGTCGTACAGGTTTAGCGCAGGATCAGGCAGCAACTCCTTGGGTGGAAGATGAGTACCTTGAAGAAGGAGAAGTAGGTGAGCTTCCAGAGGAGGGAGCTTGGGATTTTGAGAGTTATCCATGCCAGTAGATTGTAGTTACTTTCTGAGTGGTCTTGTTTTAGACTTATGTTATTTTTAGGATGTTCCTTAGACTGTTCATTGTTATTTGATAACCGTATTCTACCCGATCATGGTCGGTATATTGGGTTTATTTCGATTTATGTTTATGGATTTGGATTATTATTGGTTTATTATATATCGGATGATAGGTTTTTATGGAAAAAAATTTATATGGTCATTATTTATGGACAATTATCTTTTAGTTCTGCCTTATTTCTATGGAGGCTAAGCAAGGATAAGTAATGTAGCGGACCCAAGGTCCCATTATGACCAAGGTTGAGTTTTGGGGTCATTACAAGCATTCTAAGATCAATTGATACATATAAGAAAGCAGATAAGGATGACTCTTGAAAGAAAAGAATAAGATAAGATAAGAATGAAAGGAATAAAAGAAAGAAAATAAGGATAACTCTTGAAAGAAAAGAAAGAAAGTAAGATATAAAAAGAAAATAATGATGAATTATGCACAAGACTTTCGCACTCTGATTTATACACAATGTATATGTTGAAATGTCAAAATGCACATGCTCATGTAAATTATGTTATGAAATGCTATCATGAACCTGCTCATATGAATAATGTTATTAAATGTCATTATGAACCTGGTCATATGAGTAATGTTATGAAATGCTATTATGAACCTGCTTATATGAATAATGTTATGAAATATTATTATGAATCTGGTTATACTAATGATTGTGTATCTATGATGATTATGTTATGTTGATGTTGTAATATTGCTAGTTAGGATTTCATATTCACCGAGCCATTTGTTGCTCAGTCGATATGTTTTCATATCAGTAGGTTTAGGTTCCGAGATAGCAGCGGAGCCATGGTTAAGGGATGATTACGGCATAGAGGAAGAAGGTGGTTTAGGTTCCCGTGGAGGAAATGAGAGACCTTGACAATTTTTCCTTTATTAGTAGTTGTTAGACTTTCCTTTTGGATTAAAAAGTTATAATAGATGTTGATGTTGATACATAATAATACTTTGATGACTTATATGTTAACTTTATGATTTGAGGAATTATGTTGAAGGATTCAGTGTTATAAACTCAGTGGTTAGATAGACTTGTTATAGAAGATACTTGATTTGCATATACAATATGAAGAAATTTTCAGGTCCACTTTTAGTATTGTCTTGCATGCTTACAGGTTAATTTTGGATAAGCAGTGTAACGAGCATAAAGTCCCATTTTAGCCTAGATGGGATTTTGGGGCGTTACAGAGTGTGTGGGGGGCTCTTTGTCTTCCCCTAGAAGAGGGTATTATATGCTTCTTTGGAATCTTTATCTTTACTAATATAATGAAGATGACATTGATTGAAGTTTTGTTAATTCCAAAACTAGCCTTTCCTTGGTTCAAAGATTGATTGAATTCCAGTTAATTCCAAAATTGTCCTTACGCCTATGGGTTGAATTTTAGTTAATTTCAAAACTACCCTTACACATATGGGTAGAATTTTAGTTAATTCCAAAATTTCCCTTACACATATGTGTTGAATTTTAGTTAATTCCAAAACTACCCTTATACATATGAATTGAATTTTAGTTTATTCCAAAACTGTCCTTACACAGGTTCAAAACGTTGACTAAATTTTACTTAATTTCAAAACAATCCTTTACTTTTAGCTTTTATTAATATAGAGGACTTTTTTTTACCAAAAATATAGGGGACTTAAAAAGTTGACTAAAATTTAATATAATCTTAAAAATGTCATTTGTTAATATATAAAATAATATTTTCATAACCGTACCGACTGTCGAACTGGCCAAGTGACCAATTCCCGGTTCGACCAGTTCGGTTGAATTCCTTTTATTATTAAAAAAAATATACTTTTTATTTTCTTGGCCAAAATGTTCCAAAAGTTTTTTATTCTCAAAATGTCCTTAAGTCAGGTTTCTATACCTAAAATGCCCTCAAAATTTTTCCTATAGTCAGAATATCCATAGTATTTTTTAGTTCCCAAAATGTCTCATTGGCCTTTATTCTCTAATCTGATTTATACCACGTGTCTTCTAGCATGACATCTACTCTTTAATTGATTCAATAAGAATTAGCCATGTCATCCTTTTAATTAATTATCACTCTTTTTCCCAATTATGTAATAAGTTAAATGTTCACCTTCACCCTCTCACATTCTATTATTTAATTCTTCCAATTCTACTCATTATTGAACTAATTAAGTTGTAAAATTTAAATTATTGAAAATATGAAGTCTAAGGGTCTCTTTTTTTCCTCCATCCACATCCTCATTCTTTATTTGTAATTTATTAAATTGTAACATATACTCTCCTCACATTTTCTAACTCTTGATCTACCTTCTCCCTAATCCCCAATAAATAGTAAACAAATCTGCAACACACTTTTCATTCTCAAACATGTAAGGGTTTGGCATGTCTTCTTGATCGTAGGAAAGCGATCAAGTGAGGTAAATAACAAACCTCGTTTTTCATATCTTGAATATTAATCTAAAAGATGAACTAAAAGAGGTAAATCTAAATAAGAATGTAAAAATATGTACGAACTATGAATTGTTATTATTCCTGCTTCATTATTTCATGAATCGTGAAATTAAGATGTGACTAACCATGTTTATGCTTTGTTTATGTTTTAACAAGAGAATTGAGAATTTATATTGAATGTATGTGAATATATGAGGAGGATGGGATGAATGTATAGAGTTGAATGGAAGGTATGAAGGAATTTGAATGATTGAGATGAATTATTTGTGAGATTATGATTATATGTTAGTGTGATTTTGTGATTATAATCCATGAAAATTATTATTGATAAAATATGTGATATAATTATGATATTGATCTCGATTTAAAAAGGGGATTTTGATATTTAAATTAGATTGTGACTTATGCCTATTGAAGATAAAATGTGATTATAGATAGTTGAATTATTGGAAATATGGAAGTTGTGTGCTTATTTTACGTTTTTATACTTGATATATATTTGGGTAAAGAAAAATTTGATGAGAGTCAAGCTTGCCTAGGCCTGGTTAACATAATGAAATGGGACGCTATGGTGAGATGTCTTATGGCCCTTGAATGTTAGTCTTAGGTATAATTTAACTAAATGTATATCAATATGCACTCACCAATAAAAAATATGCACATGTATGAAGAGAAAATTAAGGGCATTAATAAGATTACAACTAAGACCAAAAGCAAAGTAAGTAAGTAAGAAAGAAAGACACACGAAAGCGATAATGCATGTTTATGTTTTGCACCTCCGAATATTATCAAAAGGGTGATAATTATGCCAAAGTAAGTAAGTGATTGTACCGGAAAATATACTAAGCTGTCTGTGCCGGATAATGTACGAAAGGTGGTATCTCGGTAAAGTAAAGTATAGTAACCCCTTTCCATATAAGGTAAAACGGGTATTTTAATTTATTACCCGATGCATATGAATGTGTTGTTCATAAAATGATAAAGTAAGAAGTATAAAAAGTAAGAAAAGTAAAAAAAAATAAGGAAAGAAAGAAAGTAAAGAAAGTAAATGGCATAATGTACCAATTCGTTTTTCCGCACTCTGATTTATGTATGCGAACTTAAGTATGAATTGTTAAAATACAAAATGCAGGTAAGTTAATGTTCACTATATTGTTTACTATTGTTGGTTATAGACGCAAAGTAACTTGTTACTCAGCTGATAACTTTGTTGTCGGCAGGTTTGACTTTGATATTGTGCACCCGGACCATAGGAAAAAGAGGAATACATAGAGGAACCTGAAGGTGATCATCCCGAAGAGGAACGGGATCTCGATCGATGGTCGTATTATTGAGTTTGTTTTATTAGTAGTAGTTAGATTTAACAAAGATTGTAATTGGAGTTATTCTGGATTTATAATTATTTTAATTTAATGGTTTAGGATCATGACGGATGATTAGGATTTTTATTATATTTCAGTTGCAGTTATGGACCATGGATGTATTTAATGTTATTAATTGAAGAAATTTTTAGGTTCGGATTTTTAGTATGCCTTAAATGCTTCTAACAGGATGGTTTGTGAAGTAAGTCACGTGCTAAGATCTCACATTCTCCTAGGTGGGGTTCTGGGGCGCAACATTATATATATATATATATATATATTATATTGATTTACTTATGTTATAATTAATTGTATTAACTCTATAATTAGTAAATACTATATAAGAAATTGAGTGACCTAACATGGTATCTCTATTTGATTTTTATTTTGCATTTTGTTATATTATCTAAACCAACGGTAGTGTTAAAGTGGATCCGATTAGAAAAATAATAATTAGATGTTGTTTTGGGTTTGAGAATAGGAAGAGATTAACATTTTCTTTTCTATGTAAAGTTTTCTTGCTAATAATTAATTAATTAAATAGAAATACTTAAAGAATTTTTTTTTACAAAAAATATCATCATCTCTAAAACTTTTAAATACTTTTGACACATTGATTTAGATGAGATGAGATAAATTTGTTTATAATGATGCAAACTTACTTGAAGTTATATATTGATTTGATAAAAATTATATAATAATAAATTATAGATTTTTAAATGATTACATTGGCTTTTTTTTTAATAGGATACATATAAAAATCTCACAACATGACAAAACTATCATAATTTTTTTACTGTCTATTTTTAATTTTCTCATCATATTGTCCTACACATTTTTTGCTTATTCATTTTCTTTCAACACCCCGTGCATTTGCACGGGGGTTTTACTAGTATATATATATATATAGTGATTTCTACTTTGTAATTAACATGGGTGGATTGCTTTTTTATATAGGATTTTATTGTATTGTTGGAATTTGTGAATGATAAGGTATGGGTTTTAGGTGTATAGGAAGGAAGCAGTTGTGGTGGTGTTTCTACCTGTTAGTGGTGACTTGGTAGTTGGTGTGGCTAAGCAAAAGTTTGAAGATGTGTCCTTCAAGCAGCTGGAATAGAAGTCTATGGGATTGAGGGATCTGCTTTGAATGTCATAACAGGCCTTACATCATAGAGTCACGTCAAGGTTTCAGGTTTATGCTTTTGTTAAGGCATTTAACAAGCTAAAAATTCTTTAAAGAAACCTGTTTAGATCACAGATGATTATGGCTATCAATGAGCCGAGCCAGCTCGATTAATCTCGAAATGAGCCAAGCTTGAGTTGGGTATTTGAGCTCATTGAGCCAAGCTGAGCTAAAAGATTGAGCTCGTTTGTTAATCAAGCTGAACACAAGCAACGAGCAGCTTGGCTCAGCTCAGCTCGATTAATTTTACTGTTATACTTACAATACCCTAATAATATTAGTTTTCACACAAAAGTTAAGCAACTTAAATATAATTTTTTATTGAGGTAAAACTTAAAAGCTAACTTCATCTTTTCAAATTTATAGATTCTCTATATCATGTTTCTTCTATTAGACTCACAAAAATAACTACGTTTAGTTCTTAATTTTATTTTTGGGGAGAGAGAATCTGATGAGCATTGTTTAACCCATAGGATTTTGATATGAGTTTTTTTTTGTTAAAATTAGGGTAAACGAGCTTAAAATAATAGTGCAAACTCGCGAGCCGGCTAGAGCTCAATTATCTATAAAAAAAAAGCTGAGCTCAAGACGAGCTTGAGCCAGCATATATATGTCATGAGCCGAGCTTGAGAAACACCCGGCTCGGCTCGTTTACACCCCTACACATGATAGCTTTATTTGAAAATAGCCTTAAATCATAGTTTTGAGATAGCGATGTAAAGAAGAAGTTGGTTCTTAGTTTAATTAACGCCCTCCAAACTCATGAATATAGATCTTTCAAGGTCAAGTCTACATCTTGCATACAAATATTTTAAATTTTAAATCAATAGACTTTTTTAAGGTTTTACAAAGACTAGTGGGCCAACGTGCGATACACGTGAGAGAGAGTGGAGGGGGAGAGAGATGTGAAGAGGGACCCTAGTGAGGGGCATTTTGGAAAAAAATTAAGGAATGTTTTGGGTATAGCAACTTGAAGGAGATTTTGAATAAAAATTTGTGAGGTACATGGGTATAGAAACATGACGTAGGAACATTTTGAGAACTAAAAAGCTTTAGGGGCATTTTGGGTAAGTAAAATTGATAGCATTTTTGGTATATAAACTTGAGGGACATTTTAGAAATAAAGAAAATAAAATATTGGCAAACTTGAGGAGCATTTTGGGTTAAAAATTTATGAGGGGCATTTTGGACATAGGAATTTGACTTAGGGGCATTTTGGAAGCTAAAAAATATTAGAATATTCTTACTATAGAAAAAAAATTGAGGGCATTTGGGTATAGAAATATGATTAAGGGCATTTTGAGAATAAAAATCTTTAGGGACATTCTAGCTAAGAAAATAAAATTATATATTTTTAATAATAAAAAGCCATGATCCAACCAGACAGGTCGAATCGAAACCGGTCACTCGACCGGTCTGATCATGAAAACATTGCTTTAGATATTAATAAAGAATAGTTTTAGAATTAAATTAAATTTCAATTAACTTTTTAAGTTCCATATATTTTTTTTGTGAGCAGTACCATATATTAATAAAAGCTAAAATTAATAAAGGGTAATTTTAGAATTAAGCTAAATTCAATTAACTTTTTTAAGTATCACTGTCTTTATATATTAGCAAAGGGGTAGGTTTGGAATTAAGCTAAATTCAGTCAACATTTTGAACCTAAATGAGTAAGGGTAGTTTTGGAATTAACTAAAATTCATTCAACGTTTTGAACCCATATGAGTAAAGGACAATTTTAGAATTAGCTTAAATTCATTCAAAGTTTTCAACCCATATGAATATAGGGCAGTTTTGGAATTAACTAAATTCTATCAAAGTTTTGAATTCATTCTCTTTATATAATAGAATAAAAGGCAGTTTTGAAATTAACAAAAATTCCATCAACGTTTTGAAGCCATTCTCTTTATTTAATAGAGTAATTTTTCGAATTAAGTAAAATTCCGTCCACGATTTGAACATTTCATCCTCTTTATATTAGTAAAGATGATAATAGCACTGCAAAAAGTATAAGGACGTGGACTTCTGAAAGACATCCCCTATCTTTTATTATCCAACAAGAAGATTAGCAGCCAAATAATATAGATAGATTTTAGATTTTCAACAAATTATGTAATAATCACTTATAATTAATAAAGCTTGTTAAAAAGTTAATTAAGTTTATTTATCTTTTTCTTTTTAACAATACTACCCATGCATCACACGCGATGTTTGCTAGTTAAATTATATAGAATAATTTTTTTCGAAAGTTCAGAGGGGCAACTACCCCTTGTCCCATGACTATGCTTCGTTAAATAATTAAACAACATAATATAAAATAATTTTTTTCAAATGTTAAAGGGAAACTGCCCCCAATGCCCCATGACTATGCCCTATAATTATTTCTTTTAACTTTTTCCCTGCACAAAAGTACATAATGCCAACTAATTACTACAAACCAAATTCCTGACATGATCTTATTTTTCTATGCTTCACAAGAAGTTTGATCCCAATAAATTTCATACCTTTAGTTCAAATCCATATCTGAATTACTCAATAGCATGAAAATCATTGCATTGTCTTTATTTTATAGTCATAAGCTCAGAATCATAACATGACTCAGCTCATCAGTTTTCCAATTCCTCTTCCATCACATTTTATTCATACTAGTTGGATCTTTGTTGCTCCTGATCAGTGTGTTCACACAAACCAAGAAGAGTTTTTCGAAACCCATTCCACTAGAGTCGATACTCCAAATCCTGTTGCTGTGTGTTTTTCATCATTCCATACAGGCCCAGCTACATCTATATGTAACCATTCAACCTTCTCTTTAACAAACTGCGAAAAAAAAAACAAAATCAATATCAGAATCAGATTCACAATTCCTTTGTATGGAAATTAGTAACAAAAGAAAATCTTAATATGGAATTTGGACACCCTTAAAGGCAGGAAACCAATCCTTGAATCTTTTGGTCTCCATGAGATCAAGTTTCCCAAACTATCCCTTGTGTCCTACTCAAATGGGTTTCGCATGTGGACATTTAGTGTCACAAAGAGTTTTAGGTTTACTAAGAGGTAGAAGAAGAAGAAGACGACCTACATGTCACTTTGAATTGATGATTTGAGGCATTGAAGACCTCATATGCACAAATAGTTCAGTAGGAAGACCCACATTGGGAAGGTATGCCTATAGGCTAATTTAACATGATTACTTTAGTTAGAAGAAAGTCCAATGAGCCGGACTTTTACTAGGGAATGGATACTTATATTAGTTTGAGTTATTTTAGTCTTGTAACAATTAGGGTTTATATCTATTTAAACTCTTCTTTTCCTTTAAATTTTCTAGTTAATGAATTTTATGAATGAAAGAAAGTACTTTTGGGTATTCACCAGAGATTGGAATTGGTGTGATGCCTTAGTAGTGATTCTCACAAGGTTCTAAGGTATGTTCTTCTAATTTTCTTTGTTCTTTTCTATTGTTAATTTCTCCTTTGATTTTCTGTTTTCCTTGAAACCCTAATCAACCAACCGGAGATTCTCCTTAACCCCTACTGCCATACCCTACTCCTAGCCATCTCCCTCACTGTCGCAGCGTTTCCTCTTCTTCCCCTTGCTGTGGCGCTATCCTTGTTGTTCCAGGCTCTCACACCTATTACCCTTGCTATTCCAGGCTGCCACACCAATCCTATCATGCCCCTAGGTTGTCGCACCTCTTCCCCCACCTTTACGTTACTGCTATAGCCTTCTTTTTGTCCCTATATCTTCTTGCCTGCACCCACTAACCTACACTGGTTTCCCTGGTTGCTGCCCCCTTTTACACCATTCCCCATTACCTTGCTACAACTTCTGGTCAGCCCTAGTTATTCCAGTCACAACCAACCCTTATTTTTGTTACAGACTTCTTACAATTGCAAAACCCTAAAACAGCAATACCTAAACCCTAGTTTAATTCCAAACCCTAAAACAATAACAGTCCATAATCCCTAATCCTTTACAACAATAGAAAAAGTTAGAAAATTCGCATTGAATTAAAAGCTAATCCCTAAGCTTTTAGAAGCATAGACTCACATACAAACCCTCATAAATATAACTGAGGGTTGTATTATAGGTTTGTAGCGTGATCTCGAATCTTCATTAACTACTTTTTTGAATTTTATTGAATGATTATTTGTGACCGGATTACTATTTTATGATTTTCTTTATTTTTGTAGATTCAAATCTTAATCTCAAAACATTAGATCCTAGGTCATTGCACAATCTAGCTAACATAAGTTTCAATGGATAGTGGATTGAGTGACACAACTGACCCAACACCTTGTACGATCACATCCTCAAACATTCCTGACATTAGATCTCCACTAATGTAAATATATTGAGGAATCTCAGGTTACATCAAACCTCAAGTGCTCATCCGGTGCACATGATGGTGGGTTAGAAATCTTCTAGCATGGAAATCAACATACTTGAGGAATAGTGACCTTTTGTATCCGTTTCCAACGGAAAAAAGTAGGGTTCCAATCCCGACCTTGTGCGCTTTGCTATTGGCTATGGTCTAGACTGAACCACCTTGCTAAGCAAGACATGGGATTGTCTATGGCAGAAGCCAGAAAAATGGTCTCTAGCTTCCACACATCATCTGACATGTGGCGATAAAAGGGAGAAGTCATTTCATTTTCTCCCCATGTTTTTTACTTCTCCCCACTTGATATTTCACCCCCTTTTTATCACCACATGTTGGATGATGTGCGGAGCCAAGACCATTTTTCTAGCATCTGCCAGAGACAATCCCAACCCGCTAAGCACCCATGTGGGGACCACTACAAAAGAAATACACACGCACATGTACTCACGTGCACACACGTGTATTTGGCCACGCTTGGTGAACCCTCACACCAAAAAATTGGCTTGTAGCGAATGTTCAATTGCTCATCATCTATGGGCTCTGTGGACCTTGCCATGAGCCCATGACGATCAACCCCCAATCCAAGAGCTAGGTTCACTGGTTCATCAAGGGGTCAACCATTAATTCATGGGATTGGTGGGCCCAATGGTATACTACATGGAACCAAACCAATCAAGCATTGGGATCACTCCTTTGTGTTCATTTGGCGAGAAAGTGAGGGAAAGGAAAAGAAAAATATGTTTTCTTGTATTTTTCTTGCGTTTGGTTTGCAATAACACTTTCATTTTCTTGCACGCTCTCAATAGTGAAAAACTTTCGTCCAAAACTTCATCCACCTTTCGATGATTATTTTACTAGAAAATTTAAGTTATTTTTCATTTCTTTTCTTTTTCTTTCTTTTCTTTTCTTTCACCCACTTTCCCGCCAAACGAATGCATCGGTGTGTTTGTTTGGCGAGAAAGTGGGTGAAAGAAAAAAAAAAACTTAAATTTTCTTTCAAAACAACCATCAAAAGATGGATGGAGTTTTTGGGAGAAAGTTTGTTACTTTTGAGAAAGTGCACGAAATTTAATTTTTTTTGGACTGGGTGAAAGAAAAGAAAAGAAAGTGACAAATTTTTTTCCAAAACAATCATCATAAGATGAATGAAGTTTTTGGGAGAAAGATTGTTGCTTTTGAGAAATTGCAAGAAAATAAAAGTGTGTTTCTTTACACCAAACACAAGAAAACTCCATTTTCTTTTACTTTCCTTCACTTTCTTGCCAATTTAATAAAAAGTGTACCATGTTTTCATGCCAGGGGACACATATTCCACTAGGTGAACATGTCATGTCCCTCCAATTCTGATACCTAGCGACACACTCCATACCAAATATTTAATCCCCATTAGAAGAGGCAAAAGAAAGAAGAATCATTAAATTTGTACCTGTTTCAAGAATAGAGCTGCGGTTATAGCGCCACCACCTTGACTGCTGCTCGTGTTGACCATATCAGCTATCTCTGATTTCATAGACTCCCAATAGCTTTCCTCCAATGGCAACCTCCATAACTTCTCCCCAGTAACCTCTGAAGCCGCAAATACCTCCTTCGCAAGGTCGTCACTCGGTGTTAAGACTCCTGTTTCAAGAATAATGGTTTTTCACCAAGAAATAGCTGATTAATAAGGAATCAACTGCAATTCTTCACAAAAGTATTTGGTATACTTAGAAAAGAGTGAATATAAAAGGACCACAAGTGGCTGTACATTAAATGGTCTTACACTCTTACTGGTTCGCACTGTGGATATATAAAGTTCTAAAGATGAGGACAAAAAGAACCATAAATGAGTTGAAATAATCAGTCTAGGGTTTGAAAGGAAGAAAAGAGAAAAAGATAAGAAGAAATAGAGAACAGAGATTGAGGGCTTATATCTCTAAGTTGTCGTTTGGAATGTCTAAACTTGAGGTCTACTTGTCTATATGTCTATTACGGGTAGCACGTTCACGTTTTAGACTATCTGATAACGTGTCTATTTATTATAGTAAAAAAAAACAAAAAGACATGAAATCTCTAAAAAAAATTCAAGTTTTTGGTATTTTTGGAAAAGAAGCACACATCTATTCCAAATAGATGACAAAATTAAATTTTCGTCATTTTTTACCGTTTTCCATTTATTATTATTATTACTAATATTATTATTAATATTTTTATTATAATTATTATTTTTATTATTGTTATTATAAGTACAATTACTATTACTATTATTATTTTTATTTTTTTATAAATGACATCAATTACCCCTACAATTATTAATATTATTATTATTATTATTATTACTATTACTATAATAATAATAATTATTGTTATTATTATTATTATCATTATTATTTAAAAATGACATCATTTGTCCTTGTAATAAGATGATGTTAACAAACCCAGTTTTACAAAAAAGTTATGTCTATTATTGTGCACTACCAAACTATTTTATTATGTACATATCCATTTCTTATAAATATTTTTGTCACAGATCTATTTTAACTAGATTTGTCTAACCCCTTCAAACTTAAGAAATTAAATTTATTACCTTACATTTCTGAGACTCCCAATACCTATAGGAGGATTACATAAATACCCTCACCAAGAGGGAAGAGAAGGAAGATTAATAAAGGAATGAACTAGAAAGCCCTAACAATAATACTCTATATTCAATATTCTCAACAGAATGGGCATACCTGCTATAGAGGGCCCAAGGGCTGTTATACAGGCCCCAGTTAATGTTGCCAGTTCAACTATCTGCATATAACAATTCCAAAAGTTTGTTGGCAAAAATCTAAACCTTGTACAACCCAGAACATTGGATTCATGCATAATGCAAATATCATGTAATTTTTAAACCAAAAGTGCTAAAATTAGGTAACTAAGGACCCGTTAGGCATCACAACGGGCCCTAATTAGCTAAAAAAATATATATAGCTATGACCATAAACTTTTCACATGAAGCTTAACATGAAAATGAATATATAGAGTTAGAGTGCAACAAGTTTCCCTCCACAGTACCCACATTTGTTTCTTTCTATGTCTTACATTCATTTCTCGTGGCAAGATAATTACCATTTCAAATTGTAAAACAAGGCATATCTCACAACCCTTTTTTCAGCTTGGCAACTATTCGTTGGATATATAGCAAAAATAACAATCATATTATGCAACAATTGGTTTAAAAACTCAGTGCAACAGCCAGCTCTAAAACCCATTTGACTCAAATAGAACTAAACAAGGACATTGTGAGTATATTAGAAAATATAGAAGAGTATACACTACATCATTCAAGTGTATCTCATCATAATATTGGATTAACACCAATCATTGATAGAATAGATTTGATAAGGTATGATTAGATTAAGTTGATTTACTTTCCATAAAGTTTATCTTGTTATCTCTATTTAAGACATCTTTGGGTCACTGTAAATCATCTCAGTTCTATCAATAAAATAATTGTGAAAAATTTAAGGCCGGACGGGCGGCAAAGACCGCCTGCTGGACCGCCTGCTGGAAAGGTAATTGAAGAGTAAAAAAATAAAAACAAACAAAATATCAAGAAGGAGCAGGATTGACCCGCTCTGATACCATGATAGCTTGCCAAACCTGTGGCTACCAGCGTTTTGAATAAACCCTCTTTTTGTGAAGAAGAAGAGCACATGTGTTTGCCACAAAAAAAAAAACTCCTTAGGTTATCTTCTCTAAGCCTGTACTAGAGGTCTTTATTTCATGCCCATTAGAAGCTCCTATATTTGGGCCTATTAGAGACCTCATCTTTGACCCACGAGGTCAATTTAGGTCCATAGAAACCATGTTTTCTACTCACAGAGACTAATATTTGAGGCCCATGGAGGCCCAATTCAAGCCCATTAAGGCTGATCACTGTTTTTCAAGCCTATTTGAGACATTTCTTTTAGGTCCATAGAGACCTACCTTTCTTTCGGCCTATTAGAGACCCATTTGGTTCGACCACATTCTTCACCAAGCAAGCAATTGGCAGACTCAAACAAGCATGCAATGAAGATCAAAGGTGTCAAGGGAAGATTAAAACAAATGTGTCAAGTGGATTTCTACTAGCAGTAAACACAAGATTTTTCAATCCTCATCTATTTGAGGGGAGAGTATTAGAGAATATAGAAGAGTATTGTAATGAGGTGAGTGAGATACACTACATCATTCAAGTGTATCTCATCACAATATTGGATTAACACTAATCAAGGATAGAATACATTTGATAAGGTACGATTAGATTAAGTTGATTTACTTTCCCTAAAGTTTATCTTGTTATCTTTATTTAAACCCTCTTTCGGTCATTGTAAATCATCCAAGTTCTATCAATAAAATGTTTTTCTATCAAGTATTAACTGAAAAAACTACTAACTTAACCTAGTGCAACTTAGGTCACATATCAATTTAATATATCTCTCTACCCCTTATTTAAAAGTGATTGGTCCGATTCGATGGCTCGAACTGTGGTGATCAAATCATTAGAAGTATTAGACCCGCTAGAGACAATCATTTTCATGTTACTCGTTACCAAATTGTCAATTGTTGCCATAGAACAATTTGGACACTCCATTGAAAAGTAGAAGCTAGGGAGTTCATTTTATCTTTCTTTTGCAACTTCGCCTCATCAAGATCCAGTGATAGAGCGTGTAAAGTCCTTATAATTTGTGTTGGCTTAATTCTGAGACCAAAAAAGTGTCTCATCCATATCAGTCTTTGCCTCCAGTACTCATGAAGTGAAGAAGAAAGTCAAAATTGAGACTGAAGAAACAGCAATCAAGCTTCACTCACTCATTAGGATGGTGAGTGAGACCTAGACACCTAGTTTGTACTTAGGAGGAATTGACTTAGATCATCTTTTATACCCCCTAGGTGGCTAGATACAAAGAGCAACTTATGTTGCAAATTCTCAAAGGATTGAGCAATCTAGTCAACTAACCCCGATCTTGGTAGACCGGGGTTGAGAAAAAATGTATGGCTTATTTTTCTAGAGAGTGTTTTTTGTATCGGTCGATACGACCACCACCTTGATCGACCGACTATGTTCTCATTCGACCGAGATGCGCAGAATAATCTAAATATGAGATTGTAAAGTTTCCTTTGGGTTGTTCTATAAATATAACCTTATACCTAATTGTTGGTTAAGGGTTTTGTGCATGCGAGAATAGAGTGGAGGTTGTTTAAAGCTTTTCCAGGGCTCCCCCATTGTGGTTGGATAAATCCCATTGTTCCTCCTCTATTGCTCTCCCTCTAGTTGTGCAATTGTCTCAATTTTCTATCTTAGACTTGCACCGGTTAATTCTCTGTGATGAGATCCTGCTAGAGCTTTGTTTTTCAAACCAAAATCAATACCCCTAGCACTCAAGAGAGTGTTCTTTGTTTGGTTTGTTAGGTGCCGACACCATTGCTGATGGAGTGAGTCCTTTGCAAAGGATCATTGTTTGTGTTCGGGGACTCTAAGAGAAGTTCAGGCAGTTGCGGTTGTCCACGTGACACCATTGCTGATGGAGTGAGTCCTTTGCAAAGGATCATTGTTTGTGTTCCGGGACTCTAAGAGAAGTTCAGGCAGTTGCGGTTGTCCACGTACATAACTTGCGAGTACGTGGTGACTTATCGATGCGGGAGGACTAAGTATTGAAGGATCGTTGTGTCAAGTCCGAAGGAGTCAGGTTCGAGTCTTGTAACCTTATGTTAACATTGTCTTAGTGATATCTCTTTATCTGGACGAGGACCTGTGGTTTTTCCTGGAAGGGTTTTCACGTAAAAAAATCTTGTGTGTTGTGGTTTACTTGCAATTTTTTTATTAATTTCCGCACATATAATTGCAAAGAATTAAAATTGGTAGACATCCCTAGGTTAGATCTATTCACCCCCACCCCTCTAGGTCTTAGGGATCATATATCAAGGATACATATTGGGTAATTTCAAAACGCCTCTACTCATAAGCTCCTTGTAGAAAAAATGACTCGAATATGTAAAATCTGGAGGGAGTGATCGATCGGTGACTGTAGTGATTGATCAGCCATTATGTGGTGGATTGATTGGCGGCGCGGTGTTTTGAATTTCGAAAATTTCATTAATTCATTTTGGAGAGTTTTCTCTTTTGGAAAACTCCTATTATGTTAGAGTTTTGTTTCCTCTTTGTTTTGGGGTCTCTTTTGGCTATAAAAGAGAGACTTAGGGATTAGGGTTTGTAAGGGGGCTAAGATATTGCTAAGCAAAGCAAAATCTAAGCAAGGTATTAGATTTGTCAAAAGTTAGGGTTTTGGTTGAGAGAAAAAAAAGACTTTTATGAGAGAGCATTGTAGGCTTTCCTTGGGTTTGATCTTCGTTGTGGGTTATTCTTTTCTGTTTGTAATCTTCTCTTGGATTAGTGAAGTTAGTTAGAGTGCTTTGATCCTAGACATAGGAATTTAGGACGAACCACGTAAATCTTGTTTTGTGGTGTGTGTTCCTATTTACTATTATTATTTCTCAATTGTCGTTAATTCTATCCTAAGGGGTTTCTGCACAACACTCCTATCGTCTCTTTATCTTCTCCTATTTCGTGAGTGATTGGTATTTTTGTTTTTTTGTTTTGTATTAATTAGTTCCATTCATTGCAGAATGATGAATTAGGTGTTTGTATTCTCTAGGTGTTGGTTTGGGTCCTAGGTTTCAATAGATTTCCCAACCCAATTTTTGAAAACGTAGTTTTACTACTATCCGATTTGAGATGTTGCTTTCGCTATAAATTGAGCTGACATATATTACACTATTTTTTTCATTTATTCTGTTTCTATATGCAATTTTTCGTCGAACCATATCCTCTACCGTTATAACTGGACATTGTTGAGTCCAGTTACGCCGCTAAGGTCGCCACATGGCCCTTTTGACACCTCTTAACCGTGGTTAAGATTCACACACCCCTAGGGTTCACTCACCTATCCTTTGGTTTTAGAAAAAATATAAAAAAAATTTAACCGTAGTTAGAAAAAAAATATTAAAATATCTTCCTTGCCAAATGGGCCCTAGAACAAAGATCTCCGCTTTCTTTATATCTTCCTCCTAAATAGATGGCCTCTGATCCAACACAGCTTGAATTGTCATTTTTGTTTGCTCAAAAAAAACTAATATGCTTTTTATAAAAAAAAATTTGGTAAGAGGTAATATAACACCTAACATACGAACACACACAATTAGACCTAAGGTAACCACTAAGGTGCCATAAGAGTGAGTCCAAGCAACCACTCCAAAAGGACCTAACTAATGGAGGGTTGATGGCCCCTTATACACCCCTTGCAAAGTCAGAACCCAACTGATGTGGGACTAAAGAGGGATAGTAATACCCGGCGGCCCAAGAACGGATCTGATTTTTTTTGGTAACAGGTAATATAACACCTAACACACACAGAATTTTATGATTACCAACTGAAATGCAAACGTTGCACGTGCAGGGGCCACTAGAAAAAGAAAATATAGTTTTTTGATGGAAAAAGAAAATATAATCTATATCAAGGTTTGCTTCTAAATAACCATGTATAATCATTCTTAAATATAATATATATATATATATATATGTGTGTGTGTGTATGTGTTTCTGCGTGTGTGCATGCGTGTGTGAGAGAGAGAGAGAGATATTCAATTCTATTGCAACAAATTTTCAAACACAAACTATCCTCCTAGGAGATATCAGGTTTTTATTGTTTTTGAAGATGTCAGTAAAAAAATATCTAGAGATAATTTGCACTAAAAGGGTTACTGGATCCAAAGGAATAAGATTCAAAAGATTAAGGTTTGCTTCTGAATAACAATGTATAATCATGATATTATATTTAGGGCAGTAAATCCGTTTCATATCCGAATCCATTTAGTCAGATAATTATCAGAATAGGTATCCAGCAGAGCGAATTCAAATTGTTATCCATTTATAATTGGATACGAATTCGGATACTGGTATATCTGATCCGATAAATATCCGTCTGACTATATAATATATATAAATAATATATTTTAAATTTATAAAATTAATATAACCTTTAAGATATATTTTTTATATAAAAAATTATATATTTTTACATTTTTAAAATATTAATTTACATTTTTTAAAAATGATCGGATAATTCGGATACTATCCAAATTCGAATATTTTAATCGGAGTCAGATACGGATATCATATTTCACTATCCGCTAGATATTTATTCGGATTCAGATATTCGAATATTTAATCGGATACGAATTCGGATACACCACTATCCGCTCCGAATGCGCTCCTTTTACGGCCCTAATTGTATTTAGACCATACCTTCTCTACACCTTGATTGCAAGCATATTCCAAAGCATCTGCAAGTGTAAGTCTGCCTTCGGCATCTGTGTTATTGACCTGCAATGGAGAATGAAGCCAACAAATCATTCTTAAATATAGTTTAATTATAAGATATGGAATGAAATCCTCTACGGTTATTACTGGACTCGGGAGAGTCCAGTCTGAGGTCACCATGTGTCCCTTTTGACACCCCTTAATTATGATTAAGATTCACCCACCCATAGGGTTCATCCACCTATCCTTGGTTTTTAGGGAAAAAAATATTAAACATTTTTAATATTATTTTCTAAAAAAACAAGGGTGGGTGGGTGAACACTAGGGGTGGGGGAATCTTAACCAAAATTGAGGGGTATCAAAAGGAACACATGGCGACCTCATGGGCATAACTGGACTCCCACGAGTCCAGTTATAACTGTAAAGGATTTCATTCCATAAGATATTTATGTAGAAGTTCAAATAGTAATTAAGTTTTTTATGGAATCAAAAGAAAAACCTTAAGTACAATACTATTTACTAAAATTAATTGGTTCAATAACACAGTAGGTAAAAAGCCCTCGTCCACCAAAACTTGTAGGGAAAAAATGTTTATTGGTCAGATAAAAGTATAAAACTGCTAACTTTTTAATGTTGAGGCTTTGATAGTAGCAAAGTCACGGGTGTGCCACATCTCAAGTGAACCTTCAGATTTTCAATCTGACTAGTCATCCATAAAAACTATCCAAGCAGTCCCTAATAATCAAAATTTGTTTGGTCCAGCTTATCATAAGTGCTTATTTGACACTTAATTGCTAATGTCTAGATTATGTCCTGATAAAAACGTTTGATTTGACTTATCATAAGCGATTATGCAATATATGATTATGAAAACAATCAATGATTTCATAATCTCGTCAGTGGGTGATTATTGTAGTGCATTACCGCTTATATTATGTAAAAATTATTATGATCACCCAAATTTGCACTCAACAAGGCCTACATGATCCATGACGTTTAAGAGAGAGATTCCTCAAAATATATTTTTTCTTTTTTTCAAAATAATAAAAATATCATTTTTTTTTAAAGAATAATAAGATAATCGCTTATTGACATAGTGTCAACCAAACAAGATTACTAAATTCTTATTGACAACAATGCTTATTCATGACATCACTTATTAACATAATTGCTTATGTGTTCAATAATCTAAAAAAAAATTAACCTGTAGAGATCAGGCTTACTTGGCAGGAACTCAAAGGAAGACATTAATCACTAACAGTATATATTACAGTTTAAAAGGCAGTCCTATTTTTTTTTTAAAATAAAAAAAATAAAAAAGCAGTCCTATCACTAAAGCGAAAGCAACATTTTCATCCACTCAACCTTTAAATCATCTTTTTGGCTAATGGAAGTTCAGCATAAATAAATGAATTTTTTGGATAGCGTAGTGTGGAGTTTTAAATCCAAATCAGAGTAGGGTATGCCAACCCATAACTTGTAAACATGGTGGGTTGTTCAGTAAAACGGGTTGGATAAAGTAACTCAGCTCAAATCTAAATCGGGGTAGCTCAGTTGGTTCGGGGTCTTGGCAGAGATCCCCACGGTCTCGAGTTCAACTCCTCCTGAGCTTACCCGAAGCACATGGTTTGCGGGTGATTGCGCGCATACGAAGGGATTAGTTCTTCCTTGTCGGGGTTGGGACATCCTCTGTTACCAAAAAAAAAAACTAAATGGGGGTGAAATAAGTTAACCTTCAACTGATTAAAACTAAGCAGCTCCGGTTCAAGGATTGTCACCCCTACTTGAGTGTATTTCGCCAGGGAAAGCGCAGAATATAATATGAGATTAACTTTGAATAGGAAGCTCCGATTGAAGAGCCAACCAGAGCAACCCAAAAGATTGCTTTAATAGGGGTGGTTTGGGAATTACAGGAAAAGAATTAGTTTATATAAAGAACCCTTCTTTGTATTCTGATTTCCAAACTACTCCTGATCAAAGGCATATTTTTGGTTGCTCTAGTTGGCTGTTCAACTCGAGCTCCTGTTCATAGTTATTCTCATATAATAAATCCAAAACAACATTTACTCCTTCAATTCTCTATTTAATTGGTTCAATGTAAATCTTCTTTTGGCAAGTTAATTAAGAAAAAAATTATGTAACTAGTCTAGGAAGAGACTCTCTGTTACAAGTAACATGCATGTGAAACAATATAAATCAACATGATAAAATTGAAGTACCCATAAGTTGGTAGGCCCAAATTATTTTTCTACAAACAACCAAAAGAATTACCTCAATTGTCTTTCCGTTTGAAGCTGTGAGAATGTCTCCAGGTCTCATGCCTGAACCACTTATCATGTTCTCACATGCTGCAACAATAAAATGGACCTGGAAAATAAGACAATGTAACTAAGGATCTGTTAGCTGATTAGTCTCCTAGAGATGAAGAAAAATAATAAAGAATGACTTGCCTCTACTCCTGGGGGTTTGATTTGGCCAATAGCTTTTGCTGCACCTAGAACTGCAGCTGAGCCTCCCATATCATTTTTCATGATTTCAATTTGAGAGCCTGGTCCAGTCTTGAGGTTGTAGCCACCACTGATAACAATCAATAACCCAAAAAGGCAGATCCATCACTTGTAAAAGCTAATTACAGAATGAATCACTCAAATTACTTTTTCTTTCATTAGTATTATTTCCATCACTGTTACAACAAATAAAAAAGAAGGATTGGATCCTAACCATTAAATGTATTGAATTCTTTTAGACATTCGGCAATGACATAGTGAAAAATAAGGGGACTCATTTAGAATATACGCAAATACCTGTCAAATGTTACTCCCTTTCCAACTAACCCCAACTTGGCTTTGACAGGCCCTCCTGGAGGTTTATAACATAAGTGGATGAAATAAGGTGGGTTTGTAGAAGCAGCAGAAACACCCAGATAAGAACCCATTTTCAATTCTTTGCATTGTTGTGCATCCAATATTGTTGCAGAAAGAACATCTTTGTACATGGAAGCAATCTTTGAAGCCTCTTTTGCTAGTGCACCTGAGATATAAAAATCAAAATATATAATCAACAATATTAAATAGCTCTCACTTAGGATACAAAACCAACAAAGACAAGAAAAAGTATAGCTCTTACTAACCAGGGGTGAGTACATTTGCTGGCGCATTTACAAGCTCTTTTCCAAAAATGACCCCAGAACAAACATCACCCACATACTTGAGCTTATTCTCTAGTTCAAGTCCCTCCCCAAGACCAAGAATATCCACCAACTTAAGTGTTGGCTTCTTCCACTCCGATTTAAACCGATTATCTTCGTAAATACCCAGCACAATCCCTGCAACGATATATAAACCATCCCAAGAAGTTCAACCATGCATTAATAGTTTCAACAAAAGTTAGTTAAATCACAGTATTAATCGTTTACACATATACCTGAAGCAATTGCTGAAGCAGTACTAAGCTTGGAATTTGCAGAGAGTCCCTCGGAAGAAGCAAGAGTAATACCAACATTATTTGCTTGGGTAGCCTTTGCTACTCCCGCAATAGCCTCACCGAGGCCCCTAAAAGCAGTTGTAGATGAGGCTTGCCCAAGCCCAATCAAGCTGACCCTTTTTGGACCAAAACCCAAACCCGGAAGCCGGAGAACCATTGATTTCCCGGATTTTCCTGTGAAATCCTCCTCTGAGGATACTTCTACCAATAGACCACCCAACTGGTCATCTAGCCTTCTCAAAATGGAGTTCTCAAACTTCCAACTCTCATCCTTGGCCATGTCTCTCTCAGTAACACCCACTGCAAGTATGTCCCCTTTCCATTCCAGTACATCCATCTCTTTTGCGGAAAATTCTATCTTGGGAAGGTTGATATCAGCAGGTTGGGTGAGGCCCAGAGTGTCATCAGTGGGAATGTGAGCCATGCCTAGACTTCGACGAATACCGAGAGGGGACTCGTTTAGGGGGATAGAATTGATGAGGCCAAGAAAACAACAATAGTGCCCTTTTATAGAGATGATAGGACGTTGAGATCATGCATCTACGTACATGCCAAGTGAGGCTAACCGTTTAATGCATGTCAAGTTGGCGATTTTGGTCCATTGGATTCTCGATCTGATAACCCACCAATCGAGAGTTGCTCTCCGATACAATCACGTATCTTTCCTTTATGAATTGAAAAAAGTAGGCTCAATGGTATCTAGCAATGAGGTACATGACATGTGAGGTCCATAGTTTCTCTCAGTACAATCACGTTTCTTTCATTTCTGAATTAAAAAAAGTTCTATGGCATCTACCAATGAGGTACATGCCAAGTGAGGTCGAGAGTTGCTCTCATAAACACTCATGTTTCCTTCATTTCTGAATTGGGGTCGAGGGTTGCTCTCAGACACAATCACGTTTTTTTTTTCCTTTCTGAATTGAAAAAGTAGACTCGATGACAAATAGCAATGAGGTACATGCAAAGTGAGATCAAGAGTTGCTCTAAGACACAATCACATTTCTTTCTTTTTGAAATTGAGAAAATATGCTCGATGGCATCTACCAATGAGGTACATGCCACGTGGGGTCGAGAGTTGCTCTCGGACACAAGCATGTTTCTTTCTTATCTGAATTGAAAAAATAGGCTCGATGGCATCTGCCAATGAGATACATCCCAAGTGGGGTCGACTGTTGCTCTCGACATAATCATGTTTCTTTCCTTCTGAATTGAAAAAGGTAAGCTCGATGGTATCTAGCAATGAGGTACATGCCATGTGGGGTCGAGAGTTGCTCTCGGAAATAGTCACGTTTCTATCCTTTCTGAATTAAAAATAGTAGGCTTGATGGCATCTATCGATGAGGTACACGCCAAGTGGGCCAATAATATAACCTTGGTTTTTAGAAAAAATATTTAACTCTAGTTAAGAATTTTTAACATTTAGTGTTAGTATTTTTTTTATCCAATGTTATATTGTTGAACCCCAAAGATCAGTGAATCTTAACCACAATTATTAGAAGTTAAAAAATGACACTTGTTGGCCTATAGATTCCATTGAACTCTTCTGAGTTCAATCACAATTGGCTGCAATTTGATCTCATCTACCAATGAGGTGGATGCTAAGTGGGGCCCACTACTTCATGCATGTCAGATAGAAATTTTGGCATCATTGAATTCTCGATTTGACGGTCCCCAAGTCGAAAGCATACCAATGAAACAACAATAACGTCCATTTCATAGAGATGATGCATCGACATCTACCAATTAGGTAGATTCCAAGTGGTGCCCACCATTTAATGCATGTCAAACTAGTTTTTGGTGATTTGATGGTCCAAGTGGGGACCACTAATTAATGCATGTCAAGCTGGTATTTTGGCGATTTAACGGTCCACAAATCGAGAGCAGGCCAAAGGAAACAACAATAGCGGACATTTTCTAAAGATGTGCATCAACGTCTACCAATGAGGTAGATGCCAAGTGAAACCCACTGTTTAATGTTTAATGCATGCTAGGCTGGCGATTTCTGGAGTAATTGGATTCTTGATCCGATGGTCCATAGGTTAAGAGCATACCAAAAGATATAAGAATAGCGTCCATTTTTTTTAGAGATTATGCATCGACATCTATCAATGAGGTAAATTCCAAGTCGGGACAACCATTTACTACATGTCTGGCTAGCGATTTTGGTGTCGTTGATTCTCGATTTGACGGTTCACAGGTTGAGAGGTGCTCTTGGCCAAACACAATCATTTTCCTGTCTGAATTAAGAAAATTAGGCTTGGATGGCATCTTACGATGAGGTAGATACTAAGTGGGGCCCACCGTTTCATGCATGTCAGATAGTCAAATCGGCGTTGTTGGATTTTCGATCTGACGGTCCACACAGGTCAAGAGCAGGCCAAGGAAACAACAATAATTGCCATTTTAAAGAGATGATGCATTGGCATCTACCATTGAGGTAGATGCCAAGTGGGGCCCATAGTTTAATCCATATCAGCATAGCGATTTTGGAGTCGTTGGAATCCAGTGGTCCACAGTTCGAGAGCAGGCCAAAGGATACAACAATAGCAACCATTTTCTAGAGAGATGATGCATTAGCATCTATCAATAAGGTTGATGCCCAGTGGGGACCACAATTTACCACGTGCTAGGCTAACGATTTTTTGCACCATTGGATTCTCTACCCGATGGTCCATAGGTCAAGAGCAAGCAAAACATTAATAGCTAGCGATGATGCAAGAGAATCTAACACTCCTCTTCCCAGTGATAGCATATAGTGCTTTCTAATGAGATTGTTTTGAGCTTCAGATAGATTTAGTAAAGAGCTCTTGGTGATGCTTCTGGTCATTATCATTTGGGAAACCTAAAAAGAAAGATGCTCTCATAAATTTGATAATGTTAGGAAGCCTATTTACATCATTATTGATAAAGTCAAAAGATGACCGATTGAGTTTGGTTTGTACTCTACTGAAGGAAAATTTGATCTCTCTCCATTCACCATCTTGAACTTTCCTCTTCAAAGAAATTCTTGTGTTATATATTCATGTCAAATTGCTTCGTCCCCCTCAAGGCAAACTCAAATTGAACATGGATGGTGCATTTAGAGGGAATCTGGGAAATGCAGGTGATGGTGGTATCATCTGAGATCATATAAGAAATATGATTTGTTGGATTCTTTTCTTTTTATGATTTTTGCTCTAATTATATTGCTGAATAGCATGCCCTTCTTGATGGGCTTCGATTATGTAGAAGTCTTGGAGGTCTCACAGTGGAAGTCTCACAGTGGAAGTGGAGGTGGAATCTGAATCAAAATCACTTCTTGATGCTTGGTTTGGTAAAAGCTCACACTCTTGGAGAGTTTGGTACTGGAACAAAAATATGATCAACAGCATGATGCATCATCGCTTCTCTATTAGTCAAATTTACAAAGAAGTTACTGTGCTTGCAAACTCCCTTGCTAACTATGGTTATGATATGCTTAACTCTAAAGTCTTTTATTCGATTCATTAATTGTCCATCCAAATCCCTCATTTTCATAGAAAAAGTTGGATTGGGAAATGTTAGAGTGGTCCACGTGTAAGTTTTTGTTTTTTCTGGTATTTTTCCTCTTTTGGTGTCCTTGTAGGGGTAAGGTCCCCCCATTATCTTTTTATTAACACGGTAGGGGTCTGCCAAACCCCCATTCCTTGTGAGTGGCTTTTCTAATAAAACAAAATCTATCAATGAGGTACATGTCATGTGCGGCCCACCATGTAATGCATGTCAGGCTGGCAATTTTGGAGTCATTGGATTCTCGATCTGACAGTCTGTAGGTCAAGAGCAAGTGAAACAACAATAACAACCATTTTCTAGAGATGATGCATCAGCATCTACCAATGTGATTCCCATTGGGTGACCGCATAAGGGCCGAGACCTCGGAGACCTCGCCCCTGTGGGCTGGATTTCAGGTGGGGCCCACCATGTGATGATGGGCCCCACCTGAAATCCAGCGTACAGGCGCGAGGTCTCGGAGGTCTCGGCCCTAATGCGGTCTCAGTAGCAAAGTCCTTGTTTCAGATTGTGCACCACAAATCAAAATCCAATATTGCAATTGGAACCCTCCATGGCCGAAAACCATAAACCTCCTAATCCCTCCTAAGCTTCCATCATGAGAGGTAATTCCCAAAGCCTTTCTTCTCCCCTCAACATGGCTTTTCCCCCTCATGTTCCTCTAAGAAAACCGAGTTCTCGTCATGGTGAACCTGCTCTTTTCTTCTCTTTTGAGGAATGTAATTTGATGGCCAGTCCTCTATGTTTTTCCTTGATTCCAAAGTGCTCTTATGGCCTCCCAGCCATCAATATCATTAAAACGTTTTTGAAAGACTCCATTCATGTCCATATGGATTTCTCTATGGGAGTTCTCGACATCTTTTCCTTAAATTCTCTCCAGAAGACGACTTCTTTTTGGTCTGGTTTAAAGATGAAATCTACATAAACAGTTACCTGTTCAGAAAATTTATGAAATGGTCTCCATCTTTCTTAGTTGGTTCAAAATTTTCACTTATGCCTTTTTGGGTTTACTTTCATCTACCGATTCATCTATTCACTGAACCTGCTCTTCAATCGATTGGAAGTATAATAGGGAAGGTGCTAAAGATAGATGGTCCTACGAAGGCTTGTTTGAGACCTAGCATGGCTAGAATATGTGTTGAAGTTGATCTTTTAAAGATTAACCCAGATCAGTTCTAGCTAGGTATGGGGGAACAAGGAAGATGGCAACACATCAAATATGAAAAAAGCCTATTATTCTGTGGGCATTGTATGAAGCAAGGTCACTCCGTTGATTCTTGGAAATCTGGAAAACAAAGAGGTGAAATTGGGAGCTATAATGAACCTGGGTCAAATCAAATTGTAGAGAACTATTTTTCTATCAAATTATCATGATGAATTCTTGAAATTGTACTAAGTTTTTATGTTAATTAATGTTTATCTTTCATGCTTGTAAGTTAAAAAAAAACGAAGTTGGCTCGAGCCAAATAATCTCGTCGGAAGCAAGAATAAGTGGCTGAAAGCGAGAATGCAATTATAAGCAATAGAAGAGTTTTTAATGCAATTCATTGGAAGCGAGAATAATCTTGCTCGAGCGAGAATGTCCCGAATGCAACTTGCTAGAAGCGAGAATAATCTTCTGTGGGCATTGTGTAAAGCAAGGTCACTCCGTTGATTCTTGGAAATCTGAAAAAAAAAAAGAAAGGTGAAATGCAATATTAAGGAGAATACTAAATTTGGAGCTATAATGAACCTATGTCAAATCAAATTGTAGAGAGGTGCTTTTCTATTAAATTATTATGATGAATTCTTGAAATTGTACTAAATTTTTTATGTTTATGTTTCATGCTTGTAAGTAAAAAAAAAAAAACGAAGTTGGCTAGAAAGTAGGCTCGAGCTAGATAATGTCGTCGGAAGTGAGAATAAGTGGCTGAAAGCAAGAATGCAATTATAAGCAATAGAAGAGTTCTTGAAGCAACTCGTTGGAAGTGAGAATAATCTTGCTCGAGCGAGAATGTCCCTAATGCAACTTGCTGGAAACGAGAATAATCTTCTGTGGGCATTGTATGAAGCAAGGTCAATTCATTGATCCTTGGAAATTTGAAAAGAAAAAAAAAAGGTGAAATCCAATATTAAGGAGAATACTAAATTCGGAGCTATAATGAACCTAAGTCAAATCAAATTGTAGAAAGTTGTTTTCTATTAAATTATTATGATGAATTCTTGAAATTGTACTAAAGTTTTTATGTTAATTAATGTTTATGTTTCATGCTTGTAAGTGAAAAAAAAAAATGAAGTTAGCTCAATCCAGATAATCTCGCCGGAAGCAAGAATAAATGGTTGAAAGCAAGAATAAGTGGCTGAAAGCGAGAAAGCAATTATAAGCAATAGAAGAGTTCCTGAATGCAACTCGTTGGAAGCGAGAATAATCTTGCTCGAGCAAGAATGTCCCAAATGCAACTCACTGGAAGCAAGAATAATCTTTTGTGGGCATTGTATGAAGCAATGTCACTCCATTGAATATTCTTGGAAATCTGGAAAAAAAAAAAAAAGAAGGCTGAAGTCCAATATTAAGGAGAATACTAAATTCGGAGCTATAATGAACCTGGGTCAAATCAAATTGTAGAGAGCTACTTTTCTATTAAATTATTATGATGATTTTTTGAAATTGTACTAAAGTTTTTATGTTAATTAATGTTTATCATTCATGCTTGTAAGTAAAAAAAAAAGAAGTTGGCTCAAGCCAGATAATCTCGTCGAAAGCGAGAATAAGTGGTTGAAAGTGAGAATGCAATTATAAACAATAGAAGAGTTCCTGAATGCAACTCATTGGAAGTGAGAATAATCTTGCTCGAGCGAGAATGCCCCGAATGCAACTCGTTGGAAGCAAGAATAATCTCGATCGAGCGAGTTGCGCAGAACAAATTAAAAAGTAACTTCTTAAGTCATGAAAATGTGTGAGGTTATAATTTTGCCTCTATAAATAATCCTTCAACACATTCTTAATGAGATTAGGGTTTACTAATCAACCTAAAAGCTTTAGAACTTGAGAGAGCGGAAGATCTAGGGTTTGAAGAGAAAGCTCTTGCTAGAAGGAGAAAAAACTTAGAAGAGAAGGAGATTGTGATAAAGGCTTCATCCTTCCTGTTAACCGTGTTTGCTGCATAGAAATGATCCCTTTGCAAACTTTTGATCAAAGGAAATCAAACAAGAAATGTTTGATATATTTTTCTCTGCCTAATAAGTCATGAAGTTGAATTTAAGAATAAGTATGATTCATGAACAAGTACGGATTTTAAGATAAAGATAAGAATAAGAATTTTATTTGTGTGTTTGATATATTGTTATTTGCTAAGAGTACCATAATCATTGTTTTTAAGAAAGAAAATATGATTGAAAGTAAGAATAAAGATTTATATGGATGTTTGATATACTTTCTTGAACTAATGGTTTCATGATCATCAATTAAATTAAAAATAAGGGATTAGGATTTTAAGTAAGAACAAGAATAAGTATGATCATTGTGAATGTTTGATATATTTTTCTTAGTTAATAATTCTATAATTATTGATAATTATAATTTTAAGACAAGATTAATATTAGGTATGATTTAAGAACATGATTTTAAAAAGAATTATGATTTTCAATGGATAGATTAAATTAAGAATTAAGGATTTTTGCAAGTAGAGATTTTTTAAAGGTTGATGAATTTATTTAAATAAGGATAAGAATTTATTATGCAAGTAGGGATTTATGTAGAAAATTAACTATGCATGTAGACATAATTTCTAATGTATTGGGTAAAGAGTAGTTTTGGAATTAATAAATTTCAATCAACATTTTGAAAACATCCATCCTCAATATATCAGTAAAGATATGCAAATTAATAAAATATCTAATTTGTCCTTATATGCTTTATTTATATCTCATTATGTGTTGATTAATTTAATAAATTAATATTATATTATATATTTAATTAATTTATCAAAATTTTGTATATATATATATATATATTTAAAATTTATCCAATTTAGTGTTGCCTTTATGAGTTTGACCACAACTGCAGAGTAATGGCATGTAAAGGTTTTGGTCAATAGTAAATTGAAACCATTATTCAAAGGGGTGACAATGCATCAAGGTAGGGTTGCGTAGTAATACTATCAACACAAAACTCAAACTCTATAAATAAATGAGTTTAGAAAGTCCAAACCCGACCCACTGGTCCAATACCCATGGACGGAGCCACATAGGGCCCGGGGACTGAAGCCCCCCTGAAATTTTTAAAAATAAAGTCATATACACTTTTAAACGTAGTCTTGGAGAGGGGCGGAGCTAGGGGGACGGGCCCTCAACTTTTGAAAAAAAAAAATATATTATTTATAAACAGACACAAACAGACGCGATGACCCATAACAAGGCCCTCAAAATAAAAAAAAATCGGGTGATACGACCCTGAATCCCTATTGTTAGCCCCCTGCAATAGAATCCTGGCTCTGCCCCTATCAATACCTCATCCCAAACTAGTGTAAAGGCACGCTGGATCGGGCGGTTTGGTTTGGAAATTGCCACCACAAATACAAGCTAAGACCCGGAGGTGATTTGGTTCGTAGCAACCCAAGTATAGGAGAGACTAGAAGCTGTTCTCAGACACACACACACACACACACCCTTCTTTGCTTCAAATTAGAGGAACACAGAGAGGTGCAATGGGTTTGGGTTTGGCCCAAGTCCGACAGGCTTACAAAGCTTTGAAAGTTTATTTTTTCTTTTTCTTTTCTGGACTCTTCAAATTTCAGACATGATTGATTCTTCTCAGTTTCTGTGGCATTTACTCTATTAAGAGTTAAGACTAGAGAGCTTCTCCTAGTTACAGATCAAACCCCCACGATCGTTGAATGAATCTTCTATACATCTGATCATTTATACACCAGAAAGAAGAAAGAGAAATGAGAAAGAAAATGCTAACTTGGTATTCGTCTGCTTGATTGATTTAGAGAAAATGAGTGTTTCTCTCACTGTTATGACTTTCAATCTTCACGAAGATCAACCAGAAGATAGTCTGAATTCATGGGAGAAAAGAAGAGATTTGTGTATAAGCGTCATCACCAGTTACTCCCCCATGATTCTCTGCACCCAACAAGGTAATTATCTTCTTCCCTGTAATTTTACTTGTAATGATTCATCTGGGTCCTCATTGATCACTGATCTGAAGATGGGTTTTTCTTCTTTTAGGTTTTGGCTCCGTTTTTCCTCTTTGGAATTGGTTTGCCTTGGTTTTACTTAAATGATGCTGTGAATAGATGTGTTTCTACTGTACTTTGTGCTTTTTGTTAAATGGGTGATCTGGATTTGCTTGATTTGGTTTTCAGGGTGGTGGATTTTATGTGTTTTAGGTCTCTTTTACTTGAAATGGTTGATATGGGTTTCCTGTGTCTGAGATTTGAGTCATTGGTCTTTGTGATTTAGGTGTAAAGTCGCAATTGGAGTTTCTTCAGCAGGGCTTACCAGGTAACTTCCATGATTATCTAGTTCTCTGAGTAAATGGGTTATATATATGTAGTGTCTTGAATGCATGATATGCAAATTGGTTCTTCTGTTGGTGTTTTTTGGTTCGGCTCTGTACTGTGCACAAATCTAACCATTCAATATCTACCTTGAATCTGAAATTGAAGAATCTCTTTATCATCTTTATGTCTACATAGTTCTACTAATTTCAAGAATCATTAGATTTGAGTGATGAAATCTTTTTTTTTCTGGTAAATTAGAAAAATATATATATATATAACTCAAGTAAAGTACAAATAAGTATCTCAAGGTTGTGAATCTAGATAGAAACATGAAAGAAAGAGAGAAGAAAGCGAGAGTATCACTAATTATAAAAGACAAAATTGGCAATGACTTTGCAGAACTTCAAAGTTCCACCTAATGGAACACCAAAATGTAATCAACTGCCAGATCACAGGGTTGTGAACCTAGATAGAAATATGACAAAAAGAGAGAAGAAAGCAAGAATATCACCAATTATAAAGGACAAAATTGGCAATGACTTTGCAGAACTTCAAAGTTCTGCCTAATGGAAGCAGTAATCAACTGCCGGATCCTAGAGCAAACCTTGTCAGGAGAGCTAGATAAGTCATCAAGAACTCGATGATTCATTTCCTTCCAAATAGACCAATCTAGTGCCCTTAGAAAAAAGGACTATAGGACACGAGATTCAACCTTCACCAAGAGCCAACAAGATAAGAAGCTTTAGAAAGAGCCTGGGGAGACCCAAACAATTTCCAAGTGCAATAGGAAATAACTCCAGAGATGCATAGGAACATCCATTAACAAATGATCTACCAATTCCTCTGATTCATGGCACATGAAACATCGGTTAACTTATTCTCTACCCTCTTTGCCTTAAATTGTCAAATGTGAGAGTTTTATTCCGATATGCCACTCATAGGAAGAAAGATAGTTTTGAAGGAATACCAAGATTTCACATAATTCTATGAGGAAAATGAGTAATAGGACTGCCTCACAATGAGGAAGGATCTCATTGTAAATTGACATCTATTTTCCTTAGTCCATATTATCTCACCCCTAAGGGGAAGGATAAGGGATGACTCCCTGCAGTTGCTGAAGAAGATGGAAGAAATCTTCCATCTCCCAGTTATTAAGATTACGTCTAATTTTTGGACACCAAACAATTGAGTTGCACACCCACCAAAACAGGATGCCACTGACCTATTTTTATCAGAAGCCAACAATTTTTTTTTTCCAAAATCCTCTCTCAATGGAGATGGACCACTCACAAATCCTCCCAAAATTTCACAAGCTCCTTGCTACCCGTTCTAAATCTAATGTTTCAAAAACTCATTCGAAATGTTCATAATAGCCCTCGCTGCCCTCCATAAATTGGCCCCATGCGACCCCCGCACAACCTTCGATACGCATCAAGATTGCTCCCCAAATTCACGCCAATGACCTTTCTCCTCAACTATCTGTTTCGTATCCAAACCGTCATAGCCACTTACCAAAGAGTGCTATATTAACTTTCGCCAAAGACTTCACTCCCAAACCGCTAGCCTTTATTGGTCAACTTTTTAATATCCCATCATTCCCAGCAGACAATAAACTCAAGTAAACAAGTCTTTTCTCCATATAAAGAAAAGAGCTGAACTACCTTTTTATTGTTCAAGATAATCCCTATAAACCGAATTGGGTACTTGCTCAAAGTGGAACAAAAGCCATATATTACTATCGAGTAATCCTTGAGTTTGTAGAGCACTCCAGATGAGATCATCATATGATGGTGATGTATGACCCTATAACAAATGGGAGAATGTGACAAGACTTGTTTCAGACTTGTAAAATCACATGCTATATGGGATATAAGGCTTCTTTTTAATAGGCCAAACAGGATATCTATGATTACCTACTTGGTTATTAGGGATCTCTGAACACTTCGTGTCGTCAAGTATCTGACAGGGACACAGCATGTTGGATTTATTATCTGTTCCCATACTTGCATGGTGATTCATAAACAGGGGCGGAGCCAGGTGGGGGCCTGTGGGGGCACGTGCCCCCACTCAACTTTGAAAAAAAAAGTTTTTTTTTTCAAGCATGCATAGAAGCACAACCAATTGCAATTGAACTCTAGGAGAGTTCAATCACACCCATAGGTCAACACGTCTCTTTTAACCTTCATTAACCATAGTTAATATTCATTAACCCTTAGGGTTCAACATTCTAACCTTAGTTTTTTAATTAAAAAATTAAAAATTAACCTTAAGGTTAAGAAATTTTAACCTTAGGTTTTAAATTTTTCTATAAAACATCATGGTTCGATAGATGAACCTTAAGGGTTAGTGAATCTTAATCATGGTTAATAGGGATTAAAAAAGACACGTGTTGACTTGTGGGTGCGATTGAATTGTTCCCGAGTCCAATCACGATTGGCTGTGATCCGATCTCGCATTGGGAATGGGGACATGAACTCAGGGAGAGTTCAATCGCTCCCACAACATATGACCCTTTTGACCTCTATTAATTGGGATTAAGCTTTACTAACCCTAGGGGGTTCAATAATATAACATTATTATTAAAATATAATAATAATAAATATTAACCCTAAAATTTAAGATTTTTAATCAGAGTTAAATAATTATACTATACTATTCAACTATTTAATAGGTATAGCCATGAGGCAAGTAGGTAATGTTCCTTGAATTATTTAAAACAAAATATATCTTCTATAATATGTTATTTAATTATTTGACTGGACATAGCCATGGGGCAATGGTGTAATAGGTACAAAATATATGAGCAAAATATCCCCAAAAACTTAGTCATAAAAAAAAAAAATTCGGGGCCTACGGCCTCGAACCCCCATTGTCCTTAGATTCAGATTATTTTGTACAAACTTAATAATTTTTCACAAATCTATTGACAATTACTACCATTTTTTTTTGAACCATCGTGTGCCCCCACTATTAGAAAATCCTGGCTCCGCCCCTGTTCATAAACACGTGCTGCGGATCAATTACCTAACTTGGATGACAATTTACTGGTCTCATTAATGGTCTCACAAGCGACCTTTTTGCCATTACCAACTTACCGTCATTGCTCTTTGGAAAGTTTTAATAACTACTAGTTTGGTTTCCACTATCAAGCTTGTAAATATTTTCTCAATGCTTTTTCCTGGAGCATTCTATTTATTTGTTGTCATATTATATATAGTGGTTTGTCGGTCACAACAATCAGTTATTGAGTGAGAATAGTTACATATTTCTAGAAAATAATTATCAAGTATGTGGCTCATGTAGGATTGAATTTCATTTGGTCTGGTAGTGTCAGTCTAAGGCATTATGTAGATGGGGAATGGTGGATGACTTACCCACCAGTTAATTAATGGAACTGTTATTCTTTATTGTTAACAAGTTTGTAAATAATCTAAATAAGATATGATTAAGTTAATCGGCGGTATAAGTTATTATGTATGCATTGGACAAGGCTGATTTAATGATTGAAAATAATAGAAATTTAAATAGGGGTTCATGCATAGGTGTAAACTTGTATTGCAAGATACAGTTAGGGCTCTTCCCTTCCTTCGGAAGAGAGTTTCACGAAGGCTCCTATGGCTCCTGTTAATCTTGCTATAGGTCGTTGTCTTCTCCGTGTAGCTTTGAAGTTTCTATTCCAGACATTCCATTTTTTAGCTCAGGTATTAGGGACTAGGGAGCATATCAATAATGCATATTAAGGTTATGTGTTCTTTAGATAGCATTAGACTGCTTGAGTCCCACTCTGTACGTTTATGCTTTTAAGGATTAATTCTAGGAGATTCATGTGATTGTTGGAAGATTTTGTGCTTAAACCTTTGAAAATTTGTGCTGTGCTCTATCTATCAGGATTTTATGTGGAACCATTGAAGGTTCGCCAACTAAAAGAAATTATTTGAATGGGCTTGGATGACTGGGTCCATTGTGGGCCTTACCTTTAGCGTATAAAGACAGTTCTCCAAGAGAAACTTCTAGGTCCATTCCAAGTTTTGTGGAAGAATTATTTAATAGGATTGTTTAGGCCCATTTTCATTTTTTGGCACAATATCAATCCAAATAAGAGCATTGATTTTAATGTTTGTGCCAATGGGAAATTTGTTGGTAATTTTCCTAGCAAACTTATCAGCTAAATGGGGTGGAAGTTACTGCTTCTAGCTTTAAGACTGTGATAAAAGGGCCAACTTATTTTCACTCAATGAACTTAATATGGCATGTAGGGCTCCAATGAACAATGGTCATCAATGAAATGGTATTCATTGATTTGGTGCTATGTCCCTGAGTATTACTGATTTGATTTTTTTTTTGGTAACTAAAAAAGAGGATATGTTTTGATTGAAAGGACTTATTTAATTATTTTAGGAATTATCAAGTAGACAAATTTCGTGGCTCTTATTTTATTGATTGGAATAGGAAAAAAAGATATGTTTTGACTGAAGAAATTTTTGAGCTTGTAATTGTTGTTGCTAGACTTCATAAATCTCCTTCAAATGCACCTTTGGAACTAACTTTTTTCCTGTTTGATTAAATTCTTCATATTTCTCTTGTAGTTGCATCTTTAATATGATGATCTTTTGACCGTTAAGTTTGTTATCTGCTCATATTTCCGTATAACCTAATGCTTTATCTAAAATGTAAGCCCATCTAACAATGAGATTGGTTCTCTTATATCCTTAAGGTTACAATCAGTTTGGAATTTCAAGGAAAGGATCCCAGGACACTTCAGATGAACAGTGCACTATCTTCTATGACAAGGAGAAGGTATCAAATCCCTTCCTCTTCTCGAATCTGTCATAGGTTATTATACTCTTATTTTGCCAAGGAAATTTACAAAGTTTGCGAGTCCCTAAGATTTTATTCTATTAAATGAAGGTAGAGCTACTAGAAGGTGGAACCTTTTGGTTGTCAGAGTCACCTTCTGTTCCTGGAAGCACTTCATGGGGGTCTGTAGTTCCGTGTATTGCAACATGGGTGATATCCTTTTGTTCTGTTGTGCCTACTTATGTTTTACTTTGTGTCCCAGAATTGTTATGTGGGACACTGTTATATAATTTGTTTCATTGACGTGATTTCCACACATTTCAACTCAAGGGAGTCGAGCCGCCAGGCTTCTCCTTCCAGATAGTAAATACAAACATGGACGAGTTTAGTCCTCGTGCACGTAGACGAAGTGCTTTACTCACATGGCAGCACATAGCATCCTTACCTCCTAGTTTGCCAGTTGTATACTGTGGAGGTTTCAACACGCAGAAGGAATCAACGACAGGACGGTTTCTTCTTGGAAGATCAAGGTATCACTTGGTAAAGAAATATCCAGATGCTTTATTTTATAGTAAATGCATTGTTTGTGTTTACTGTACTTTACCCACTTCAAAATTTCCCCTCCACAGTTTTCGATACTTCTCTTATATAAATATGATAGAACATTCCCACAGTTAGTAAACAGAATCATGCTTATTTAATTGTATTTTCATGTAATTGTCTTTCACTAGTGCTGCATTAATTCTGATGTATAATTTGTAGAAAGAACAGCCATCATATGGTAATCCAGCTTTCCTTTCTCCCATCCCCTTGGCTGTTCTCAGGGCTACACTCAAGCCAAGCTAGTTCATTGGCTTGGCTCAGCCCGGCTTGTTCATGCCAAGCTCAAGTTGGCATTTCAGGCTCGAACAAATCAAGCCAAGCTTTTATTTGAGCTCGAACGTTTAAACAAAGTCGAGCTCAAGCTAGACAATGTTTCATTCAGTTTGGCTTGAAGCTCTGCTTGTTTAAGGCTCGGTTTGTATTGATTATCAAACTCACTAAGTTAAAGGTAGTCTTGTCTTTTCATAAGAGATTAGTCATTAAATATAGGAGAGACAATTTGACTTTTCTTGTTCTTGTCTCTCCCATTTAATGAATTGTCCCTGTGAAAATACCAAAATACCTTTATATTTAACAGAATGGTATTCAACACATAGGGGTAAAAACAACGTGTGAACGTTATCAAGTTGGCTAGTCTTAGTGAACAATAGCATTCCTCTCTCTCTCTCTCTCTCTCTCTCTCTCTCTACGTATATATATATATATATATATTAATATATAATAATACTTCTAACTTTCTTTATATATATATATATATATTGGTAGTGTTGTATATATTAATATATAATAATACTTCTAACTTTCTTTATCACAACTTATAATACTTTTAAACTTATAATAAATAAGTTTTGGAGATAATAATAATAATAATAAAAGAAAGTTGAGAAATTAAAAGCAAAAAATGAACCCTAACTCTCTACTCTCTTGATTAAAAGATTATCCTCAAATCTTAATTTGCTTATGAATGCATTAATTTTGTGGTTTTTTCTATTGTGATTTAATAATAAATGTTTTTATTAAAATATGCAAAATGGACCAAATTAACCCTACGAATCAAGCTTGAGCCCATCAGAGCTCAACTCGGCTTGAATCAAGTTCGAGCTTGTTCAAGATGAACTCAAACCTTAACATTCGAGCTTGAATCAAGCTCAAGCCGAGCTCGAGCATTTTCAAACCAAGCTCGGCTCTAATACAGGTCTATGTTCTCTCTTCACAAGGTGGTAGGGTTTGTTGATTTAGTTTTGATCCAAAAAGAAGAGAAGGCTGGGTCCAGATGCTTTCTTGCTGGAATCAGTCCTGATTATTCAAAGTATATTGTGGAGACTCCTTTGATTCTTTTAGTCCAGAAGGTCTCCTTCCAAGATAATTCAACTTAGAGCTAGTTTGATAACTATTAACAACACCCTATTATTTTTTAGGGACTTCCACCACAGTCAAAATTATGAGCCATGTGGATATTTAGTCAAAGATCCAGAAATATAAATGCTATATTCACTTGTAGGGGAGCTTGAATTCATAATTTAGCAAGCAAGAAATGACTGCCCAACTCATGTACTCCCAAAGTCTCAGCTGTGGTAAATTTCTCCTGTTAGTAAACCAGAAAAGTTGAGAATTTTTAATCTAGAATTTCCATATTTGAATGAATTATTTCATTTTAAGCATTAGTTGACCTGAATGCAAGTGGAGCATGAGTTCTGGTTAATTGTTTAGGTGGGGACTGACGTGATTGCTACTGGCTTTTATCACTACTTGTCTTCAGAGAGCATGGAGTTGTAGGTGATATGAGGGATGCCTGGCCCAATGCTCGGGTGAGGAAAAATGTATCACTGATACGCACATATCATGGATTCAAAGGTATTAATCGCTGTTCCACACACAAGGTGGGATGAGTCTGATGAAACTCAGCCTACTCAGTTTTTTCATCTGGGTTTCAGGTGACAAACAGGGAGCTCTTGAATTCCTCAAGCTGATATTCAGAGCGCTTTGCCTCTGCTGGGATCGTCAAACTCAGGACCTACATATAGATTGGGTTCTTTTCAGAGGTCGTTCTTTGATTCCCGTGTCCTGCGAGGTGGTAAATGACAACATTGATAGCTTTTATCCATCCTCTCACTATCCAATATTTGCTGAGTTTATGCTTCCCCGTACAGTGAGGTTGCTTGAAGCCACTACTCAAGAGGAAAACTAAGCAGCTTTCGCCATTCTGTTATAATCCTTTTTTTCCCCCTATTTTGGAAGAGTGTTACATGAACATAAATGATAAGCTAGTTTCTTGTTTAGATACTGCCAGCTATTTTATGCAAATTTCTGTGATATTATTATACCCTTCTGTCTTGTTGTGAGTAGAATGAAGGGATATGACAATCTTCCAGGGCTTTGAGAAATGGAGGATTGGTGTCTGGAGGACATGGATTTAGTTTATTTGACTCAAAATTAGGATTCTGCACTGTCTGAACTCTGAATATTATATTTATTTTTTGTTTAGGGGGGGTGGGGGGATTCTGATTAATCATTTATCTAATTTAGCGGTTAGTTTTTAACAGTTTGAGCTTAATCTGCAAGCCAGTCTATTGAGAGTTTAGAGTGAGTACTGTCACATTACCTGGGGAGAACTGTTACCAATCTTTTGGAAGTTTGCCGTCTTTGGGATTTGATCACAGGACCTCCCTCAATTATTCGAAATGGCAATCATTCATGACCAATTCCACTCCTTGGATGGGCAATAGCTTGAAGATCATTTAGATCAAATTGATCATGGCTTTTACGAAGTATATGATAATATGAACTTCTGCAACTATCTTTTGATATGCTTGATACAGGGGCAGCAAATCAATCAAATGTCTGCATTGGCATAACATGTAAGTGCATAGATGTGGCAGACCCAAACCTGACCCATCACTCCACTGGTTTCCACAGGGTCCGATTGCATAGTCAGATCAGGCGGATCATGTTGGGGTTATAAAACCGAATGCTGTCCGACCCAACTCAAAATAGCAAGACAGCATATAAAAGATAAAAGATCAGGCTCAGCAGCTCTTGACCACCTAGAGCTGGAACCAAACAGGAAGCTAATGATCCTGTACCTGGTTGGTTAGGTGTGGCTGACCAGAAATAATCCTGTATCCAAATGCCCTCGCAAAGATTTTATTTTTCATTTTATGCTCATAAATACGAGAAGGGAATGAGAGGAAGTACTTGTCCAATTCCAAACCTCTTCCACACATTCAAATTCCAACATCTACGTTTCCCAACTAACTCCATAACCAAAAAAGCAAAAAGCCAAAGAAAAAGTGGACTAAACCCTCACTCTTGGCTACAGCATCTCTGCTACCCAAATCCATCTCAAGGCAAATCTACCTGCAGCAAGCAGCACACGCCGCACATATACTCTGACACCAACCCAAAGTTGTCAACATGAAATCAAATTAAGAGAATGGGTGGACTTGTGAAGTCTGTCAACCAAGTAAATTTAAAAGAGTGGCTTAGCACGAGTAGCTGGATCTTCTTTCGACTCTAACCGCATCATGAACACATAGCCAAGTATCCATAGGAGGATGTATTGGAAAGGGACCCAATGTAAACATGCAAGAAGACTCATAATGCTTCCTACATACTGAGGATCCTTTATGTATCCGAAAGGGAACTCCGTTACCCAAGGAATGTTCCTCCCGAAGCGTACACCGTAGTAAGTACCCAACTCTCCTAGCAATTGATATACCCTGCAATTTGATTGTTTTAGTATATAACAAAACAAATAGATAGTTTACAGATGCTTACATGATAATGCCAAATAACTTGAGTAACCAACATGTGAATCTCGCAGGCATCCAGTATTCAAGCAAGCAATAGAAATAAAGAATTCCAGGAAATCCTCACGATAGTAGTCAGCATGCAATTAAGTACTTTACAGTAGAATCCTCTTTAGTAGTAGGTTTTTAGTGTTGTTAAGACTTTCCTTTCGATATAATTTTTTGTTGGTTCTTTAGTCAAAGCCAGAGAGGTTTGTACACAATGTCAGTGTTGTGTTGAAAATTTATATCCTTCTTTTTGTCGCAGTTAAGACATTCAAATAGATGAGACAGTAATATGTTAATGAGTAAAAACAACACCATGGGTTTGTCCCAGTGGTAGTGTATCTCCCTTTGGGGAGTGGAGACTCGTGTTCGAGTCTTTGGTGTGGCTGTTGACGCCCACCATGAGTGTTAACCCTGCTGACCCCCTAACCCCTTGACATAGTTAGATAAATGATTAGAGCATACCGAAAAAAAAAGGAGTAAAAACAAAGGCTCCAGTAGTTGTTTGCTCGTTCCTTTTAAACTCAGTCTTATGTTATGGTTGAGAAAAATGTGATGTATGCTACAATCAATATTTCCAGAGGCAACCAAGATTGAGACACCAGGGAGAAAGAAAATGCCGCCATAGCTTTGATTATTGGGATTTTTTTTGCAGTACTGTATCAAAGCTCTCCATTTAAGGTTCTTTAGTATTGATAAACTTCTTAATGTTTTCTGCAGATGCTTAGAAGATTTAGCTGGTTTCGCAGAATAGAAGATAATCGCACCTCCTTGAATAGCATGCAGTTGCTTACAAAAGGGATGACCATGTTTCAACTTCCAGTCCTAAAATATATAGAATCATTGTATCTAGGTGTACCTACTTGAGGACAGTTTTTCGGTGTTTTTAAAACTGGACTGGTGATAGAACTGGTGGAGGGACAGGACCCAGTTTACTGGTTCAACAGGCCAGTTTGGTCCGGTTTAACCGTGACCTTCATTAAATTGGGAAACCTGCTGTGTAAACAGTAGAAGGATCTCTAGGAGAATCCTTCTGAGATTACAAGAATATTTGAATTTTGAAATACACAAATATATTACAACTAGGCGATTACGGTAACTATCAAAGAGTATATATCAAGAACTCTTGATTGAGGTGACTGATGCAATCAAAGACTCTTCTAAGAGATTGCGGTAAATATATAGGTCAAGTACTCTTGATAGAGTTCGGATGACGCAATCAAGGACTCTTTGGTTGAGTTGCCTCTTTAGTTGCTAGGTACGGATGAGTTGTAATATAGATTGAATTCTTCATGCCTGAACAATAGAAATATCTATATCCACTTGCAACATCATCTATTTGAGAGTGGTGTGCCGCAAGAGGTCACAATGGGGATCCCTGGGGGAATGCTTTTCCGCCTTAGTATTTTATGGCAGCTAGGTATCGTTTTGCTTTAGTTTCCCTTGGTTCACTTATTGTGAACTCTTGTACTCTTGCTATCTTTTTTTTATATATATCATCTTGATTACTGATCAAACAAGATTTCTACTTGCAGTACAAAGATGCAGTTCTCAAGATATCCTAAATAAAACAAATGGAAAGGATAATCTTTATACCAGATTCATCAGATTTTCTATAAAAAAAATTCTTTATTAGAAAGTAAACCTTGTGGACAAATTCGACACTCTGCCTGACCAACTTGGTTTTAGAAGGATTTGAGTGTGAAGTCAGAGCTCTGAATTTAGCAAAAGGAATTGGGAAGTACATACAGATACAGCCAATCTGAACTAAGAAATTCAGACAACTGGTGAATCACACTCTTCTGTTCCCTAAGAAAACTAGAAAATTAAAATTCATTTTATTGATTAAAAATAGATAAATATAATTCCGAAATGGCTTTGTGGGCATACATGTCTAACCGGGGGGGGGGGGGGGGGGTGTAATTTAGTGGTTAGTGTTTAACAGTTTGAGCTTTAATCTGCAACCAGTCTACTGAGAGTTTAGAGTGAGTACTGTGTACTGTCTCATTACCCGGGGAGAACTGCTACCAATCTTTTGGAAGTTTGCCCTCTTTGGGATTTGATCACAGGACCTCTCTCAATTATTCGAAATGCCAATCATTCATGACCAATTCCACTTCTTGGATGGGCCATAGCTTGAAGATCATTCCTTAGTAGATGATAATATGAACTTCTGCAACTATCTTTTGATATGCTTGATACAGGGACAGCAAATCAATCAAATGTCTGCATTGGCATAACATGTAAGTGCATAGAGGTGGCAGACCCAAACCTGATCCACCACTCCACTGGTTTCTAGGGTCCGATTGCATAGTCGGATCAGGATCATGTTGGGGTTATAAAACCAGATTGCTGTCCGATCCAACCCAAAATAGCAAGACAGCATATAAAAGACAAAAGATCAGGCTCAGCAGCTCTTGACCACCTAGAGCTGGAACCAAACAGGAAGCTAATGATCCTGTACCTGTTTGGTTAGGTGTGGCCGACCAGAAATAATCCTGTATCCAAATGCCCTCACAATGATTTTATTTTTCATTTTATGCTCATAAATATGAGAAGGGAATGAAAGGATGTACTTGTCCAATTCCAAACCTCTTCCACGCATTCAAACTCCAAAGTCTACGTTTCCCAACTAACTCCATAACCAGAAAAGCAAAAAGCCAAAGAAAAAGAAAAAGTGGACTAAATCCTTACTCTTGGCTACAACATCTCTGCTACCCAAATCCATCTCAAGGCAAATCTACCTGCAGCAAGCGGCACACGCCGCACATATATTCTGACACCACCCAAAGTTGCCAACATGAAATCAAATTAAGAGAATGGGTGGACTTGTGAAGTCTGTCAACCATGTAAATTTACAAGAGTGGCTTAGCACGAGTAGCTGGATCTTCTTTCGACTCTAAGCCCATCATGAACACATAGCCAAGTATCCATAAGAGGATGTATTGGAAAGGGACCCAATGTAAACATGCAAGAAGACTCATAATGCTTCCTACATACTGAGGATCCTTTATGTATCCGAAAGGGAATTCTGTTACCCAAGGAATGCTCCTCCCAAAGCGTACACCGTAGTAAGTACCCAACTCTCCTAGCAATTGATATACCCTGCAATTTGATTGTTTTAGTATATAACAAAACAAATAGACAGATGTTTGCATGATAATGCCAAATAACTTGAGTAACCAACATGTGAATCTCGCAGGCATCCAGTATTCAAGCAAGCAATAGAAATATAGAATTCCAGGAAATCCACACAATAGTAGTCAGCATGCAATGAAGTACTTTACAGTAGAATCCTCTTTAGTAGTAGATTTTTAGTGTTGTTAAGACTTTCCTTTTGATATAATTCTTGTTGGTTCTTTAGTCAAAGCAAGAGAGGTTTGTACACAATATCAGTGTTCTGTTGAAAATTTATATCCTTCTTTTTGTCACAGTTAAGACCTTCAAATAGATGAGACAGTAATATGTTAATGAGTAAAAACAAAGGCTCCAGTAGTTGTTTGCTCGTCCCTTTTAAACTCAGTCTTCATGTCTTATGTTATGGTTGAGAAACTCCAGAGGCAACCAAGACTGAGAACTGAGACACCAGGGAGAAAGAAAATGCCGCCATAGCTTTGTTTATTGGGGTTTTTTTTCCAGTACTGTATCAAAGCTCTACATATAAGGTTCTTTAGTATTGATAAACTTCTTAATGTTTTCTGCAGATGCTTAGAAGATTTAGCTGGTTTCGCAGAATAGAAGACAAGCACACCTCCTTGAATAGCATGCCCTTGCTTACAAAAGGGATGACCATGTTTCAACTTCCAGTCCTAAAATATGTAGAATCATTGTATCTAGGTGTACCTACTTGAGGACAGTTTTTCAGTGTTTTTAAAACTGGACTGGTGATAGAATCGGTGGAGGGACAGGACCCAGTTTACTGGTTCAACCGGCCAGTTTGGTCGGGTTTAACCGTGACCTTCATTAAATTGGGAAACCTGCTGTGTAAACAGTAGAAGGATCTCTAGGAGAATCCTTCTGAGATTACAAGAATATTTGAATTTTGAAATATACATAAAGATATTACAACTAGGAGATTACGGTAACTATCAAAGAGTATATATCAAGAACTCTTGATTGAGGTGACTGATGCAATCCAGGACTCTTCTAAGAGATTGCTGTAAATATATAGGTCAGGTACTCTTGATAGAGTTCGGATGACGCAATCAAGGACTCTTTGGTTGAGTTGCCTCTTTAGTTGCTAGGTACGGATAAGTTGTAATATAGATTGAATTCTTCATGCTGAACAATAGAAATACCTATCAATATCCACTTGCAACATCATCTAGTTGTAGAGTGGTGTGCCACAAGGTAGCTAGGGTCCGTTTTGCTTTAGTTTTCCTTGGTACACTTATTGTGAACCCTTGTACTCTTGCTATCTTTTTTTTATATATATCATCTTGATTACTGATCAAAAAAAAATTCTACTTGCATTACAAAGATGCAGTTCTCAAGATATCCTAAATAAAACAAATGCAAAGAATAATCTTTCTACCAGATTCATCAGATTTTCTATAAAAAAATTTCTCTATTAGAAAGTAAACCTCATGGACAAATTCGACACTCTGCCTGACCGACTTGGTTTTAGAAGGATTTGAGCGTGAAATCAGAGCTCTGAATTTAGCAAAAGGAATTGGGAAGTACATACAGATACAGCCAATTTGAACTAAGAAATTCAGACAGCTGGTGAATCACACACTCTTCTCTTCCCTAAGAAAACTAGAAAACCCTAATAATTCACTTTTATTGTTATAACAGTTAAGGACTATTTTTTCATATTTTATTGTTTTCTTAATTGCTTTCTGGTGATACCGGCCTGCTAAAATGGCCAGAATTCTTACCTGAAAACATTTAAGTCAGCAATCTTTAGGTAGCATTGGAACCGGCCGGTTATTACAACCGGGCACGGGTTCTTATGGTTTCCAGTTGAACCGGACGGATCTAACCGGTTCTTGATGCCTGTCAGTTTTGGGCCTAAATAACCGTCAGGGGACCTTCAGCTATTCCATGTTTGGTTTTGTTAATTATTTAGTTTTGTTGATGACTATTCCAGGAGTACTTGGATCCATCTTATGAATCCAAAGATGATGTCTATTCCATCTTTCAGACATTCCATAACATGGTTCGGACATGGTTTGAAAAGAACATAAAGATTGTTCAGTCCGATCAAGGAGGAGAGTATATATGCATTGGACTTGAGAACATACTTGGCAGAAAATGGAATTGAACATCAAAATATTGTTGATCAGCACTCAATAAAACGAAGTAGCTGAGCAAAAGAATAGACATTTTCTAGAGGTAACCAAGGCTCTTCTTCTGAGTTCTGGGTACTAATGTTCTAAATTTTTTTTGGTTCTAAACTGTTTTAATTGCAGCAATTCTCATTAATCGTATGCCCTCTCTGTTAAATAAGGCTTTATGGGCTTTATTCCTATGGGTCTTGTCTTTATGTTATCTCTTATATACTGTATTGTGGGTCTACTATTAGTAGCTCTTATATACTAATAGTAGACCATTAGTGGAATATAAATAATAAAGTGTATGAGAGAGATCATTAATTTCTCTCTCACTATTTTTCCCTAAACCTAATCTCCTTCTACTTCTTCTTCCTCTCTCTCTGAAACCGTAACTTCTAATCCTAATAACCTCACAAACTAAACCAACTTGGAATCAAAGCCAACGAGAAGACCCAGGGAGTACAACTCAGTAGGAAGAACTCAGAGGAGTTCTGACGTCAACATGACATCATCTGATCTCAGCCGTACAGGCCGACGCGTTAGCTTTTTTTTGCGTCAAAACTTTTTTGATTCCATGTAAATCATGACTTTTTGAGAATTGTGGTTATTGTTTGAGAATTTTCTGAGATTCGGAGATGTATTTTTTCTGAGTTTTCGTCAAAAATTAGAAAAAAAAAATCAGATCTGGTTTTTTGGATTGTGTAATTGATTTAGGAGTTTTTTGGGGACTCAAACCTATTGTGTTTTATCCATATAATAAATATTGACGGCTTGAAACAAGTTTCGTGAAGATTGGAGAAGTATTGAATGTCCGGCGAAGGTTGTTCACCCCCATAATTGCCTTTTTTCTACTGTTGGGGTTTTTTGTTACTTGAAAATTGGTATATGGTTGGTAGTGGCTATTCCATGGATTTCTATTATCCCGAACACTGTTAGGTTGTTGTCGGATTGCTGTTTTTTTGGTGTTTTTGACTATTTTACATATTGTGGAGGTACTTTTTGGTGTTTTTTGGGTTATGGAACCCTAGCTTGTTGATTTGTGTAAAACAGCCTTGTGACATTCATGATGGATGAATCTGAGGTTAACCAGTCCTCTAGTGTCCCTGTACAGGGTGAAGGGAGTATTGGGGTTAGTGTTAGTGATGCATCAAACCTCTAGATTACTACAGTGAAGTTAGATGGAACAAATTTCTTATTTGGTCTCAATCTGCAATGTTGTTTGTTAAAGGCAAAGGGAAGATGAGATACTTAAAAGGTACTATCTCCACTCTCAAGTCTACAGATCCAGCTTATGCCAAGTGGGAGGCTGAGAATGCAGTTGTAATGTCATGACTTTTCCACTCTATGCAATCAGACATCAGCAGTGCCTACTTGTTCCTTCCGTAAAAGATATATGAAAAACACAGACCTATTCTAAGATCGGGGGTACAACCCATGTTTATGAGTTGCGTCACAGAATCTCACAACTCAAACAGGGGGATATGTTTATTACCACCTACTACTCTACTCTTCGTCGCCTCTAGGAAGAGCTAGATCACTATCAGACCTTCCAAGCTAAGTGCCCTTAGGATGCGACTGCTAATACAAAATTGGTTGAACATAATCGGGTGTTTGAGCTACTTGCAGGCATAGTCACCAAGTACGGGTACGGGTATTAAACGGCAATGATACGTTCGGGAAGTACGGGTTTTAAACGGTAAAACACGGGAAAAGTACGGGGAGTTAAAATAATAATAAATAATTTAAAATATATATATATATAAACATAATACTAACTACAAATCATTTAACTCATAATTTAAGCTTACACAGTTGCAAAACGAAGGCAACCACACAAGATTTAAACCACACAGATGCAAAGGATAAGGAGGAATACCCCTCCCCAATATGTACATAAATTGATTAACTCATATACCCCTAGACATGAAGCTCCCAAAAGCATCACAAGATGGTTTACGCGTTAAAAGAATTCTGCGTATGAAAAATGGGTGACTCTTGGGTAGAATTGAAGCTAGTCTCTCTTAGTCCTAACTAAGGAGATAAATCAGACATTGAATGGGAATAACCCGAGAGAGAGAGAGAGACTTATCATTACCGGAGAGAGGTTCCACCGGAGAGCAGCCGAGTGAGAGACGAGAGAGCTGAGACTTGAGACCAGAGCGAGAGACAAGGTACTGACGTTTTGCCCTAACACATTGTCTCGTAACTCTTAAAACACGTTTTAACCTTCTTTTTGTTTTTGATTAAAAAAAGTTTTAAACGCGTATAAAATGGAGTACGTGTTTAAAACGTATTTTAAAGTTTAAAACGGCAAACACATTTAAAACAGAGTTTAAAACGGCAACCCCCTCTAAAAGTTTTAAACGCGTTTTAAACGGGTACTTTGTGACTATACTTGCATGGCTGAATATTGACTATGAACAAGTCAAGGTCCACGTACTTGGCAAAGACTCAGTCCCACCACCTAATGACATCTATGCATATTTACACCGTGAGGAGCATCGTTAGAGTGTTATACTCCCTCCTCCCATTATTGATAGATTTGTACTATCCTCATCATTCCAGCGGGAAGGCAGGAGTGGTGGTCATGACAGAGATGGTCGTTTTGGATCTCCTAGACATTCTACTAATGATCGAGACAAACTTAAATGTGACCATTGTGGGCACACATGTCATATAAAAGATACCAGTTGGGATCTACATGGTCGTCCAACCCCACGGGGTCTTGGTGGTGGACGAGGAGACAGGGACAGAAGACCTGGAGGGGGTTTGAGTGCAAAATCGGTTATATCCACAGCCTTAGTATCTACTATTATACCTCCATCTGATAGCCCTCACCTGTCTTGAGATGAGATAAATGTCTTTTGCCGTTTTATGTAGCAATGTGATAGGGGACCAAGCACTCGTGGATTTGAACGGAGCGCCTGGAGGCAAACCTAGGTAGGAGGAAGGGAGTGATCCAGACGTGCACCCAAGGCACTCTATGAGGTTCCCTATATTCGATACTTCCTCATTCCTAATCAGTTCACTCTTACCCAGATTGACCTTGAGGCCCAACACCGCCTCAAAGCACCGGAATAGACATCTAAGATAGGCCACCTGGAGACACGAAGTGTCACAAAATACCAACTCTCAACCTTAGGTATTGGAATGTAAAGGGGGTGAGTATTCACTCTCTCAGAAATTCTCCAGAGGTTCTTGGTTGGAGAAGATGAAGGATTAGGGTTTGGGTGTAAAAATTTGGGATAAGGTTAAATGGCTTGTGGGAGCTCGGTATTTATAGACTTTCCAAGGGATAGGGTAGTTTGGAGATTATTAGGGAGGTAGTGAAGTGTAAGAAAGGGGGTTGGATTAGGGTTGTACACAGAGCGGATTCGGAGCAGATAGTGGTATATCCGAATTCGTATCCAATTATATATTCGAATATCCGAATCCGAATAAATATCCAGCGGATAGTGAAATATGATATCTGTATCCAACTCCGACTAAAATATTTGAATCCGGATAGTATCCGAATTATTCGATTATTTAAAAAAAGTTTTAAAATATATAAAATATTTTAAAAATGTAAAAATATAAAAAATATATTTTAAAGGTTATATTAGTTTTATAAATTTAAAATATATCATTTATATATTATACAATGGGTCGGATATTTATCGGATTGGATATACCAATATCCGAATTCGTATCCGATTATAAACGGATTGTAAAATTACTATCCAAATTCGCTCCACCGGATACCTATTCGGATAATTATGCGACTAAACGGATTCGGATACGGATAATATCCACATCCGTTTACAGCCCTAGGTTGGATGACTACATTAGGGATTTAAACCCGAAAATCTACGAGATGGTCGTTTGAACGACTTAGGGCCCGTTCAAACGGATTTGCTCTTAGGAAAACATGTTGAATGCAGACAGGAATAGTGGGCTTTTCTGTTCAAAGGAACCTGATCTCATTCGAACGAGATGAGGAGGTTCGAATGAAATGGGTGCTTTGGCAAAATTTGACTTTATACTAACTGAGCCACCCAAAAAAATTGGGTCGGGGACTCCGGCCCTAAGCCCCTGGGCGAGAGGGTGCGTTGCCCTCTGCACCCCTAGCGAGCTAACTGCATAGCTCGACCCGCGACTACCTACTATAGCACAAACCTACTAGGTCCGGTACAATCGTACAACCAGGCTCCAAATATAGGAGCGAGGGGATGCGCTTCCCCCTGCACCCCCAGTGAGCTAACCGCGTAGCTTGACCCACGACTACCTACTATAGCGCAAACCTACTAGGTCCAGTACAACCAGGCTCCAAATATAACACTTCTGGCTCATGAGCTTTTGGCTTGGATTGGGGTATGGTGCTAGGCTATAATTAAGGGTATTTGGGTGGCTTCCTTGGAGTTTTGAAGAAAATAGGAGAGGCATAGGGGGTGCTTACAATCCTCTTACCTCAAGAAGGTTTGTTTCCATTGATACATTTTTTGAGTTTGTTCCCTTCGTCTCCTTAGGTAAGTTCTACTTTTCTTTAGGGGAGAGTGAGAATAAAGAAAGGTTTAGAACTAGTCTCCTCTTCCATTACTTGTTATTTCATCTTCACCTCTACAGTTAGAAACCCATGAAAACTCTACCACTACTCATGACAAGTGTATTGGAAGACAAAGGGGACTTAAAGTCTAAGATGAAAACTGGAGAAAAAAACTACAGCTGAGAATGACCTATGCGGCTATGCCAAATCAACTCCTTGGATCCAAGTAATTTCTCTACCCCATATTCATTGCCTTTTCTTGAAGATTCTAACCTTCTAATTGTTCTTCGGAAGGGAAGATGTTCACCGAAGTGAAAGGAAGCAATGAGTGTAGACTGAAGTGATGAGAGCAGTAGAGAAGAATTCTAAATGAAAACTTGTTTATCTTCCTAAAGGGAAGAAACTTGTGAGATGTAAATGGTTGTATACTATGAAGTATGAAGTATAATGCAGAATGGTTAATAGAAAGGTATAAGACGAGGTTGGTTGCCAAAGGCTTTACTCATAACTACTAGATATATTATCAGAAAACCTTTGCATAGATAGCAAGGATATATTTCATAAGAGTGATCCTATCATTAACATAGTTACCATGTCAGAGTTTGGGAATTTAATTCGTGACTTTTTGAAAAAGTGACGACTTTTGAACGCGAATACTTCGTGAATTAATTGTTTGACAAAAAAGTCAAGTATTATTTGAGATTTTTTGGAAAAAAAATTAAGAACATTATTACTATAATCATTAGTAGCAAATCAGTCTTGGCCATTATGCCATTAGACATGAAGAATGCATTCCTTCACAAAGAGCTAAAGGAAGAAGTGTATATAACTTCACAGGATTTCACTTTGATGAGGTGAAAGAAAGGTGAGCAGATTGAAGAAAGATTTGTATGGCTGCAACACTCTCCTAGAGCATAGTTTGAAAGATTCATTACAACTAGGGCTGGTTATCAAACAATAATACTCGTGAACAACTCAAGGTCAGCTTGTTAAAAGCTCAATCAAGTTCGTTTATTTAGATAAACGAGTCAAGCTTGAACATGATTGAAAAGCTAAGTAGCTTAACGAGTCGAGCACGAGTACATGGGTGCTCGGTTCATTTAGTTATAAGATATATTTACTCCATAATATATATTTAAGCCAACACCATTTGATTTTAGTGCCAAAACCAAAAGAAAGAGGATTGTTAAATTTAGTTATAGGTAATCGTAGCTTGTCATGGGAAATGTAACAAATGGGAAGCTAGAGCATCTAAGGATCCTCATGGGGTAGGCTTGTGGAAATCTTGAGGAGTTGGACTGATTTGTAAAACGCACCAGGTTCGTCATAGGCAATAGGGAGGAGTTCAAATTCTGGTCTAATTTGTCGTGTGACCTCAATATCTTGAAACAAGATTTCAAGACCTTTTATTTGATATCTTTAGACCAACAAATTTCAGTGGCGTCTATGTTTGATAGTTTGAGAGGAGAGTTGGGCTAGTAGTTTGGGTACCTAGGTTCAAGCGTCCTTCAAATGATAGAAAAGTGAGAGGATTTATTGGGTTTCTATCTTTTCTTGAGTTTGTTTGTCTTGCCCCATTATCTAGGGATAGTCGAATTTGTTATGGGGACAACAAAAATCGATTTACAATAAAGTCTTTTCGGCAAGCATTAATACACCATCTCTATCTACATAAGATCTCGACTTTGGATCATCTCCAAAATATAGGTTGGAGTTTATCGAATCGTTGTATCATGTGTGTTGTACCCTTGATTGTTAAATTCTTGCAACTTTCGATTCAAATCCTACGATTCAATTTGAATCCCAAGTAAAACGATTCAAATCGGAGGTGAAATCTTAATTGGGTAAATCTCATTTGATTTGCGATTCTAATTACGATTTGCGATTCAAATAATTCTTGCAATTCAGACAATTCGAGCCCGAAACCCCTTTTACGGATCAATTTTGAAAAAATATTTTTTATTCTTTTGATTTTTAAAGATACTTTATGTGTTTTAAGAAGAGAGAAGAAACAAGAAAACCCCTGTTACGGACATGCCAAAACTCCTATTTCGGTTTTCTCTCTGTTGCTGACATCCTGTGAAACATGAAAAAAAAAATGAGGAAGAAGAAAAATGATGGAGTTGGATTTTGAGAAAACTTGATAATTTATTTTGTTAGTCTTTTTAATTGAGCAGGTCTTCTAATAAATGATCTCATACAACATGATTATATGAGTTTACTTTTATTGATTTATCTTTAATGATATAGGGTTTTTTTTTTTTTTTTTATTGAGTTCATTCGTGTTTTTTATAGTGAATGCAATGAAATGTTCACTACTTTCTTTTATCAATAGATTGGAATGAAATACTTTTGATAATATATTATTCTATTTTTTTGATTTATTAAGTAATTTTTTTTATTTTTTAAATAAATTTTTTTTTAAGTGGATTGAATCTTACGATTTACGATTTGAATCCCGATTTAAATTGAATCGGTCCTGAAACGATTTTACGATTCAATTACGATTTAACAACCTTGGTTGTACGTGGTAGCGGAAGAATCAGTAGATCATCTGCTTTTATATTGCATCTTCGCAATGGGCATCTGGAATTATTTTCTAACCCAACTTAGTGTCGCCTGGGTTTTTCCCTATTTCTGCTAGGATTTCTTATCTTGCCGGCATTCACTCTCACTAGGTTTCCATTTTGATCCTATATGGACCATCATTCCATGAGCTATATCTCAATCTACATGGAATGAAAGGAACAAATGCATGTTTGAGGATTCTTCGTTGTCACGAGACAAAATTTGTCTATTGATGCGAAATTTGTTGATAGATTGGGTCTCAACCAGGGATGGTGTTGAAAAATCAGGGGTTGCCAATCTCATTTAATAGCTTGGGATATGCAGTTTGTAAGGTGGTGTACACTTTAGGAAGTTAGATTTATTTTGCTTGTGGCTTTATTTTATCTGTTTTCTAGTTCAACATTTGTGAATCTGTATGCTTCTTTTCATTTTTCTCCTTAATAAAATTCCATTTACCGATTAAAACAAACCAAGCCAGTCATGCAAAAGCTAAGAAAATCTCCCATGAAAAATACAAAACAAAATCACATACATTAAACCTGTTGAGGGAGGGATTATTGTTTGCACCCATACTGATGTATATTATGTTGGCTCCCAAACTATGAGAGGATCACCGTAAGGGCGAAATCTGATTTTTGGGAAAATAAAAAAGAAAACAAAGAGGAACTGTGAGGAATCGGCATTGATGCCGATCCAATGTTTCACTTAAGATCCTAGCATCAGAAAGCAAACATAACAATATTATATTATATTATATAAAACATATGGCAAGATGGGTATTAGAAATAGTGCAGAAATTTGGAATTTCTCAACGTTCTTGACCAGATACACCAAATTTATAGAAATGAAAGATGAAGAAATCTAAAATTGAAGCCAACTAACAAATACCCTTTAAAAATAAATTACAATAAACAAAGTAGTAATTGAAGTAGCAAGTTCATGGATTCACTTCAATTAAACTCAAAAGGGGCAAAACCCTAACTGCATTTGAAGAGTATTTGAGAGAGAGAGAAACCTGAAGTTGAGGAACTGGCCAAAGAAGAAGAGAGGCCAGAAGTAGAGAGGGGGAGGCCAGGAGAGAGTGGAGACAGAGAAGAGAGAGAGAAATTGAAGGAGCTTCAAGAGGTGAGAGACCTGAGCCATAAGCTTTGATGGGTCTCTCCCTTGCCCACACAAATCCACCCATTTTTGAGGATATGTCCATAGCCAGTAGTAGAATGAGAAGGGAAGAAGCACCCCAATGCAAGCCAAAATGCCCATTTTTCTTTCTTTCAAGCTCAATCTTCCCAAATCTCACCACAAGGACCCTCTGTTGTATATATCTTTATCTTCTTTCTTTATTATTACTAGTAGGTGGCACGTGTGATTCACGTGAGAGCGAGGGGATGAGTTTTTTTTTTTTCGGTAGGACTAATTTGTTAACTAACTATCTCAGGGGTTAGGACTGTCAGCAGGGTTAGAACTCAACACATGGTGGGCGTCAACAGCCACACCAAGGACTCGAACACGAGTCTTCCCTCCCTAAATGGGAGTTAATCACAGTTAATAGGAGTTAAAATGGACACGTGTTAACCCGCAGGTGTGATTGAACTCTCCCCGAGTTCAATCGCGATTGACTGTGATTCTATTATTTAAATAGATAGATGAAGGTAGTTTGAGAATTAAAGTAAAACATTAAATTAAGTCATAGGATTCTCTCGAGTTCAGCTCGAGAGAATCTCTCGAGTTGGAACCCCTAGAGGTCGCCACGTTTCTCCTTTGACACCCCTTAACCATGGGTAAGGTTCACCCACTCCTAGGGTTCACTAACCCATCCTTGGTTTTTTTTTATTTATTAATCATTATTTTTTAAATTAAGTTTTTTAATATTAAAAATATTTTTTTAATTTAATTAATAATAAAAAAAAAAAAAAAACCATGGATGGGTGAGTGAACCTTACCCATGGTTAAGGGGTGTCAAAGGAGACACGTGGCGACCTCTAGGGGTCGAGAGATTCTCACGAGTTGAACTTGAGAGGATCCTGAGCCTTAAATTAAAGTTTTGTTTTATATGAGGGTAGTTTAGGAATTTCAAAAAATTTAGGCTACGCCTGCCTCTTCCATTATACTATTAGAGGAGTGCTAGCCCTACTCTCGGTCAACCTCTACTCTCACCCTCTACCAACCACTTGTCCATTTGGAAGTGATTGAAGCATTTTTTTCACAAAAAGTGGACAAGTGGTTGGTACAGGGTGAGAGTATGGGTTGACTGAGAGTAGGACTAGCATTCCTCTTACTATTATAATGGGAGAGGCAGGCCTCAGCCAGAATTTTCCGAAATTCCTAAACTACCCTTATATAAATCAAAACTTTAATTTAATGTTTTACCTTCATTCCCAAACTACCCTCCTGTATATATTTAAATAATAGAATCCATTGCATTGGGGGAGAGTTCAATCGCACCCACGGGCTAACACGTGTCCCTTTTAACTCCTATTAATTTTGGTTAACTCCTTCTCCTCACTCTCACATGCATCACATGTGTCACCCGCAAGTTTTTTTACTATTATAATGGGAGAGGCAGGCGTAGCCTGAATTTTCTAAAATTCCTAAAATACCCTTATATAAAACAAAACTTTAATTTAATGTTTTACTTTCATTCTCAAACTACCCTCATCTATCTATTTAAAGAATAGAATCACAATTAATCGTGATTGAACTGGGGGAGAGCTCAATCGTACCCACGGGTTAACACGTGTCCCTTTTAACTCCTATTAACTGTGGTTAACTCCTTCCCCTCACTCTCACGTGCATCACACATGCCACCCGCTAGAATGTATCACGTACGATGCACGTGAGTGCGAGGGAAAAGAGTTAACCACAGTTAATAGGAGTTAAAAGGGACACGTGTTAACCCACGGGTGCGATTGAACTCTCCCCGAGTTCAATCGCTATTGACTATGATTCTATTCTTTAAATAGATATATGAGGGTAGTTTGGGGATTAAAGTAAAACATTAAATTAAAGTTTTGTTTTATATAAGGTTAGTTTAGGAATTTCGGAAAATTTAGGCTACAATTGCCTCTCCCATTATAATAGTAAAGAAAATGGGAGAGGCAGGCCTTAGCCAGAATTTTCCGAAATTCCTATACTACCCTTATATAAATCACAACTTTAATTTAATGTTTTACCTTCATTCCCAAACTACCCTCATCTATCTATTTAAATAATAGAATCGATTGAATTGGGGGAGAGTTCAATCGCACCCACGGGTTAACACGTGTCCCTTTTAACTCCTATTAATTTTGGTTAACTTCTTCTCCTCACTCTCACATGCATCACACGTGCCACCTGCTAGTTTCTTTACTATTATAATGGGAGAGGCAGGCGTAGCCTGAATTTTTAGAAATTCCTAAAATACCCTTATATAAAAAATAAAAAAAACTTTAATTTAATGTTTTACTTTCATTCTCAAACTACCCTCATCTATCTATTTAAAGAATAGAATCACAATTAATCGTGATTGAACTGGGGGAGAGCTCAATCGTACCCACGGGTTAACACGTGTCCCTTTTAACTCCTATTAACTGTGGTTAACTCCTTCCCCTCACTCTCACGTGCATCGCACATGCCACCCGCTAGAATGTATATATACTAGAAAGGAACCGTGCGATGCACGGGAAAATATTCAAAGAAAAAATGACAAATAATAATATGAAATAATATAAATCAATAAATTCTTATTAAAAAAATATATATAAACAATATATACATGTAATTGATAAGAAAACATGAAATTATACCAAATAAGGAGTGACACAATATTTATCTTTCAATGGTGGAGCAAAGGGAGGCATCTGGGACCATTTTTTTGCCACATGTCCCCTATTATCTCCTTTCAACTGTGATTAAGATTCAATAACCCTTAGGATCAAAGCATATTCATGAATTTTTACATAAATAAAAAGATAACAAATAAATTTAACTGAGAAAAATTACCATATGCGCATACAAATTACTATCTTTCTTTAATATACTCATCTGCAAGATGGATTTTAATTCTGCATTCCTTATATAAACTTAAATTTGCAATCATATTGTACTCAACAACAATGATCTATCTGCAAGAACTACTAATTCAAAGAGTATATAATATTTTAGAGCAATTGTTATCCTCAGGGGATGACAAAACTATTACTCCTCACCCTCAATAAGCCCCTTTAACTGCTTTTAATCCCTAGTTAATTTTTTTTTTTAATCCTTAGGGTTAATTGTTTTGTAATTGTTTTTTTTTTAAATAAAGGTAGATAGAGAAAGAAAAAAAGTTGTAACCCTTGAGTCACTTTAATCTTTATTTGATAACCAAGCTTGAGAATATAATATTTCAAATGAGTATGAAATGTTTTGATAAGGTCTCGGGGGGGTCTAGTATATATTCTTTATTAATAGAGAGAGAGAGAGGGGTGGAAGAATATGCATCAACTCACCCGGAATGACAAAGGAAAAAAAATTGATGATCTAACAATACTATACAGAAAAAAAATGATCCTCTAACAGTACACCAATCCAATTAGCTCAGCATTCATAAATTTACTAAACTGTAAGCAGATAAAAGAGGGTTAAATTATGATAACCTATGTTGTAGAGATGCTCCTGGCCACCATTCTTCTTTATCCTACCAATTGGGTAGCACGTGCGATGCACATGAGAGTGAGGGGAAGGAGTTAACCACAGTTAATAGGTGTTAAAAGGGACACATGTTAACCCGTGGGTGCAATTGAACTCTCGCCCATTTAAATCGCGATTGATTGTGATTCTATTCTTTAAATAGATAGATGAGGGTAGTTTGGGAATGAAAGTAAAATATTAAGTTAAAGTTTTGTTTTCTATAAGGATAGTTTAGGAATTTCAGAAAATTAAGGCTACACTTGCCTCTCCCATTATAATAGTAAAGAACTATTTAATTCAAAGAGTATATAAAATTTCAAAGTAATTGTTATCCTCAGGGGTTGACCAAACTATTACCCTCGCCCACAAAAAGCCCATTTAACTGCTCTTATACCCCAGTTATTTTTTTTTTAATCCTTATGTTAATTTTTTTGTAATTGTTTTGTTTTCAATAAAGGTAGATAGAAAATGAAAAAAAGTTATAACCCTATAGTCAATCTAATCTTTTCTTGCTAACCAAGGCCTGAGAATATAATATTAAAAATGGGTACGGAAATGTTTTGATAAGGTCTCAGGGAGCTCCAGTATATACTCTTTATTAATAAAGAGAGAGAGAGGGGTGGAAAAATATACATTAACTCACCCGGAATGACAAAGGAAAAAAAATTTAAGATCTAACAATCCTTTGGGGACCCTTGTTTTGCCACATGTCCCCTTTTATCCCCTTTCAACTGTGATTAAGATTCAATAACCCTTAGGGTCAAAGCATATTCATGAATTTTCACATATATAAAAAGATAACAAATAAATTTAAATAGAAAAAATTATCATATGTGCATACAAATTACTATCTTTCTTCAATTTACCCATCTGCAAGATGGAAGTTAATTCTGTATTCCTTATATAAACTTAGATTTGCAATCATATTGTACTCGACAACAATCATTTATCAGCAAGAACTACTTAATTTAAAGAATATATAATATTTAAGAGCAATTGTTATCCTCATGGGATGACCGATGACCAAATTATTACTCCTTGCCCTCAAAAATCCCTTTAACTGCTCATAAACCCTAGTTAATTTTTATTTAGTCCTTATGGTTAATTTTTTTGAAATTGTTTTTTTTTTTAAATAAAAGTACATAGAGAAAGAAAAAAATTTGTAACCCTTGAGTCACTTTAACCTTTACTTGATAACCAAGGCTTGAGAATATAATATTTCAAATGGGTATGGAAATGTTTTGATAAGGTCTCGGGGTGGTCCAGTATATATTCTTTATTAATAGAGAGAGAGAGAGAGAGGGGGGTGGAAGAATATACATTAACACACCCGGAATGACAAAGGAAAAAAAATTGATGATCTAACAATATTGCAAAAAAAAAAATTAATTTTCTAACAGTACTGGTAAAAAAAAAATGATGCTCTAACATTACACCAATCCAATTAGCTCAACATTCATAAATTTACTAAACTGAAAGCAGAAAAAGAGGGTTAAATTGTGATAACCTATTTTGTAGAGATGCCCGTGACCACCATTCTTCTTTATATTGCCAATTGGGTGGCACGTGCGATGCACGTGAGAGCGAGGGGAAGGAGTTAATCACAGTTAAGTGGAGTTAAAAGGGACACGTCTTAACCCGTGGGTGCGATTGAACTCTCCCCCAGTTCAATCACGATTGATTGTGATTCCATTCTTTAAATAGATACATGAGGGTAGTTTGGGAATGAAAGTAAAACAATAAATTAAAGTTTTGTTTTATATAAGGGTAGTTTAGGAATTTTTGAAAATTTAGGCTACGCCTGCCTCTCCCATTATAATAGTAAAGAACTACTTAATTGAAAGTGTATATAATATTTCAGAGCAATGGTTATCCTCACGGGATGACCAAACTATTACTCATTGCCGTCAAAAAGCCCATTTAACTGTTCTTAAACCTTAGTTAAATTTTTTTCATCCTTATGCTTAATTTTTTTGTAATCGTTTTTTTTTTAAAATGAAGGTAGATAGAGAAAGAAAAAAAGTTGTAACCCTTGTGTCACTTGAATCTTTACTTGATAACCAAGGCGTGAGAATATAATATTTCAAATGGGTATGGAAATGTTTTGATCAGGTCTCGGGGGGGTCCAATATATATTCTTTACAAATAGAGAGACAGAGAGGGGTGGAAGAATATACATTAACTTACCCGGAATGATAAAGCAAAAAACATTGATGATTTAACAATCCTCTGGGGACCCTTGTTTAGCCACTTGTCCACTTTTATCTCCTTTTAACTGTAATTAAGCTTCAATAACCCTTAGGGTCAAATCATATTCATGATTTTTTACATAAAGGAAAAGGTCACAAATAAATTTCAATGGGAAAAATTACCATATGTGCCTAGAAATTACTATTTTTCTTTAATTTACCCATCTGCAAGATGGATTTTAATTTTGTATTCCTTATATAAACTTTGATTTGCAATCATATTGTACTCGACAACAATCATCTATCTACAAGAACTACTTAATTCAAAGAGTATATAATATTTCAGAGCAATTGTTATCCTCTGGGGATGACCAAATTACTATTCCTCGCCCTCAAAAAGCCCCTTTAACTGCTCATAACCCTAGTTAATTTTTTTTTAATCCTTATGGTTATTTTTTTTGTAATTGTTATTTTTTTTAAATAAAGGTAGATAGAGAAAGAAAAAAAATGTTGTAATCCTTGAGTCACTTTTATCTTTACTTGATAACCAAGGTTTGAGAATATAATATTTCAAATGGGTATGGAAATGGTTTGATAAGGTCTCGGGGTGGTCCAGTATATATTCTTTATTAATAGAGAGATAGAGGGGTGGAAGAATATACATTAACTCACCCGGAATGACAAAGGAAAAAAAATTGATGGTCGAACAATACAGTAAAAAAAAAATTAATTCTCTAACAATACTGATAAAAAAAAATGAAGCTCTAAAAGCACACCAATCTAATTAGCTCAACATTCCCAAATTTACTAAACTGAAAGAAAATAAAAAAAGAGGGTTAAATTGTGATAACCTATGTTGTAGAGATGCCCGTGACCACCATTCTTCTTTATCCTACCAATTGGGTGGCCTATGCGATGCATGTGAGAGCGAGGAGAAGGAATTAAAAGGGACACATGTTAACCGTGGGTTTAATTGAACTCTCCCCCAGTTCAATCGCAATTGATTGTGATTCTATTCTTTACATAGATAGATGAGGGTAGTTTGGAAATGAAAGTAAAACATTAAATTAAAGTTTTGTTTTATATAAGGGCAGTTTAGGAATTTGGAAATTCAGGCTACGCCTGCCTCTCCCGTTATAATAGGAAAGAACTACTTAATTCAAAGAGTTTATAATATTTCAGAGCAATTGTTATCCTTAGGGGATGACCAAATTATTAATCCTTGCCCTCAAAAAGCCCCTGTAACTGCTCTTAAACCCTAGTTAAATTTTTTTCATACATATGGTTAATTTTGTTGTAATTGTTTTTTTTTTTTAAATAAAGGTAGATACAGAATGAAAAAAAGTTATAACCCTTGAGCCAGTCTAATCATTACTTGGTAACCAAAGCTTGAGAATATAATATTTCAAATGGGTATGGAAATGTTTTGATAAGGTCTCGGGAGGGTCTGGTATATATTCCTTATTAATAGAGAGAGAGAGAGGGGTGGAAGAATATACATTAACTCACCCGGAATGACAAAGGAAAAAAAATTGATGATCTAACAATCCTCTGGGGACACTTGTTTTGCCACATGTCCCCTTTTATCTCCTTTTAACTGTGATTAAAATTCAATAACCCTTAGAGTCAAAGGATATTCATGATTTTTTACATAAATAGAAAGACAACAAATAAATTTAAATAGGAGAAATTACAATATGTGCATACAAATTACTATCTTTCTTCAATTTACCCATTTACAAGATGGAAGTTAATTTTGTATTCCTTATATAAACTTAGATTTGAAATCATATTGTACTCGACAACAATCATTTATCTACAAGAACTACTTTATTCAAAGATATATAATATTTAAGAACAATTGTTATCCTCGTGGGATGACCAAATTATTACTCTTCGCCCTCAAAAATCCCCTTTAACAGCTCATAAACCCTAGTTAATTTTTTTAAGTCCTTATGGTTAATTTTTCTGGCATTGTTTTTTTTTTAAATAAAGGTAGATAGAGAAGGAAAAAAAAGTTGTAACCCTTGAGTAACTTTATTCTTTACTTGATAACCAAAGCTTGATAATATAATATTTCAAATAGGTATGGAAATATTTTGATAAGGTCTCGGGGTGGTCCAGTATATATTCTTTATTAATAGAGAGAGAGAGAGAGGGGTGGAAGAATATACATTAACACACCCAGAATGACAAATCAAAAAAAATTGATGATCTAACAATACTGCAAAAAAAAAAAAAAATTTGTAACAGTACTTGTAAAAAAAAATGATGCTCTAAAATTACACTAATCCAATTAGCTCAACATTCATAAATTTACTAAACTGAAAGCAGAAAAAAGAGGGTCAAATTGTGATAACCTATGTAGTAGAGATGCCCATGACCACCATTCTTCTTTATGCTGCCAAATGGGTGGCACGTGCGATGCATGTGAGAGCAACGGGAAGGAGTTAACCACAATTAATTCAAGTTAAAAGGGACACGTCTTAACCCGTGGGTGCGATTGAACTCCCCCCCCAATTCAATTGCGATTGATTGTGATTCCATTCTTTAAATAGATACATGAGGGTAGTTTGGGAATGAAAGTAAAACAATAATTTAAAGTTTTGTTTTATATAAGGGAAGTTTAGGAATTTTGCAAAATTCAGGCTACGCCTGCCTCTCCCATTATAATAGTAAAGAACTACATAATTCAAAGTGTATATAATATTTCAGAGCAATGGTTATCCTCAAGGGATGACCAAACTATTACTCCTTTCCGACTAAAAGCCCCTTTAACTGCTCTTAAACCTTAGTTAATTTTTTTTTAATCCTTAGGGTTAATTTTTTTGTAATCGTTTTTTTTTTAAAATGAAGTTTGATAGAGAAAGAAAAAAAGTTGATCAGGTTTCGAGGGGGGGGGTCCAGTATATATTCTTTATTAATATAGAGAGAGAGGGGTGGAAGAATATACATTAACTCACCTGGAATAACAAAGAAAAAAAAATTGATGATCTAACAATCTTCTGGGGACCCTTCTTTTGCCACATGTCCCCTCTTATCTCCTTTTAACTGTGATTAAGATTCAATAACCCTTAGGTCAAAGCATATTCATGATTTTTTACATAAATAAAAAGATAACAAATAAATTTAAATAGAAAAAATTACCATATGTGCAAACAAAATACTATCTTTCTTTAATTTACCCATCTGCAAGATGGATTCTAATTCTGTATTCCTTATATAAACTTAGATTTGCCATCATATTGTACTGACAACAATCATTTATATACTAGAACTACTTAATTGAAAGAGTATATAATATTTCAGAGCAACTATTATCCTCAAGGGATGACCAAATTGTAACTCCTCGCCCTCAAAAAGACCCTTTAAATGCTCATAAACCCTAGTAATTTTTTTTTAGTCCTTGTGGTTAATTTTTTTGTAATTGTTTTTTTTTAAAATAAAGGTAGATAGAGAAAGAAAAAAAAGTTGTAACCCTTGAGTCACTTTAATCTAAACTTGATAACCAAGGCTTGACAATATAATATTTCAAATGGGTACGGAAATGTTTTGATAAGGTCTCGGGGTGGTCCAGTATATATACTTTATTAATAGAGAGAGAGAGAGGGGTGGAAGAATATACATTAACTCACCCGGAATGACAAAGGAAAAAATTTTGAGGATCTAACAATACTGGAAAAAAAAAATTAATTCTCTAAAAGTACTGGTAAAAAAAAATGATGCTCTAACATTACACCAATCCAATTAACTCAACATTCATAAATTTACTAAAGTGAAAGCAAAAAAAAGAGTGTTAAATTGTGATAACCGATGTTGTAGAGATGCCCGTTACCGCTATTCTTCTTTATCCTACCAATTTGGTGGCACATGCGATGCACGTGAGAGCGAGGGGAAGGAGTTGACCACAATTAATAGGAGTTAAATGGGACACATGTTAACCCGTGGGTGTGATTGAACTCTCCCCCAGTTCGATTGATTGTGATTCTATTCTTTAAATAGATAGATGAGGGTAGTTTGGGAATGAAAATAAAACATCAAATTAAAGTTTTGTTATATATAACGTAGTTTAGGAATTTCGGAAAAAAAAAGGCTATGCCTGCCTCTCCCATTATACTAGTAAAGAACTACTTAATTCAAAGAGTATATAATATTTCAAAGCAATGGTTATCTCAGGGGATGACCAAACTATTACTTCTCGCCCTCAAAAAGCCCCTTGCTCTTCAACGTCAGTGAATTATTTTTTAATCCGTATGTTAATTTTCTTGTAATCAATTTTTTTTAAAATAAAGGTAGATAGAGAAAGAAAACAAGTTGTAACCCTTGAGTCACTCGAATCTTTACTTGATAACCAAGGCTTGAGAATATAGTATTCAAATGGTATGGAAATATTTTGATAAGATCTCGGGGGGGTCCGTTATATATTCTTTATTAATAGAGAGAGAGAGAGGGGTGGAAGAACATACATTAACTCACCCGGAATGACAAAGGAAAAAAAATTGATGATCTAACATTCCTTTGGGACCCTTGTTTTGCCACATGTCCACTTTTATCTCATTTTAATTGTGATTAAGATTCAATAACCCTTAGGGTCAAAGCATATTCATGATTTTTTGCATAAATAAAAAGATTACAAATAAATTTAAATCAGAAAAATTACCATATGTGCGTCCAAATTACTATCTTTCTTTAATTTTCCCATCTACAAGATGGATGTTAATTCTGTATTCCTTATATAAACTTTGATTTGCAATCATATTGTACTCGACAACAATCATTTATATGCAAGAACTACTTAATTCAAAGAGTATATAATAGTTAAGAGCAATTGTTATCATCAGGGGATGACCAAATTATTACTCCTCGCCCTCAAAAAGCCCCTTTAATTGCGCATAAACCCTAGTTAATTTTTTTTTAGTCCTTATGGTTAATTTTTTTGTAATTGTTTTGTTTTTTAAATAAAGGTAGATAGAGAAAGAAAAAAAGTTGTAACCCTTGAGTCACTTTAATCTTTACTTTGATAACCAAGGCTTGAGAATATAATATTTCAAATGGGTATGGAAATGTTTTGATAAGGTCTTGGGGTGGTCCAATATGTATTCTTTATTAATAGAGAGGGAGAGAGGGGTGGAAGAATATACATTAACTCACCCGGAATGACACAAAAAAAAAATTGATGATCTAACAATACTATAAAATAAAATAAAAAATTCCCTAACTGTACTGGTAAAAAAAATGATGTTCTAACAGTACAGCAATCCAATTAGTTCGACATTCATAAATTTACTAAACTGAAAGGAGAGAAAAGAGGGTTAAATTGTGATAACATATGTTGTAGAGATGCCCGTGACCACCATTCTACTTTATCCTACCATTTGGGTGGCACGTGCAATGCACGTGAGAGCGCGGGGAAGGAGTTAACCACAGTTAATAGTTGTTAAAAGGGACACCTGTTAACCCGTGGGGGCAATTGAACTCTCCCGCAGTTCAATCGCGAACGATTGTGATTCTATTCTTTAAATAGATAGATGAGGGTAGTTTGGGAATGAAAGTAAAACATTACATTAAAGTTTTGTTTTATATAAGGGTAGTTTAGGAATTTCAAAAAATTCAGGCTACGCCTGCCTCTCCCATTATAATAGTAAAGAACTACTTAATTCAAAGAGTATATAATATTTCAAAGCAATTGTTATCCTTAGGGGATGACCAAATTATTATTCCTCGCCCTCAAAAAGCCCCTTTAATTGCTCTTAAACCCTAGTTAATTTTTTTTTAATCCGTATGTTTAATTTTTTTGTTTTTTAAATAAAGGAAACATAGAGAAAGAAAAAAAAGTTGTAACTCTTGAGTCACTTTAATCTTAACTTGATAACCAAGGTTTGAGAATATAATATAACAAATGGGTATGGAGATGTTTTGATAAGGTCTCGGGGTGGTCCAGTATATATTCTTTATTAATAGAGAGAGAACGAGAGGGGTGGAAGAATATACATTAACTCACCCGGAATGACAAAGGAAAAAAATTTGATGATCTAACAATACTGGGAAAAAAAAAATTAATTCTCTAAAAGTACTAGTAAAAAAAAAATGATGCTCTAACATTACACCAATCCTATTAGCTCAACATTCATAAATTTACTAAACTTAAAGTAGAAAAAAGAATGTTAAATTGTGATAACCTATGTTGTAGAGATGCCCGTGACCACTATTCTTCTTTATCCTACCAATTTGGTGGCATGTGCGATGCACGTGAGAGCGAGGGGAAGGAGTTAACCACAATTAATAGGAGTTAAATGGGACACGTGTTAACCCGTGGGTGTGATTGAGCTCTCCCCCAGTTCAATCGCGATTGATTGTGATTCTATTCTTTAAATAGATAGATGAGGGTAGTTTGGGAATGAAAATATAACATCAAGTAAAAGTTTTGTTATATATAACTTAGTTTAGGAATTTCGGAAAAAAAAAAGGTTATGCCTGCCTCTCCCATTATAATAGCAAAGAACTACTTAATTCAAAGAGTATATAAAATTTCAAAGCAATGGTTATCTCAGGGATGACCAAACTATTACTCCTCGCCCTGGAAAAGCCCCTTGCTCTTAAACGTTAGTTAATTATGTTTTAATCCTCATGGTTAATTTTCTAGTAATCAATTTTTTTAAAAATAAAGGTAGATAGAGAAAGAAAAAAAGTTGTAACCCTTGAGTCACTTGAATCTTTACTTGATAACCAAGGCTTTAGAATATAATGTTCAAATGGGTATGGAAATATTTTGATAAGATCTCGGGGGGGTCCAGTATATATTCTTTATTAATAGATAGAGAGAGAGGGGTGGAAGAATGTACATTAACTCACCCGGAATGACAAAGGAAAAAAAAAAATTGATGATCTAACAATCCTCCGGGACCATTGTTTTGCCACATGTCCCCTTTTATCTCCTTTTAACTGTGATTAAGATTCAATAACCCTTAGGGTGAAAGCATATTCCTGATTTTTTACAAAAATAAAAAGATAACAAATAAATTTAATTAGAAAAAATTACCATATGCGCATACAAATTACTACCTTTCTTTAATTTTCCCGTCTGCAAGATGTATGTTAATTCGGTATTCCTTATATAAACTTAGATTTGCAATCATATTGTACTCGACAACAATCATTTATCAAGAACTACTTGATTCAAAGAGTACACAATATTTAAGAGCAATTGTTATCATCAGGGGATGACCAAATTATTACTCCTCACCCTCAAAAAGCCCCTTTTATTGCTCATAAACCCTAGTTAATTTTTTTTTGGTCCTTATGGTCAATATTTTTTGAATTTTGTTTTTTTAAAATAAAGGTAGGTAGAGAAAGAAAAAAAAGTTGTAACCCTTTAGTCACTTTAATCTTTACTTGATAACCATGGCTTGACAATATAATATTTCAAATGGGTATGGAAATGTTTTGATAAGGTCTCCGGTGGTCCAGTACATATTCTTCATTAATAGAGAGAGAGAGAGAGAGGGGTGGAAGAATATACATTAACTCACCCGGGATGACAAAGGAAAAAAAATTGATGAGCTAACAATATTGCAAAAAAAAAAAATTAATTCTCTAACAATACTGGTAAAAAAAAATGATGCTCTAATAGTACACCAATCCAATTAGCTCAACATTCATAAATTTACTAAACTGAAAGCAGAAAAAAGAGGGTTAAATTATGATAACCTATGTTGTAGAGATGCCCATGACCACCAATCTTCTTTATCCTACCAATTGGTTGGCTTGTGCGATGCACGTGAGAGCGAGGGGAAGGAGTTAACCACAATTAATAGGAGTTAAAAGGGACACATGTTAACCCGTGGGTGCAATTGAACTCTCCCCCAGTTCAATCGCGATTGATTGTGATTCCATTCTTTAAATAGATACATGAGGGTAGTTTGGGAATGAAAGTAAAACATTAAATTATAGTTTTAGTTTTTACAAGGGTAGTTTTGGAATTTTGGCAAATTCAAGCTACGCCTGCCTCTGCCATTATAATAGTAAAGAACGACTTAATTCAAAGTATATATAATATTTCAGAGCAATGGTTATCCTCAAGGGATGACCAAACTATTACTTCTCGCCCGCAAAATGCCCCTTTAATTGCTCTTAAATCTTAGTTAATTTTTTTTTCATCCTTATGGTTAAATTTTTTATAATCGTTTTTTTTAAATGAAGGTAGATAGAGAAAGGAAAAAAGTTGTAATCCTTGAGTCAGTTGAATTTTTACTTCATAACCAAGGCTTGAGAATATTTAAATTGGTACTGAAATGTTTTGATCAAGTCTCTGGGGGGGGGGGGGGGGGCAATAGATATTCTTTATTAATATAGAGAGAGAGAGGGGTGGAAGAATATACCTTAACTCACCCGAAATGATAAAGGAAAAAAAATTGATATTCTAACAATCCTCTGAGGACCCTATTTTTGCCACATGTCCCCTTTTATCTCCTTTTAATTGTGATTAAGATTCAATAACCCTTAGGGTCAAAGCATATTCATGATTTTTTACATAAATAAAAAGATAAAAAATAAATTTAAATAAGAAAAATTACCATATGTGCATACAAATTACTATCTTTCTTTAATTTACCCATCTGCAAGATGGATTTTAATTATGTATTCCTGATATAAACTTAGATTTGCAATCATATTGTACTTGACAACAATCATTTATCTACAAGAACTACTTAATTCAGTGAGTATATAATATTTCAAACCAATTGTTATCCTCAGGGGATGACCAAATTATTACTCCTCGCCCTCAAAAAGCCCCTTTAACTGCTTATAAACCCTAGTTAATTTTTTTTTTAGTCCTTGTGGTTAATTTTTTTTAAAAATAATGGTAGATAGAGAAAGAAAAAATAGTTGTAACCCTTGAGTCACTTTAATCTTTACTTGATAACCAAGGCTTGAGAATATAATACTTCAAACAGGTTTGGAAATGTTTTGATAAGGTCTCGGGGTGGTCCAGTACATATTCTTAATTCATAAAGAGAGGGAGAGAGAGAGGGTGGAAGAATATACATTATATCAACCCGGAATGATAAACGAAAAAAAATTGATGATCAAACTATACTGCAAAAAAAAAAATTAATTCTCTAACAGTTTTGGTAAAAAAAAATGATGCTCTAATAGTACACCAATCCAATTAGCTCAACATTCATAAATTTACTAAACTGAAAGCTAAAAAAAGGGGCTTAAATTGTGATAACCTATGTTGGAAAGATGCCCGTGACCACCATTCTTCTTTATCCTGCCAATTGGGTGGCACGTGCGAAGCACGTGAGAGCGAGGGGAAGGAGTTAACCACAGTTAATAGGAGTTAAAAGGGACACGTGTTAACCCATGGGTGTGATTGAACTCTTCCCCAGTTCAATCGCAATTGATTGTGATTCCATTCTTTAAATAGAAACATGAGGGTAGTTTGGGAATGAACGTAAAACATTAAATTAAAATTTTTTTTTATATAAGGTAGTTTAGGAATTTCGGAAAATTCAGGCTACGCCTATCTCTCCCATTATAATAGTAAAGAACTACTTAATTCGAAGTGTATATAATATTTCAGAGCAATGGTTATCCTCAGGGGATGACCAAACTATTACTCCACGCCCTCAAAAATCCCCTTCAACTGCTCTTCCACCTTAGTTAATTTTTTTTAATCCTTATGGTAAATTTTTTTGCAATAATTTTGTTCTAAATGAAGGTAGATAGAGAAAGAAAAAAAGTTGTAACCCTTGAGTCACTTGAATTTTTACTTGATAACCAAGGCTTGAGAATATAATATTTCAAATGGGTATTGAAATGTTTTGATCAGGTCTCGGGGGGGTCCAGTATATATTCTTTATTAATATGGAGAGAGAGAGGGGTGGAAGAATATACATTAACTCACCCGGAATGACAAAGGAAAAAAAATTGATAATCAAACAATCCTCTGGGGACCCTTGTTTTGCCACTTGTCCCCTTTTATCTCCTTTTAACTGTGATTAAGATTCAATAACCCTTAGGGTCAAAGCATATTCATGATTTTTTACATAAATAAAAAAGAAAACAAATAAATTTAAATTGGAAAAATTACCATATGTGCATTCAAATTACTATCTTTCTTTAATTTACCCATCTGCAAGATGGATTTTAATTCTGTATTCCTTATATAAACTTAGATTTGCAATCTTATTGTACTCGACAACAATCATCTATCTACAAGAATTACTTAATTCAAAGAGTATATAATATTTCAGAGCAATTGTTATCCTCAGAGGATGACCAAATTATTACTCCTCGCCCTCAAAAAGCCCCTATAACTGCTCATAAACCCTAGTTAATTTTTTTTTAGTCCTTATGGTTAATTTTTTTGTAATTTTTTTTTTTTTGCAAATAAAGGTAGATAGAGAAAGAAAAAAAACTTGTAACCCTTGAGTCACTTTAATCTTTACTTGATAACCAAGGGTTGTGAGTATAATATTTCAAATGGGTTAGGAAATGTTTTAATAAGGTCTTGGGTTGGTCTAGTATATATTCTTTATTAATAGAGAGAGAGAGAGAGAGAGAGAGGGGCAGAAGAATTTACATTAACTCACCCGGAATGACACAGGAAAAAAATTAATGATCTAACAATACTGTAAAAAAAAAAATTAATTCTGTAACAGTACTGATAGAAAAAAATGATGCTCTAACATTACACCAATCCAATTAGCTCAACATTCATAAATTTACTATACTGAAAGCAGAAAAAAGAGGGTTAAATTGTGATAACTTATGTTGTAGAGATGCCTGTGACAATCATTCTTCTTTATCCTACCAATTTGGTGGCACGTGCGATGCACATGAGAGCGAGGGGAAGAGGTTAACCACAGTTAATAGGAGTTAAAAGGGACATGTGTTAACCCGTGGGTGTGATTGAACTCTCCCCCAGTTCGATTGATTGTGATTCTGTTCTTTAAATAGATAGATGAGGGTAGTTTGGGAATGAAAGTAAAACATTAAATGAAAGTTTTGTTTTATATAAGCGTAGTTTAGGAATTTCATAAAATTCAAGCTATGCCTGCCTCTCCCTTTATAATTGTAAAGAACTACTTAATTCAAAGAGTATATAATATTTCAGAGCAATGGTTATATCAGGGGATGACCAAACTATTACTCCTAGCCCTCAAAAAGCCCCTTGCTCTTAAACGTTACTTAATTATTTTTTAATGCTTATGGTTAAATTTTTTTTAATCGTTTTTTTTAAAGTAAAGGTAGATAGAGAATGAAGAAAAGTTGTAACTCTTGAGTCACTTGAATCTTTACTTGATAACCAAGGCTTGAGAATATAATATTCAAATGGGTATGGAAATATTTTGATAAGATCTCGGGGGGGTCTAGTATATATTTTTTATTAATATAGAGAGAGAGAGAGGGGTGGAAGAATATACATTAACTCTCCTGGAATGACAAAAGAAATAAAAATTGATGATCTAACAATCCTCTGGGGACCCTTGTTTTGCCACATGTCCCCTTTTATCTCCTTTCAACTATGATTAAGATTCCATAACCCTTAGGGTCAAAGCATATTCATGAATGTTTACATAAATACAAAGATAACAAATAAATTTAAATGAGAAAAATTACCATATGTGAGTACAAATTACTATCTTTCTTTAATTTACCCATCTGCTAGATGGATTGTAATTTAGTATTCCTTATATAAACTTAGATTTTCAATCATATTGTACTCAACAACAATAATCTGTTTACAAGAACTACTTAATTCAAAGAGTATATAATATTTCAGAGCAATTGTTATCCTTGGGGGACGACCAAACTATTACTCCTCGCCCTCAAGAAGCCCTTTTAACTGCTCATAAACTCTAGTTAATTTTTTTTTAATCCTTATGTTTAATTTTTTTGTAATTGCTTTTTAAAAAAAATAAAGGTAGATAGAGAAAGAAAAAAAAGTTGTAACCCTTCAGTCACTTTAATCTTTACTTGATAACCAAGGCTTGACAATATAACATTTCAAATGGGTATGGAAATGTTTTGATAAGGTCTCGGGGTGGTCCAATATATATTCTTTATTAATAGAGACGGAGAGAGGGGTGGAAGAATATACATTAACTCACCCGGAATGACAAAGGAAAAAAATTGATGATCTAACAATACTATAAAAAAAAAATTAATTCTCTAACAGTACTGGTAAAAAAAATGATGCTCTAACAGTACACAAATCCAATTAGCTCGACGTTCATAAATTTACTAAACTGAAAGCAGAAAAAAGAGGGTTAAATTGTGATAACATATGTTGTAGAGATTGCCCATGACCACCATTCTTCTTTATCCTACCAATTGGGTGGCACATGCGATGCACGTGAGAGCGAGGGGAAAGAGTTAACCACAGTTAATAGTTGTTAAAAGGGACACGTGTTAACCCATGGGTGCAGTTGAACTCTCCCCCAGTTCAATCACGAATGATTGTGATTCTATTCTTTAAATAGATAGATGAGGGTAGTTTGGGATTGAAAGAAACATTAAATTAAAGTTTTGTTTTATATAAGGGTAGTTTAGGAATTTCAAAAAATTCAGGCTACGCCTGCCTCTCCCATTATAATAGTAAAGAACTACTTAATTCAAAGAGTATATAATATTTCAGAGCAATTGTTATCCTTTGGGGATGACCAAATTATTACTCCTCGCCCTCAAAAAGCCCCATTAACTGCTCTTAAACCCTAGTTAATTTTTTTTTTAATCCTTATGGTTAATTTTTTTGTAATTGTTTTTTTTAAAATAAAGGTAGATAGAGAAAGAAAAAAAGTTGTAATCCTTGAGTCACTTTAATCTTTACTTGATAACCATGGCTTGAGAATATAATATTTCAAATGTGTATGGAAATGTTTTGATCAGGTCTAGGGGGGTCCAGTATATATTCTTTATTTATAGAGGGAGAGTGAGGGGTGGAAGAATATACATTAACTCACCCGAAATGACAAAGGAAAAAAAATTGATGATCTAACAATCCTCTGGGGACCACTTTTTTGCCCCATGTCCCTTTTTATCTCCTTTCATCTGTGATTAAGATTCAATAACCCTTAGGGTCAAAGCATATTCATGAATTTTTACATAAATACAAAGATAACAAATAAATTTAAATTGGAAAAATTACCATGTGCGCATACAAATTACTATCTTTCTTTAATTTACCCATCTGCAAGATGGATTGTAATTTTGTATTCCTTTTATAAACTTAGATTTGCAATCATTTTGTACTCGACAACAATCATTTATCTACTAGAACTACTTATTTGAATGAGTATTTAATATTTCGGAGCAACTGTTATCCTCAGGAGATGACCAAATTATTACTCCTTGCCCTCAAAAAGCCCCTTTAACTGCTCATAAGCCCTTGTTAATTTTTTTTTTAATCCTGATAGTTAATTTTTTTGTAATTTCTTTTAAGCAAAAATAAAGGTGGATAGAGAAAGAAAAAATGTTGTAATCCTTGAGTCACTTTAATCTTTACTTAGTAACCAAGGCTTGAGAATATAATATTTCAAATGGGTATGGAAATGTTTTGATAAGGTCTCGGGAGGGTCCGGTATATATTCTTTATTAATAGAGAGAGGGAGGGGGGGTGGAAAAATATACATTAACTCACCCGGAGTGACAAAGGAAAAAAAATTGATGATCTAACAATATTGTAAAAAAAAAAATTAATTCTCTGACAATACTGGTAAAAAAAAATGATGCTCTAACTGTACACCAATCCAATTAGCTAAACATTCATGAATTTGCTAAACTGAAAGTATAAGAAAGTGTTAGCCTCAGGGTTACAACCATGGATAGCCCTAATAATTTTGATAATAACATAATAATGAAATGAACTATTTGTCACTAATAATCTTGTTTAAAGTGCTGTAACATTTCAGAATACACAAGTTGATAGCTCTCTAATCATGAAGAGGGATGGAAATTACCCAAGAGGAAGTTCAACCCATTGTATACAAGATGAAGATTGAAGATAAGACCATAGTCCAAGTCAGGTCCATTGAAGATAAAAGATGAAATCACTAGACCCAAGTCAAGCCAAGCTAATCTCTCAGCAATTCAAATGTATTTATTTTTTTATTTTTGAGAGTTGATAGGACTAATGTAAAAAATCCTCAAAAGAATGGTAAGTTGAAAAGCTCAAGAATCATAGATTGACCATAGGAGCCTAGGACACGTTTTGAAAATCATTCTAAGGCCCTAAATGATCATAAAATCATGATAAAAGTATAGTTAATTGACCTAGGAAATCAATCACATCCCTTTGGTCTGATCCAAAATAGAATTCAGGATTTTTACTCTGAATTTGTCGACGAATTATCTGGGTAGATTGAATTCGGCGACGAAGTCATGACAGAATTTTTAAAATTCAATTCTGTCTCTTGATTTCGGTGACGAAATGCTTGGTTAATTTGAATTTGGCAACAAAGTCATTATAGGGTTTTTCAGAATTCAATTCTGTCTTATATATTCGGCGACGAATTCAAGTTGGAACTCCACTTCGTCGACAAAATCTTATCTGACTCTGAAAAATCATTGTAACGGCTATTTTTCAATGGATCAAATTGCATTTAATGAGCCTATAACGACTTTATTGGATTAAATGTTATAAAAAAAGTTCATTTATGAACAAACAACAACTCTTGATCACAGCAATAACTCCTATTGATCACTCATTCATTGCTATTGATATCTCACTCACTCTCACATTTAGAAAATCCTTAAAATCTCTCTTAAGCTCATTCAACTCCTATTTCCTTTGAGAAACTTTATTAGAGTTTGTATTTCACTCTTATCCAGCTCAATTAAGGAGTTCTCATTTCGGATTTTCAATCCAAACTCATTTATTGAGGTCAATCAAGAATCTAAGATTCTTGCACTGAAATTGTTGCTTCAGTTTTATTAAGAGAGGGTTGTGCTCTTGAAAGGTTTCAGCTCGGCCTAAAGGAAAGCTTGTAAAGGTATCATCTTGACCTGTAAAAGAGATTGTAAGAGTTTAGACTCCATCTATAAAGGAGCTATGCGATTAAGGAATCGTGGTGAATCCTCTAATTGGAAGCTGAGGCGGGGAGTAGGCTGGTTTGCTGAATCTCGTGAACAAATCTTGAGTTTGCACTCTCATTCTCTTCTCCCTTTCTTTTAATATTTTATTGTTTAGCTTGTTGCATATTTAATTTTATTCCGCACATTTGTACTTGTAGTTCATATTTTTTAAATCTGTCATAGACCCTATTCACCCCTCCTTTAGGGTCATTACCTGACCAATAGAAAGAGGGTTAAATTGTGATAACCTATGTTGTAGAGATGCCCGTGACCACCATTCTTCTTTATCCTACCAATTGGGTGGTACGTGCGATGCACGTGAGCGAGGGGAAGGAGTTAACCACAGTTAATAGGAGTTAAAAGGGACACGTGTTAACCCGTGGGTGCGATTGAACTCTCCCCCAGTTCAATCGCAATTGATTGTGATTCTATTCTTTAAATAGATAGATGAGGGTAGTTTGGGAATGAAAGTAAAACATTAAATTAAAGTTTTGTTTTATATAAGGGTAGTTTAGGAATTTCAGAAAATTCAAGCTACGCCTGCCTCTCCCATTATAATAGTAAAGAACTACTTAATTCAAAGAGTATATAATATTTCAGAGCAATTGTTATCCTCAGGAGATGACTAAACTATTACTCCTCGCCCTCAAAAAGCCCCTTGAACTACTCTTAAACCCTAGTTAATTTTTTTTTAATCCTTATGGTTAATTTTTTTGTAATTGTTTAGATAGAGAAAGAAAAAAAAAAGTTGTAGCCCTTGAGCCACTTTAATCTTTACTTGATAAATAAGGCTTGAGAATATAATATTTAAAAATATTTTGATAAGGTCACGGGGGGGGTCCTATTCTTTATTAATAGAGAGAGAGAGAGAGAGGGGTGGAAGAATATACATTAACTCACCTGGAATTAACTCACCTGGAATGACAAAGGAAAAAAATTGATGATCTAACAATACTGTAAAAAAAAATAAATTAATTCTCTAATAGTACTGATAAAAAAAATGATGCTCTAACAGTACACCAATCCAATTAGCTCTACATTCATAAATTTACTAAACTACCATTCTTCTTTATCCTACCAATTGGGTTATCTTGTCTCTCTGAATCCTACAACTGGATAGTAAAGAAATAAGAAAAGAAAAAAAAAAGCATTTGTAAGCCGTGAACAGATGAAAATCAGAAGCAGATGCAACATAAAATAATAGCACTGCAATCCTTGGAAGATGATGTTCTGTGCATGAGAACCATGGTTCTTTGTTGAGTCCTTGAGGTGATAAGGCCGCCAACTGTAAGGCGTCGAAATGCTACAAGGAACATGAATGTATTGTTTTTGAAAATTAACTGGGCGGAGCGCGGTAATTTTGAATGGGTTTTCAGGAATTCGAGAAGTTGTGAATATATATCAATATTGCTAGTGCTGCCTACTAATTATAATCGGTTAAATGAACAAATCACTGAGATTGATGGTGGTGATCATGACACAGATATGTACCGTAACGGATATGAACATTCCAAGGCGCAACATTGACACCGATGTAAGTCAGCGATTCAACAGAATCAACAAAGATGAGGAGAACGAAATTCATTAACCTTAGAAAGAACTAGAAAGAGATGTCCACCAGGAGAGCTATGGTGAAGATGAGTGCGAATGCCGAAAATGAAGCACCATGAGAATACTCAGTCACTGATGACTCCTATAGAAGCCGGAGGACTATCCCAACGTATCGTGGCCTGTTTCTTCTCAGAATTTCTCACTACAGATGTGGACAAGGAGAGGGAGATTATTTTAAACAATTTTACTACTAAATAAAGAAACGTGAGGGAGAGGGAGAATCTTTTGAATCAGTTGATTGGTTTAAACACATTAAATAAGGAGACGCTTCCAAGGATTGCACTGCTATAGGAATTTGAAGTGGAACCATTGTGTTGGTTAGATTCTATAGAGACGGATTAAGTAGAAGTTAGAAGGTTACTATGGAGTTCCGAAGAGTTGTATTGCTTCCTTAAACAGTGTGTTCGATATTTCAAGGGAGACATGAGAGCGTCCCAAGCTGTGGAATGACGTTTGGAAGAGTTCTATCACTTCATTTTTGTACCTTTGATACTTGACGGCCTCGCATTGTCTTGGTGAAGCCAGAAAGGGCTCTCGGGGTTCCATACATTGTGCGACAGTTGGCGTTAAATGGTGAGAAGTCATTCCATTTTCTCCCCATAATTTTGACTTTTCCCCATTTGATATCTCTCACTCTTATTCTCACACACTTATCGCCACATGTCTTATAATGGGCGGAGAAGTCAAAATCATGGGTCCCATGATTTTGACTTCTCCACCACTTGTCTCTTATTCTATGGAACCCCGAGACAAGCCCTTTGTGCCAGAGACAATCCAGAGTCATATTGGAGCGGTGAAAGGAAAGGAAACGGGGGAAAAGGAGCCGTGAAGAGACCGTCCCAATTACGTAGGCCCCAAAAATTAATCTCACATGTGGCAACAATTCCTACTAAGGCTACCACCTAGACCACCACCAGCTGGTGTGAAGAAGGTTAAGAGGGAAAGAGAAGGGGAAGGTGATCTTCCTCCAAATAAATTTTTTCAACAGTGAAAATGGTTGGGACACAAACCTTCTTTCTAAATTTTTCCACAGGTACAATTGTTGGGACACACATCTCCCCACTTGGAAGGGATGCACACCTTTCCACTTTCTCTCTCTATCTCTATTCTCGATAACCTCCTGAAAACCCTCCGGCACTGCCACGTGGACCACCAAAGGTTCAGTTTTAATTAATAGTAGTAATATGGAGAGAGAGAGAGAGAGAGAGGATGGAAACGGGTGGGTTAATCAAGTAACCCGCCACGCTCCCATTGGGACGGGTTTGGGGAGTTTTAAACGGTTATGAGCAGGTTTGGAATGAAATGTTAAACCCAAGTCACGTTCGGAGCTAGGGATGGGTTTAGGCCGCCCACGTTTATAATGTCAAATCATTATTTCAACCTTAATTTAATATTAAAACTACCTTGCCTCGCATTTCTAATGTCAAATCATTATTTTACCCTTAATTTAATACTAAAATTACTTAATTATATTTCTTTATAGTATGAAATATAGTCCCGCTCCATCCCATCTAGTGCTTAACCAAATGAGGATGGGTTAAGAAGTGTTCCGAAAAATCTGTCCCGCCCCGCCCCGCCCCAAGCCAGGATTGGGGGTAGGGGTAGGAGTTTTCTATTAGGGGTGGGGTCCGGTTTGTGGCGCCCTGACCCAACCCCGTTGCCATTCCTAATTGAAGGCCCAACATTTTACTGTGGCAGCATTACATTTAAGACTTCATTACTCATTTTCTGGTGTTTGGTTGCATTAAGGCAGAAATATTTTTTATATTAAAAAAATAAAGATTAAAAAAATAAAAACAAAGATTAAAAGAATAAAAAATTTATGAATAAAGATATTTTTGTAATTTTAAAAATAATTTTAAAGAAGTTGGTATTTTATGGGAAAATGACTTACAGATTTTTAAAATATATGTCATTTTCCGAAAAAATTGTTCATTTTTCTGTAAAACATTTTACTTACATATAATTGTAAGCAGCATAATTAACATTTTCCACATAATTAATTTGTTTTCTCTTATTTTACTATGCAAACAGAGCATTAATAAAAACTAGAAAAGAACCGTGCAAGGCACGGAATGAATAACAAAAAGAAAAAATTATGTATGACAACATTAGGACAATATATTTGACAATAATAAAGTAATTAAATAAAAATAAGGGTCATAGAAATTATGATCATCAGTTAAAATGGTATTTCAGTAATCTCTCTCAAGTTTTGGCAAAATTATAGACTTCCTCTCTTGTTGGAGAAATTAGACTGGCCTCGCCTACTGTCTCCTCACATTTAACCAAAGATGTTCTTTTACAAATTTACCCCTATTTATTTCTATTATTCTATTCCTTATCATGGGTTGCTCGTAAGTCTCGTCTTCCTCTCTCTTTATCTCTCCAGTTGAATATGGCCCACTTAGGAGGGAGTGTGTACTCTGTGTGCTTATACGGCATTGGATGGCCCACTTTGGAGGGTGTGTGTGTATTGCATGGGACCACTTATAAGCTTACCATGAACAATAACACTCTACAGTCTACACGAGTAATTCAGATGCTTGTCTTAGATTGATCCTGTCATCTCTCAAGGTGACTCGAAAGGGGTTACAGTAGGTGGAGAAAAGTTCGAGACCAAATTTGAAATTAGGGCGGAACAAAGATTTATTGTAGGGCTAACGATGTTAGAAATTATAATTAATGAACTTGTCAAGAATGATTTTTTTTTGCTGCACAATCTAGGGTTAGGGGATAGTATATGCTCTACGAAATTGTGGGGAAATTGCTACGCCCGGAACATCCGTTCTAATGAGGGGGCACACTACCGTTGGGCTATTCCCATGGTGTGTCATGAATGATTAGGCGGGTATAAAATATTCTTTTTACAAGGGGTGTGGGGTTTGTAGACCTGAAATTTCTTTTGAGGGCCGGGCCAACTCGGCAATTTTTGTCCATTTGTAAAGAATATATTCTTAAAAAATTAGGACAACTGGTCCCTTTGCTCATGGTTGTCTTCTTAAATTAAAAAATATAGTATAAAATTAAGTTTTTGTTTTCCTTCAAAAGTTTGGGAGGCATTGCTTCATGAACATGCCCTCTTAAATTAAATAATACAATATAAATTTATTTATTTTCTCCTCAGGAGGGAGTAGCCCCTCTCGCTCCCTAGTTCTGCCCCTAGCTAGGCTCCACCCATGAGTGGACCCAACGCCAACATCACATGGGGGAAGGAGAATTGCCTCTCCCCTTTCTGGTACTTGATCTCAAGACCTCTTTCAGTGAGGGGCACACCTTCACCAACATCACAGGAACCCTGGCCATGAAAATTGGCAGGCATGTGCAGACCAGAGTTTGAGGGCTATCTTGGCATTGTGGGAGTCAGTTAGCCAACCTAACTCTTCTCAGTTCTATAGAGTTGTAAACGGAGCGAATTCGAAACCAATAATGGTATATTCGAATTTGTATTCGGCTATCTGAATTCAGTTGAATATCCAATGGACACTTAAATAGAATATTTGTATCTAACTCCGATTAAAATATTCGAATTCGGATATTAAACAAAATAAGGATATTTTAGCTTATAAACTTATAGTTTTTTATATTTATATATATCATATAAATCAAATATATAGTAAAAAGTACTATTTGAATTCACTCTTCAAATACCTATTCGAAAAATTATCCGAGAAGATAATATCCTTATCCGTTGACACCACTACTTCTACATGGTCAAATACATTTTGAACTGCTATTTCATGGGAAGCCTGATCGCCTCTCGAATGCCTCCTAGGAATCGAGAGGTGCATGTGATAATCCTTTCCAGCCTTGGCTGTCGTCAACAATGGTAATTCATCAAAATAACCTATCGGCGAACCTTGCTACCATTCCAAATATCCAACTATACTTCCCTAGTGAGGCAGAAGTGCACATGGATGCATAAGCTGGGGGTGGGCATAAGCTGAAAGCATTGACTCGGTTTCGAATCCCTGGAGTGAGGCAGTTGATAGGCCCACCAATTTACTAACCCACTACACACAAATAGATGATGCCTTGTACCGAAAAAAGGAAAAAAAGTTCCAAATTTTTATTGAGGTACATAGAACCATCCATGGCGGCAATCCGTAACTCTGTTATTAGCAAGGGTGTTAGTGAGACCTCAGAAGATAAAGACCGATTTTGAATCCAATTCGTGGTTTCGATACCCAACGACTTAACCAGCTAAACAATTTGACATCCTTGTAACCATAATAGTGCGTCGCCCCTTGTTAAAACCATAATAAAGACCACACTAGTTAATGATGCATTTACTTATCGTCACAGAGCAACCAAGCAGTTGATTGCTAACAATATGGAGTATAGGCAGATAAGCTTCAGCTCTTGGAACCAGCATTTGAAGGTTTCTACCTAGAAAATATCTGGGCTGAAAAAATAACCTGATCAGATGACTTAACCACCCACCATAGACTCACATTGTTGTTCCATTTGAATTTTCAAAAAAAAAAAAATCTACCAAACAAAAGAAAAGAAATGTTTCTCTTAAACTAGAAGGAATTTATAAATAAAGACAATGGTACAATAGTAACAAATACATAAATCCCAAGAAGGAATTAAGAAACTAATTACATCTCTCTGAAGCAAAATCTGTTTTGGGATTACTGAACAGATAAGAGATACATACAAACTTCAGCAGCTTCGATCCCACCCCGCCTTTTCACTTTTAACAATACAATCTTCTTTGCTTGTTCAGGTCATATACACCACAAAATTCTTCTTAGGAGATGGAACGCCTCCTGTTTCTTGAAGAGGAACCGAAGGACTTGGTCTCTCCGGGATTCAATGAAGTTGGGCTCTGAGAACTCCCAGATGTTTCAGAGCTTCTATTTTCTCCATGCCCCTTACCGCTAGCCCACAACTTGTCGAAGATCCTCCTTGACCGAGATGGAATCAACAACACAGCCCCACCTCTGTGTTTGCCACTCTTTTTGTTTTTCTTCTCCCCATTTTTCCGACATTTTTCTTCCCGGATCTTCATAATGCTCAGCTGTTTCTTCAGGGAATTGTAGTCCTCTGGCTCTGTCCTCTCCCAGTCTTCTTCAGCATTTGAGGAACGAGAACTGTTGCAAGAGACATTTTGTGGGACATTCACACCTCTAGCAGCAGTCCTTACCTGCTCGAAGAAGAGGACTTGGACTACAACACGGAGTGAGAGCCGCTCGTTCTGTGCTGCATGCATGGATGCATCTATTGTCAGCTTCTTGACATCCATCAGCCCACATATCGTCTTCCTCTCAATTTTCGTCAAGTTCGGGTGCTCCTGAACTCATAAGCATTTAGCGCTTTGTAGAAGAAAAAATAACAATGTGAAGAATACATGGTAAAAAGTCATCTATTTCTACAAAGAGCAATAGTCCCCTCCTCAGGGCAAGGAAAGGTCCTTTGAACTATAATTAACAAGTTCTAACCCGTGGTTAAATTTTAAAAAAAAACAAAATTAGATGCTCTAACCCATACTTACCAAGTACGGGTAGGGTATAATACGCTAATGATCCGTATGGGTGTTATGTGGCAAAAAACGGAAAAAGTACTGGAAAAGTAAAAAAAATTAAGAATAATAAATAAATAAAATTTATGATATTAAAAAATATCAATCGTTTAATACGGAATATGCGTTTAACACAATAAAAGTGACAAAAATACATGCATTGTAAGCGTTTAATTTGAAAAAATAACAATCATTTAATACGGAATATGCGTTTAACACAATAAAAGTATGACAAAAATACATGCATTGTAAGCGTTTAATTTGAAATTTATGAATTAGACGTGTATTACATAACATGGCAAAAGTATGCTATTTTAAACGGCAACCCCCCTAAAAGAATTATATGGGTATAATACGGGGGTTGGTAACTATGATTAAAACCTAAGGTTAGTGAATCTTAACCACAATTAAAAGGGAGTTAAAAAGGGGATACGGCAAAAAAAATGGGGCGGGATGGATTTTCTCCTCCTTGCCCCGAGGGGATTATTTTCTTTCTACAAATCCATCTTAGTAATGGACTAGTGAAGATTGAAAGCCCCTTTACTAGTATAGGGTCCCGTATAGTAAAGTAGAGTGCAGCTAAGTCATGGACTGGTTCCTCCAGCCCTTTTACTATGTGTTGGTGTTCTATATGACCGATCCAGATGAAACTGGAAAAAAAGAAAGAGAAAAGGAAAAGTCACACAGAATCAAATCACTGTCACCAATGACACCCATGTATTTTATCAACCTGTGCCACACAACGCAAATGCTGGAACAATTGGAGCCCTGTCCCTCAAGACCAAAAATCAACTCAAATTCGATGTTTTCAATTATCAAATACAACAATACTTCTATCAACCATTGACCATAGTCGCTCTGAGCATCCATGGCAACAGATTAGATAATTAGGATTGTTGATCAGGTTGAGCTCGACCAAGGAGATATTTTGGCAGAGCCCATCAGTTGGTGGGTCCCAACTGCTCTGCATGAATGCCACATGCACAAAGGACGTGCTAGCGTCCTGATAGCAACTGGCACCTGCTTTAAAAGCTCGACTTTTGCAGTAGAAAATGTAAGGAAAACTAAAATAAAATAAAAATTGGTTCACTAAGCTTACCTTCAGGAACATGTCAATGGCCCTGTATAACCCATCATGAATTGGTCTTGCTGATTCGGGAAGCAATTGTACGAGGTCAATGAAGCTGGAGAGGGGAAGATTTGGATCACTGGCAATCTGAGCGAGATAACCATCAATGAGTTTACCAACATTCAGCAAGGATTTATGCCCCAAAACAAAATCATCATTGGCCCTCTCATTTTTCCCATAGTAATAATCCAAATGCAACACAAACCGATTTACAATGCTTTGCACCAGTCTAACATCATGAATAGTGGTGTCAGGAGATCTAGCCGGAATCAGTAGATCATTTACAGAAGCCTCATTCAACTGCAAACTGACCCTTTTCACCAATTCTTCTCTCGATGCATCACCAGCTCCAATCAAAATGGCAAATTTCAGTAATTTAAGTAGGAAACTACATGAACAGCCAATTTCGTTATCTGATGGAAGTAACCATATTATTGTTTCAACTAAAGACTTGTTCCTCCAGGTATAGTCGTCAGAGACCAAGGCGTCAAGGGAATCCGGCAACCATCTGACAGCATAAGCCTTGAGTGCCTCTCCTATCACATCTCCGGACATTCTACCCTTTGCTTTGACAGAAACCATCACACGCTTGTAGAGGTCAATATCCAGCTCACATATATCTTCTACCCACCAGTCTTTGGGAACAGACTGGATTTTTGGTGGAATTATTCTCCTATCGTCTATAATCTGATCTGTTGCGGCTAACTTCCGGTTATAAGTGTATGACCAGTTAACATTTGAAGGGTCCACAGAAGTTTTAGATGCAATGGAATCTATGCATCTCCCAACCACCTTCAGATCTTCAGACCACGGTAGAAGAGACTTGGTGGTTTGAAGAACAATAATTGAATCTTTCCAGCTTCGAAAGACACTGGAGTTTAGAAAAACCTCAATTTTGAATATTAGGTTTCCTCGATCAATATCCTCGGTCATCTCGAGATATTCTGCTGCACACCGGGCAGCAACAACATTGTAAGCATTGAGGGTGACAGTCATACCATAGCAAAATTTGGCGCAAATCTCAAAGGCTTTTGATCCACCCGGAAAATCAGTCATGTGAACTTCATCAGTGTTCTCGTCCTTGGATTTCTGTACAAGCTTTTGCAAGCGATTGCTCTTGGACAAAAGAGGGAACTACATTGACATATCATATTTTGACAGTTAGTTACAAAGTCTGAGGATAGGTAGAAGTTATAGATTAAAGCAACACACCGTAGGCTAAAGCAGGCCAATAAGCTGGACCAAAACAAGTAGGTCCTGGTCCAGTGTTTGGATAGTATTTTCTTTGCTGACAGGTTGATTAATACCTTGACCATCTGGTTCACCAATTACTGACAATGTCATTTTTCTTCTAAATTAAGTCAATAACTGAACAAAAGGGCAAATTTGTGTGTAGCTGAATGAATAGTAACAAAATTTGTAAATTTTAGCCCTGCCGAATTATTCAGAAATATAAGGTGTGCCGAATCACTCTTGAATTATTCGCCAATCATCCGATTTATTCACAAAATTCACGTAAAAATCATTTTAAAAAACGCAAATAATTCACTTCATTCAGCAACTAAACTAATTATTTTTTTATACTATCTAGTCAAATTATTGTATATTTTTTATAATTTTTAATTTACACGATTTTCCCAAATTTTTTCAAACTTGACCCCCGTCGAATTATTTCTGAACCCTAACTTTGTCACTATGGTTGAATGGTAGCCCCTCACAAAGAATAAATATTAAAAAGAAAGGAAATGACAACAATAAAGGGAAAGAATATCCTCAATTAAACTTTCATTTGTTTCTTTCATTTTGTGAAAGAAGCTGAGAAAAGTACTCGCTTCATTCAGCAACTAAAATAATTATTTTTTTATACTCTCTAATCAAATTATTGTATATATTTTTATAATTATTAATTTAATTTTTAATTTACATGATTTTTCCCAAATTTTTTCAAACTTGACCCCTGTCGAATAATTTCTGAACCTTGACTTTGTCACCATGGTTGTGAATGGTAGCCCCTCACAAAGAATAAATATTAAAAAGAAAGGAAATGACATCAATAAAGGGAAAAAATATCCTCAATTAAACTTTCATTTGTTTCTTTCATTTTGTGAAAGAAGCTGAGAAAAGTACATAATCATCCTAATACCATGAATCCAAACCCAAATGTTTTTGTTAGTTCACAATCAGATCAAGATCTGAAAAGTAAAAATGAAAAAGGCAATTTGTGCGAGGGCGTATTGGATGGATACAAGAAAATACCGGAAAACTAGATGGTAAATATTCATCTTTTCAGTAAGTTGGCACCACACCTTTTTGGGGTTGTTTTGCTGTTTCACGAATGACACATATTACAAGAAAAAAGTGAGTGGTATTTAAATATATGGGCATCACAAACAGCTGCGATTGTATTTCTGGTGCATCCATATATCCACTAATGCTTATGGCAACCTATGTTTTGTATGAAGTGTCATTTCGACTTTTTCCTTGAATGTGCAGTTCTTTTGCCTTTTTAACTAACAATCAATTGAGCTTCACTACAAATACATATAAATATGAATGTAAATATATATATATAAACAAAAAGCCAGTGCAGCTATTGGCTGCCTAGCTGGTTCCACCAGATTCCCATGCGACAAAAAATTGTTTTTCACTTCACGAGAGAATATAAAATGGAAATCTTACCTTGTGTAGGTAAAATTTGACTTCACCAACATTAATGATGACATCTGTTGCCAGCTCAGAGGTTACATACCTGCATGAGTAGACAAATCATATATAAGGTAGGAGCCATAACAATGGGTTAGAAGCATATATAACAAGAGATTCCTAAATACAGCATGATCTATAAGAAAAGAAGGGAAGGGGAGGGGGGCGGGGGGGATGTAGTTGTATTCTATTGTATGACAATAAAATTATCCATGGTTAGAAAACCCGTGACTCAGTCTCATCATAGTACCCATCCATTGAGTCTAGATTCAAAAGAATAGACCAGTTGACTCAGGTGACTTTGGTTGAGGGCATCATTGTATTCTATTGTATGACAATAAAAGTATCCATGGTTAGAAAACTCGTGACTCAGTCTAATTGTAGTATCTGTCCATTGATTCTAGATTCAAAAGAATAGACCAGTTGACTCAGGTGAATTTGGTTGAGGGTATCAATAGAAACATATATATCTATATCTATCTATCTATCTATATATATATATAAGAAGCCACCCATAACTAAGGTGGGATCTTTTCTTTGACCTTTCTATAGTAACCAGAATTGACACTTAATGAAACAAATGAACCCCACAACATTCAAAAATCCCCACTGCCTATTCTCACCATGACGAGAGATGTTTTTCAATCCTAAGAATGAAAAAAAAAAAAAAAGAACTTCTAGAACATCTTTGGACAGAAAAGAAGAAAAAATACCAAAAGAAAAATAAAATAAAATAAAAAAGAGAGGGTTTCTTGGATTCATGTACTTCTTTGGTTGGGTTCAGGATTTCTCCACTATCCATTGATGTCAAAGTGGCATCTGAGAATAAATATGTCATAAGCATATAACATGTAAGAGGATAGAAGTGCATGTTATTAGAGTTTTGGTGGAAGGTAAATTTCTAGATAACATAAATGTTGGAAGTCGAAGATTAAATGGTGCATCCGATTTTAAAAAAAATTGTAGGAGATATCTAAGATCCTTCTTCTCTAGTAAATCCCAAATAGTTGTACATGCAAAGAGTCAGACCCACCATTCGATGGGCCCCACCTAGGAGATCTACATACAAAAACTGACCCTATTTAATGAAAGAACTTTGAGGTAATATGCCATCTACATTTTAGAAATTTCAAAGTTTCTATCATCTTATTTCACCCCTATCAGTAGGAAGTGTTTAAAGAACATTTATAAGCACTTGGAATTTCTCAAACAACTTTTGAACTTCACAATTACATTTCAAAAAGAATAGTCAGTTAAATCTATTGCAATTATCAATAAGAATAATATAATATTTTGAACCAAAACAAAACTATATCGACGAGACTCCCTAAACATAACAAATCTAATCAATAGAGAAACCTAAGTAATACTACCAAACAATATACAAAAACCCGTGATTTTACTTGGCAGTGCACGATAGGCATAATGCCCTTCATGTATTCATCAAATGGAAAAGGGTAAATTTTATTTCATAGCCTAGGATACCTAGACACTTCAGTTTTCTTAAAATTTGTCATGCTGACACCTGGACACGACACGACTTGGTATATGCCTATACCATGCCATGGTGACGTCAACATTATGGTTAGGCACGTGTTGCTTCATGTATGTCATGTCATTTTAAAAATACAATATATTGAATTGTTATGAATTTTTTTGTCAAGTTGTATAGCTTTTTCGGAAACATAGAAGAAAAACTTCCTAGGAGAGCAACGACACCAATGACGATGAATAGGGACGTCTCTCTCTCTCTCTCTCTCTCTCTCTCTTTTGTTGCTCCTTTCTATTCTCTATTCAAGTATTTTTTTTTATAATAAATAATGTCCCTCATGTATTCATCAAATGAAAAAGGGTAAATTTATTTCATAGCCTAGTATACCAAAAGCAATGTTACCTAGGCACTTCAATTTTCCTAAATTGTCATGTTGACACCTGTACATGACACTCCTTGGTGCATGCCTATACCGTGCCATGGTGATGTCAACATCATAGTTAGGCACGTGTTGCTTCATGTATGTCATGTCATTTTAAAAATACAATATATTTGATTGCTATGAATATTTTTGTCAAGTTGTGTAGCTTTTTCAGCAACGCAAAGGAAAAACTTCCTAGTAGAGCAACGACACCAATGAAGATCAATAAGGACGTCTCTCTCTCTCTCTCTCTCTCTCTCTTTCTCTCTCTCTCTCTCACTCTTGCTACTCCTTTCTATTCTCTATACAAGTATTTTTTTTATAATGCATAATACCCCTCATGTATTCATTAAATGGAAAAGGATAAATTTTATTTCATAGCCTAGGATACCAAAAGCGTTACCTAGGCACTTCAGTTTTCCTAAATTTTTTCGTGCCAACACCTGGACACGTCACACCTTGGTGCATGCCTATATCGTGCCATGGTGACGTCAACATAATGGTTAGGCACATGTTGCTTCATATATGTCATGCCATTTTAAAAATACAATATATTGGATTGCTATATATTTTTTGTCAAGTTGTGTAGCTTTTCGGAAACAGAGGAAAACTTCCTAGGAGAGCAACGATACCAATGACGATTAATAAGGACATCTCTCTCTCTCTCTCTCTCTCTCTCTTGTTGCTCCTTTTTATTCTCTATACAAGTATTTTTTTTATAACTTTGATATATACTTTAAAAAAATAGGGACAGGTTGTGCCTTCTCTCTATCCTTATTATTTTTTAAAAAATTAAGATAATATATATATATATATATTTAAAAAAATCTATATGTCTATGTCACTGTATTGGGATTTTCATAGCTTGTCGTGTCGAACACCTGACACCTGGACACTTGGCACTCGTACCATGTGCCTAGTTAACATTGACCAAAAGTACTTAATTTTCTAGTCACGCAGACATCAGCAGTACGGATTTTGTCATCCTTAAGTAAGTTGTTTCCTTGATAATCATTAATCATTCTTCCTTCTCAATTATAACATCATGGAGATCTGTCCAAACTTTCTATCATATAGGCATCAGTTATTTTGAAATTCAAAGGACATCAAGGTGAGAAGCTCTCCCCATTTGTGTCAAAACTAGCATAGAACGAATGTTTGGTTCTTCCACTATGAAGCATAAAGAGTAACAAACTGACATGATTCATCAATGCCAGATACTTCATGACCACCTGATTCCTTTACTAGGTGATGAAATGAACTTTTTTATAACCCAAAATTGTTGCACAAAAACTGATTCAACAAATCCGCCCAACATTGTTTGAACATGTACCGTTAGTAGGTCAGCTCCTTATTGGCTAGAGACTCTTAAGATGGTGTTCAATCTCCGTGAAACAAGGTGCACTCTGCAATCAGCATGACTAGCCATAATCACCAAAGAGAATTGGAGAAAACTCAAAAGCCTGACAAAGTACAAGGATACAAATGCAAGCATGGCTTTTGCTCATCACGGCACCGTAAGAGACCACCTTGCACATGATAAAATCTCTATAGCTTCAAAAGGGTGTAGTCAAAATGGATCTTAGGCAAATGCCCCGTCTAGCCAAGACCTTTGTTGCTTAATTATTATCTAGGAGGGCACTAATGAAACTTTTATAATTTTCACATAAAAAGTAAATTTTGCTCACCTAGGCATTGCCTAAGCAACACCAAGGAAATGCATCACCTAGAAATTGCCTAGACAGTTGACTACACAGGGATTAACTCCTATGGGGAAAAAAATCATAGTACTAAAACTCGGCGAGTTGACTCGGAACCCAGTTGACTCGGCTGGGTTCCGAGTCAACTCGCCTGAAAAACTCGGTTATGAATAATCGGAGAAAACTCGGACGAGTCGGGCCGAGTTAGGTCGGTTTATTGACTCAACTCGACTCGGGCGAGTCTTTAACGGGACACAAATTTAATTTTTAAAATTTTATTAACCCTTTTTAAAGCTCATTTCGTCGATTTCAAGGGTTTAGGTTTTGAAACTCGCTCAGAGCACCAATGTATGACATATTTTTTGGAACACTACTGCAACTTTTTTTTTTTTGAGAATCTGGAATGGTGAAGACCCTAATTTCATGGGCATGCATGATGGATTTTCTTCACTAAAGAATTCACGATGACTTGTAGTACCCCTACTTTCACAGTCGTCACAACACGGTGGCCGTCTTCTATAACCATTATAGCATGGTCTACATCAAACCCCAAAATGGGTAGGCCAGAACAAGGCAAGCCTACCTTGTTCGCTATTAACATATCAACAACGGATCATTTTCTGTTTTACAACAACAAAACCTAGTCTTGGAGAAAAAGGCTCCACAAGAATTTGTTTGTCTGGTTTGGCTAAAAAAATTGAAATTATTATTGCTTAAAATTGTTATAGACACTTATCTTGTTTGTTAGTGGTAGTGGTGCTTTAGTTTGGGGTTGTTTACTATCTATCATGAATTCTAGTTATTTGATGATATTCTTGTTGAAATATTAGATTTTATTTTTATTTTTTTATCTAGAGTTTTATAATATATATATATATAATTAAATATATTTCCGAGTCGAGTTTTTTTCGAGTCTTCCGAGTTACTCGACCCGGCTAACTTCTGAGTCGAGTCGAATTTTCGAGTTTTTGAACATTGGAAAAAATATATATGTGCCAGGCATCTTCCCCCCCCCAAAAAAAAAAAAACTTTTGAGGAAAATAAAACTAAGTATATATATACTATATTATTTAATTTAAAAAGGGCATAGGCATGGGTAAGTGGGGCAGCTACTAAATTTTAAAATATATTATTTAATTTAAGAGGGCATAGCCATGGGCAAGGAGGCAGCCACCCCTTAATTTTAAATAAAATCTTTACAAACAGACGAGATGGCCCACAAAAAAAATAAAAAATCCGGGGGCTACACGCCTATGCTCCCGAAGCCCCACCCCCCCTAGGCCAAGAATATTTCGTACATGTCTAATCATTCTTCCAAAATCCATCAATAGTTATTATCAATTAACCATTGCTTGCCCCCCTACAAGAAAATCCTAGCTCCGCCCCCGGGGGGACCCATAGATGATCCAGCTAAGAGACATCTTATGCCAACAACCAACTCGACTGGATGATCTTCATTACCATCCATCCTACAAGCTGTCCTTTTTCTGAGCATTTTGAAATATAATATGCTGATCACCCAATTGGGTGATGTTTGGGCATAGCTACATCTTCAAAGTAGGTGTGATTTTCATCCTGAAGGAAGAGAAGGTACCAATGAAAATTACAGAAACTTCTCCTTTCCCACATTACATTTCTTAAATTTGGACGACCAACCTAACTCATTAATAAGGACAGTTCAAGAGGTGGACCACCTAAGTGTCTTGAATTTTCAACATTCAAGTTTTAAATCTACACCTAACAGTAATTCATCACTGTAATTACAACTACCCATATTTTTTCTTAAATAAAAACTTTATACAATTTATTAAACAAAATATTTTTTTCCCATGTAAAAATTATTCAACAAAAGTAAGCCAATAATCTTCTGCATTTGAAACACAACAAAAATAGGAAAAATCAACAGAAAACACTAAAGAGAGAAGAAATTAAAAAAAAAAAAAACAGAAACAAAACAGAGTGCAAGAAAGAGGGAATTGATAAAGGAAAAAAAAATGAAAATGAAATCTTCACCTGATAGATTTGCCATCAGCTTGAAATGCATCCGGCTTAGATCCCAGCTTCATAAACTTCATCTCCAAATACAGAAAACCCAACCCCACAAAATCTTAATTTAAAAACCACTCCAAATCCGTAGAGAAACCCCTTCTCAGAACTCCAAAAACAACTCTCTCGTTCTCTATCAAGACATTCTCAGACCTTCAAAACCACTCTCATACGCCGTTTTCCGATCCTCCTTTTAATTTGCTTGGCAAAGCAAAACCACCTGACAACCCCACATGAAAAAAGCGGTTTTCAGCAAAACCCCACTATTCCCACTCTCCAAAACCTGAAACATTTGACTGAGACGTTAATGGCATCCAGAGATAGAAAGACATGGACAATCTACAAACAAATTTCTATCTTTGATGCTGATCCACGAAGATTTCTTGGACTAAATCTTCTCTTCCTTTCTTTCTTTTTCCTCTATTTCTGTTTTTGATGATTTCTTCTCCTTCTGTACTGTCTGTATCTCTGAGATTTGCAGAAAAAAAAGAAAGGAAGAGAGAGAGAGAGAAAGAGAGCGTGGTGTGTGGAGTACTGTATAAAGAGTAGGGGACTGTAGACAGGGTGGCCAGAGCTTTATGGCCGTTAAGGCACGCCACCCTCTTAATGACTATAATACCCTCATTTACTTCTCTGAATTTTCGAATTACCCTCAAGACTCACGTAGTCGAGATTGAATCACAGCCAATCGTGATTGAACTTATGGAGAGTTCAAACACACCCATAGGAACATTTGCTCTTTTTAACCTCTATTAACCATGGTTAAAATTTACTTTAAGGTTAAATAATCTAACCTTCGTGGTTAGAAATCATTCTTTAAAAAAAATCAGTCCTGAAAAGAGGACCCTATCTTCTAAGCTGACACTTGACCCAAGTGTCACCGTATCCCTTTCAACAATTGTTTAACCTTGGTTAGGTTAAACAACTAAATTAAAATTAATAGCTTTGTTTTTTGATTTTTTTAAAAAGTCATGGTTAAATTGCTTAACCCGAGGGTGTGTGTGAATTTTAATTTCAATTGAAAGGTTGTAAAAAGAGGATGTGGACCAATGAGATCACATATCAGATTCTAAGCTGACTTTGGGTTTTTTTTTTTCCATTTCCTTTAAAAATAAAAATTAACCACAGTTTAAAATTTCTTAGATTTTTTGAAATAATTTTTTCTTTTTGTTTTAAATCGAGGTTAGATTGTTGGACCTAAGAGTTATGAATCTCAATCACAATTAATAGGGACTTTGGATTCTCTCTAGCCCATGCCAGAAAAGTGTTCTCGAGCCTCCATACATTAAACACTATGTGACATTAAAAAGAGGAGAAATTATTTATTTTCTTTCCTGATTTTGACTTTTCCCCACATGATATCTGTTCTCATCATTTTATCATCATGTGTCAAATAAATATGGAAAAAATTCAAAATTATGAACCTATGAAATAACTTTTTTAACCACACGACGCTTAATTTTGTGATGGCTTAAGAGTACCTATTTCTAGTTTAAAAGACACGTGTTGACTTGTGGAACTCTTTAAATTCAATGGCAATTCGCTGTGATTTGATCTCCACATAGTCATGTGCTTGTACTTCCCCTTTGACTATTTCCTAAGTTTTCTAATTTCTCTGTTTTTGGACTTTTTACTAGAGGTGGTCTTGGCACCATAGGAGTTAGGTACATCAAACACTATAAATCCTACACGTGGATTCTTCTTTGGAAGGTTCCCAAGTGAATGAACGGTCTTGATTGCGAGTCAATATGCCTGCTCTTTATTTTTTTTTTAAGTAAATAAGCATTTTCGGCCAATCAGAGCACATGCTTTATCACATGCGTTGTAGTGGAAATTTTAGCGGCAGAGAATTGGCTTGAACGATCATACCAAATTTTTATTTTGTTTGAATAATTAAACAAGTTAATCTTGGCCAGACTGTTGATTAACTTGACTTGTTTTGGGCCTAACTTGATAATATTATACACACATACATAATTTTTTTTATAATATTATTTATTTTAATATATTATGATATATTCTTTTAAAATTTATAATAAATAAATCTATGAGATAATAATAACAAAAGAAAATTGAAAAATCAAAAGTCAAAACTAATTTTTGTGTATGATTTAATATACTAAATAATCTTATTAAATTCATGTAAAATTAAATAAAACAATCCTAAAATTCGAATTAAACTTGAGCCAACTCGAGCTCGAATCAAGCTCAAGCCAGCTCAACATGTTCAAACTAAGTCCAAGCTTCACCAAGGTCGACTTAGCTCGGATAGAATGTAGGTCAAAGAAGAATCCACTCAAAGGCTCGCCATTTAGAAATGACAATTAGATTTTTTTTTAAAGAGTGGCAGTTCGTGGCTTGAACCACCCCCAATTTACATTGGTTCAGTTTGAATTTGTTGATTTAATAGTAATTGATTCGGATTTTTTTTTTTTTTTGCTGACTGAAAGTGCGGTTAGGTTGCAACCCTGATTAGTGGGTTAGTATTGGTTCCGAGTTAGTGGCGGGTGGAGATTACAACACTCTCACTCTCTCGGGAATGGAACCCTTGGATTTGAGTTAGATCCTCCATGGGCCTCATAAACCGGTCATAATAGTTAGATAATTTATTAATAATTTTATATAAATAACTAATAATTGCGTACTTTAAATATGAATTAATTATTAGTATTAATTTAACTATTACTAAAGGAAAAAATATTCTCAAATGACAATGAGTCGCATGCTATAACTGACTTTGTACTAATAACATCACTTGATTTAAATTTAAATTAGGCTAACTCAAAATTGAGATTCTTGTGGCTCAATAGTTACTCAACCCTGAGTAAAACTTATGAGTAGTTTTAAAAGATCATTTCACTTATTAGACAATATGAAAAGTCAAGCAATAAGCAATAAGAGGGACACGTGTTTGCCTTATGAGATTTTGAGAGACTTTTAACACATGTCTATCATCTATCTTTATCTTTACTATTATGATGGGAAAGGCGGGCCTAACTTAAATTTTCCAAAATTTTTAACCCTTGTATAAAACAAAACTTTAATTTAATATTTTACATTAATTCCCAAACTATCCTCATCTATCTATTTAAGGAATAGAATCTCAATCAATCGCGATTGATCTCGGGAAGAGTTCAATCATATCCACAGGTTAACACATATCCCTTTTAACTCCTATTAACTACTTTGGTTAACTCATTTCCCTCTCTCTCACGTGCATCAGACATGAATGTGGTAAAATTACAAAGGAAATTAACATGAACTTATAAGAATTTTGGACACTTACTATTATAACACAATCATAAATTTTAATAGACACGTCCCATTTTTTTTTTTCTTTCTACTCTTTTCTTTTTTTTCTCAAACTTTCTAGTGTTTTTTTCTTAAATTCCATCATTTATAGGTATTTATATTCCAATCTCTTAATTTTTGAACACATAATTCGTTGCAAAACTAGTAAATCAAGTTAGCAATTCGCCATCACATAGGCAAGCATGGTGCTGACAGACCAAGATCAGTAGGAGAACCACCCACATCCAATATTGGTTACCTTTGCTAGCCATTTCATTGAAAATTTCAAATTCTTTATTTAATTTTGTATAACTGATTGATTATTACCTTTATTCTGTAATCTTCTACTAATCTTGTTTTGTTGGTCTCTAATTTTTTTTTTAACTTTATAATGAACCCTATCCTATGTCAATCTTTTGTTCTCGGGTCGTTTATGCTTCCGAAAAAACATTCCGTTTGGTTGCATTTCTTTTTTTGTTTTTAAAAACAAAAATTTGAAATTTTTTACCCAAAACATGTTTACCATACTTTCTGTTTAATAAAATTAATAACAAAATTTTTGAAAATCAAGACAGTAGAAATTATCTATTACTTATGTATTTTAAAACAAAAATGGAAAACATAAACCTACCACCATCCACCCACCCACCACCACACAAGTATCCACCACCCACCATCACCACTCACAACCACAATATCATCACCACCATCCACCATGACACTACCACCACAATAACACCCACCAACACCACACCACTACCACCTACTACGCACCTTCATACTACCAACACCACCACCACTACCATTACACCACTACCCACCACCCACCACCACCACCACCACCACCACCATGACACCACCACCACAATACCACCCACCACCACACAACCATGACACCACTACCACAATACCACCCACCACCACCATCACTACCACCACCACCATAGTACTACCATCACAACCACCACCCACCACCACCTCCACCTCCACATCACCCACCACCACTATCACCACCACCATCCCCAAACTCGCCTCCACACCACCATCACCACCAACACACTACACTTAGCACCACCACTACCATCACCATGAATTGAAATTATTTAATCATATTTGTCAAACACTTTTTTTGTTTTCCTTTTTTAAAAACTAGTAACAAATAGTAATGTTAAACGTGTTTCCTACTTAAAAAGATTAAAAACAGAAAATTGTTTCCAACTTTTAAAAATAGAAAATAAAAACATAAAAACGGAAGTATGTCGAAACGGCCCTTAACTAGCCACAATCAGTATTAAGCAAAGGTTAATTTGTTATTTGAACAATATTGTAAACTACGTTCATTAAATTCTTTATTTGCATGGATATATAATGAGAGGGTGGAGAGTGATCGTTATTTGGTCTACAAGAACATATTCTTACACAAAATAATCAGACCTTCGTGGTAGTAAATATAGACTATTATTTACCAAAAAATATATATATAGACTATTAAAATCACAACTCCCGGTTAATTTTTATAAAGAAAAACACGTAGGGTTGATAACTTGATGTTAGACATATATGCCCACAAAGTCATTCCGGAATTGTATTCATCTATTTTAATCAATAAATGCATATTTTACATTCACACATTGTTTTCTACATTGGGTGGTATATCAAAAGTATCGTATTGGATGAGACTACTTTGTCCCTTAGGTAACATTGTAGGATCACCATCCAATTAGATGATAACTGATTGCTAAGGAGTTATGGTTTTTCCGGTTCCTTGTAGACCTAAAATTGTTCTAAGTTAATCAGGATACATCTGGACAATGTATTCCTAATAACTTACACATTGCTAGTTCCATATGATGGAGTGATGAATTTCAATCACTGAGAGAAATGTCTCTTGACTAAGATGTGGATATGAGTAAGAAGTACTTATATTGCAACTGGATCGCTCAGTTGATCCTCGTAGAAATACACTGTCTTTATATTTAGGGTAGTCAATTTGACAGATTGTCCTTAACTTGAGAGGTCGACATCTTCTCTAATATTTGCCTATGTAGCTTTAATGTAACCAATCGTCAATGTCCAACACACCGGATTAAATACGGGCTCGTTGGGTTATGTATGCTGTATTGGAAGAAGTGTGTGTACACTCAACAAGGATTCCACTACTCTTATATAGTAAATAATATTGAGTTGATACTTGTCAAAACCGGACTTGAAAAATCCAGGGCTGATATTTATCGATGAAATTGTTTTTATCGAAGAATTTATTTTCTAAATAAAAGAAATGTAATTATTAATTATTATTTCTTTTAAAGAATTTCTAAAATATTTTGAAAGTTCAAGTTTGATTAAAAGTATTAAAGAGAATGGGTTCTCAATATAAGCCAGAGATTAAAGACAATATTGGATATTGTCCCATAAGCTTATAACAATATTGGAAGTAGAGGGACGCACCAGTAAACAAATCTTGAGATAGAAATATCTGCAAGTAATTCTCTATTTTCTGGAGGTTGATCACATTGTGTTAATGGACATTAATTGTGATTGGTGGAAGTCCAGGGATATAGATGACATTCTATAATCCTAATGGAGTATAGGAAATGTGTTTCTTAATAACAATGCTTTAACCAAAATGTTGAGTACTTGATCCCACAACGGAAATAAGAGATCCCTTTAGATCCCACACACAAGACTTTCTTAAAATATTTAATTCAATGATTTATTAATTAATTAATTTCACTAAGTGATCACTATATGATATAGTGAAGCTCTAAAAGGTGATATCACATTAGATGTGAAAAACCAAATGGGTAGGACCCATTGGGGATTATCTTAAAAGAATAATTAAAGTGACCATTTAGGGTTTAGAACTCATGGGGGCATGTTGAATGGGGGCCCACCTACGATGGGACACCCACTTAGAGTGGGACGCCCAATTCATGAAGATTAATGGTTATTAATCATTTAATTAGTTTTTAATAACTAATTACTTATTGGATAAAGTTAATTAGTTAGTTAGAGTTACTTACTAATTAAAGATTCTTTATTAGATAAGGATTCTATTAGTTTCTTACTAATCAATGAATCCTAATTGGATTAGGATAATGATAAGATTAGTTGGACACTAATGGATAAGATTAGTTTCTATTTTAATTAATCATAATTGATTATGGAGAAACTAAATAAGAAACTAATTGAGGATATCCTAATTGGATTAGGATAAGGTCAAGATCCAAGAAGGATCTATTTAAGGAGTTGGACGTCCACATCTTTGGACACTTCAAAAATTTCCAGATTTTAGGAAATCTTCTCCTCCCTCAATATCTCACGCCCAAGCCTCCCTCTCCTAAGGTGTACGGTCATCCCCTATTTCCCCATCTTCTCTCTTGTGTTCTTAGTTTTAAAGATCAAGAAGAGGATCAAGAAATGATCTTTATAATAAAAGATTGAATATTTTATTTAAGATTCCTAGAGCTGAATATTTGGAAGGGCCATTAGCATCCATTAGAGAAAGCTTTAAAGGAAAAGAAGATCTGTGTGGATTGCGAAGGAGACTTGACATTTGTGAAGGTTTGCCAGTATCGCTATTATCGTGGATTTGACTTAACACTTTCAAAGTCGCAAAGGTGATTGTGATTTCTTAGGAAGCACGGATACTTCAAATAGGGGTTCAGACCCGTATCCGATACGTATCGGATACTGATACACCTCTGATACGGCGGGATACGGCTGAAACGTATCCTGTTAATTAAAAATAAATTTTTAATTTCGGATACAGCTCCGATACGGCATTGATACGCCAGGATACATTCAGGATACACTGGGATACGTCCGGGATACGGCCGTTTATATATTTTTTAAAATTTTTTTAATTTTTTTTTAGAGACCCGTGGGTGTGACCCTATCTCTTTTGTTTTTGCATGGATATGGTTTTCTTTATATTTTGTTTAGTGGATGATAAGATGACTTTCTTTTTTGCTTAGTGGATGATGAGATGACCTTATTTCTTTTGCTTTTGCATGAACATGGTCTTTTTTATACATAAACAGAACTAAACCAATGATTATTTTGTAATTATAATACAAAATATAGTATTATTATTATTTATAAAAAAAATTACAGACGTATCCTGGCTGTACCCGTATCTTATTTTTTTAGGTTTTGCCGTATCACCGTATCGGTATCGTATTGTACCCATATCCCGTATCCATATCCGTGCTTCCTAGGTGATTTCTTACTCTCATTGAATAAAATCAATTAGAATCTTAGTTAGATCTTGGGATTTGATGTATGCCCCCCAATAACTATTATTCTAAAATTAAAAAGAGGCATACTTTCACTTGATACTAAGAAGTATTCAAATTGAAGTAAGCTTGAAGGCTTGGCTTGGTTTGACTCAACTCGAAGAATTCAAGCCAAGCTTTTTAGCTTATTGAGCCAAGCCGAGATTTTTTTGAGCTCAAATTTACAATCAAGTTGAGCTCAAGCTAGGCCAAGCTTGATTTGGATTTGGCTTGAGGTGAGGTCGGTTTGACATATTTATAATATAATAATAATATTACAATATATATATAATATTATAAATAATATATATTTTCAAAATAAAATAAAATATATATTATGCTTCTAGCCGACACAATTCGATTTTGTCTTATACAATATTGTGGTCCCCCCAAATTTTTGTGTCATATAATATAGTGGCCCCCATTTGTTTTTGTCATATATAGTGGGCTCCCCAATGGAGTTCGGTTATGCCCTTGAGGTTGCCACATGTCATTATTGACACCCTCTTAACTATGATTAAAATTCACCCACTCTTAGGGTTCTCCTACTTATCCTTGGTTTTTAGAAAAAATATTAATTTTTTATATCTTTAGGAGTTAGTCAATTTTAACTAGGGTTCGAAAAGAAATTTGATATTTTAAAAAAAAACCAAGGATATGTGGGCGAATCTTAACCACAGTTAAGAGATATTAATAGGGACACGTGGAGACCTCAAGGGCATTATCCGAAAAAAATTCTCAAAATAAAAAACTACCCCAAAATTTTTTTCTCAGGGCTCCCGAACCCCCAAATTCCATACCCTCCAATCCATTTTTTTTTATACATGCATTCCCCCCCCCAAAAAAAAAAATTACTGGCTCCGCCCTGTGGAAAGGTTCAAGCTAAGCTCAAGTTTGGCCCAACTCAGTTTGAATACACCCTTATTAAGAAGTGTAAGAAATGAATTATTTATTTATATATACATTTGATAGTTTTGTAAGAGTTCAAATAGTATTCAATGGCTATTTGAATTTGGAAGAGTTCAATTGCACCCATAAGTTAACACTTGTCCATTTTAATGAATTTGGGAGAGTTCAATTGCACCCATAGGTTAACACTTGTCTATTTTAATACTTGTTAACTGTGATTAAGATTTACAAATCCTTTGGATTCAACAATTTAACTTTCATTTAAAAAATATTAACTCTAAAAATTAAAACTTGTTAAGTAGAATTAAAATGACGGGGCTTTATTAGTGCCAAGCGATGCTTCCCGGGAGTGAAGTTAAAAACAGTCCAACAAGCTCATAAATGACGAGAGCTGCTTGATATGATGTCTCACTTTTTCTTTTTTGTGGGGTCCGCTCACATAACACCATGTCAGCGTCTATCATATGCCATCATGTGTAGGGACTAAGGCATTTTAATTTTCGACATAGAAAAGAAACCTAATTTTGGACCACCAAAGAAAACATTCCCTCAAAACTAAAGATACGATATTTGTCAATTATCAAAAAACAAGAAAGAAAAAAAGATACGATATTTGTATTTTGTATAAAAATAGGAATCAACATTCAAGTGCGTGGCCTGGCAGCCTGCCCTTGCGCTCTCTATCTCTCCATATACATTAATAAATGTAAACGTGCGTGCTTTGGACGTATAATTTTTTTATTATTAGCAAAAAAAAACTTAAAATTTTGAAGATTTTTTTAAAATTTTATTTTTTAATATATTTTTGTTAAACCTTAGTCTCTTTTTATTAATTAATTTTAAATTTTCTTTTGCTACGGTTATATATTTTATAAAATATACTAATTAGGTCAGTCAAATGATATTTGCAATAGAATATATATGTTAGTATATGCTATAAAATATACTAGTATACAATTTAATATTATATTCTATAAAATTTTTCAAAATCTTATTTTTTAATATATTTTTATTAAACGTTATTATCTTTATATTAATTAATAATTTTTTTTTTTTTTGCTGCGGTTATATATTTTATAAAATATACTAATTAGGTAAGTCAAAATATATTTGCAATAGAATATATATGTTAGTATATGATATAAAATATACTAATATACAAATTAATATTATATTCTACTAGCGGGTGGCACGTGTGATGCATGTGAGAGCGAGTGGAAGGAGTTAACCACAGTTAATAAGAGTTAAAAGAGACACGTGTTAACCCACGGGTGTGATTGAACTCTCCCCGAGTTCAATCACGATTGACTATGATTCTATTCTTTAAATAGATAGATGAGAGTAGTTTGAGAATTAAAGTAAAACATTAAATTAAAGATTTTGTTTTATATAAGGGTAATTTAGGAATTTTAGAAAATTCAGGCTACGCCTGCCTCTCGCATTATAATAGTAAAGATAATAATGACATACCTCATTTGATTTACACATACCTAATCGAAGGTGATGGGGGCTATTAAGAACATAGAGGGTTGCAAAATATCGAGGATGACCACAAGGCATACATTGTTCCATTGAACTTTCTTGAGATGAGAGCAAATTGCAATTGCTAGATATTTGACAGTTTAAGTAGACATGTATTGGTTAATAATATCTTAATCAATGTTATTTATAATATTATTTACAGCCGCAAAAGGGGCAAATGTTATTAGACTTGTGAAACGGTTAAGAGTTAGGTTCTATAAGATGCAGAAAAACAAAATTAGAATAATTCAAAAGGGATAAGAGCTCAAGCTAACTTATCTTAACATGTCAACTTTTTAAGCTCAAATAAAAGCTTAGGTCGGCTCAAACAAGTCTACAAACTCAGCTCAAGATGGGTTTGAATGTGTTGAGTCAAGCCAATGTGCAACTTGGCTTGAATACATCTTTAAAGATCAGCAATCACTCGACAACCCAATCATGATGTGCCTGATCAAAGCCAGATGCGTACGCCCACACCCACACCCACACCCACACCCTCTGAAACGAGAATGAGTGAGCGTGAGGAGCTAGAAAAACATTGATCCAGAGTTTGGGGCCGATGGATGGCTTAATAGGGTGAGAAGAAAAAAGGATAAGATGGTCGAGGAAGAATAATTTGATATTAAGTAGAATTTTAATACTTTTAATAGTAAGTTGGTATTAAGTAACTCTAATTAAACATCCCATGGGTTAATCACTTAGAAGAGAATTCTAAAGGCTCATCTGATTCAAAATATTGCAATCATAAGTGATTATATTGATAAGCGTTGCTGTCAATAAACGCTGATTATTGTAATCTTGTTTGGTTGACATTGTCGATAAGCGATTATCTGAACATTTTTAAAAAGGGTATTTTGGTCATTTTAAAAAAAATGAGAAATATCTCTCTAAAGCTTAATAGATCTTGTGGGCCTTACTGAGAGTAAATTTGGGTGCTTACAATATTTTTTGGTCTTAAAGGTGCATTAGCGGTTATGATCCACAATAATCATCCCTTGGTGAGGTTATGAAATCAGCAATTATTTTCATAATCAGTTAATTACATAATCACTTAATGAGGACATAATCCGGACATAAGCGATTAAGTCTCAAATAAGCGCTTATTTTAATCTGAACTAAACGAGCCCTAATAGATAAAAGTGGGTCCTAATAATACGAATTCTAAACAAACTATACATCTTTATTAAAGTTTTTTATTTTAATCAGTGACCTAATTAAAGTTTGGTTATACCGGAAGTTATGTATTAACTAAAATAAGTTAGATGGTATTTACATCTAAATAAAGTTTTGCATACTCCTTATAGTTTTATTAGTAGAATGATATATATAGAAGTAAGGGGGTGTTTGGTAACAAATCAAACATGCATCGGCTTAATCTCATCTGTTGTAGTATTGATCATAGGCCGTATGTGTAATTTCAGCGCCTTTGAAGAAGGCTTTGGATTTGCATGTTGCCAAATTCCACCTAAGATTAATTATTTATTTTAAAATCTTCTTCTTTTTCTTCATTGTTTTAACCCAATTATTTAGAGTCAAATTTTCAATTAGTTTTTAAATTTATCCTTGCTATCATCATTCCCATCCTCTTTTATTTTTATCATGGAGAGGATTTTACTCACACCTACCCTCACATCGTCTTTTGTTTTTCTCTCACATTTAAGAGGATTTTACTCACACCTACCCCTCATCTCAAATGGCTAAGGGAGCTCTGAGATCAAGTCATAAAAGGTGAGAACTCATAAGGTAAATGGCTGTTCCTAAAAAAATTAAATTAACTAAAGCCCCATTTGCTTGCACTTCGATTTTCTGTTTTTGATTTTTTAAAATAATTTTTTTAATCTAAAACATGTTTTGTAGACATGTTTCTATTTTTCGTTTTTAAAAACTAGTAACAAAATTTTCTGAAAATCAAGATAACCGAAAATTTTGGTTAGCTCTATTCTTAAAAATGAAAAATAAAAGTAGAAAACAAGAAATGCTCCAAACTACTACGGACCACCATCCGCCGCCCCCACCACCCACTACCTCCTACCACCACCACTACACACCACCCACCACCACCACCCACCACCACAACTATCCCCACCCTTGCTCACCACCATCACCACCACAACTATCCCCACCCTTGCCACCACCACCACAACTACCCCCTCTCCTGCCATCACCGCCACCACCCACCACCACTACCACCACTCACCACTCACCACTACCACTACCACTACCACTACACTACCAACACTATGGATTTAAATGATTTACCTAATTATTATATTCATCATATTTATCAAACGTGTGTTTTTTCTTTTCTTTTTTCAAATAGGTAACAGTTAATAATGCCCAACCTGTTTCCTGCTTAAAAATTTTGAAGTCATTTCTAGTTTGAAAGGACAGTGTGTCCAAATCACCCCTAAGGTTTTTTAAAGACATGTATTGGCATCCGTCTTTGGCGAATGTAATCATATATATCATTTCAATTGACTCTTCCATATGGATAAATTGATTCTTTCATATTTTATCAATGCATTATTGCTTTAAAACATCTAAAACTGGATAGAGTTGCTTCAAGCAGGTGATGGTGCAAACAATTTAAAAAAAAATGATCTATAGATAGGCCATATATTTTTAGGGATACCTAAATTGCATATGAGGAGAATACTATAGGTTGTCTAGCTGTTGTATTCACACACTTTCAATGAGAGCAAATGAAATGATCAATGCCCCTTTCATCACACTACCAAAGCTATTATCTTCACAACTTGCTTGCAGTAGCTAGCTATCAAATTATTTTCATGGTTTAACAAGGATGGACCAAATGAAGTAATGGCATCCTTCAGTGCTCTCACCCACTCAACAAGTTGGGGTTTCAAATGTAAGTAGCCCCTTTTTGGTGGCCCATTATGAGACATCAATTTCATGTATGCCCTTAATTGTTAATGTAAGTGGGTGAGTGAGTCATCTTACCAAGACAATAAAGATAAACTTCTATCAGTCCATTGAGTTTTTTCTCTTAGAACCTAAGACATCCTCTTAATCAAGGACACATCTTCATCATCCTAGCTAAAGGGGTGGGTGGAGCCATTAAATTAATGTCTGAAGATTAAAAAGCTCTCTCTCTCTCTTACACACGGCTAGCATGCAATGGATCACATCCCACACTGAGTTGTCAAAATTAAGTGCGAGTTTGGTTTGGTTTGGCTTGGAAAAATCATTTGATGCAATTTAATCGCTTTTAGGTAATTACATCAGTTTCCTATTAGATGTAAGTCGCTTGCCTAGGACAGATACTTACTTTTGAAGTAAGTGATCATGAAGAAAATCGAAAAGTTACTGATATGGAAACCCTAATATATAAAAAAAAAAAAAAATTCATCAACATCAAGTTTTTGCAAGATTTTATGGAAAATTGAAAACATGGACAATCAGCATCCATACTTGTTTTTTCTTTCCTACTAATCAATCAGATAAAATGCTAAAAACGTTTATATCTTAAGCGCTTACTTTGCATAACTACTTATAGAATGAATACTCTAAACCCAAGTGTGCCTAAGAAAAATTAAAATATGTGAAAAACCAAGAGAAATAAGCAAATACATTTGATGGATACAATCATCTCATCTAATCAATTTCATTTGGTGGGCCTAATTACAAATCATAGTCACTTAAATACAAGTATACAACTTCTTGTTTTGAGGTATTACCCCCAAAAAATAAAAAGAAAAAAAGAAGAAAAAACTATTGTATTGATGCAACTATTCTTTAATATCAATGGGAGCCATTAAATTTTAAAATTCACGAGACACGAACGGACATGATGAGGTCAATTTTGATCATATATATGTTGACATGTACGTGCGCCTCACACATGAGATGATCCAATGAAAGGGTTAGCTCCAAAGAGGGTATTATTGAAATTAGGTGTGAGTATAATCCATGATTAATAAAATGATAATGATTGGTCACATTCTTGTGATGATGGTTAGGTGTTGATTTGCTTTCCTTTTCTAGTGGACCACTGTGTTCCCTCTTTAGTCCTTTTCTCCCAACCTCTTATTTAAATACAGTTGGTAGCAAGATTCTCTCTAGGTTTTATGTTCATAAAGCTAGACATGATTATGCCAACACATCTAGCATTGCCTCAGCTAGCTCGCTCTCTCTCTCTCTCTTTCTATATATATATATATATATATATATATACACGAAAACTATAGATAGCACCCCAGCTATCTATGTTTTAAGAAAAACTGTATGCTATGAAAGGAATAATGGAATTAGGATGGTTTAGATAGTTCAATGTGGTTGAGTTTTTTTTTAATGGAGATATACCTTTTTGTGTGACCCATTGATTGACTCCAGTTCAATGTGGTTCAGCTTTTTTTATTGGAAAGACCTTTTGGTGGGACCCATTAAATGATTCTCTTGAGGCCAAGTGAATGGTATAGAACTTGTAGTAGATGCTTTTTAACTCAATGTAGTTCTAACTATAAGATGAGCCTCCCAACTTGTTGCCAAACAAAAATGGCACTCATTTTGGATTTTTTTGAGACCCGCTCCTCTAGTTAGGTACTTAGGATGGTAAAGGTATAACCTCATTAGGGGTCATAATGGGGTCATGGATTCAATTTACTGAGAAACGAACTCTCTATTGATTGTCTGATTGGTAGTTTTCCTTGGCTGGTGTGGCAAGATGGTTCACTCACACCATTTACGAAGGGACTGTTTGGTATCAATTTTGGTGACTCTGATTCTAGAAACATAATACTTTGAATTCTCTAAAATGATTTTGTGTTGAGAATCTGTTTATACGTAGTCAGTCAGAATCTATTAGGGTCCATTCTTTAGTTGAGACTTATAAAACTTGACACTTTACACTTTGTCAAGGTAGTTGTTAGAAATTTTGAGTCACTTAGACTTTAATTCTTACTAACACTTAGTCTTATCATTTTATTTTTTTATGAGATTTGGAATCATACATTTTGCTACGTTTGAAATCTTGTGTGAATTTCAACCCCAAAGATGAGAAGCACAATATCTAGTTCATCAAAAGAAAATGCATATTGTCAAATGATATAATTGCAAAGTGCCACATCTTGTAAATCATAATAGAAGAACAAATCCTTATAGGGAACAAAGATGAGGGAATCGTGTTTAGATGGGAAAACTAAGGCCTCGGATTGTCTCTGGCGAAGCCAGAAACCCCTCTCGGGGTACCATACATTGTGCGACAGTTGGCGTAAAAATGGGGAGAAGTCATTTTATTTTCTCCCCATGATTTTGACTTCTCTCCATTTGATATCTCTCCCCCTTATTCTCACACACTTATCACCACATATCTTATTATGTGTGGGGAAGTCAAAATCATGGGCCCATGATTTTGACTTCTCCACCACTTGTCCCCTATTCTATGGAACCCCGAGACAAGCCTTTTCTGGCTTCCCCAGAGACAATTCAAAGCCGAAAACTAATAAGGATCACTGTTGTACTATATTCCGAATGGAATTCATGATATAAGTATAATCCATTCAAGAATAAAGCCCCATAAAATTATCTAAATTATACATGTCAAGTTTTGAGTCTTATAAAATGCACGAAAGTTAAGAATTTCATGATGCTACATCATGTCCCACCAGGGGCGAGCAAGGATTCTCTTGGAAGGGAGCTGGGGTGGGGGCTCGATCCCCCGGGGTCCCATGTGGCTCCGCGCGTGTGTCCCACAAATGAAATTCCTCTTCAAGTTGAGCATGTTAGGCATTGGTTTAGAACTTCTAGAAGAAGTGCTAGAACATAAATAGGGACAATGCCAAGTGTCACGGTTATTTTGTCCAATGCTCGGCACATGGCCATGACATGTGTTTTGTAAGTCTTGTACATATGAGTCATGTAAAGTGTCCCGCGGTTTTTTGTAAATTCCTTTTGTAATCAAGGGTAGTTTAGGAATGTAATTTTGAATGGCAGAGTTGTAAAGACCCCAGTATGACTCCACCAGTAAGGAGGATGTTTCCTTCTGGAAAAGGGTGAAATGTTTATCATCCACCTTGAGGAGAGTTGAGCAAGGTGAGTCCTAGCCCATGTCCCTTGTGAAGTTGTTGCAAGCTCAATCTCCTCACTAATTGTAGTTTCTAAAGGGTTGCTTAGAAGGATCAATTGTAACGCCTCAAAATACCCCATAGGAGTTAGGCGATATTTGGGCTCGTTACTTAACACAACAACCATCCTGCAGAAGCATATAAGGCAAGCTAAATAGTGAACTGAAAATTTCTTTAATATCTTAACTGTATTCCAAGTGCAATTGATTAGAATAACTGAAGATAAACTAAGACATGTACATAAAATCCAAAACTCGAGTTACCAACTCAAGTGATACACATATTCCTGAAAATAAAAACCCAAAATACATCTCTCTCTCTCTACTCAACCCAACCATAGGGTCACCTGTCAAGACCTTTAACATCTGGATGACAATTCGAATAAGCTCCTGCTCTCCATGAACTGCCTCGATCCTAAGAACTAGGGTACGTATATCGTATAGTGTACCTACCGACATAAAATGTATAGCTGAGCATGGAATACTCAGCGAGTACAAGCCCATAGCCAACAATTGTAATAACAATAATATAACATGCATGGTACAGTTCATCATCACAGATACAAAATCAGAGTGCGAAAGCTAAGACAAAATAACAATGTAAACTTGAACATATTATATTAAATCATGCTTTAACCCAATTTGTTTTCCTTCACTTCGTGAGTTCCTTATATGTCTCATGCATCTAGTAGTTACCTTACACCTCTTATTCAATTTGTTCTTGTCTTGCAAGAATCATGCATGTCTTCTTGTTAACTTGCTCATGAGTTTCTTACAATCTTGCTTACATGGGAACAAATGATTGTGCTTTTACCTGGTCTTAGTACACTATCATCTTTCCATATTTCTTTATTCTTACTTGGAGACAGATACTAGTACCCTTACCTGATAAGTATACTAGTATCCTCTCACACTTGTTGGAAACAAATGTTAATATTTGTACCTGATCTTAGTACATTAACATTCTTTCATGCTTGTCTTGGAAACATATACTAGTGTCTGTACCTGGTCTTAGTACACTAGCATACTTTCATGTTTTTCATTTAACTTGGAGATAGATGTCAGTACCCGTACCTGGTCTAAGTATACTGACATCCTCTCATGCTTACTAGGGAACAAATGTTAGTGCATGTACCTGGTCTTAGTACACTAACATCATTCCATAATTCTTTATCATGTCTTGGAAACAGATATTAATGCCCGTACCTGGTTTTGGTATATTAACACCCTTTCATGCTTGTCTTGGAAACATATACTAGTGTTTGTACCGGGTCTTAGTACACTAGCATACTTTCATATTATTCATGTCTTCGAAACAGATACTAGTACTTGTACCTAGTCTAAGTACACTAGTATCCTTTCATGCTTGCTGGGGAACAGATGTTAGTGCTCGTACCTGGTCTTGGTACACTAACATCCTTCCATGTTTTGCATTTCTTAATTCTCTTCTTGACTTGCTCTTATCTTGTTTTCCTTGTGAGTCAGGTATGATATATCCTAGGATATGCCCTACCCTTGACCAGCCTGAGTTCCGGCTTTATTATCCGTTTCATGAATCACATTTCTTGTTCTTGTTGTTTCTTATATAAATACACTTGAAATCTTCAGTCCATGCATGCATACGTGTGGTGTGTGACAATTTGTGAGCATAGTGATGACATGAAAAGATTGAGGCAACATATAGCATTTCAACAATAATAGGCACATGAGAATTTAGGAAACTCATAAAGCATATTTTCATGTTTACTAAATTTTTGGGGAAAGATCCCTAGTTCATATCTCATAACTTTTGTTCCACATTCCACACATACATTACATCAATCACCTTGCATGTAACATTTCATTAATCCATTTTCCATGATTTCTTAGTCTTAGGTTTTTAAACTCATTCATGCATTTTATCAAACATATGGTATTCAACTTCTCTTTGGTCTTTTAATTTCTTAGCTTCTTTCTCAAGCATTTCATCAAACACTTAGTGTGCAACACATTCATAGCTATTTGATTCAAGTTCTTAAGTTCATACATTTAATCCAACACATGAGGTGTTCATTATGTGTACAATGCCCTTCCAACATTTTTCACCACACACCATACATCATTCATCACAACCATTGGCATCCAATCGCCTCATCCCAGCCATACATCCCACACATCTTTCAATGATTAGTTTATCTTGTATAATTTAGGAAATCATTAGCTTAAGGTAGGAATCTGGGTTTACACATGCTCAACCATAATTAATTCAAGAGAAAACCTAGGTTAATACTAAGTTAGTTAGTAAGGTGTACTAACCTTGAAGATCAAAGCTTGATCTTGGAGAAAACCTTTGTTTGAAAACCCCTCTTGATGTAGAAGGATTCAACCTTGAAGGAAATGCTCCAATCTTGAGGAGGAAGGAGACACCACCTTGAGTGGAGGAAGATCCTAGCTTGAAGATCCAAGCTTGATTTGAGCTCCACCTTTTCTCCAATCCAAAACCTCCTTTGGAATCCCTTCTTTTCTCCTTTCATTCTCTCTCTTTTTCCTTTCTAGGTTTAGGGTAAGCAAAACCACTTGAGCCCCCTATTTATAGGTGAAGGGGTTAAAAACCCTCATTTACAGGCCTTTAAAAAACCCAAATCGTGCTCTGACGATCGATCGTCAGTGGGGCGATCGATCGTCCACGTTCCTAAAAGCTATCCAGATTTTCTAGGTTCTCGACGATCGATCGTCATCATGGGACGATCGATCGTCAAAATCCTGAGAACTGCCCAGAATTTTGTGGTTTGGTATTTTGATCATAACTTTTGACTCAGTCATCGGATTTTGACTATTCAACTTGTGTTCAACTCGTCTTTGAAAGGGGAACAACTTTCATATCTTACACAACTCCTAATTATTTTTTATTCCTGGACCAAAGTGACCATAAAGGTGACTATGTCAGAAAATTCAGCAGAAAAATGATGGAAAACTCACATTTGACTTATCTTAAACTCAAAATATGGAAAAACATTAAACATGAACTCGAAGGGGGTTCCAATACGGTTCTAATGGCTTAAGAATCACTCGATTCCAATAAGAGGTGAGAAAACTAGACTTCTCTCAATTTGAGGTCATGTAGAGACTTCCCTCTTTTTAACACCTAGAACCTTTTCCACCTTTTATTCTCAACACCCATAACCTATGAAAACGTTCCTAGGCCTTCATACACATTAACATACATTGTTCATACAAGTTTGAAGACCCCATTTCCCATTTTCATTGAGAATCTTTCAAGACCATACCTTAGGCATCAAGCCGTAGGTACTATTCACTACCTTATTCACATAAACAGTGATCGTGAGATCCAAGGCATCACATCAATAAAGCTTCAAGTCCCTTTTAATCGGTGTTACGTGTTGCTAAGTGTTGCTACGTGTGCTTACTTTGTCCCTTACTGACTTGGTGTGCATCTTACCACTTGGGAAACATTTATCGGGTGAGTATCTTGTGGTTGGCTGACTCGCAGGTGTAGCCGAGTGCCGCACAGTTGCTTCGCTTACAAAAGGGTTGGACCGTGATAATTGGTATCAGAGCGGTCATTGTGATCCTCTAGAAGTTGGAATCATGTCACCGGAGACCGGAACGAACGAACAAAGAGCGGATCAAGGATCTCGAGTCGCAAGCTTCACAACTTGGCGGGGTTGCAAATGGACTTGCACAACTTGTCGAGTGTGTTGATGTGATTGAGATGGAACAAAGGAATGTTGCTAGCACTAATGATATGCTTAGCGAGGACTTTAGGGCTACGGTGGAAGCCTTACAAGCCCAAATTGGTGACCTTGCTTCAAAGGTGAATGTTCTCACTAGAGCAATGAGAACAACTGGCCCGAATATAGGTGAAACTTCCAGGATTTGAATTCCTGAACCAAGAAACTATGCTGGTGCTCGTGATATAAAGGAACTCGAGAACTTCTTGTTTGATATGGAACAATACTTTCGGGCTGTTAGGACTGACTCGGAAGAGACTAAAGTCACGATAGCCACTATGTATTTGGTGGGTGATGCCAAATTGTGGTGGCGAACAAAGTATGATGATATAGTTAGGGGTGTTTGCACCATTGACTCATGGGAGGACCTAAAGAAGGAATTGAAGGCACAATTCTTTCCTGAGAACGTTGAGTATATGGCTTGGCAAAAGTTGAGAAACCTTCGACAGACCGGTACTGTTTACGAGTATGTGAAGCAGTTCTCAGCATTGATGCTGAACATTCGAGATATGTCTGAAAAGGATAATCTATTCTATTGCCTTGAAGGCCTTGGGCCCAAACTGAGCTACATAGACAAAAGGTACAAGACTTGGCGTCAGCGCAAGCTGCGGCTGAGTGCATAATTGACTATACTCCTGAGGATAGTGGAAAGAAGAAAGTAACTTACTCAGGGAACTCAAGCTCGGGTGCAAAGTTGGGGAAGTTTAACAGGCCCAAGAGTGGGGGAGGTGATAAGAGACCTTCAGGATCCTCCCAATTCAAAGGATCAACATCATCTCCAGTTGGGTTGAAGACCATTAGTTGCTTCCTTTGTGGAGGGCCACATCGGATTGCAGTGTGCCCACAAAAGCAGGCTTTGAATGCCTTGCAACAGTCTCCTCAAACTGAGTTAGTTTCTAAAGAGGAAGAAACTGAGGAGCCAACTCGAATGGGAGCTTTACGCTTACTCAATGTGGTGAAGAAGCAAGTCATAGTGCTGAAATCAACCCCTACTAAAGGCCTTATATATGTTGTTTTGAAAATCAATGGTAAAGCGACCCGTGCTATGGTCGACACAGGGGCCATGCACAACTTTGTGGCGGGTTCGGAAGCGAAACGCCTCGGCTTGAATCTAGAGAAGGATTCTAGCCGAATGAAAGCTGTAAACTCAGAGGCCAAACCAATCCATGGTGTGGCCAAGTCGGTACCTGTAAAACTGGGCGATTGGGAAGGGAGAATGAACCTTATGGCTGTTCCATTAGATGATTTTCAAGTCATTCTTGGGATGGAGTTCCTAAGAGAGACTAAGGCGGTACCGATGCCATTTTAAACTCAGTTTGTTTACTTGGAGATAACCCCTGCATGGTTCCTGCCACTAGTAAAGGAAGTCAATAAAAGTTTCTATGAGCCCTCCAACTAAAGAAGGGACGAAAGAAGGGGGAACCAACGTATGTGGCTTCCCTAGTTGAAGTGCAATAGGAGTTGAGAAATCAGTACTGAAGGAGTTCCAAAAGTCGTGCAATAAGTACTGAAGGAGTTCGATAATGTGATGCCCGGTGAACTCCCCAAGTCATTGCCTCCAAGAAGGGGTGTTGATCATCAAATAGAGTTGGTTCCTAGAGCTAAACCACCTGCAAGAGGGGTATATCGTATGGCTCCGCTCAAGTTGGCAGAGTTGAGAAAACAATTGGATACCTTACTAGAGTCAAGGTTTATCCGGCCATCAAATGCCCCATTTGGAACACTTGTGCTATTTCAGAAGAAGCATGATGGGAGCTTAAGGCTATGTGTGGATTACTGTGCCTTAAACAAGCTAATTGTTCGGAACAAATATCCTATCCCTCTTATTGTAGATTTGTTTGATCAGCTAGGAGCTGCAAGATATTTCTCTAAGCTTGACCTAAGGTCAGACTATTATCAAGTCCGTATTACAGAGGGAGATGAATTGAAGACTGCATGTTTGTTTAGTTGGTCATGCCTGATATTCGCTTAAAAGTGTTTGTTTTTCACGATTATCCTTTGAGAATTATTGAACTCTCCTACGTAAAACTTTTATTTTTACAAACTTTTCTACGTAAGAGTTTTCTCCATTGCATAAAACATAATTTTCTAGTCAAAATGGTATATTTGCATAGTTTAAACACATTTCTGAAAGTCTAGATACTGTGCCATTTCGATGAACTCTCATTACGTGTTTTACTTGTCTCAGGAACCCTAACTGGACGATTCTCAAGGACTGGAGGCCGTAGTTAAGCATCAAAGCCCATTACCAAAGACTAAAGAGCCAACAGGCTATACCAAGTAGATGCAGGCTAAGTGTGGGCTAAGCCAAGCGATTACAATTACAGAATGAGGCCTAGGGAGCTGAAGAGTCGATTTCCAAGAAAGAGGACTTGAGTAATAAAGATCACTATACAAGACAAAGGAGAAAAGCTTGCTTAGTTGGTGAAATCTATGGGAGATTGTGTTAGAGACCAGGGTTCAAAACCCTTTGCCATTATTTTCTCTTCTTTTTGTCTTTTATTTCTCAAAAACCCTAATCTCTCTCTCCTAATCCTATTCGTCCAACCTTAATCATCTTAGCCGTCCATCCTTACTTTTCAAAGCCCTAGTTAGTTCAAAACCCTAATCCTATCTCTTGCTCCTAAACCTAGCCACCACCTTCTAGCCTAAATCCTAGCCACCCATTTCACTAAACCTAAATCCTAGCCACCTATTTCACTAACCCTAAAACCCTAATATCTAAGAGATTAGTGGCTACACCTCAGTTTCCTACTTTCACACCTTCTATTCTAGCCATTCTTCTTTAGTTAGAAACCTTGTCTAATTCAAAAACTTTCCACTTTCTAAACCCTTGATTAATTTCAAAACCATCCATCCCTCTCTCCCTATATAACTCACATAGGTGGCCACAAGAAATCAGATCAAAAGCTAACGTCCATAATAGCCCCCCTCTTTTCTCATTCTCATCTCCATCTCTCCTCACATCTCTTTGTGGTGATTGTACCACACACCTCTCTTTTCTCTCTCTTTATCTCACATCTCACCTCTTCTTGAGTTCTAACCTTACATTCTCTCTCACTTCTCCCTTTGGTGTCTGATTTACAAAAGCATCTCTTGCATTAGAGAAAGTGGAAGATCACCATGGCAATGCTCCTCTCACTCTTGGATTTACAACTTGTTTCTTTCTTTTTAGATGTTCTTGCATTATTCCTAGTGCAAGCTTTGTAAGTGGTATTTTTAATTTTAATCATAAACTTCTTTTCATCATTGTTATTTTATGTTTCTTGTCTTTTATTAATATGTTTCAAGCTATTTGTTTTATGATGATTAGTAGATCTTAATACCTCTTTCCAAATTATTATTTTTTAAAAATCGACTCCATTTTCTCATCTCTCCATCTTTCTCTAAGTATCCCATGTTTTTCTTTCTTGCACTAACCTAACTAACCCCGAGTGAGGATTCGACATCCGACACACCTTATGCATAATTCATATTTTGCAGAAATTGAAAGGAATCGGATATTACAAATATTGTTGAAGTAGGGTGATTCGTTTCAACGACCGAAAAGCCTTGTTTCAAATGGTGCCGTTGCCGCTCAGGTGAAGGAAGAAAAATTTGGGATCCCCTTCTTCTCTTTCTTTTCTACTTGTTTATTTTTATTTTTATTTTTTTTAAGCCACGGATGGCCGAGTGCAACTTGTAATAATTTAGGACTTTCTATTTTTTTTTTATGTTTTCAAGGGCTTAGCAACCCTTGAGTAAAAAAAAAAAAAGGTTTATATATTCTTGGGATATATATATATATATAAATATATTTCATGGATATATAAAAAAAAATTGAAAAAAAAAAGTGTTAGGTTTAGATTTACATTCTGTTTTTTTTAGGTGATTAGTATTTTGGGAATTATTAATTTTGGAGATTTTTCAAATATTAAGAATTTTATTAATTTTAGGTATTTTCCCATATCTTTTAGAGATTTAGCATATTTTTTTGGAAATTTCTAATTTTCAAAAAATTTTCTAAATTTGACTCAATCCTTATAGTGGAAAAATTCTATCTTTAACATAATTCCATTTTTGAAAAATTTACCCTGATTTCATCAATTTAAATTGGAAGATTTCCAAAAATTGAGGGAAAATTTAGAAATAGCAGTTCCCTAATTTAGGAAACTACTAAATTCGAATTAAAACCCAAATTTGGAAATTAATTAATCTGCCTAATTAATTGAATGTTGTGTGCAACCCCTTAAAGGCAGCTCCCTTCCAAAAATAATTTCCAATCACGTGACCTATATTTTATTGTGCATTAACTTGTGCGCAGGATAGCGATTGTGAGTAGGGAGTGAAAGCTTGTGGATACCCTCCCTACTCCAACGTGGCATGGCCTACAGGAGGTGAATTTTTGAAGGGTGATTTGTTGAAAATTGTGGTGTTTGTTTATTTGCTTTCGTACAATTATTCCGAACTGCGTGGATGGCCGAAACTTACTTTAATTAAAAAGAGTACAACCCAGCTCTATTTGAAACTAGTGGGATTTCATCACCCACCTCATCACTCCAGCTGTGTGAACCTGAAAGCAATTTAATAAAATGAACCAAGATTTAGAGCCAAATTTAGCTCGATGTTCATAAGACCATTACAAAATCAGTGAATCCTTCATTTTTGAGTCGAATAAGACCATGAGCGTGGGTCCCTGTTTCCTAACATACCCACAAGTCCCTACTACTTTAGTATACTGAGCTCTTAAGTGGCCTCCTCAAAATCTTGTTGGTTAACTGTGCTTGTTGACTTAGGAACACAATCTAGCCCAAGTTATTCTTTCGGGAATACACTTGTCAAACTACTTGACTGATCCGGCTAGTCTGGGACATACTTAACCTTGCCATTGTGCAACACGTCTGTCTAGGCTACGGATTCTCTTATAGTTAACTCGTGTTAGTACTGGAAGGTTAGCTTGCGAGTAAAACCTTTGTGAGAACTCTAGAGTGCAAGTCAGTTCGGTAGATTAAACAAGATAAAATCAATGGTCCCGCCCACTGTCTCATTTGCCAACACAGATAAAAAGATAAAGCCCAGGAAACTATTGATTATTTAGCTTTAGCTTAGGGTTATCTTTGTGTTCTTTGCATATCATATAGATTCACTCAGGTTAGAGTCTCCTTTGGCAACTTTTTGCCAGGTCTTGAGCGTGTTTCTTCAAACATATGCCCAGTTGGGTTCGGTCCATCAGCGTTTGATTCGATCTGAGAGTCATTCCAATCCGGGAATTAGCCCTAGCTTCTTCACCTTCCTCATCCCCTCTATGGCAGCAGAAAGACCTTTTATTGAGACTTATGCAAATTTCTATAGCCAGAATTTCTATTGCCAGGACTCCTATAGCCCAAATTCCTATTGCCAGACTTATCATCTGGATACATGGAATCATCATCCTAATTTCTCTTGAGAGCAAGAGTCTGTGCTACAATAGCAACCATACCATAGCACATATCATTCCGGGTTTAACCAATCCGATATACAGTATGATGGACAGTACTTGCAGTCGCAGTACCATCAATTCTCCCAGTATCCTTATTTTGACCAACAGAGCGCTCTCCCGACTCCTCAGTCCTACAATTATTATACCCTGATGAGCTCTAATTGTGAATTGGTGCCTCAGCTTCCCTTTGCTACGCCTCCACAATCTACTCCTAAACCTGGTCTAGAAGACCTTCTCTCCCAGCTTATGACTAGGCAAGAACAAGCCCTTCAACGTCTGGATCAATTAGAAGCTGAGAGCAAGATAGGTAACTTCCTGAGCCAAACAATTCAAAATTCAATTGAACAGGAGATAGTTTCTAAAGTCGAATTACAGTCAAAGAACCAGAATTTTCAGGGAGAGATCCAAGCTGATACTGCCCTCTGTTCAGGCAAAACTATTGATATAGGAGTACCACCATCCTTGGTGCCCTCAAAAGCACCACCTTCTAACCTTAGATCATAGAATCCTAATTTCACATCCAACTCTGATGCTTCTACATCTGCACCCAAATCTAATATTCCTGTGCAGATACCTCAGGCTGAGGACAAGCCCATTTGTTAGTTGAAACCACATTTTCCAAAAAGGCTTGTCCAGAATGATTGGGACCAAAAATTTTAGCGATCAAAGAAGTTTTGAAAAACTTACCAATCAATATCTCATTCAAGCAGATTCCACACTATGCTAAGTTCCTCAAAGACTTATCCACAGTCAAGCTGCGTACACAAGCATCTAAGGATCCATTTCTAGTTGAAAAAACCACTGTGTTCAAATTAAAGGATCCTGGAAGCCCTACCATTCAGTGCATCATAGCAAACGATTTCATCTGTATGACTTTGCTAGTCCTAGGAGCTAGTGTGAATCTCTTGAGTTTCTCAGTCTATCAACCATTAGGCTTAAAGGACATACAACCTACGGGGGTCATTCCAAAGCCGCTAGTTGGTGTTGGTTGAGATTGATCTTATCGATCCTCTCTATGTAGACTGATGACCCAGTCTCTCTATGTGCTTCAACTTGTTTGGGGGTGTATTTATGTATCCCCATTGTGTCTGGCTGAAGACGTTAAACTTAGCTCTGTCGGAAAGGCAATTCTGAGATTCATGAGTCGCATGATTATCTTGCCTATATTTTGGCACTATTTTTCAGGTTGTACAGGTCTCATTACCTGTACAGATTATCTGATACCTACTAATGTACAATCTCTGCCACGCTGGTAATACACTTCCTCAACTTTTGCATCTTGTAGTCAACATTCATATCTTTTTGTCTAGATCATGAGCACCGAGGATGGTGCTATCTTTTGTTTGGGGGTGAGTATTTTCCAAAACTCATGTTTTCCTTAAAAAAAAAATTCTTTTGTTAACTCTTTGGAGCTTTAGAGACTGTGAAAGCTTCCGGCCTGTCCCGTAGGCCACCTAGAAGGTAGAGCTCTGGGTTTTGCAAGTAAGATATCTAGGCTTATTTTCTTTTTACAAAAAAAAAAAAATCCAGAGTTTTCGAGTGCTTTCAAAAATGTTTTCAAGTACCTTTACAATGATGAAACAAAAACTAACAGTTAGTCTACTTATTGAAAAGGATGTCATCTTTTGAAATACAAGTTAGCTCTTAGTTCAGTACTATTGTGGATTGATATGCGTAGAAAATTCAGATTTGGCACAAATTGCACAAAATCAACATCAGAGTCATCCAAAGTTCAGATTCTCTAGAGATCCTAGAAGAATATTTGTGGAGACCTAACCCAGTGTGCTTTTGAGCATTTCATCATTTCAGAAGGTTATACAAAAAAAAAATTCCGAGTCACAAGTTGACTCACAATTTCTTCCAACCCACACATATTCCTTTAAGGGATCTCATTAATTCTTGATTTGATTATTAAACTCGGAACGACATCAAACAATGGGTCATTACGGAAGAACTTTCTCTGTATCCATTCAAGACATTAGACATTATAGTGCAACCCTAGAAAATGATATAGGCCATGTTTGTAACCTGTTAGACTTTTTAGCTTACCTAACTTTTACATTTGTAGAAAGCCCTTTGAGCATTTAATGAAAATCTTTTCTTATCAACCCATTAACCGAAAACCCAATCAAAATAAGAAATATGGCTCGCGACCCTATTTCTGAGAAGGGTAAAAGAGTAAATGGTATGGGTACACCATGAAAGAAATCGAGAAAGGAAAGAAAAACCAAGTGGGTTCGAATTGAAAAGAAAATATGGAAAGCTGAAAAACAATATTGAGCAATCTCAAAAAGATCAAAAAATGAAAGAAGGAAAAGAAAAAAGAACTGGTGTTACGCCCTCAGGAAAAATTGTAAAGGATATTAAGATATCCTCTCAGAACATTGAATCCTATGTCCCCTTCTTTTCCTAAACCGATCCCAAGCCTCAATACAACCTATTAAAGTCCTACTTGATTCTAGGTTAGCACAATTATAAAATGTGGAGAATGGAGAAAGAGAAACTATAGAGTTTGATCTAACGTTCCTGAGTGACATGATATTCCTATCATGAGATCTTTTGATTTTGTAATGTCTTCCCTTCTAGACAATATATGTGAGAAATTTGCCTGTTTCTATCAACATATCTCCTCACATATAACTTGAGGGAAAATAAATAAAACCATTTCCGAGTGATTCACTTCTGAGTGGTATATAAGTGAGGATTGAGGTCAAGACAAAATCTTAGAGGTGATTTGAAAATCTTTGGTGCTAGATAATGATGATGTTGAGCACACACACACGCTGAATCTGACTTTTCTTGTGCTGAGTATCCATCTGTATTCTTGTTGAAACTTACTGACTGAGCTCTAACTTGTAAATATTTTATTACATCCTTGAAATAATTTGACAAACGGAGTTTTCTCTGAGTAATGAGAAACAGTGTGTAGCATGTGCCAAACCCTTTCAAGCTCCACTTTTTCGCACTAATTGCCAAGGTCTGGCAATATATTGGTTGGGGGTTGTGATATTCGCTTAAAAGTGTTTATTTTTCACAATTATCCTTTGAGAATTATTGAACTCTCCTACGTAAAACTTTTGTTCTTACAAAATTTTCTACGTAAGAGTTTTCTCCATTGCATAAAACACAATTTTCTGGTCAAAATGGTATATTCGCATAGTTTAAACACATTTCTGAAAGTCTAGAAACTGTGTCATTTCGATGAACTCTCATTACGTGTTTTACTTGTCTCAGGAACCCTAACTGGACGATTCTCAAGGACCGGAGGCCGTAGTTAAGCATCGAAACCCATTACCGAAGATTGAAGAGCCAACAAGCTATACTAAGTAGATGCAGGCTAAGTGTGGGCTAAGCCAAGAGATCACAATTACAGAATGAGGCTTAGGGAGCTGAAGAGTCGATTTCTAAGAAAGAGGACTTGAGTAATAAAGATCACTATACAAGACAAAGGAGAAAAGCTTGCTTAGTTGGTGAAATCTATGGGAGACTATGTTAGAGACCAGAGTTCAAAACCCTTTGCGATCATTTTCTCTTCTTTTTGTCTTTTATTTCTCAAAAACCCTAATCTCTCTCTCCTAATCCTATTCATCCAACCTTAATCATCTTAGCCGTCCATCCTTACTTTTCAAAGCCCTAGTTAGTTCAAAACCCTAATCCCATCTCTTTCTCCTAAACCTAGCCACCACCTTCTAGCCTAAATCCTAGCCACCCATTTCACTAAACCTAAATCCTAGCCACCTATTTCACTAACCCTAAAACCCTAATATCTAAGAGATTAGTGGCCACACCTCACTTTCCTACTTTCCCACCTTCTACTCTAGCCATTCTTCTTTAGTTAGAAACCTTGTCTAATTCAAAAACTTTCCACTTTCTAAACCCTTGATTAATTCCAAAACCATCCATCCCTCTCTCCCTATATAACTCACATAGGTGGCCACAAGAATTCAGATCAAAAGCTAACATCCATAATAGCCCCCCTCTTTTCTCATTCTCATCTCCATCTCTCCTTACATCTCTTTGTGGTGACCGTACCACACACCTCTCTTTTCTCTCTCTCTATCTCACATCTCACCTCTCACCTCTTCTTGAGTTCTAACCTTACATTCTCTCTCACTTCTCCCTTTGGTGTTCGGTTTACAAAAACATCTCTTGCATTAGAGAAAGTGGAAGATCACCATGGCAATGCTCCTCTCACTTTTGGATTTACAACTTGTTTCTTTCTTTTTAGATGTTCTTGCATTATTTCTAGTGCAAGCTTTGTAAGTGGTATTTTTAATTTTAATCATAAATTTCTTTTCATCATTGTTATTTTATGTTCTTGTCTTTTATTAATATGTTTCAAGCTATTTGTTTTATGATGATTAGTAGATCTTAATACCTCTTCCCAAATTATTATTTTTTAAAAATCGACTCCATTTTCTCATCTCTCCATCTTTCTCCATGTTTTTCTTTCCTGCACTTACCTAACTAACCCCGAGTGAGGATTCGACATCCGACACACCCTATGCATAATTCATATTTTGCAAGAATTTAAAGGAATCGGATATTACAAATATTGTTGAAATAGGGTGATTCGTTTCAACGACCGAAAAGCCTTGTTTCAATGCCATTTGGGTTGACCAATGCCCCTGCCACGTTTTGCACCCTCATGAATGAAATCTTCCACGAGTATCTGGATAATTTTGTGGTGGTGTATCTTGATGATATTGTCGTATATAGCTCGTCACTGGAGGAGCATGTCGAGCATTTATGCATCGTATTCCAATTACTCCAAAAGAATCACTTATTTGTGAAGAGAGAAAAGTGCTCATTTGCTCAAGAGCACATTATATTCCCCGGACACCAAGTTGGCGGAGGCCAGATAAGGATGGATATGAAGAAGGTGCAGGCTATCCAGGAGTGGAATGCCCCAACCAAGGTGAGTGAGCTACGCTCATTCCTTGGACTGATGAACTATTACAGGAGATTCATTCTGGGGTACTCCAAGCGTGCTACACCACTAAACGACTTGCTGAAGAAAGATCGAGTTTGGTTTTGGTCACAAGAATGCCAAGACGTTTTTGAAGACCTCAAGAATGCTGTAATGAGCAATCCAGTCCTTACTCTTCCAAATTTGGGAAAAAGCCTTTGAGGTCCAAACTGACGCATCGAACTATGCATTAGGGGGTGTATTTCTACAAGAGGGCTATCCAATAGCTTATGAGAGCCAAAAGCTCAATGATGTCGAATGAAGATACACCACCCAAGAGAAAGAACTATTGGCTGTTATTCACTGTCTCCGGGTGTGGAGGCATTATCTACTTGGTACGAAGTTCATTGTAAAGATGGACAACTCTGCGGTAAGCCACTTCTTGACCCAAAAGAAACTCACTCCTAAGCAAACTCGATGGTAGGAGTTTCTTGCCGAGTTTGATATTGAGCTAGAATACAAGGCTGGACGTACTAATCAGGTAGCGGATGCCTTGAGCCGGAAGGCCGAGTTTGCAGCCTTGAAGTTGGTGGGTCACTTGACTGTGAGTAAGGTGACTGATAGCATATGGGAGCGAATTAAAGAGGGGCTTGACCAAGATCCTACTGCCAAAACCATTATCCAACTTGCCAAGGAGGGCAAGATGCGTTGATCTTGGTTGGAGGATGGTTTCCTCCTAACCAAGAGGAGGTGCTTATTTGTGCCCAGAATGGGTGAACTGTGTCAATTGCTTCTAAAAGAATGTCATGACACTTTGTGGGCAGGTCATCTGGGCTGGCAACACAGCATTGCCTTGTTGAAACAAAACTATTATTGGCCAAATATGAAAGATGACATGATGGAGTACACTACGACTTGCCTCATCTGCCAACAGGACAAAGTTGAAAGAAAGAAGGCATTAGGACTCCTACAACCACTACCGGTGCCAAAGAAACCATGGGAGAGTGTCTCAATAGACTTTATAACTAACCTGCCACAAGTGGGGGAGTATGAGTCCATATTGGTTGTTGTGGATAGATTTTCCAAGTATGCAACTTTCATCCTAGCACCAAAGTACTGCTCGGCAGAGGAGGTAACCTATATGTTCTTCAAACAATGTGTCAAATATTAGGGAGTATCCCAAAACCTGGTAAGTGATCGGGACACTCGGTTCACAAGGTGATTCTGGACCGAGATATTTTGACTTTTGGGGTCGAAGTTAGACTTTTCCTCAAACTACTATCCCCAAACTGATGGGCAAACAAAGAGATTCAACGGTTTGCTTGACGAGCGACAAACTCATCTATCCCCAGTTGCGGCTCAAGAGAGAAAATCCTCTTTTGGTCATACTCTACTATCCGAGAGCAAAATACAATTCATAAATCCCCAACAAGCCCTAACAAAGGCAATTTATTAGCAAATTAGAAAGCTAACTGAGCATCCTTTTATCAAAATCTAAATTTTTTCAAAAAGTCTCCAACACTTTTCTAAAAAATCAAAAAGTTTTCAAAGCAAAATCTTCAGTACCATAGTCTAATTATGCCAACTAGCATCAGGTGCCCCGATCGGACAACCAGAAAAAACTGACGCCACTCACCCCTACAAGTTGAAGTCAAAAGAGTCATGGGAAAGCATCATCGCGTCATAACCAGCATAACAAAACTTCCTAGCATCACTCAAAGTTATCAATATCTTCAATCAGCGCCTCTGGGCCATATCAAAATTAAAGCTATTTGGCTTGTGCCTCCGGGACATGCCATCTCATATCAAACTGGCTAAAATCTCCAGGTAACGCCACCCTCTTCAATCAGCTTGCTTAAAGCCGCACCTCTTTTGACACCCCCGAGTGTCCCCTGACATCATCGTGTGTACTATTGATAGCCCGTCGCCAATGCCACATCTTGTCAACATGACCGACACACTCGCATGTCCCTCTTTCGACATCCCTGTATGTCCCGTGACATCATCGTGTGTACCATTGACAAACCACCGGTCAATGTCGCATCTTGTCAACATGCCAACACACCCGTATGTCCCCCTTTTGACACCCCATGTGTCCCCGATATCATCTTGTGTACCACTGACAACCTGCCGGTCAACGCTGCATCTTGTCAGCAGGGTAGGGTCGACCTGTTATTTTCATCAGGTTTAGTGCAAGAGTCGGCAGACGCTTCTTGGATTGAAGAGGATTATCAAGAGCAAGCAGAAGAAGGTGATCCCTTCGTTGAGGGAATTTGGGACCCTGACCGGTTTCCTTACCATTAGTGTTATTTTTGGGATATTTTTGTAATAGACTTGATACCTTTTAGTTGATGTTGCTTGATACTCTAGTTGTTCATAGAGAGGACCATGATGGTTGGTCCAAGTTATTTACTTTGGTCGGGTGATTTACAGGATGATATGTTTACATATCGAGAAATTTTATACTTGCTATTTTGGAAGGATTATCTTTTAGTTTTGCCTTATTGCTATTGAAGCCAAGCAGGGATAAGTAATGTAGTGGACCCAAAGTCTCATATGACCGAGGTGGGTTTTTTGGGGTTGTTACTAAAGTGTACATGTACGGTAAGTTACATGAACACTGCATAGACATTGTGCATGAATTACAAGGACACTGAATTGCAAGGACACTGTGCATGAATTACGAGGATACTGAATCATGAACCTTGAATTACAAGGAGCCCGGAAAACTGAGTGGCTCTCCATGGATATGAATTCAAGTCCTGGATAATGCATCATGGATATTGGATCATCAAGAGCTCTGGGGGTTGAGAAGGAAAATCTGGAGGAAGAGGAAGCATGTGATACTTTCAAGGAGGGAGCAAGGGATATAGATCGTTACCCTTACTATTAGTCTTTAATTTTATTATGTTAGAGAATTGTAATAGACCGGTTATACTTCAGTTGATGTGGCTCTAGACTTGGTTTTATATTGGGATTTTGATGGTTGATCAAATTATAAATGGTGTTTACATCGGTCTTATGAAATCTAGGATGAGATATTTATATTGAAAAATTTTATAGTTGCTATTTTTGGAGTATTATTATTTAGTCATTGCCTAATTACTATTAAGTCAAGCAAGGACAAGTTGTGTTACGACCCAAAGTCCCATTATGTCCAAGGTGGGGTTTTGGGGCGCAACACACATGAACAAACATCCAACCATCCAATCATGGTCTTGCAGCACCGGTCAGAAGCGAGTCATAGAATAACATGGATCAACGAGAGGGCTCTAACACCACAAGTGACCAATTGATAGTCGTTTAATGAAGTAGGGAGGTACAGCCTTCACTTTCACTCATCCGACTTGCGTGGACAATAAAATTTCACAGCCCCTTCTGCTCGTTGACGGTGATCATTTTCAGTGCATGAAAATTTCTTGCCACATCCCAAATATTGGGTATATTAATTAAACTCTTCTAATTTACCAATATTTTAAAAGGATAGAATGCATCTCATTAACAAATTTCTATTATAGCAGATCGTAGAGAGTTGTTAAAATATAAAATTAATCTAACGACTACACGAGTCATTAAATTGGGAGCATGGTCTCAATGGATAAACAAAAGTGAAATTAAAATTTTCAATGGGATAGGAATTACCTATGTGAATGCTACATTGCCAAGCTTAATATCAGGGTAAAGATAATCTATGTACTATATCACAAAGATACCACAATCATAACTGATAAGTTAAGCAAAACCATTAGTCGAGTACGATAATTGTCTTTTTTCTTTGACATTTTTTGACTCTTATCATTTTTGTGGCTGAGAAAAATAATAGAGATATATATAGTATTTCAAAAAAAAAAATTAACTACCAAACTACTTAACTTTTCATCCGAAATCCATCTTAATTCTTAACCATCCGATCAGTCATCTTCACACACATTTAACATTTTTATTTTAAACAAAGTTTGGGTTTCAAAAAATCGTTTTCTACTTAGATTTCCGGTGAAATTGTCTATAAACTTCATTTTTTTTTGGCATAAACAACAAAGAAATTTTTTGGCATAAACAATAAAGAAATATATAGATAGAGAGAGGTTAAAAAGGAGAGAGTACTCATGGATTTAATTAAAAATGCGGAAGAAAGAAAGTTGGAGAAGGCAAAGAGGAGAAGCATGTGAAGCTAGAGAAGAAGTGAAAGTAAATTGCCGAAGCTGAAGAGGATTGGGAGTTGCCAAGCCAAAGACACTATAGAAGATGAGAACAGCTGCTAGAAATGGTAGCTGAAAAGATGCGGAAAAGAGCTGATTTTGACATGGAGAGAAAGAAACAAATAGTAGTGTTTGGTGATCGAACGCTGGATTCATCGATCTCCAGCCCTATTTTTGTTGCTAGAACGGTAACTTGGTCCGAAATTATTATGTGTGTGAAGTGAGATTGGTGAACATTTAAAAAAAGGAATGGTAGATAGGGCTCATGAGTCATGAGTGACAGTCATATAAAAATCCCAACCGGCCCACAAACCGGAAAGTCGGACAGGTTCATAGATAGGTCAAAAAATATTGCTACTCTTGTCAAATATTGAAAACCATACACGCATGTGTACCATACTGGTAGTTTGTTGTTAGATAAATAAGGTGCATTTGGTATTACCTTTTTCATCTTTACGGTGTAAAAGAGAGAGAGTTATTATATTTGAGAGAGATATATTACGGTGTAAAAGAGAGAGAGTTATTATATTTGAGAGAGATATAGCACGCAATTTCCAGTGCGAGAGAGAGATAGTTACTAATGCGTTCTGTTCCAACATAGTCTGGGCACTAGTCAAGGCAAGTAAATTTGCTAATATGTTCCGTTCCATTATAGAGTGCAGCCCAAGATTCAACTCCAAGAGTTTTGTGGGCTTTGGGAGATCATCCCTCATTGGATTTTCGTAGGGTAGTGTTGATACCCTATAGATTTTATGAGTTAGGGTTTTGAACCCTAAGGGTTATTTTGTGAGATAGAAAGTCTATTACAATAATCTTTTTCTCTTTGTTCTTCAATACCAAGCATAGATTCAAAAGTTTTGTGGGGATAGAGAAAAACGAGGATCAAACTTAGAGTATTTTTTCGAGAAATCTCTACAAAAAGTTTTGACGGTTCATCATATTTTGTGCTTCACCGGTGAACATCATTCGCCGAAGTAATTATCTAAACATGTAGTTAATATTATTTGTTATTTATGGTGTAAAGATCTTCGGGATCTAGTATTCCGCTTAAATTTTTTATCTGGATCCCTTCACTAACATCTTCTCAAACATCTGTCTATATGGCTTTGATGTGCCAATTGGCAATGTCCAATACACAGGATTAACTCCAGGTATGTTGGGTCATGTACACAATGTTTGGATAAGTGTGTAAATACTCAATAAGGAATCCATTACTCCTTAATTGGAGATAATGATATCAATATGATACTTGTTGAACTAAACTCAAAAATTCAGTACTGGTGTTTTTCGGTAAAATGGTCTTTATCGAAATTGATATTTTCAGTATAGAAAAGTAAATGTATATGTCAGTTCTTTTCTAATGTTTTTTCGAAAGTGTTTTAGAAGTTCAGTTTAATGAAAAAGTATCCATGAGAAAGATTTATATTCATAAGCTAGGGAATTGACAGTGGACTTGTTCCAATCTTGGAAGCTTATATGTGATATCGAATTGTGGAAGGATTTGTTTATAAATATATTGTGAGATAGTACTTACAAGCAATTCTCTACTTTCTGGAGGTTGATCACAATGTGTTAATGGATATTATTGTGATTAGTGGAAGTCTAGGGACTTAGATATTACTCAATGATCCTAAAGGAATTATTGGAAAGCATTTCCTAGCAACAAGGCTACACCTTAAAGGTGATGAAGCACTTGGTCCCACAACCGGAAATAGGAGATCCCTTTAGATCCTACACACTAGGACCTTCTCAAGGCTTTTAATTTAATTTAGAATTAAATTAATTAATTTCTCCATTTAATTCACTATATGGTATAGTGAAGCTTTTATAAGTGAAATCACATAAGATGTGATTAACCAAATCGGTAGGACCCATATGAGATTTTGATAAAGATCAAAAGGTGAAAACATAAGAGGTTAGACCTCAAAAGGGGCATGAGATGTGGGGCCCACCTAGGGTGGGACGCCCACTTCATTAATTCATTATCTATTTAATTAGTTACTAATTAATTATCTCCTACAAATGAGAGAATAGATTAATTGGTTACTAATTAATGATTTCCTATTAAATAGGGAATCGATTAGTTTGTTACAAATTGTTTTCCTATTTCCTATGGAATGAATTAGCTTGTTACTAATTGTTTTTCCTATTAAATAGGGAATACTAATTGTTTCCTATTAAATAGGAAATGGATAATGTTGGTTTTTATTTTGATTAAATCCTAATTGGATTAAGATTATCATTAAAGAATTAAAGAGAGTTCTAATTGGATTAGAATTTAGAAAGAGGAGTTTGACTTGATCTACAAGTTAGCTAGATGTGGAGTCTATATAAGGACCCCCATAGTGGAATATCCAAAAAAAAAAAAAAAGGAAGCTCTCCCTCTCTCTCCCACATTTTTCTCTCTCTCCCTCTTGGGTTGTGCTGCCAACCCTCCCATCTTCCTTTTTAGACGCTCACCCCTTTCCATATAGGGGTATACGGCCACCTCTCTCATTCCTTCTCTTGGTTTTTTTTTCGATCTTGGATAATATCAGAACCAATCTTTGAAGATAAAGGTTTATTCTTTATTGTTTAAGAAATGATCTTACATTTAAGAAAATAATAAAAGATCATAGAGTTTGAATTGGAAGAGCTTGATTAAGAAAGGTTCTTGAATTAAGAAAAGAAGAAAAGATTAAAGAGCATTGATCGGAAGGGTCATTAGCTTCCATTGGAGAAAAGCTTTGGAGATTCAAAGAAGGTTCGTGTGAATCGACAGGAGGCTTTACACTTGAGGAGCTTTGTAAGTATGGTTTTTCACATTATGATTTAATATGATCATAAGATGACCCTTGGGAAGATTTTGATTAGATCAAAATCAAGTTTGAATTAAAAATAGTTCTTCAAAAAAATTTAAAATTCATGTCTTTCATTAGTATCAAAGCTACCTTAAGATCTATTAATTTTATGGTGTTATTGCATGTTTCTCTTTGATTAAAATCAATTAGATACCCATAGAGATTTCGTCCAGCACATATTAATGAGATTTTATTTTAATTAAATGTTAATTAATAAATCCAATGGTGTTTGACATCACTTGCTTAAGCGTTCTTAGAGATGAAAGCTTATTTCAATTTGATTTGATTCATGGATTTTCGGATTTGTATTTGATTATGAGAATTGATACAGTTTAAGTATTTTAGACATAACTCAATGACTGTAAGTCCGATTTTGGTCGGTAAGTATAACTTTTCAAAGCTGTCGAAAATATCTACAACTTTCTTGAAGAAATGTTTTCTGGAATCAATCGTTTTAAAGGTCAAAACCTCAATCGAAAATCTAAAGTGGGAAAAAGAATTTTCTAATTAATTTTCCAAGAGGCTTTCAAATTTTTCCTTAATTCCATTTTGATTTGAGAGCATGAGATGCTATTAAATCGTTTCATGGCCTAACACTTGCTATACAAGTTGTCTAGAAAGCTTAATGAACTTAGACTCTGCACAGACCACTCATTCAATAAAAAGAAACAAAAATGTCAAGAAATAGCTTTGGGCTGATGATTAAATTGATAGGAAACCTGATGACAAAGGGGTGATAAAACAACTGTTGAGAGAAAAGGTTAAGATCATATATTTAATTGATAGTCACACTACACATCAAAGGAGACCAATGACCAATCTTTAGTAAGCATAAATGTTCAGAATGGAGAGAATTATGTTGAGATTGTGGAGAGTCAATAATAAAGTCGATTAATATTGAGAGAATTATGTTGTGTGTATCATGATTTTAATGATTTAAGAAATACGTATCGATTAATCTTTTAGTCAGTGCATGTCATACTTGAGCATATGTGCAGAATTGCAGAGGAATACTAATGTTTGTGGGTATCGTCACTGGTAAACCCTCACAAGAGTTCACTCGTCCACTAGGGTTACTTAGGGGTTTAAAAGGCTTGTTGCATATGCCAAATGCAATAGGGGATCCCACGAAAGGGGATGTAGTTTAGCTTAACTTAATTTTTATTTATTGCTCGAGGACTAGCAATATGTAAGTTTGAGGTTGTGATCGGTGCGAATTGTTACACATTTATATACATTAAAATGCATTTGTTAATCGTGTTGAGCCATTTTATCCACTACGATACCTCACTTGGCTGTATTTATTGTTTACAGGTTTATGCAAGAAAAATAGGACTAAAATAAGAATTTAGAAGCTTTAAAGTTTCTTGTGAATCGCAACCGAGTAAAGATCTGAGCCAAAGAAGAGTTAGAAATGCAAAACAACCCTTCTTCGGTGTACAGGGCATAATTCATTGACTATAGCTCTAATTTTGGTCCATAATATATCAAATCAACTGGCTCAAAAATCTTTACAACTTCTATGAAGGAAGTTTGGTTATATTCCATACCTACCGATCGATCAGTGCTCTTTTGGCCGATCAATCGGAAGACATCGTTTTTGTTGTGTTGAAAAGTGTAGAAAATCCTCCTTTGAGCCCGTTTTGGATGTTTTTAAAGCTGTACTTCATTGAAACTCTCTCTCTATAAAAAGAAAAGCCTCCTACCATGTAAAAGGTTCAGAATTTTGGAGATTTGAAGGAGAGAAGGCTATGGAGATCTATGAAAGTTAGAGGATGGATTATTTGAGTTCTTCGTGTTCTTTATCGAAAGTAGTGTTTCTTGCCCTCAGCATAAACTAATTTCTTTTTTCTACGGTTTAGATGAAACTCTAGCCAAGTAATTGTATCCCTTATATTTTATTTTGATTTTTTTTTGTTTAAACAATGAATGCATAATGAGAGGGTTGTTCTTCAACCAGTTTATTCGAGTTTATACTCAGTTTCAATATGATCTTATTCTTGTCTTAGGTTTTATTATGTTGAGATTGAATTTATTCATATCTTCTTTTTATGATTGTTGATATGTATTTTATGCAATGATTTTTACTGTCGAGGAATTAAATTATAGGATATTCTATGTCTAGGGGAGAAGAGTGATGTCACAACTCTAGTTTAGTGTGTATCACTCGTGCTAACCGAAGATAGGATATGTCTAAAATTTGATACCTCGAATCATTCTTGCTTTGATGAGTTGAGACTTCTAGTCAATCTCATCCCTATTGTTTATGCTTGAGAAACTTGAATAAATACTTGCGAATTTAATTATGAGGTTAGTGGTGGATTCAAACGCCCTAAATCTTCTCTCACTAATATATCACCAAAAGCTCTTCATTTAATGAAGATTAATAAAATCAGATAGTTTAATTAGGTTAAAATTAATCAGTCAATCGTGTTACTCATTGACATAGTATTAATCTGGAGAAAAAGACAATGAAACCAGTGCAGTCCTCTGTGGTTCGACACCTCATACTAGTCACTGTTCTACGAAATTATAGTTATTACGAGGTTTAATAAAATTGACGATCAACTTACCATCTCATATCAATCAATAATAATCTGGCTAAAATCTCCAGGTAACGCCACCCTCTTCAATCAGCTGGCTTAATGTCGCACCTCTTTCGACACCCCCGGGTGTCCCCTGACATCATCGTGTGTACCATTGACAACCCACCGCCAATGCAACATCTTGTCAACATGACCGACATACCCACTTATCCCTCTTTTGACACCCCCGTGTGTCCCCAGACATCATCATGTGTACCATTGACAACCCGCCGGTCAATGCCACATCTTGTCAACATACCGACACACCTGCATGTCCCCCTTTTGATATCCCGTGTGTCCCCGATATCATCATGTTTATCACTGACAACCCGCCGGCCAATGCCACATCTTGTTAGCAGGGTACGGTTGACCTGTTATTGTTGTCAAGTTTAGCGCAGGAGTTGGCAGACGCTCCTTGGATTGAAGAGGAAGTGGAAGAAGGTGATCCCTTCGTTGAGGGAGTTTGGGACCTTGGCTGGTTTCCTTACCATTAGCGTTATTTCAGTTTTATTTTGGGAAAATTTTGTAATAGACTTGATACCTTTTAGTTGATGTTGCTTAATACTCTAGTTGTTCATAGAGAAGACCATGATGGTTGGTTTAAGTTATCAGTTGTATTTACTTTGGTCGGATGATTTACAGGATGAAATGTTTATATATCGAGAAATTTTGTACTTGCTATTTTGGAAGGATTATTTTTAGTTTTGTCTTATTGCTATTGAAGTCAAGCAGGGATAAGTAATGTAACGGACCCAAAGTCTCATTATGACCAAGATGGGGTTTTGGGATCGTTACACAAGTGCACGTGTATGGTAAGTTACAAGTCTCACGGGAACAGAAACATGACATGGACACTGCATAGACACTGTGCATGAATTACAAGGACACGGAATTGCAAGGACACTGTGCATGAATTACAAGAATACTGAATCATGGGCCCTGAATTACAAGTAGCCTGGGAAACCGAGCGACTTTCCATGGATATGATTTTAAGTTCTGGATAATGCCTCATGGATATTGGATCATCAAGAGCTCTGGGGTTGAGAAGGAATATCTGGAGGAAGAGGAAGCGTGTGATCCTTTCAAGGAGGGAGCGAGACACATAGATCGTTACCCTTATTATTAGTTTTTACTTCAGTTTTATTATGTTAGAGAATTGTAATAGACCGGTTATACTTCAGTTGATGTTGCTCTAGACTTGGTTTTATTTTGGGATTTTGATAGTTGATCAAATTATAGATGGTGTTTACATCGGTCTTACGATATCTAGGATTGGATGTTTACATTGAAAAATTTTATGGTTGTTATTTTTGGAGTATTATTATTTAGTCGTTACCTAATTGCTATTAAGTCAAGCAAGGATAAGCTGTGTCATGACCCAAAGTCCCATTATATCCAAGGTAGGGTTTTGGAGCACGACACACATGAACAAACATCCAACCACCCAACCATGGTCTTGCAGTGCCCGTCAGAAGTGAGTCATACTATAACCTTGATCAACGGGAGGGGCTCTAACACCACAAGTGACCAATTGATTGTCGTTTAATGTAGTAAGGGAGGTACAGCCTTCGCATTCACACATCCGACTAGCGTGGAGAACAAAATTTCCTAGCCCCTTCTGCTCGTTGACGGTGATCATTTTCGGCGCATGAAAATGCCTTGCCACATCCCAAATATTGGGTATATTAATTAAACTCTTCTAATTTAACCACAATCATAACTGATAAGTTAAGCAAAACCATTAGTCAAGTACGACAATTGTCTTTTTTCTCTAACATTTTTTTGACTCTTATCATTTTTGCGGCTAAAAAAATAATAGAGAAATATATAGTATATTTTTAAAAAAATTTAACTACCAAACTACTTAATTTTTCATCCGGAATCCATCTTAATTCTTAACCATCTGATCAGTCATCTTCACACACATTTATCATTTTAAAAACAAAAAAACAAAGTTAGGGTTTCAAAAAATCGTTTTCTACTTAGATTTCCGGTGAAATTGGCTGTAAACTTCATTTTTTTTGGCATAAGCAATAAAGAAATAAATAGATAGAGAGGTTAATAAGGAGAGAGTACTCATGGATTTAAAAATGCAGAAGAAAGAAAGTTGGGAGAAGGCAAAGAGGAGATGCAGGTGAAGCTAGAGAAGAAGTGAAAGTAAATTGCCGAAGCTGAAGAAGATTGGGAGTTAACAAGCCGAAGAAACTATAGAAGATGGGAACAGCTGCCAGAAATGGTAGCTGAAAAGATGTGGGAAAGAGCTGATTTTGACATGGAGAAAAAGAAACAAATAGTAATGGTTGCTAATCGATCGGTGGATTCATCGGTCTCTAGCCCTATTTTTGTTGCTAGAACGGCAACTTGGTCCGAAATTATTAGTTCACACGCTTCGTGTGTGTGTGAAGTGAGATTGGTGAACATTTTAAAAAAGTAATGGTAGATAGGGCTCATGATCTAGGAAGCACGAATACTTCAAAATGGGCTTCGTACCTGTATCCGATATGAATCGGATACGGATACGGCTCCGATACGGCTGGATACGTACGGGATACGGCTGAGACGTATCCTTTTAATTAAAAATATATTTTTTGATTCGGATACGGCTCCGATACGGCATGGATACGTTGGGATACGGCCGGTATACGGCCATGAATATATATATATTTTTTAAAATTTTTTTTGGAGACTTAGGGGTGTGATACTATCTCTTTTGTTTTTGCATGGACATGGTGTTCTTTATATTTTGCTTGGTAGATGATAGGATGACTTTATTTTTTGCTTAGTGGATGATGAGATGACCCTATTTCTTTTACTTTTACATGGACATGGTATTTTTTTATACATAAACAGAACTGAACCAATGGTTATTTTGTAATGATAATACAAAATATAGTATTATTATTATTATTTTTTAAAATTACAGACATATCCTAACTGTACCCGTATCATTTTTTTTAGGTTTTGCCGTATCGCTGTATGCATATCATATCGTACCCGTATCCGTATTTGTGCTTCCTAGGTCATGAGTGACAATCATATAAAAATCCCAACCGGCCCACAAACCGGAAAGTCGGACAGGTTGATAGATAGGTCAAAAAATATTGCTACTCCTGTCAAATATTGAAAACCATACACGCATGTGTACCATACTGGTAGTGTGTTGTTAGATAAATAAGGTGCATTTGGTATTACCTTTTTCATCTTTATAGTGTAAAAGAGAGAGAGAGAGAGAGTTAGTATATTTGAGAGAGATATAGCACACAATTTCCAGTGAAAGAGAGAGAGAGTTACTATTTTGGAGAGAGAGCACACAATTTCTAGTGAGAGACAGAGAGATACTATATTTGAGAGAGAGGTTATGCTTTGCACACAATTTCCGTTTTGATCACCCCCAAAATTGGAAACAAAGCGTCTTAGGAAAATGTGTTTGTAAATCTCAAAATAATAGAAGAATTTGGTAATAATATTATATCCATAATAAGAGACATTTGAATGAAATAGAATCTTAGTGATTTGCAAGCCATTTAATAGAGTTTTGAATTAATCTCTATATATACATGGGTGATGGGTCAAATATACAGTACAAGACATTACTTATCTTATACATGCAAGAAAAGATGGCAAACGTGAGAGCTATCGTTTTCATCATGTTCTTCATCGTGTGCTCAGGTTTCCTTTCAGACTATAAAGGTGTCGTTGGCCAAGATGCAACCTACAAATGCTGCTTTAACAATCATAACAAGAACGGATGCGTGCCTGGTAAAGATGACGCTCCAGATGGTGCCTGCTATCAGGGTTGCGCAAGGAATTGTGAAAAGCCAGGGCACTGTTATCTCGGAAAATCTTCCGGTCTTCATTACTGTCAGTGCCCCTGCTGATATAACTTTGTAATCGCGCGTGGTTAGATAATTTTATCTACCGATAATAATAGTAATAAAGTACGTTTGTTTCTGATTTATATATAGTTCTTACCTGCAACTGCTTCTCTCCTACATCTTTGACTAGATGACACTGTTGATGATGTCATTTGGTGTTAAATTCTGATCCTGGCAAGCCCTCTTTGATTGGTACTTGGCTGCCAACATTTTCTTCTCTTGGAGAATGTCCTCTCCGCCCATGAATAATAGTTCTGTACAAGCAAATTTTTAATGGATGAGACACCCAATTTCTTCTCTTGGAGAATGTCCTCTCCGCCCATGAATAATAGTTCTGTACAAGCAAATTTTTAATGGATGAGACACCCAAAGTTTAGGGTTGATAGGTTGGATCAAGACATGGAACCCAACTCATGACTACAAGCAAAAAGGATTATGAGCCAAGGATATAAACCCTGGCTAAAAATAGGATATCCATCATTAATAGCTTTATCAACTAAAAACCGCTCGCTAAAGGTTTTTACGGCAGAAAAGGGTTTTAGCAAATGAAGTAAACCGTCTACAAATAGGGATGTAGGGATATCCGTGCATTTTCAAGGGTAAAAATAGCATCGCTAAAGGCTTTTAGCCACGGGAAAGGTTTTTTGTCAACAAATTAGTGACGGATAAAATCTGACTTTGGATAGTATATTGGCGTCCCTTCACCCACTAGCGACGGACACTTCATTTTGCGAATGATATTTTTACATTCAGAGATGGATTTTATCTGTTGCTAAAGATGTTTTTACTGACGAACACTAAAGATTGGTTTTAGGGACGGATATGTTCGTCGCAAATGAAGGAACTTTACTAACAGATATATATATCCATCCTTTTTTTTGTTATAAGGTAGAAATTTTATTCAAACAGAGTAGAAATGATAAGTCAATACTTTATCACTACTTGGACGGATCAGATTCTCTACAGTAAAGTCAAAATCTAGATTGATACTAGTATTAAGCGCTTTCTAGGCTTCGGAACGAGCTGAAGCATCAGCTTCCTGATTGATAAAGCTATAGACAACTTCTTCACATCATCACTTCATGCACTTAATGTCTTCCACAATGGAACCGACCTTTAGTGACAACAATGTTTCCATCCCTAGAGGTATCAACTATTGGTGACAAAAATATTTTCGTCACTAAATCCTTTTTTTTTTAAAGATAAAAGCATACAACCAGCAACCTGTAACTTGTTTCATTCACATTTAAGAATAACTTATCATGCACTCATAAGAAATTAATATATAGAATTTAAGAATATCCAAATACACAGCGTGTATCAAATCCAAATATGAAATGTACATAAAGAATTTCAAGCATTATACATGAAAGGGGGAGACCATTGATATGGCATTAGTGCTGGGTATAATTGGGAGATTGGGTAATGTCTGTAAGCACCCAATTTTTACATCACTCCTTAACCATGGTTAATTAATTTAACCATGGTTAGTCTAGTCTAACAATAGGTCAACCTTGATCAAAGCCTAGGTCAACCCTAGTTAAAACATATGTCAACCTTAGTCTAACCTTAGAACCAACCCTAGGTCCACCCTAAATCAACCCTAAGTCTACCCCTAGATCAACCCGAGTCAAACCCTAGGTGAAACCCTAGTAGAGCCTAGCCATGGACCTAGGGCTAAGCCCAAGGCTCACAGGGTTAAAACTCGTAACCAAGCAGGCCCTAGTCCCATATAGGGCCCACAGACCCTTAGCCAAGCCCTAGGAGGGGGCCCAGGCCCTCAAAAATTCAAAAATGCAGAATGTATGTAGTCCATCTATCGACATTCCCCTTTTGGTAAAGTTTGTACCGCGTGCATGAACATTTAAGTTGGGTCAGGCCCATTTCTAGAAAATTCGGTAATGGCGGTAATTATTTTACCGCCATTACTAGTTTAGTAATGTAGGGGAATGACAGTGCTGAAATTACCGCAATTCCCAGTTTTTGTAAGTTCAAGCTCTGAGCGCCCCCTGGCCAACCTCCCACGCCTGTGCCCAACCCCATACTCCCTCCACCAGCCTCTATCCTATTTCCCTTTGTATCCCAGACCTCCATTGGCTATAAATAGAGATCCCCCAAATCCATTTTCCCCACTTGAAAAAATTATGAAATTCCTAAAAGAATTCCTGAAAAATTCCAGGATTCCCATAACCTTGTTCAAGAGCAGGAGGGAGTTTCAAGCTTGAAGTAAGCAGCCAAGGCTATCCCCAGTGGAAAGGGCCCCCTCCATTTGCACCACCACCTCAACCGTCGTCGCCACCTCTATCAAGGGTGTAGCAACAGGGTAGGGTCCTCCCCTACCCCTTTTCCCTTCTATTAATTAGCTTGTGAGTGATCGATTAAGATCGTTACTTCGTAAAAGCACTGATTTTGGAGAATAGTGACAAATATTGAGGGTGTCGAACCACGAAGACTGCGCTAGTTATATTGCTTAATAGTAAAGATGGATTTTGATTTAATGGTGAACACAAGGGGTTTCATTTGTATTTAAAAATCCTAAAATTATTCTAAATGCCAAAAACAATAAAAAGTGATATGAAAGTCAAGACAAAGAGATGTATGACATTAAATCTACCACTAGCCTCCTAACCATGATATATTGTATTTAATAAGGGTAGAATTATTTGCACTCGATTACGATTAATTGAAACTACTAGTCTCAATTTAAATCATCAAGAAGGTCAAGTACTTAAATCTTAGGCATGACCTATCTTTGGTTGACACGAATCGTCCACACTAAATTAATTAACCTAAGGTTGTAGCACGATTCGTCTTCCCTAAGCATAGATCATCTTAATATTTAACTACTTGTACAATAACTTCCACTGCATAAACATTCATATATATAATCACATAAATTAAATATGAATTAAATCTCAATCAAAAAGAAGAATTTCTAAGATAAAGAAGAACTTTATTAAGATTGAATAAAAACATTAGAATCGATTGTCAAAGCAATCCTCAAGTCATACAATCATCATTTACAAATAATAAAACCCTAAAAAAAAACAACTAAACCATAGTTACTTGGCTAGGGTTTCATCAAAACCCAAGATGAGAGATTTAGTTGATCATGGGAGGAGTAGCCGTCATGGATGTGAAGATTCCATGCTCCAAGACCTTCCAAAACTCTTCTCCAGCCTCTTTCTTTGATAAAAATTGTCTCTAGAACTTATGAACTTGTTTCCTTTTATAAGATAGCAAGTAGGGTTTGAAAAAGGAAAAAACCTAACCCTAGAGTAACTTTTATCCGTTGAGCGACGGCCCTTCCACTCGGCACCGTCGGATCACTAAGGCCGACTTTCGTCCCTGCTCGACAGGTGGGTCTTGCAGTCAAGCTCCCTTCTGCCTTTGCACTCGAGAGCCAATCTCCGTCTGGCCTGAGGAAACCTTTGCACGCCTCTGTTACCTTTTGGGAGGCCTACGCCCCTTTTGGCAGTACACTTTTGCTTCATTTCTTTTCCTATTTTCTTCAGTTCTTTTATCGCCTGAGCTCTTCTAAGTCCTTGAAAGCTCTCATCATTTGAGAATTATGGTCTTTTCTCCCATTGGTCCTAAAAACAATAAATTGTAATTAAAAACTACAATAATTAACTCCTAAAGAACTAACAAGTGTACTTTCGGGTGCCTAGATGTGCAACATTAGGCACCGATCACACCCCCAAACTTACATGTTGCTAGTCCTCTAGCAATGCAAAGATAGAAATAAAACTACTTTACATCCACTTTCGTGGTTTTATTAACTCGAGTTAAATAGGTTCCAGACTTAAAATAGTCATGCACAAGCTTTTATCCATTCTAAAACTTTCACTGTTTGACGCAAACACTCATTGCTTACTAAGGCAAGAGGCTCGGTTACTTAGTATAAAGCTTGGTCAGGTTACCTTTTTTACTTATATATATATATATGTATAATAGATAAGTTATGCCAAGGTTAATCGATTTTTAGGTCATCTAATTCCGCATGAGATAACAAGAATATAGATTAAGATGACTAAGTTTCAAGCCCCACAAAACAAATGTTAGAGTGTTCATGCATTGTTCAAAGTGCACTAATGACTCATTTATTACTGAAGCATAAATGGTTCGAACAATAATTATATTTGCTGATTGCGTGATCATGTGTTTTCGAATTTACATTCATCGATAGAAATTGAATTATGATTTACATATCACGTTATTCTATAGTTACCGACTGTTCAACACTTGCAAAAAAGTATTCTAATAGACCTAATATCCTTTCATTTTTACAAAGTCACCATTGTAATTCAATTTATTGCATCCCCAATATAAAATAGAATGCAAGAAACATAGATGAGAACAAGAACAATATTATCTTGTTTGGTGAATGTCAGAAACATAAGATCATTCAATGAAAAAGGGGGATTAAGAAATAACACATAAGCACAACTCCCAAACTTCATTGAGACTGAACCTTTAAAGATGTTTGTAGCCATGTTGCCAATAAAAGAATGAATAATGCTAGAAAATTCAATAAATAAAGCATGAGCAAAGTTATCCAATCAAAATCAAGTTGGTAAAGCAAATGGCGACAAAGAACTGTTCTAAAAAGAATAAGGTGTGTCACAAATTTTTTTAAAACTAAGATGACCACTCGAGTGCCCTTAATGGCCGCCCGAGCTGTAGAACCCCAGATCTCACGGTCACTGTTCATGTGAATAGGGTAGTGAATAGGGCTTTGCATAGCGCATATAAAGGCCTAAAGCCTCCCAGGGGTCCTTGGTTTGAGGCAAGTGAAGTGACGGTTATGTGTGTATGTGGAGTTTCGAAATAAGAGTATAAGAATACTCTAAGTATCTAAAAGCATAGGGTATAAGATAACCTAAGTGTGTTTAAAACCCCGGGAACCAAATTCACAGTGTTGTGAATAGTGCTATGAATAGTGCCAGGGCACTTGGGTTGAAGGCCAAAAACCTTCTTGTATTGTTACGATGTTATGAAAAAAGATAAGGAGAGGTTTTACCTTGAAATTAATTGAGTGGGAATGTGTGTGGTGTATGTTCGGGGTGTCGAAACCAAGAATATGAAACACTAAGTGTCTAAAAGTCAAGGGTATGAAATACCCTAAGTGGTTATGGGCTAGGGTAAGGTGGATCTTGTAATGTGCATGGGAGTTTTTTTATCAATGGTGTTAAGGTGTCCTAAGGACCCTTATGAATAACTTAAGGGTGTTAAAACAAGAGTGTGAAACACTCTAAGTGATCAAAGTATGATCAAGTTGAAAAGAAGAAGGATGTCTTCACATACCCTCAACTTGAAGAAGCTATAGTTTTGTCACCATAAATTCGAATCGAGTGATTCTTGAATTTTTAGAAAGGTATTGGAACCCTCTTCGAGGTTCATGTTGATCACTTTTCCAGATTTTGAGTCAGGGTAGAGTTAAAAGTGGGATTTCCGAAGTCGGATTGCTGAAAATCTGGGTTCCTGAAATCCATTTTCGGACCAGTTGGCTTTAAAACCCATTTAGGTAATTAAAAACTCAAAATTAAGATTTGTCTATTAGAGACAAAATTGTTTCCCTTTGAATGAAGAGTCACACTCAAGTTGAATCCTCAAAATCCAAAAAGGGAGTCAAAAGTTATGGCCAAAATACAGAAGCATGTTTTTGTTGAAAAACCCGCTCGAACGAGATCGACCAAAACAGTGTTTTTGAGCCCAGGGAGTAGCCCGCTCGAGCGAGAATGCACATAAACCTTTTTTCTTTAGGTTTTTCACTAACTTAACACTACCCAATTTTTCGGGGATGCAAGGGTTCCAACACTTAGTGAGGGACATTTTGAGAGAGAAAGGAGGAAACCTAGGTTTCCAAAAAGTGGGCTTTGTGGAAGATCAAAGAGGAGCTTGAATCATCACTTCCCAAGCTTCCACAAGCTTGGATCTTCAAGCTAGGATCTTCCTCCTCAAGTTGGATCTTCCTCCATCAAGCTTGGGGATTTCTACTGAAGGGTTTTCCTCAAAAATTAGAATAATACTCAAGGTTAGTACACTCTCCTAGTTACCTTAGTAATAACCTAAGATTTCTTGAGACTAATTTATGGATTAATCTTGTATACCCCCCTTCTCTATGGAAATCCTTTAAGTTCCCAAAAAAAAAAAGTAAAAGATTAACTAATGATTGAAGGATGTATGTGATGTATGGGTGGATGAGGCAATTGGATACCGCGTGGTTGTGATGAATGTGTGTGAAGGAAAATGGTGGATGAGCAATGTACACATAATAAACACACTCTATGTGTTTGATGAAATGTTGGAACAAGAAAAATATGGATAAATGATTTTAAAAAGGTGGAACACCATATGTTTGATAAAATGCATGAATGAGTTTGTGAATCCAAAACTAAGAAAATATGAATAAAAGTTGAAGAAATGTTGCATGCAAGTTATTTGATGAAGCGCATGTATGAATATCCAACTCAAGATTATGATGCTAGGATTTAGGGATATTTCCCAATTGAGTAATTATAATCAAATGCAATGTATATTCCTTCAAATCACACATGCTCATTGATAAATTAGTAAATTGGATACATTTTTTATATGTTTTCCTTAAATTCACCTTGTCTATAAAAATGTAGGAAATGCTACATTATGCTTTATTGATGCATGCCACCATGATATCACCAATTGTTCTGCACAAGCACGCACGCACACACATAAGAACCTAACTTTTCCAAATATGAGTATACATACAAGAAACCACAAGAACAAGACATGTGACCACAACAAGAATAACAAGATCCTAGTATGTCCGTCCATTTCATAGTTCAGGTACTAGTTAAACAAGACAAGCAAGATTACAAGCCGCTAGTATGTCCGTCCATTTCATAGTTGGGGTACTAGTTAAACATGACAAGCCGCTAGTATGTCCATCCATTTCATAGTTCGGGTACTAGTTAAATAAGACAAGCCACTAGTATATCCGTCTATTTCATAGTTCGGGTACTAGTTAAACAAGACAAGCCACTAGTATGTCCGTCCATTTTATAGTTCGAGTTAAATAAGACAAGCTGCTAGTATGTCCATCCATTTCATAGTTCGGGTACTAGTTAACCAAGTATGGCAAGTGATTCCAAATAAGAACAAGACAACTCACGAGACAAGAACAAGACAAGAATGAGTTTTAAACATAACAAGCAAGTTTTGAAAACACAAAAAGATATTTTCAAGAATTAGCATGAACTTAAGGTATTATTTAAAGTATGATGTTCAAAATTTACGTTTGTTATCTTGTCTTAGCTTCCGCACTCTGATTATGTATATGTGATGATGAACCATAATATGCATGTTGTATCCTTGTTATTACTATTGTTAGCTAGTAGCTTGTGCTCGCTGAGTATTCCATACTCAGCCATACCTATTGATGTCGGCAGGTGTACCTTTCGATATATGTGCTCTGGGTCCGTGGATCGAGGTTATCAGGGAGAGTAGGAGCTTGTTCGAGATTTTCACCCAGATGTTAGGGGCTTGGACATGTGGTCCTATGGTTGGGTTGAGTGAGAGAGACATGTATTTTGATTTTTATGTCTGGGGTTATTGTCTCACTTGAGTTGGTAACTCAGGTTAAGGATTGCTTGTACATGTTTTAATTTATATTCAGGTATTGTAAACAATTGCACTTGAAATACAGTTAAGTTATTAAAGAAATTTTCAGTTCACCATTTGGCTTGCCTTGTATGCTTCTACAGGATGATTTTAAGTATAAGTGATGTTGCTAAAGCCTCGTAACTCTTAAGGGGGATTTTGGGGCGTGACACGAGCGATTTGGGAAAACTACCAATATTTTTTAAAAAAAAAGAAATTTAAAACATCGCTCATTCTAGAGATCCATGGATTCATGCCATTACAAACAATTCATTCGGAGGTTCACCAACTCCTCCACAGTCAATTCACCAGGAACATCATCCTCTTATCGGGATTTTATAGACGTGTACTCACAATCTAGGGAACGCTTTCACTCCCGTCTACCCTAAACAGATTCTGAGAAGTCCCAAACTACATTAAGCTGGGTGAGTAACAATAGATGAGCACAGTGAAGTCTCACGCATCCACAAATGTATAGTGACCACGATGGAGGGGGAGTTCTTTAATTCACCCCAAACACGAGACTCAAAGAAAAATAATAATTTAAAATCCTAAGAAAAAGAGGTTGTGTTGCCTCCCAACAAGCGCTAAGTTTTTCTTCCTCAGCCAACACACCAGCATGTCCCCCTTTTGACATCCCGTGTGTCCCCGATATCATCGTGTGTACCACTAACAACCCGCCGGCCAACGCCGCATCTTGTCAGCAGGGTATGGTCAACCTGTTATTATCGTCAGGTTTAGCGCAGGAGCCGGCAGATGCTCCTTGGATTGAAGAGGATTATCAAGAGCAAGCAGAAGAAGGTGATCCCTTCATTGAGGGAGTTTGGGACCTTGACCGGTTTCCTTACCATTAGTGTTAGTTCAGTTTTATTTTGGGATATTTTTGTAATAGACTTGATACCTTTTAGTTGATGTTGCTTGATACTCTAGTTGTTCATAGAGATGACCATGATGGTTGGTCCAAGTTATTTACTTTGGTCGGATGATTTACAGGATGGTATGTTTATATATCGAGAAATTTTATACTTGCTATTTTGGAAGGATTATCTTTTAGTTTTGCCTTATTGCTTTTGATGTCAAGTAGGGATAAGTAATGTAGCAGACCCATAGTCTCATTATGACCAAGGTGGGTTTTTGGGGTCGTTACACAAGTGCACATGTACGGTAAGTTACAAGTCTCATGGGTACACAAGCATGACATGGATACTGCATAGACATTATGCATGAATTACAAGGACACTGAATTGCAAGGACACTGTGCATGAATTACGAGGATACTAAATCATGTACCTTGAATTACAAGGAGCCCGGGAAACCAAGTGGCTCTCCATGGATATGATTTCAAGTCCTGGATTGTCGCGACCCAAAATACCCCCTAGGAGTTAAGGATACTTTGACTCGTGACCGCCGTATCATACCTCCCGTATAATACATAAGGCACACATGGAGACCTGTCAGAGTACCTGAATATACATAGCGGAAACGAAATACAATGCACAGCGGAAAATAAAATACTAAACATAGCGGAAGCAAAATGAATACTCCTATAGCTTGGCTCAAGTAAGAACCAACAAGTATACATGTGTGAGAAACCCAAAAGTGGAGTGGACAAACCCCACACTCACATAACAAAATGACACAAGTTCTGAGTCGGTCGATCAACAGAAATCGAAGTCACGACTCCTATCTAAAGCACCATCGTCATGATAGTGATCCATGGAAGGCTCCGGGTCACGGTACTCTTCCTCGACCCAAGGTTCTTCGCCACACAAATCGAATGGAACCCGAGCACCTGCCGATCATAACAATATCGACTGAGCATGGAATACTCAGTGTATACAAACTAATAACAATAAAGCGGTTAGGCATAGAGCATACAAGACATGGAGAATGAAATCCGTAAATTCCTTAAAGAATGGAAACCGTGAAAACGTATGCGAGATAATATTCAAAAACCAAAACTGTATCCGTGTGAGTCAATTGATAATCATAGCCTTATGAGTTCTTGTGAGTTCATGGAGTTACTTAGAGTCATTATGATCCGTAGAGACATAGAGCATAGAGCAATAACCTTAGAGCATTTCCATAGAGCATAACCTTAGAGATCTTAGAGCATTTCATTATGATCCGTGGAGCTTGTGAGACGATCTTAGAGCATTATCATAGAGTTTCCTTGTGAGCATGGTATGATCCTTAGAGCTTGTGAAACGATCTTAGAGAAATCATAGAGTTACTTAGAATCATTCATTATTCGTCTTTTCGTGAAAAACCTTTGTTAGTACTTTGAGAAATCCATGGAAACCATCGGTTTATGCGAGACATGCGAGCATATGCACTTAATAAGAGAAATCATCGTATTTAAGCATAGAATCCCTTAGAGGTATTTTATCAAACACTTAGAGTGCATCATAATGGTAATTTTCATCCAAGTATATAATCACACCTTTTCATACATAAAATCAATACATATAGATAGGGCATAGATAAGAAGAATCATATTTAGTAACTAGTAGGATTGCAAGATTGTAGTAAAGTGTATCTACCTTAGAGAAATCAATGAGTTTGACTCCCAATGGCTGGAACAAGCAAGAACAGTGAGTTCTTGGTTGGAAAACACCAAATGGAAAGGAAGAACTTGATCTTCCACAAGCTTGAACGATCACCAAGTCCTCTCCTCCTTCTCTTCTTCAAATCCCTCAAAAATAATGCACAAAGGGTTTGTGAAACCCTAAGGCATGAACCCAGCCCTTTTATAGGCAAAGGGTGATGGTTAAAGTCTTAAACACCCTTAATGAAGAAAATCTGCGTATGACCGATCGATCGGTGGTATGGACCGAGCGATCGGTGGCTTACCGGTCGATCGGTGTTATGACCGAGAGATCGGTCAAAAACACACTCTCTGGAATTTTTCCCCATACAAAAAGGTTAACAGTGCGACAGCTATCGAGCGATCGGTAGTTGACTGATCGATTGCAGGTAATGACCGAGCGATCGGTGCTCTGTATGTCTGGACTGTTTTGACCATATCTTTTGACTCGCTCGTCGGATTTCGATGATTCAACTTGCGTTGGATCCGTCTTTCGAAAACGAACATTTCTGACGTTTCGGAATTTCCGATTTCTCCCTTATTTATTAATTAGACTACGAGAACGGCCAATTAGCTACGAAGGTGCTATTCATTAAGGATGAAAAAGTCCGGGGTGCTACATGGATAATGCATCATGGATATTGGATCATCAAGAGCTCTGAGGGTTGAGAAGGAATAACTGGAGGAAGAGGAAGCATGTGATCCTTTCGAGGAGGGAGCGAGGGACATAGATCGTTACCCTTACTATTAGTCTTTACTTCAGTTTTATTATGTTAGAGAATTGTAATAGACCGGTTATACTTTAGTTGATGTTGCTCTAGACTTGGTTTTATTTTGGGATTTTGATAGTTGATCAAATTATAAATGGTGTTTACATAGGTCTTATGATATCCAGGATGGGATTTTTATATTGAAAATTTTTATGTTTGCTATTTTTGGAGTATTATTATTTAGTCATTGCCTAATTGCTATTTAGTCTAGCAAGGATAAGCTGTGTCATGACCCAAAATCCCATTGTGTCCAAGGTGGGATTTTGGGGCGCGAAAAACATGAACAAACATCCAACAATCCAATCATGGTCTTGCAGTGCCGGTCACAAGCGAGTCATACAATAACATGGATCAACAGGAGGGCTCTAACATCACAAGTGACCAATTGATAGTCGTTTAATGTAGTAGAGGAAGTACAGCCAAGCTTTCACTCATCCAACTTGCATGGACAATAAAATTTTGCAGCCCCTTTTGCTCGTTGACGGTGATCATTTTCGGCGCATGAAAATTTCTTGCAACATCTCAAATATTGGGTATATTAATTAAACTCTTCTAATTTAACCAATAGTTTAAAAGGATAGAAAGCATTTCATTAACAAATTTCTGTTATAGCAGAATGTAGAGAGGTATTAAAATATAAAATTAATCTACCCTACATGAGTCATTAAACTGGGAGCACGGTCTCAATGGATAAACAAAAGTGAAATTAAAATTTTCAATGGAATAGGAACCACCTAT